>OY796849.1:22148164-23363164 GCA_963680765.1 Agrochola lychnidis
CCATTTAAGCCAATACAGAGTGGCAGGGACATACCTTTCTTTTTTTTTTTTTTTTTTTGGGTGGGAAATCATCAAATAACTTCTCCGGCGGAGCGGGAGGGCGTGTCAGACTCTTACTGACTAAAACCCACCCGTGTTCCTTCAGTTGCCGTGTTGCCAGGGGGCCACGATGTCCCTATCGGTTTTCTTCGAACCCCCGGCAGGCATTGGCCCTAGCGGACCCCGTCAATTCTGCTGACATCTCTTTGAGGCGCGCGTGGAACACAACGTGCCGTCGACCCGGGCTTGGTCCTTATCGGACGGCGAGCTACCCATTGCTCACCGTCCGCAAGCCCGCGCCTACGGTGGCCGGAAATCTTCACGTGATTCCCGACGCCCAGGGCGTCTCCTGCTGCGGCGGTTAGGGGCGCGAGGGTGCGAAATTTGCCTCTCCCTCACGCGCTCCGTCTCCTCCTTCGCGAGCATTACTGCTTCGCAGAACGAGGTGACGGCCTCCCATTTCCTCTCGCTCCGTAGCATGGCCCGAATCAGGGCCGGACGCGAGAGATCACCGCCGCCGATCGCTTCCACGAGGACACGGCGATGCCCTGCCCAAGCCGGGCAGACCTCCACCGTATGCTCCACCGTGTCCTCCGGGCGATCCACACAGTGATGACACACGGGCGTTTCCTCCCGCTTTATCCTGAACAGGTACCTCCCGAAACAGCCGTGTCCGGTGAGCACCTGTGTCAGGCGGAAGGTGAGGACGCCGTGGCGCTTCTCTAGCCACTCCTCAAAGAGGGGTCTTATCGCCGCAATTATGGCGTGCCCAGCGCTGGGTTGCGACAATCGCACTCTCCATTCCGCCATGAGATCCCGCCGGAGCTCTGTCCGCTGTGCCGCGACTTCTTGCGGCATCGGAGTTAAGCCCCGGCGTTTCGCCTCCTCGCGCCACTCCCAAATGTGCGCGAGGACCTTTGCCTCCAGAACCCATGGCGGTACTCCGGCAAGGAGGCTCGCCGCCTCGCAGGAGACCGTGCGGTATCCTCGGGCAAGTGCAATACCTACGCGGTAAAAATGTATGGAAAAGCTGTTTTTTTTTTAAATAACTGACGAAAAATTTCAACGCAGGGGGTAAAATATTATAAATAAAATTAATATATATATATATTAATTATTATTTCATATTTATAAAAATATTTTTTTTTTATTTATTATAAAAATATTTTAAGTTAAATTGAATGTAAAATTGTATTTCGCCTCAAAGACATGTCAGCAGAATTGACGGGGTCCGCTAGGGCCAATGCCTGCCGGGGCTGCGAATACGAGCCGAAAGGGACATCGTGGCCCCCCGGCAACAGAGCAACCGAAGGAACACGGGTGGGTTTTAGTCAGTAAGAGTCTGACACGCCCTCCCGCTCCGCCCAGAGCGGGAGAAGTTATTTGATAATTTCCCACCCAAGAATCATGTACTGAATCCATGGTAACAGTTTTCGTAATCGATGTCCCTGCCACCCTATATTTTATTTTATTATATGTCCTTTGCTGATATCTAAGAGGTTTTGAGTCCTAACCAAAGTCAAACATTCTCCGACTTTCCACAAAAGAGGAGGACAAACTTTCATTTTAAAGTCAGTTACATTTAACCCGCTAATAGAATAGAACAAGTCAAATCACCCATAAAAAAGAAATCACCTGGACTCGAACCTAGCACTTTCGTCGTGTACTGACCATGGCCACCTCGCTGTAAACGGCAGCATACTTTCGATATAATTGCTCGACAGTGTACAATTAGACACATGTACACTGGATAGATTAAAGCCTTTTGTATTAGTGATCCTTATGGCAATAGTAGAAGCTCACGAGGTTTCGGTCACAAAAAAACTAGATTTTTTAAACAGCTTTTTCATGTCGTTAGCGCTACTGGTCAGCTTGAGATATTAAATTAAATTCATTTAATTCAGACTTATTTGATATGTCCATAAATTGTTAGTTACAAAGGTCTTAAAACTATGTTAGTGATCACTGATAATTAAATTCAAAATACATAAAATTCCAAATACAAATAATAAAATCAATCATGTCAAAAAAAAAAATCACCATCTCGTCACGTGAAGCTGAATGAACCTACCCAGCACTGCAGACTTGCCGCGATGCCAGATTAATCCACGGATTGAAAAATTAATTTCATACCTAAGGAAATAGGCCTGTGTCCAATTTTTTTTTTTTGTCCGGCCGGAAGTTTAATAAAAAATATTGGACACGTATTTTTTTCTTTTTTGACGAAATCAAAAGATTACGGCGATAGATTGAGTTAAAATGTGGCATGACATCACGCCTTGCTAGATTTTATACTAAATTATGACGTAACGACCCCCACTCATCAACTTAAATGCGTGTTTTCTAAGTTATTTTTGATTAATATGATAAAGCAAAAAATACGTGTCTAATATTTTTTTATTATCTGAAAGACGGACTAAATAGAATTTCTTTTTTTTACCTAGGCATCGTCCCTATTGTCAGTAACATACCAGTCTGGATAGGTACCTACGTGCCTATCCAGACTTCCCTTAGGTATTAAAAATCGGTTCGATTATGCGCTGGCTAAGCAGTTGCGCTAACGAAACCGACATGCTGTTTAAAAAATCATTAGTTTTTCGTGCCCATTTACCTATAGACCTCTGCGTCTGCCTTTCGCTTCGAAAAATGCTAGCGTGATGTTTAGGTAAATGTTATATTACTCATTCGTCCATCAACTAGACCCTGGTGGAACAATTTCTATGAAAACTTCACGAAAATAGTTCTATTTTATGAAATGATTTCCAATCCTAGTTTTATTGCTAGATAGGTATATGAAATCAATATTTTTAAATAATACAGACAAATAAGTAAGTAAGTGCTGTACACTAAAATTAAATGTAGGTAGAGACCTGTTCGAAGAAAAAACTCAATACGAAATTTTTACTTGACATTGACCGCCAGAATTAATTAATTAATATAAACTCTAGAAAGTTATGCGTCCGACTGTTTTACTTTCGATCGTAAAATAGTAAAGTTGTAAATAAATTGTTTGTGATTTGGCATTTGAAACTCTTCGTAAATCGAATTCCTCACGATAACTGAAGTGTTGAACAGGTGGACAGTTCATTAGAACCTTTCTTGATTTTGCCTAGTAATTCGAACTAGGACTCCCGGGGGACCCTCATAGCAATACTCATAGCCGACCCCAACATAGTTGGGAAAAGGCTAGGCAGATTGATTTATGCTGCCTACGCATCTTATGGTCTGTTGACTAACAAAAATTAAATTAAAAGTAACAACCACATTCTATTCTCGAGGTAAAAATTAGAAAAAAGAAAGAAAAAACGTTTATTTGCGGTAAACATGACGCAGATTTTTTTTTTTAATACAAAAATGAGATAAGGTTGAGGAAAGCATGCGTCACATCCACGCAAATCGGCTATCGCTCAGCATTATGCTACGACCCTATGCAAGACAGAGCCCCAGCGCTGGTTTTCAGCGACAGCCGGCGCTGAAGTAATGACGTCGACCGGTGCAGCAAACAAATATTAAGACACTGTACCAGTACAGCGAACTTAAAGAAAAATAATTTATTAAAATTAAAATGTGATGCAATATATTAAATAGATATAAAAAGATAAAAAAGAAATAGACATACTTTATTCTATGTTACGAGAATATCATCCTGAAAAAACCTCAATTACCACTGGATCAGACCACGTTCACCACAAACTACAAATAGTCCACTAATCGATCCGAATCTTAATCTGCTACAAATACCAGGTCGGTGGTACGTACCTATTGCACACACTGTTCCGAGTCGTTAATTAAAATTGCGTCCAGTTTTTAAACACAAGTCAAGCAAAAACTTGTCTGTTACAGTCTCTTTTGATACTGGCGTGTAGGCGCCGAAATTAATTATTTTAAGTGTGTGACATAAACTAGTTTCACGGAAAATTAAGTAAGTATAGGTTCCGTTGCAAAAGGAAATAGCGGCATGAATTTTTCAATTCCTCTTGCTCATAAAGTCCGTCACTGTAGCGTACCAACACGCGTAGCATGACCACCGTAGAAACGAGTTTTGTCGACGGAAGAATAGACAAAATGACAGATAAACAATCACAATCTGTCATTTTGTCTATTCTTCCGTCGACAAAACTCGTTTCTACAGTGGTCATGCTACGCGTGCTGAGCGGAGAAAAAATAGCATATCTTACTCTAGGGAAAAAAATAATTTTTGTCTGCCATGTAACCAACGAGCATACAAAAACGAAAAAATCTTTATTCTTATGTAAAACTAGCTTTTTACTATCGCATACCGGGATAAAAAGATTCCTTAAAAATTCTGGTTGAACAAATTGTATATTTTCAAATAAAATAAACTATTTAATATTGTATTGGATTATTTTATTTTCTCGCAATCTTAGAGAAAAGTAGAGTTACTCAGTTTCAATTTACTTCCTCGCTAAAGCTGGGGATAAAATTACCTCGATAGAATGGGTTATTTTAGCCCCTCGTATAACATCTACTATTGCGTCACAGAATTTATCTTTTTCCAGGTGTTTCCCTCCAAACCGCCAAGGTTCAAGATACCTATGTGGCTGGGGTTCCTACATTATTGATAATTATAGACACTATTATAAATATCACTTAATCCATTTTCCTTTGGCATATAAAAAATTCCTTTACATTCTATACAACACACACATTGATGACAGGTTTGGAAAACTAAAAACTGTTTTTTTTTTTGACATAAATATTAAAACTGACCCGAAAAATATAATTTCTTTAAAAAAAAATGGAAAATATATGGCTACCCATCTATGCTAAAACTAATAATATTATAAAGGCGTAAAATTTGTTTGTTTGTTTGTATGTAGGGATTAATCTCCGGAACTACCAGTCGTATTTGAAAAAATATTTTTTCATTCGATAGCCCAATTCTTGAGGAAGGTTAGAAATTCACAGACAAAGTCGCGGGCAGAAGGTTTAACAAAATCGCCTATATACCACATCACACACCACTCCACCCAAAAACCAACTCTACCACTGACTCATAAAATTCACATTGCCTTGTTTGCAAATTCCAGTTCTAATCGATTCAAATAGGTACCATATTAGCCCATGAATGGACGTCCATCACATTGGTAACGGGAACAGATCCTTATTGGGCCGGTGAACGGTTGTTAGCTGCGCGTGCGCCGACCTGCGCGCTCAATATTTATTACTGACGGATACTGAACAAAAAGTTTTTATGAACTCATAAATCTGGGCATTCTAGTTTTAAGGACAGCGGGGTATTGGGACACCTACCTTATAGGGGAATGGACAGAACCAAATCTTAGGCGTGTTTTGTCCTCATTGTCTTTATAGCGTGTCTGTTGTTTAAAAAAGAAAATCTTCTGTGAACGATGAATTATCTTTATATGTATTAAAATTGGCGATTACGGCAATTTGAATGTTCGTAATTATAAGCTATAAGAGGTTTTTGAGACAAGTTTTATTAGTGCCTGCTGATATAGCAAATAATTGGTCCCCTGAATCGCAAGAACCATCGAAAAATTAAGTCCAAAATATTAGCATAATCAGCCTATAGTGTTCCCATTGCTGGGACACAGGCCCTTTCTCTTCGAGAGGACTGTAATCTACCACACGGGCCCAGTGCGGGTTGGTACATGTCACATGTCTTCGAATTTTTGGTTCTAGAACACGCCGGTTTCCTCACGATGTTTTCCTTCCTCGTTTTGAGAGCAGTGGTGATGAAATTATTAACACAAAGTAAAGCGCCTGGTTGGTTACGTACCCACGTTCCCCAAAATATTATTTAAAATTAATTTGTACTTCGCTTGAAGCAAAATCCACCATAATTATAACAAAAAAATTGTATGAATTCATTAAAGAGCGGCTGAGAATTTGATGAGATCTATGATCTTACATTATGACGAAAATGAGCTACAATGGTGCCGATTCTCTTGTCACAAATGCCTCTAAACTAAACTAAAAATCACCAAAATTTAGTTTATTCCTGTCAAACGACGATTTCCCATTCTGAAATAGACTAAAGTGACACAACTTAACTATATTTTAGTTTGACAGCACTAAGATGGCACTGAGATATTAGTTTAGTGAAAATTACAATTTTGCTATTCTGAATTTGACGTTTTTAACCTAAAATTTAGATTTTCTAACTAAATATGACTATTTTTAATCGCGACTAAAAACATGTGGAATAAAATTGGTTGTTTTGAACTAAAATTCACACAAACACCTCGACTTCAGATGAAAAAACAGTACTGAATATTTTTTTTCTTTTGCTTATATCTCGAAAACGGTGGGTCCAATCGCAAAAATAATGAAAATTTCGACACCCTTTATGAAACCCTTAAACCCCTAACACTCTACATGTAGGTAATATTTTTTTTTATTTTCCACACAAAAAGTGAAAAATCCATATAAAATACGTCGAGGCTGCCCCCCTGCGCGCCTCCGGCTCTAAAAAGAGTCACGTGGTTAGGTATCACGTGTGGAGTCGCGGTTGTCAAATTCGATTTAGATGTGTCAAAATTATTTTTAAATTTAGAGAATTTATTTTGCAGAATAGCTTTGAGATTCTCATAGTCAAAAGTAAGGAATTTTAGTGATAGTTTAGTTAGTTTAGTTCGGTGTACAAGAGAATCGGCACCAATTGCTCTCAAACCGACTATTATAGTATCAACGAGATGGAATCTGTTTAAGATACAAACACTACTACAGTTGGTCACTTTCACTAACCACAGTGACCATTCATTATCTTGCCGTGTGGTCACGCAATCTTCTGGTTTCAACTGACAAAGGAATCTCGTGTCTATTTCTTGGAAGGAAAGTAGAGTTTCATTTGAGAAGAACTGTATATATTTTTGAAAAAAAATTAAATATACCTAATACCTAACAAGGAAAGTATTGTAAGTAATTAGCTTTATGCTAATATGTATAACAAATTCAATTTGTAATTTTAGCGTGTCTTCGTTTGTTGTGCGATTTATTTCATGTTTTCAGATGTTACTGTCTTAAATTAAGTTTCTATTTTAATTAAGCAGTAAATATAAGAAAAAAAACTTAATTAATGTCTGTAATTTTATGGTGTACATTATATTAGATTACAGAGTATTCTATTGGGGATTTTGTATTCTGCTGTTTTCAATTTTGTACTTTAGTTTCAATTTCAATAACCGAAGAACAGCAACACGGCAGAAATTGGTATGGTGACACGGCAACCGGGCAGAAATTGGTATGGTGACACGGCAACACGGCCGAAATTGGTATGGTGACACGGCAACACGGCAGAAATTGGTTTGGTGACACGGCAACATGGCAGAAATTGGTATGGTGACACGGTAACACGGCAGAAATTGGTATGGTGACACGGCAACATGGCAGAAATTGGTATGGTGACACGGCAACACGGCACAAATTGGTATGGTGACATTACCTTCCTGGGTGAACTCCTTAAAAAAGAGCTTTACTGTTCAAAACATAGAAAAACATAAATGCAGGATGTTGTTAACATTTATTAATTAAGACCAACCCAATCACGCAAGGCCTACATTAAATTAACCGAACATCATTTACGACAATTATCAAATAAATTCAAATCCGTTAACAATTAATTTATTATTTATAGACACTTCATTATCCAATTGATTTAATAATTACAAAATGTACTAAAAATTATTAAATCATTCGTAATACTTCAAATTATATACGTTGACCTCAGTCAATCACAATTTACATTTATTTTTAACCAAGACCATCCTAAATGCGTTAATTGATGACACCGCGTGATTACTAAAATAGGCTCATCAATTTACCTAGTTAATACATATAGGGTGCAAGGCCACCTAATTACATAATTTTGAGCGGCCAACTGTTTAAGGCATGCGTTTATGGAAAGCTAAGCGAGGATTGAGCGAACAAAAAATACACTACAATATGAAAAATAATTTTGGAAGTCGGTATCTTTGGTTTAGAATTTTCGTTTTTTGCCACCGACTTCCGAATTTAAAGTTATTTTTCACTTTGTAGTGTTTTTTTTGGAAGTTCGTCTTTTTTTTTGTTGGAAAAAGTGTTTATTTTTCACTTTTTAGTTGTGGTACCTACCCCACACAAATTCGAATACCACTACCTGCTATGTAAATAACAGTGACAGGAACTTATCATTTCATCCACATACTAAATGGATAATACTTATTATTGAAGCTAACTCTAAAAACACCCAAGAAAAGTTAAATAAAATTTATATGGGACCATCTCTTAAGTATGACCTACCAAACAAAAAAAGAATCATCAAAATCAATTCATAATTGGGGGAGTAATCGCGTAACAAACATAAAAAATAAAACATACAGTGGAATTGAGATCCTTTCGGATCCTTTTGGGAGTCGGTTAAAAATATACTTATAGCTAGATATAGAGATAAATCACCTAGAAGATAGACACAAAATTAGCCGTTTCTCATTGGTAACGCTGCTTCCCGTGGGGATTGACACAAGAAAAGAGAAGGTTATGCTCAGCAGTCGGATAATCAATGCTGATGCCCACGGCAAATAAAAAACAGTTGTACTCCAGGAGTGCCGAAGTACACACGGCTACACATCAAGCTATACGTTTCCAGTTTATGTTGATCTCGCATTGTGTAGGATTTCCGTACAATGCGAGGTTAGCTTATACTGGAAATGTATAGCTTGATGTGTAGCCGTATGTACAAGTGAAAACTCGAACAATTTTACTGTGCAGGAAATACTTTTAATGAAGTGTCGGTAACGGTAACAGTGTCGCGAGTTCAATAGTTTTTTCCATCTCAAAAATGCCCAACGCGCCTAAAGAAGTTTTCACTTCAAAATTGGTTCAATTATTAGAGGGGCTTGTGGCTAAGTAATAACAGCCGCACGGGTCGATCGATCAGGTTAAGTTACGCTTGCTGCGGTTGGTCCATGGATGGGTGTGGTCACCCGCGGCAAGCAGCAAGCATCTTTACATACCGAGACCCCATGCCTCGGAAAGCACGTTAAGCCGTTGGTCCCGGCTGTTATTTGTAGATCTTTGACAATCGTTACGGGTAGTTAGAAGCCCAAAAGTCTGACAACCAGTCTTACCAAGGGGTATCGGTCTTAACTAGGTTGTGAAGGTCAGATAGGCAGTCGCTCCATGTAAATCGCCGATCCCAACATAGTTTTGAAAAAGATAAGCAGATGATGATCAGCTGGCAAACCATCGACAAACCTTGTAAGTAAAATCGGCTAAGCTAGGAGATGAAAACTGTTAAGTACTATAATACGCTCTATTCGTAACTCAATCTATTCATCATCCCTGGTAATACGCCATGTTATTCTAACTTTATTTTAACTTTATAAATACGAAAGTGAGTTTGTTTATTTGTTACGCTTTCACGCTAAAACGGCTGAACGGATTTGGATGAAATTTGGCACATGGGTAGACCATGACCTGGCAAATGATATAGGATACCTTTTATCCCGATATTCTTACGGGATCGAGACTTATGTAGGTGAGACCGCGGGGCGCAGCTAGTTCTACAATATTTCTTTTAATAATGTGGCCCAAGTGGTTTTTCAACAACACTAATATCTAAAAATATATAACTGGCAATACTAAACAACGCTACGGTAAAGGCGACCATATGGTTTTTCGTTGTAACTGGACTGACACCTTTACAGCTGGAATGTCTCAACAAATTATGGAAACTTGAATGACCATTTGAGGATTTCGCTAAAAGACTAAAGAGCACACGAGATTCCGACCTTTGAATACCAACTTGTACAAGTACAATCCAAAATATACTCATTCAATTTATTGTTCACATACTTATTTTATTTACTTAAAATAGTGATAGCAGATTTATATCGATTTTCTAAAACAAGAGGGAAATGCATGAAATTCTCAGGCTTCTTAGTTGCAAGGGCAACTAAAATAAATTTATTTTATTTAGCAACCAACATTGAGATGCAACATGATGAACAATTAGCATACAACATTAGTTAAGAGATGCGATTACTACTACCTACTTGTTTTCGTCTTGTTTACATCGTGACTCAACGGGGATCCCACGTTTGTATTTCCTAAGTATATAAGATGCTTTCTGCCTTTATGTCTAACAGAGCTGACAACGATTTTTATAAATACCTACATGAGGTTCCCTGGAACACTTTCCCTGAACTCTACAATGATCTACAATGGTGCCGATTCTCTTGTCACAAATGCCTCTAAACATAACATAATTTCACGCCTTGTTTCCCCGAAGGGTTGGGCATAGGTGTACCTATAGTAGGTACACCCACATTTCACCAGTTATGTTAAGTTTCATGTAATAGGGGGCGAGCCTATTGCCATCAACAAGGCACAAATCCAGACTCCGAGCTGCTACTGAGAAATTTAAACAACAGTTTGCCCGACCCGGGAATCGAACCCAGGACCTCATGCTCAGCAGTAGCGCTTTGCGACCACTAGACCAACGAGGCAGTGCCTCTAAACTAGACTAAAAATCACCAAAATTTAGTTTATTCCTATTAAACGATGATTTCTCATTCTGAAATAGATTAGTTTGACAGCACTAAGATGGCTCTGAGCTATTTAGTGAAAATGGCAATTTTGGTATTCTAAATTTGACATTTTTCACCAAAAATTTTGATTGTCTAACTAAATCTGACTATTTTTAACCACGATTAAAAATGTGTGGAATAACATTTATTGTCATGATCTAAAATTCACTCTAACACCTCGAATTCAGGTGCAAAAACAGTACTGTATCTTTTTTTTCTTTTGCTTATATCTCGAAAACGTTGTGTCCTTTCGCAAAAATAATGAAAATTTTGACCCCCTTTATAAGACCCATAAACCCCTAAAACTCAACATATATGTAATAATTATTCATATTTTCCGCGCCTCCGGCTCTAAAAAAATTCACGGGGTATGGCAAACAAAATCGCGTTTGTCAAATTCGATTTTAGTTGTGCCAACATTATTTTTAACATACATGCATAAAATCACGCCTTGTTTCCCCGAAGGGTTGGGCAGAGGTGTACCTGTAGTATGTACACCCACTTTTCGCCAGTTATGTTTAAGTCCCATATAATAGGGGGCGAGCCTATTGCCATCAACCGGGCACAAATCCGGACTTCGAGCTGCTACTGAGAAATTTCAGATAGAAAAACCCAATAACACTTTGCCCGGCCTGGGAATCGAACCTCAACCCGAGAAAGACCTCATTCTCAGCAGTAGCGCTTGCGACCATCTAGACCAATGAGGCAATTATTTTTAAATTTAGTTTTTTTTTAATTTAGATTTTTTTAATTTAGTACCTACTTGGTAATAGCACTCGTAGCTATATCTACTCTAATCTAAGATTGGTTTTGATAAAAGTATCGCAACCTAAGTAGAAAATAAAACTCCTACTCCAAGTTAATTTTACGTTAATTTACGGCGCGACTCGACTCTGGTGGAACAATTTCTATGAAAACTTTTCGGAAATAGTTCTACCGGTGTCACGTCGCCTTTCTGCGGAAGCCTTAAATTGACTAACTTAATTACCATTATCATTCCAATATAGAATCTCTGATATCACAAAAAAAAAACATCTTTCGAAATTCCATTCAGAAGTTGTAAATTATATCAAACTTGTTATTTTGGTATACCTTTTAGCAGGTTCCCTACCTGACATTGGGACTGCAAAAAACAGGTTCAAAGGAATGAAGACCCAATTTGGATCTAGACTCAGCCGACCTTTGCAATGTCATGACCTTAGACACAAGTCGCGCAAAAAGAGCGAATTGTTTTTGTTGCAGAATCTGCGGACGATGCATCCGTAAAAAGTTGCGACTTTTAATCTGAATGTCAAAGGTTACACATGAAACTGTTAGGTATAACAAAAGATGATTTGTGGCTATGTATTTGTTATTTCTTCGATGGTAAAAAATTTACCAACGTGGTAGGTAAGAAACTATTATTTTGCTAATAACGGTGCAAAAAGTAGGATCACGACGTTGCTTGGTACCTAAACCTAAGTAATGAAGATGAGTACTGATGATATTGTATAATATATTCATGAATCTTAGCTACATTCATGAATAAAATTCACACTGATTATTTCTGAATCCGAAATAATACTTACACTATTTGCGTGAAATCAGTCTATTCTCCATTTGAAATAAGATTAGAGATTCCACAGTCCGTTCAACCGATTTTGACTTCTATTGCGTTGGTGGCATGACAAATGGCAGCTGCAGTAAACAGTTGGTATTGTTTTTGCTTTTAATACCATCCTTATGCCTACGGTATAGAAGTCAAAATCGGTTGAACGGACTGTAAAAAAAGGTTTGTTTAAATGTCTAATCTTATTTCAAATGGAGTATAGTTATTCGTCATCACATCAACGCCGGTTGACGCTGAAAACCAGTGACAGCCGGCGCTGGGGCGCTGTCTTGATGTGACGCATATTTCCCCCCAACTTGTTCTTTTTTGTGTTTGTGTTCTTTCTTTGCGTCATGTTTACCGCAAATAAACGCATTTTCTTTCTTTCTTTTTATTCCGTTTTCAGTTACAACTGAATTTAGTTCCGGTCAATTTTAGCATTTTTAATATTGCAACAGTTACTAACCTGAACAAATAAAGTAATATACCTAATTAAACTCACCTTCACAATGCTTCATTACCTCTTAATTAAAACTGCAATTTGCCTTTGAATGTAACAGTTTCTGTTAATTAAAACCCTATCAAAGAGGATTTAAGGATTTGTGGTATAAAAGTATTCATTTCATTAAAAAAAATTATGCCGTAAGCATGTATGATCATGATCACACTTAATCCTTACAACTTCAATATCATACAAAAATATCGATAATCTCAATCTAAGGAATTCTTTTCAAATCGATAGCTCATTATTATAATCTTTCTAATTCAAAATCAAACTTTTGTATCAAATAATCCGTAAAAAGGTCAACAAAAATACTTGAATTATCTGCTAATCTTTTGACACTCTATAATTAATTTTAAGATATTAAAAAATATCTATATTTATAATGAAGTTAGTTCATCATCTGCCCACACGACTTCAGACAATGGATATGATAATAGATGTAAGGTACCTATTTACGGTGTCAAGGTGAGATGACTGGTGTTTTCTATTTACTTTGGCAAGTTAACTAATTGATGTACCTACTTAGCTGTTCTCATATAAATCCTTTTTTACGTCTCTTAAGGGGACGATAGCTGACTTTTAATGATTTTATACTGAAGATGACGTCTAAACGAGTAGTGTTAGTGATTTGGAAAAAATATATGTTAAATTAGAGCATTTTTTTTAATATTTTAAAATAGGCATATTTTTGATTATGTTTATATTACATAGTGAAATTAATTTGTAAAGTTATGTCTAACACGGATTAAAAACTGAGAATGACGCAAAATCTATCGAGCGTATTTTTCTGAAAACTTCACCATTTTAAAGATAATTAAATTATTGATCTTTTACTATACGTGTTTTATTAAAATACTTTTTGTTTTACGTGTAATAAATTAATAATGCGTCTAATTTGGGACAGCGCTCCTTGATGGGCGAGTCCTATTACTGGCTGGACGTACGACGCGTTGTTTGAGTTCAGTACAGAACACGCAAGCTAACCATTCAAGGTCACTGTCATATATCTGCGTCTTAAGGCCTAAACAGATGTAAGCAATACGCTGGCGCTGTCTTGCTCGGTAGCGACACTGGTCATTTTGGACCAGTGTCGCTACCAAGCGCGACATCAACAACCTATAGTTATATCATGAAACAGTTAATTTATTTCACATAATACAGTTACGTATATCATAATATGAAATAATTAACTTAAAACAATAATAATTATTATTGTTATTAACTACACAAGTTATTGTATGTTATCTGTGGTGTTGTAACATCTAATTATACAGGACACGATGGCAGCAAAGTTAGGAGAACTAGTGAGAGTTAACATAACAAGTGCGATAACGCTCACTTGCACGATTTGTCCAGATTTTTCCACAATTCTGACGTCATTCAAATATCTAACATGACCGCCAAGCTCAAGTAAAATCGAAAAATGGACTTTGACAGTTCGTGTTCTCGTGACGAGAGACCGATGTTGCAAGTTATTAAGACGTAGATATATGCCAATGACCTTGAGTGGTTAGTTTACTTGTTCTGTGCTGAGATCACACAACGCGTTGTACGTACAGCCAGTAATAGGACTCGCCATCAAGAAGCGCTGTCCCAAATTACACGTATACTAAAAGATCAATAATTGAATTATCTTTAAAATTGTGAAGGCTTCAGCAAAATACGCTTGACAGATTTTGCGTGATTCTCAGTTTTTCATCCGCGTTTGACATAACTTTACAAATTAATTTCACTATATAATATAAACATAATCTAAAATATTCCAATATCAAGTTATTAAGAAAATGTTCTATAGGTACTCTATACTGAACATACATTTTTTCCAAATCATTAAAACTACTCGTTTAGACATGATCTTTAGTATAAAATCATTAAAAATCGGTTATCGTCGCCTTAAAAAAACAAATTATTTTTATCATAGCAACACATGACACACAAGAAGCCCGTGGTCCTGTGATGTCGTCGAAGTCATCAGTGGCAGCTCCGAGAGATGGATGCATTCTCTCACAGCTAGTAATAATATACCTAAATTATAATTAAGTTATTAAGCATAAAACAATCACAAACATGTGGGCGCGATGTAAGACAACGTAAACTAAAGAATAATAAAAAATACCGGGTTACAAAACGAATATTGAGTTATCATAAATTATGAATGTTAATTACATGTTATGCCTACTAAAGGTATAAAAATAAGTAGGTAATCATGATTGATATTTATAGATTTTTAATAGATCCATCATCAGGAAACGAAAATTGCTCATTTATTATAAAATTGACGTGAAAATCATTGCCTAAAAGCTGTTTGTTCGCACTTCACGATCAAAACAGAGTTTTTATTTATAAAATTACAGATATCACATGATTTAAGGAATTAATAATACGTTTTAATTATAATTTTGGATGATTTATCGCTTCGTGATTAGAAATAAACTGTTTTTTGTAGATACCTAAGCATCATTAATAGTGGGAGTTATCTATATAAATACCTATAACACTTGGTCCATTTCGGTATAGGCGGATCTTTGTTAATGAGTTGAGGAACAATGGATGCTCAAATAATATAAATTAGATTAGTATATTTGTATCTTGGTTCGATAGAGTCACGACCTAAATTAATTTGATAAGTAATAGGTGCACTAACGTGCAATATAAAATATTTCCGAAACTACGCAAGATAGCTTCTTGAAGTAAAAAGCTACATTCAAGTTTATTTAATAGCAAAAAAAAAACCTATAAACTGTTTTTGCAAAAAAATATACTTCATGCAGCTAACTTTTGTGGGTTAGGTGATATTTAGAATTTTTGTCACTTTGCATAATTTCGTTGTTTATTATCTTTAAAATTAGAGAGAAGATAGATTCCTTTACAGATTCTTTAAAATATTTCCGATACGAATTATAATCTAATCCTTCCAAACCAACATTCCGAGACACAAAAATTAACCCTAACAAATTCGCGTCGCATCCAATATTTGAATATCTAAATAATTCATTTCATTAACTTTCGATTTCCACGTGTTTCGGTCTAAAGAACAACGACTTAATGCGCCTCCTACATGAGAATTAACTAGGAACCCTAACATCAGACTAACTATCCTTGTGTAGCATGCTAATGTCTGCGCCCACGCCGTAGAAATAACTAAACAAATGCTAAACTAATTTTGTAGAAAGGGAAATGTGAGATTAAACTGTAGGGTGGTTGAATTTAAATAGAAGGCTGTGTTTTAAAGGAATGTTTTAGCAAATCAGTCGCTTTACGGTAGCTTTTTCAGTTTTACAGACTAAAAATGATGATGAACTGAAGTTAAATAGCTATAACCAGATTAAGCACAAGATACAAAACACACCAGTGTACACGCCTCCTATCCTGATAACTGCAATATGCTGTTTACAAAATACCAAGACTTTTACAAAGAAATCGATAAAGAGAAATAAGTGAATTGTTTTTAAATTAAACTAATAATCTATATTCAGAAAAAAAAAACATGTGTGCAATTCACACGTGGTAGAAGTGAAACATTCAAATTTTTTTTTTTTGTTCGCGCATAGACACGTATAACGCTGAGGCCCAAGCAAACTCCCACTATGCCTTGGTCAACACGAGTGGAGGGGGTACGAAGCAGAGCACAAAGAGAATCACGAACATAACAAACACTGTATAATGCTTCCTATCTCATTTTCTCCCACGTTAAATCTTATGAATTTATGTGTCTGTCTCTTTTTACTGTCGCCTTTTCGTTTCATCGACTTTCAAATCCAACGATGCTAAAGAAGTTTTCACTTCAAAACTAACTTCGACACAACATGCTCTCGTCTTAAATCATAATCGAAAAAAGTTTAACGAAACCAGTTTCTATTAAAATTCTCAAAAGAAAAACATTTGGAATTCCCATCACAAATCTGTCTCATTTTAATACGTTATCTCATTAGCAAAAAAAAATACATTAAAACCGGCTACACATATACGAATTAATTAATTCAAAACAATGAAATGTGCGAAACATTTTTATATTGTTGTAAATCACAGAACATCCTGATCAAGGATTGATTGGGATTCGATCATCGATATTTTACGTAATATTTGTCACAACCATAGATTTATGGCCAATTATTTTATGGCAATATGACGTCACTAAACAACTTATATACGACCACCGCTTAATTTTTTTTACAAGAGTGGCAGTTTTTTTCACATAAAGATAACCATATTTTGATAAGGATTCATTAACATACCTGCTGGTAGCAAATCGTGAAGGTTCACACCTTAAGTCTGAAGTAGTCTCTCTCATGTACCTATATACCTAAGCACTTACCTATTGCTACCTACCAGTATAAAAAGCCATACGAAAGGTTCATACTAGGGCTGAATTTGCAACAGGTTTTTTAAAGTCTACCAATCTGCCTAGCCTTTTCCCAACTATGTTGGGGTCGACTTCCAGTGTAACCGGACACAGCTGAATACCAGTATTTTACATGGAGTGACTGCCTATGTGACCCCTACAACCCAGTAACTGGCCGTCCCCTTGGTAAGACTGGTTGCCAGACTTGCGGGCTTCTGACGACTGTCAAAGATCCACAAATGACAGCCGAGACCAACGGCTTAACGTGCTTTCCGAGGCACGGAGGAGTCTCGGTATGTAAAGATGGTCACCCATCCACGGACCAACCAAGCCAAGCGTAGCTTAACCTGATGGATCGACCCGTGTGCTGTTATTACTTAGCCACGAGCTCCTCTTATTTTCGTTTCGCCGTCGTCATCGTTTTTTTAAAGTCTACCATTAACTAGTTTCAAAAGTGAATTAGGTAATCGAGCTCTATACTTATCCTTCGAAAAAGGTCAAAATGACACTGAAACAAATAAAATAAAATCCGGTCAAGAGCGAGTCGGACTCACGTACCGAAGGTTCCGTATCATTTTAAATTTTCATGGGCAAGGCCTACATTCGTCAGAGAATTTTAACACTGCACACTGCGGTGTAGAATATTGCAGTTTTAAGTCAGCGTCATCTCTTGACCGATAGTAGAACTAATGCAACTTTTGTTGATGATTTCTGAAAAAGTGTGCTATTTGGAAACGTCGTTTTATTTTTCCTGTTATCTTTACATACCTACACTTCTATCACATATAGAATAATTTCAGATTTTTCTCTAAGCAAACTTCGAAGATAAGGGGGAACGGTATTTTTTTTACATTTTTCATCACAAGTCGGAAACTATGCGACCTAAAAAACAAAAGAAAAATGTTTGAGAATTTGTAAATAGCGCTCTTTCGAATGATACCCCACGTGCCCTAGTAGCCCCACTTCGAATTTTAAGACCGGGGTTCAGTCCCCGTTGCAAAAAAATAAAATACATTTTTATTTATTTCTTATTTGCAAAATAGTTGGGCAAACGTCATCTTAAACAGTTCCAAATTTCAATTTGATAGCATTAATAGTTCTTGAGATATCCAGCTCTGACAGACAGACTGAGTCGCACCATGAGGGTTCCTTTTTACCATTATGGTACGGAACCCTAAACAACAAGGTGGAAATATGAATTTTTAATGACTGCAAACGCTAAATTAACAGATGACATCAAATCTTAATAACATAAACTTCGCGATATATAACTACGAGACGTTGGACTAGTCATCCGTCTGTCAGGGCCATAGGTCAGCTTGAGAACAAGCTTTTAAGCTTTTTTGTTCTTTGAGTAAAACAACAAGTTTTTTGACTCATTCCTCGCATATTAGGATACGGAGTTTATTTATTTATAAACATTGCTATAAGTTAAGTAATGATTGACGTCTACGTAACCATATACTTTTGACGTTGAAACCTCTTGTCGGGTTTCTATCAGTTGCCCTTTGCTCTTGATGCAGACCGGACGCTTTCAATCGACTTGGAAGTATACAGAGTTGTTAATACTCTTTTAACTTAATGTAATTTATTGAAAAAATGGGAGAAAAGCTGCTAAAGTCGCAGGCACGACAGATAGGAAAATAGTTTTACAGCTCTATATAGTTCACACGGAAATCAAAACGCACGGTTGGCGCAGTGGTTAAGCGATTGACTGCTGCGCTGCGTGTCGCGGGTTCGATTCCCGCACAGAACAAATATTTGTATGACCTACAAGTAGTTGTTCCGGGTCTGGCTGTTTGTGTTTGTGAGTTTAAATGTTTGTAAACGCACCCACGATACAGGAGAAATTCCTAGTGTGGGGCAACGTTTTAAAAAAAAAAAAAAAGTATTTAGTTCTGAATTCAAATTATTATTATACACGATAAATCTAATACAAAAATCTTGCTATCTTTCTGAAATAACATAACATCAGACCAGTCTGAACCGTGTCTCATATATGTCTGAACTGATTAATAAATGTAGGACAGTAAAAGGAAATATGAAATCAGAATTATTTAGCGCCTACAAAGCCCATAACTTTTATCTTGCAGTACGTATGAATAGAAATTTTCTATTCCTTTGTTTCCATATCAATACGGCTGCATATCACAATATGATCCGCATACCGAGATCGAACACCATACACCATACAACAGTGTGAAAGCTATACTAGAAAATAATAATATATTCATAGATTAATGATATAATCAGTGAAAGTTCGAGCCATTATGGTCAATATATTGATGACGTGGTCTAATGAAGGTCAGAAGGTCACTGGCAAATGTCAAGTTTATAACATTGTCGCCGGCGGCCAATAATTTAATCTCTTCGTCTCTTCATTATGATGAGTCATCCTCATGAATAAAAAGTTCGCACATATTTTTTGTATAGATTATATTTAGGAATTAGGCGTGTTAAAAGGTCAGTTTAGTTTTGGGATATGATTTCAGTTTTTGTGTGACTCATTGCAGCGTAAAGCATTGTACAACGTGTTCCTTTTGATATTTTTTTAGTCCTTTATCATACAAAATAATTCTACAAAGTCACGATTATTTATGTAAATCACCCTAACGTGCAAAAAAAATCATTTATTTCAGACTATTATTATCCCTAAAAAAAAAAAATATAACAACGTAGCATTTTCTTAGCTTTAAAAATGAATGATTGGTCTGAATAAAAAAGGATTTATTCGTACTTATCAATGAAACTTAGATACACATATCGAGAGTCTAGTGCGAGTCTAGTATTATCTTCGAAATTATGTATTTTTAGAACACTTGTTCTAGGACTTTTTGTATTATTTTTACTTATAGCATTATATGTATATAAAATCTTAGAGTTATGGGACATCAAACAGAACACGTTGTATAGTAATCTGTTTTTTCTGTAATTCCGATCAATGACTAGCTTTAATAAAGGCACTGTCATTAATCAAGAGGGCGAAAAATGAATACAATGAGATCTAACTTAAAATAGGTTACGATCTTTTGCAGGCGTAAATTAAAACGAAACAAACGTTCAACAACTTTAATTCTCCTTAATCCTGAATAACAAAACATTTACAATTTGTATTGAATGGAACTTTTCGAAACACATGTATTTTGCTTTAACTCTGATAAACTTTCTGAAATAATGACGAACAAAATCTGACTTCTCCACATCTATACTCCATTTGAAATAAGATTAGACATTTAACTAAACCTTTTTTACAGTTCGTTCAACCGATTTTGACTTCTATTGCGTTGGCGGCATGACAAATGGCAGCTGCAGTAAACAGTTGGTTTGTAACCACTTTTTTTGCTTTTAATACCATCCTTATGCCTACGAAATAGAAGTCAAAATCGGTTGAACGGTTTGTTTAAATGTCTAATCTTATTTCAAACGGAGTATAGGTCAACACAATCAATATTTACTCAAGTTATTGCTATAACGAATGATGTTCAGCTTAATGACGCAGCTAATTATTAAATCAACAAATATCAGTTTACAAAGAAACACAATTTCTATAGACAAAATGTAGCTTCCTCTTTGGTTGAAGCTAAAGTCATCGAGAATATACTAAGTTGCTTTGCCGTTTCAGAACGTTTTGTCATACAAACACTTTAAATCTGCAACAATAAAGCAACTCCGGCCAGGTTCCATTTGGATGGCTTGTCCTTGGTCTTCAGGTTGAAGGTCCATACGTAAGTTGGTCCTCGTGTACGTGTCTTATAGACAGGACACTCGTACATGTTTCTGAGGTCTTGCTTGTCTTGGGTTATGGCCTGAAATAGATATGATAAAATACGTACATTTTTCAGGTTAGTTTATTTTATTTTTATTTTATTCTGTTCGAGAAACTTACAGCTAATTTGAACAGTGTTCTTAAATATCATAAAATTTAAGGCCGTTTATCAGTGGAAACTTGTAGTTTCCACTAATAAACACATAACATAAAAACGAGAGAAAAAAAGGTCGGTACAAAATACCTATTAAACATAAATTAGGAAAAAAAATAGTATACACGGCTACACATCAAGCTTTAAACATAAATTAGGAAAACAAAAAATAGTACACACGGCTACACATCAAGCTTTGAATTTCCAGTATAAGCTGACCTCGCATCGTACGGAAATCCTATACAATGCGAGATCAGCATAAACTGGAAATGTATAGCTTGATGTGTAGCTGTGTGTACACGATAAATTATAAACTAAAAATCATATTTTGCTAACAATTACTTTTCCGTAAAGAAGCTTTTCTCCAACAAATGGAACCACAACCTTCACAGGGTGACTGGATGAGCAAGCAGCCGAGGATGAGTATAATGGCGAGCGATTGGAGAGACCTTCGACAAGCCTTAGATAATCATAGGCTGATAATGATGGCTATACTGTATTATTTTACTGAAGTATCCTAAAGAAGTATGAACAGCGAACACTAAAACTGATCTTAAAATTCTTAGTGAATGTTTAGGCAATATTATATTGGATTTTCCTTGTGGCATCTTTCGTAAGTTTCAAGAATTTCAGAACTCTCAGAGGTGTCGAGAATAATCCAATCTAAAGGACAACCAACTTACAGTGGAAGGAAATATGTACACAAAGGTCTAAAATCGTCAACTGCCTGTTACAAAAACATGAACTCTTATTGCCAAGAAAATTACGTTAAAAAAATTACTGCCTCTTCAGCAAAAACTATTTAAACAAAAATTTCTCACTCACCCTAACATTTATCACAGGCATAGGTGGAAACAAATCTTTAAGCTTCGAGTCCATGATGATGCCGGCTTGCTGGTCCCACCGAGCGCCTTCCATCAGCAGACCATGTACGAAGGCACCGTCCCGTGGTGCTGACCGAGTGTCTGCGATCCTAGAGGAGATGTGGCGTTAGAGAGAGGAAAGGAAGACTTGGTGATGAATGGTGTACTCTGGTCTTTAGCTGTAGTTGAACTGCTATAGTTGAGCAGGGATAACCTAGTTAATTGATTCAAGCGTGACCTTGCGGAAATCCACTATCATTATTTCGTGTTCAGATTCGCGACAAGTCAATCGTCATCCTGAGGATGCCTCGTTGAGAGGTGAAACACTTGTCGATTTATTATAGGGTTTTTTTATGACTCTTTAGGAATAGTTAAGCGGAATATGTTACTAAATATATCTTCGTCTATTGTAACTAGGAAGGCACTAGGAAGTGGTGAAGGGTGGGCGTTTTTTGGGGGACTGTTTTATGTAATTTTGACATTCGAAAAGTGCTGATTCTCAGCCTAGTTTGAATAAATGACTTTTGAATTTGAATTTGCGTTTTTTCAGGGATAACCTCTAATTTGATGATATGAAGAATAGTTAGAGAGTACGTAAGGAACTGTGTTGGGCACTTTGAAAAAATTACCCTGTCAGAAGTGAATAATGGTGACCAAATCAACTCAACACCTTTGCTTAACCTCTGTCCTTTCTTTTTACCGATTTATAGTAATTCTTATTACTGTTATTATGTAGAAGTAAATACTATGCAGCTTTTATGGTCAACTGTTAATTATATTAATTAAATATTAATAATTATTTATCATACGAACCTTCAGGTACGTAGTTCCTCATTGTAGTGACTTTATCATCAGTTTTAATAAATCAATTCTCTCTCATTATAAAACTATTTTATAACGAGTTATATAAAAGCTAAAGACCGGAGTTCTTTTTGATGGTTATGAATATTTACATATTACTTACTTAATTAATTTAACTTGATACCTTTTTACAGATTTTATTACAAAAGCGAAATACAATGCTGAAACTCACTCTGTTCAAAGGAGGTTACCTACAATACCAAGTTATAAATAGGATAGAATCAAGCCTAGGAGAAGAATGGCAGAAGAAATGAAGATGAGGTGGATGTATTAGTTTAGATATTACCTACAGCATTCGTTTTACCTTACTAGATATTATACAGATTTACAATTTTTATATTTACATCTACCATACCATTTATCTACTTGAGCTCACCTTTTATTTCACTTATTTATTGATATTTAAGAGATTGTGTGATTTTTATGTTTACCTACCTACACAATTATATATACATGGTGTCAGGGACATCGACGCGAATACTGTTACCATGGAGTCAGTACGTGATTCTGAAATCTGCGTTGAAATTTTTCGTCGGTTATTTAAAAAAAATAGCCGTTCCACCAACAGCGAGACGACCCAGACGCGTATCGCAAGGGTTGGATGGAGGTAGCCCTGGAAAAGGATGCATGGAAGGATTTGGGGGAGGCCTTTGCTCAGCAGTGGGACAGTGTAGGCTAACGAAAAAAAAAACCTTTCCATACATTTTGACCGCGTAGGTATTGCACTTTTCTATGAAACAGCAGATTTTTTTTTAATAACCGACCTAAAATTTCAACGCTGGGGGTTTCAGAATCATATACTGAATCCATGGTAACAGTTTTCGCGTCGATGTCCCTGCCACCCTGTATACTAAGTACACAGCGTAAACTAAATATTTGAAAGTTTCATAGAATCTCAACTGCAGCCCCTTTATATATACAAAAAGCAAGTATTTAATTCTTCGTAAGCAAAGCGGTACCTCCAAAAAGACTAAAACGAAGATTTCTCGTACTTTCTACTGATAAAGATACATTTCACCTTGTTCAGAGTCATTCTACCCAGATTAATATTCTACTAAAAGCTCTCAAAAGGAAAAAATTATGTTACAACAGTTACAAGACTTATCCGAACTTCCTTATCTACCTGTAATATACCTGTGTGCTGTTCATATTTGTCATGCTTGTGATTTTTATGTAATTTCAGCCAATTATTTGTTATATCTACAAAGGCACTTTAAACCGATTTAAATTAAATACTTAGAATTCCAATTTTTATGAATGTAGCGTTGTTACTCACCAGTACCTATGAAAAGTACAAAACAATGAAGAAATATTTAAAAAATTTAATTAACCACAATTATATTTAAACTCAAAAATATGTCACATTTCCTGTCTTTATTTCCTCATTTCTAACCGAATCGTTTATTGATATGAATAGATAAAATAAATATTTAGTAGAAAATACTCGAATTCGAAGAAACAGTTTGATTTACAATTTGTAGATGGATAAATAAATTGAAGACTTTATTTCAAAAACCACCTTTGTCAAAAATTTCATGATATGAGTTAGTTACGCCACCAAAGTTAAATATGAAGTTTTGAAGAAGTTTTTTTACTCTACTGTAAAACTGACTAAGGTGATTTTTAAAATAATGTCTTCAATTGTGTGTATTATTAAGCCTCGTGCATACTGGCGCGGCGCGACGGCGCGCCGCGACTCGTAACAAAACAATTTCTAAGAAAACTTCACGGTGGAAAAATAGGGATGATGCCTGGGTAAAAAAAAGAAATTCTATTTAGCCCGTCTTTCAGATAATAAAAAAAATTTGACACGTATTTTTTGCTTTATCATATTAATCAAAAATAACTTAGAAAACACGCATTAAAGTTGGGGAGTGGGGGTCGTTACGTCATAATTCAGTATAAAATCTAGCAAGGCGTGACGTCATGCCACATTTTAATTCGAAGTATCGCCGTAATCTTTTGATTACGTCAAAAAAGAAAAAATACATGTTCAATATTTTTTATTAATATACCTGCCGGAAAAAAAAATGGACACAGGCCTATTACCGGTGTCACGTCGCGTCAGTCTGCATGAAGCTTTAAGTGGAATACCTATTTGTTCTTTTATGGAAGCATTTCGTTATTCCTGAACGTTGTTCTCAAGTAATTTAATATTTTTATTTTATTTTTTAAGGCTACTTAACGACTAGTACTCACGTGAATTCTTCCTTCATCTTCTTAGTGACGTCACACTGCAGACACATCTTGTCTAGAGGCAGTTCATACCTCCTAGCAGTGCTCTGCATGATGGCCGTCAGTAAACTTTGAGGGTTGAAGAAACCACCGAGCCATACTGACGATGGCAGCTAAATCATTCAAAATATAAGTGATTACTCACAAGTCAATTACCTACCTATAGATAGTGCCATCAACGAAGACGCGCCCCACGCCACTCCCCTCTGTACTAAAGTAAAGCTTACAATGCTGTTATCGCAGAATGGGGCACGTCTTCGTGGATGGGCACTATCAGTATAGACAATTAATAGTAGATTGTTTTCCTAGGGAGCAAACAACTATTTTAAAGGTGAAAGTGTTTCTTTGAATCCAGAGCGGAGCGAAGGATTCTAAAGTAGAATCCTTAGCACAGCAAGGGATTCAAAGTACGTCACTCGAGCTTAAAATAGTGTTGCTCCCGAGGTGGACACTCTACTTTTTAGCACCCTCTTTGAGAAGATAAGTAAGTGCAACTTATGAATAAGAATAGTACCTGCGTTTATTTATTTCATTCTCACTACTTGAGGAAGACGTTGAATCCGAATTTGATGAAACAATTACGAACGAAGGCGGAATGCATGTCGCGCGTTTTTTATTTTTTGCAAAGTTTTTATTTTGCTCGCGCGCTCTTTTTTTTATCATTCAGCCTGTTACTTGTTCATATAATGTTCGTGATTTGATATCTTTGGTGATTGGAACTTATACTAACAATATCCACATTCCAAATTCAAATCACTTTTGGTCCTTTGGGATTATAAAGCTATTTTGGTCCCTGTTTACGAAGAATAAAACTAACTCTTTTTGAATAAATATGATTTAAAAAAAAACCTTTCGGGTCTAAAGTATTTTGAGATACTGTAAGTAAGAAGATAAGGAAGAAAACAAAAATTGAGATCACGTTAGGCAATTTTTCTTTTTAAAGTTACTCTTATAATACTATAAACGTGATAGGAAGTGAAACTTCTTAAAAAAATAAGAATAAGAGAGATTTAGCGTGAGAGATAAAGAGAGATATATATTTCTTCTCTTTGATGTCACGAAATGTGTCAAAACGTGACGCGTTCTTGAAATTAACTCTCAATTCTCGTCCAATTATCGAATCGCCAACATAAGTGAAAACATCAAAAATAAACATAAATTGGCAAATAAAAAGATATAGAGGTTAAACAAACACAATCCAATAAAAATCAAATGTTAAGGAATATAATTCTTACGACAAAGTCTGTGGCCCATGTTTCAAGTTCTCTTAACCGCAAGGTAAGGTCCACGAACCACGCAGACAGACCCAGCAACGAGGGGTATGCGCGGCTAGACCAGATCGCAGGTACCTGTATAATACATTAATTACACTGAAGTGACATATTAGTGGATATCTACCTATCTTCTATACAAATAATAAAATGAAATAAAATGGAAGTTTCTGTTTGTAATGTCAAAAAAACAACTTTTTACTAAATGCATATTATAAAAGTATATATGGACATAAGTACGCCCGCACCTCTGACTTTTCGGATTCATGTATCACTTGCTTCAAAAAAGGTGAAGGAAAACATCGTGAGGAAACCGGAGAAATATTTCTCGACGGCATGTGAAGCCAAGTCAGAGGCGCATGAGCGGCTTTAAAACTCTGACGCCAGGTTAGTCACTAAAAAATATAAATTTTTTGTTGGTCTGTCTGTCTATCTGTTCCGGCTAATCTCCAAAACCGCTGGACCCATTTTGACGGGTCTTTCACTGGGTGATAGCTGATGTTATAAGAACTTAGACTACTTTTATTTTGGAAAAAGCCACACGGGCGGACCCGTGGGCTGCAGCTAGTAATTTAACAAATATGGCTGGTACTAAAGTCCAGAAGCAGAAAATCCTATTAGTTTAGTATAGGACATGGCTACCGCATAAAGTCTTATAATACCTATTGTAAGATAGTGTCAAATTCTACCATAAAACAGAATCGAATTCACTGAACGCTTACTATTTTTTTTACAATTATTCTCTCACTTACTTGATCCAAAAACAATGCATTTTCCAAATCTTCCATGTCTGATGTAATTGTTAATTCACCCTGAAATTTGGGAGTTAGCATCAACCTTTTTATTTTAACCCACTTTTCTTTTGAGAATTTACAAAAAATCTCATTCAATTATTCTTCTTTAATAGTTTACCTTTAGGCCCAAGTCCAGCTCTCTAAGGGATCTCTTCATCTCTCCAGTCAGATAATTCATTCGTTCACATTCCTGGAACGCCACTATTACATATGGCGTCCTCTCTTCAACCTTCCCCATAATTTCAGTCATGTTAAACTCTTCAGGTAACTTCTCTATTATCTCGTCTAGCATTTGTTTTACCTGATAAAATATTGGTGTCAGTTGGATACTTTGGATGCATTTTTGTACGAATTTCACTCGTACATGTACGACCATGGTCATACCAATTGAGTGCGCACACTGGATACGGTTTTCTCCATCAAATAAAATAAATCCTAACAAGTTCGAATTGTTTTCGGACGTCGGAACTAAACGTACGTGTACTTACGACTAATTCGCACCCAGTCTACGCACTCCCTTTCCACTTGGAAGGTCGAGATTGTTCGTGCGCGTTCGTACGTGTACGCACGAGTGAAATTCGTACGAAAACGCATCCAAAATGCACGCGGCCTAAAACTACTAATACTTACACAAGCTCGTAAGTATGCTTATGAGCATGCAAATATTTTAGTGCCCGTACCGCCTCAGTCGTATTTATACGACATTTATTTTATTACATAATATGTACACACAGTAAAAAACATAGGGACATAGGAATACATAGTGTTCGTTTTTGTTTTTCATCTAATTTCACGATCCTATTCGTCATAGATATTTATTTGTCGATTTAGTAGCTGGGCGCTGGAGGCACGGCAATTGATATAAAACTAAGCGGTCAATAGGTTAAAAATTGCATGCGAATTACTAGAAAAGTTTACACATAAATAATCTTAAACAGCAATTGCTCATCAGTAGAGTGCTTTTGTGCTAGTATTGGGCATTTGAGTCAGTAGCTATCGAGATTGACTATAGTTTTCTTGATCTATTTCACAGTCAAATAAATTGCATGTACCATTTTTTATACACATTTTTTTAAAGAAAATCTGACTAACCTTCTCCTCTCTAGTCACAGTAGTAGCTCCAGATGCCTGAGCATCTCTCGGTTGCATCTCAAATATAGTCCTAAATAGATTCTCAGACGTTGTAGTAAGGAAACCAATCTCAGCATTAGGATGTAAGCCGTAAAGGTAAGGGGATTCGGCAGGCATTGCATCTTCTATGTATTGGTGGTAGCCCGCGTAGTCTGTGTTAGGGGGGGCGGGGAAGCCAGGGGCTAGTTGGAGTTCACCGTCGACCTGGTAGATGACGAAGATGAAATTAGTTAACACAATCCCACTTGAAGGCACAGAAAAGAAGCTGGCGTATTATGACATCACTAACTGTTTAATCCTTCTAATAATTATAGAGGTACAAGCGACCCGCTCCTGCTTCGCACGGTTTTTACGACTTGTTAAAACATCGAGATTTCTTAGTTAATATAACTTTAATTTTAATATATTATACACATAAAGGAAATAGCACACATATCAACTCGGAAAGAAATCTTCACCGTATCAACTCGAGCCATTCAGTATTCTTTGTATGAAACTCCCTACTGCAACGCACACTTATCGGAATCGTACGTAATCGCCTCGCCTCGGGACAAGCTCACGAACTGCGGTGATACGGTGTCGATCCCTTTCCGAGTTAATGTGTGGTATGGCCTTAAACGTTCTGGAATAAATTATCTAAACGATAGTGAAAACCTCATCAAAATCTGTTCCGTGGTTAAGAAGAACAACGCGGTCATACAAACAAACATGAAAAGCGACTTTAATTTATAATATGCATAGATGAAAAACAGGGTGTTAAGTTCACTCATCCTTTAATAGAAAAAGAAGGATCCTCCGACCAGACGGGTGTCGTGTCTGGTGGGCAACTGTCCGACGATTGATGTCGGGAAGTTGTAAATATCCTGATCGCGCGGTAAACCCCGCTTGCGCGAGGCAGGATTTATGTGACGTCAGGTTTTTTATATTTAGTTCACAAGTGGCGTCAGCCACGTTGGTAACTTACGTACGCCTCATAATTTATTTATTTCTTTAAACAAAAGCTACAAAAATGCGATTTTAATGCTTCAGGCATTTTCTCCCAGTCTACTTTTATTAAAATCTTTTAAGGATGAAAATGATGTCTCACTATTTTCAAAATTATTAAAAGCCATTATGAGTAAGCAAGTTTCTAATAATAATAAAATGATCGTACTAGTTCAGGCTGCATCAACTCTTCCAAGTAAGCGTTGCATAGCCTCCGGTCCCAATCATCAGTGATGTGCCCTCCGTACATAATCTCTCCGAATAAGTACCTGAGATCTTCCCAAGGCACTCTAGCATTTGCTTCCAAGTAGTTGTATAAGACGAACACGCTTATTGTTAGATCACCTGAAGTGAAGCACGTGGTACGATATAATAATTAGGAAAATGATGAACAAAAATGGTTCGCAATATAGCTTCTTGGCGAGTAAAGATTAATACAAAACAGTACAATTTTAAAAACCAAAGGGACCAAGCAACGCTAAAGATGACTTTTGAAACACAAATGATTAGGATCAAGGAAAAATATTATATTGTTTGCCCAGGGAGCAAACAACTATTTTAAAGGCTAAAATGTTTCTTTGAATCCAGAGCGTAGCGAGAGATTCTAAAGTAGAATCCTGAGCGCAGCGAGGGATTCATAGTACGTCACTCGAACTTAAAATTGAGTTGCTCCCGAGGTGGACACTCTACTTTTTATCACCCTCTATGAGAAAATAAGTAAGTGAAACTTATGAATAAGAATAGTTGATCTCTTTGGTAATTGGAACTTTTACTAACAAAAATTCACATTCCAAATTCAAATCACTTTTAGTTCCTAAGGATTAAAAAACTGTTTTAGTCCCTGCTTACGAAGAATAAACTAACTCTTTTTGAATAGATGTGATAAAACGAATTTGTAGATGATGGAAGCTATCATCAAATTCCACACCGACACTTTTGTAATAGAAACATGTGAGAACAGATTTAGAAAACTCTTGAAATACACACCAACATTGAACGGATAAATCTTGTTCCATCCCTGTGGTCCGAACTTTCGCCTCTCAGCAACCACAGCGTGGAAGTAACATAGTGCGAATAATATCGCTTTGAACTCCGCCTCCTTACCACACATTTCTAGCGTCTCTTGGTTGAAGTTATCAAGTGCTTTGTGTATGTTTGCCTGTTGGTACAAAAGCATAAAAAAACTTTAAGTGTTGGAGGAGGTAAGATAAAAATTATTGTTTGAAGGTAAGACAAAATTTGATTAGGATTTTAATCTTTTAACAACAAATTCGAAACACTTGACTTAATTGCAATGAATACCAAAACAATAAAAAAATTGTCAAAGTTTTTTTATTTTATTTTAAAGAATTTATTTGTACCTTCTTTTTTATCTTTTTATATTCTACTCATTAAAATTGGTACAGAATTAAACCGATTTAACGCTGTACTGCATAGCTACAGATATAAGAAAATGTATCCGTTTTCTGATTAGATGCATTAAAGTACTCTACAGATGACTTCTTCAAGCCTTTAAAACAAAACCCACCTGCATTCCCGTAGGAGGTTCATTAGTAATCTTGATACTTGACTCCAGGATGCCCTGAGGTATGATGTGAGCTGCAGCCGTAGCCGCCGGCTCAGCCGACATGAACAGGCGGAAGTTATCGTGGCATCCGTTTGCGAAGCTCTCCATCTTCTTCTCGAGGCTTGGCAACCATTTCTTTACTAAGTGAATGTTCTGAAAAATGTGTTACAAGCTGTTCTAAGGGTTTTTTAAATCGAAATTGTTTGAACTATTCTCTTCAAATTCAGTAGGAATTATGGAACTTTGCAACGTTTAGAAACGCACTGAGCACATTCGAATTAGCAGGAATACGAACATATAAGGGATCTCGACATTATCAAGTATATTCTCTACTCAATGTTGATATTATTATGATACATCTTCGTACTCGAGCATGCAATATGGTCAGCGAGTTGAATTAGAAAAAATCTATTTCAAACATTCGTAGTATTTTTCGGGAAACTTCCAAAATAGTAAAAGATTTCTTCTCTTCAAATATCTATTTATCAATTACTAGCGAACCGCCCCTGCTTCTACGTCAACATCCCAATGTTCGTACAGTTAAAAACAAAATGCAGTTTGGAACTGCCAAGATACTGAGCCAATTTTTAATAACATATTTTATCGGATAAGGATTAAAAATGTACGGAAATAACAATATATTTTTTGTAAAATTCTGTAAGATAAAAATATGGGTTATCCTTAGAAAATAGACACATGCTATCGCGGACTTTTTTGTTGATTTTGTTAAGATATAAAATTCAGTAGAATATAAAATTTATCTATCTGTAACGGTGTAGTCAGCGCATGCCATGTAAGCGCTCAAAAAAGTGCCTTTTTCACGACTTGACAATATGTCAAGTTTCAGTACTACGTTTACGTTTAATATAAAAGAATTATATATAAAAACCTTCCAGAATACATTCTCTAAATAATGTTGAAAACTTCATCAAAATCCGTTGCGTACTTTAGAAGAACAACGCGGACATACAAACAAACGTGAAAAGCGACTTTGTTTTATAATATTTAGAGATAGAGATTAGAGATTATAGTTCTATATTCCATGTACCTGCAACACCACCCAATGCCCCTTCTGCAGTCCTTCATCCATGGCCTGCTCAGCCACAATCTCCTGCCCCTGACCCAACGACACATTATGGAAGTTCCCATTATCGGCCGTGAATCCCATGTTCTTGCCCAAAGCCTCCACGTCCTTTAACGGGTTGACTCCAGGAGATAGAATGAAGAATATTGGCGTTGTAGGACTGGTCTCTTCGAAAGACTTGCTGAATTCTACTGTTCTGTTTTCTACGTATTTGGCGCCCATTTTTTCTTCAATGTATGCTCTAAAGACAGTATTCTTTTTAATCGGGAATTTTGAATTTGTATTAGAATATTGACAATAGGTATATGTTTGTACTTACGCTACTGCATACGTCATCCTATCTGCTCTCAAAGCTCTTAACATACAAAGTCTCTGAAGAGCTGGTTTTTTGCTCCATTCCTGAAAGTTGCATAGATGTACGTAACGTAAAATGTTTTTTGAGAATGATATTCTCGTAACATTGAATAAAGTATGTCCATTTCTTTTTTATCTTTTTATATCTATTTAGTATATTGCATGACATTTTATTTTTAATATTTTTTTTTAATATCTGTTTGTTTTAATATTTGTTTGCTGTACCGATCGACGTCATTACGTCGGCGCCGGCTGTAAAACCAGCGCTGGGGCTCTGTCTTACATAGGGCTGTAGCATAATGCTAAGCGATAGCCGATTTGCGTGGATGTGACGCATGCTTCCCCTTTTTTTTTTGGGTGGGAAATTATCAAATAACTTCTCCCGCTCTGGGCGGAGCGGGAGGGCGTGTCAGACTCTTACTGACTAAAACCCACCCGTTTTCCTTCGGTTGCCCTGTTGCCGGGGGCCACAATTTCCCTATCGGTTTTCTTCGAACCTCCGGCAGGCATTGGCCCTAGCGGACCCCGTCAATTCTGCTGACATCTCTTTGAGGCGCGCGTGAAACACAACGCGCCGTCGACCCGGGCTTGGTCCTTATAGGACGGCGAGCTACCCATTGCTCACCGTCCGCAAGCCCGCGCCTACGGTGGCTGGAAATCGGCTCGCGATTCCCGCCCCGGGCGTCTCCTTCTATTGCGGCGGTTAGGGGCGTGAGGGCGCGAAATTTGCCTCTCCCTCATGCGTTCCGCCTCCTCCTTCGCTAGTATTACCGCTTCGCAGAAGGAGGTGACGGCCTGCCATTTCCTCTCGCTCCATACCATGGCCTGAACCAGGGCCGGACGCGAGAGATCACCGCCGCCGATCGCCTCTACGAGGACACGGCGTTGCTCAGCCCAAGCCTCCACCGTATGCTCCACCGTGTCCTCAGGCCGATCCACACAATGGTGACACCCGGGTGTTTCCTCCCGCCTTATCCTGTACAGGAACCTCCCGAAGCAGCCCTGGTGAGAACGCCGTGGCGTCTCTCCAGCCACTCCTCAAAGAGGGGTCTTATCGCCGCAATTGTGGCGTGCCCAACGCATGCTTCCCCTAACCTTCTCATTTCAGTATTTCAAACAATTTTTTTGCGTCATGTTTAACGCAAATAAACGTTTTTTTTCTTTCGATGTTAAAAAGGACCAACATTTACAAAAACCGACCAAATGCGTGTCGGACTATGCACAGTGAAGGGTTCCGTAATTGGAATGAATTTATCCCAAAAATAAACTTAACATTGTAATTGAAAAATATGTTCTCCCATACATAGATATACGTCACGGGCAATTCTCCGACTGCAAATGTAAGTTTTTATTCGCAAAAAAAAATTATTTTGTATGATAAAACTACAAATTAACTATTTTCGAACTTGTTTCTTTACATTGTGCTATGAGACCTTTTTGATTTATTTGATGGTCGTATTTTTTTATTGCGTTGACTTAGAAGCTTCATTTTTTTAGAGCTCCAAGGGAACAAAGATATAGGGATATAGGGTATTTAATATTAATTTCAACTTGATACCTCCACGCGTTCCTGAGAAAAAGGGTCTTGACGGACTGACGGACGGACAACGAAGTGATCCTATAAGGGGTTCACTGATGTGTCTGCCTTTCAAGTTTTTACATTTGACCGATTGCTGGCTCAAATAACCACCCTATCTCACATTTTGGTATAAATTAACATTATTAACTAGACAATTAAAATGGTAAAACTTCATACCTGAGGAAACTTCTCCCTCTCAGGACATTCGGCTTCCACAATCTTCTTCCATCTTTTAGGCGATGTCTCTATATCTCTGTCCAAGTTCCTGAACTCTTCCTTACCAGCCAGGGAACAGATACCGCCCCAGCTCTGGTTAGATAAGAAGTCCACTGGACTCGTAACATGAGGCTTTATAGGAAACCGGAGGAAGAAATCCAACTCCACTGAAGATACTTCTTCACTCATGAGAAGCACCTAAAAGGAGGTCAGTTGGTTATTTCCGCACATCATGTCATTGAAGTGAAAACTTCTTTAGGCGCGTTGGGCATTTTTGAGATGGGACTAAACCATTGATTTGGCGACACTATGACGACACCTCATTTTTGTAAACGCGATTGTGCTCTTTATTTATATTACATTACGGATCGATGTTCTATGCAAGTATTTTTACTTTAAAGGTTTCGGAAGTATTTTTTTTCGTAAACGCGATTGTGCTCTTTATTTAGATAAGGTTACGGACCAATGTTCTATACAAGTATTTGTCTTCCACCAAGGCGATCTTGTTCAAGTTTTCACTTCTGTCGGCACTTGTGGAGTGCCACCACTTTTTTTAAAATTTTGTTTGTGTTCTACCACACAGCTGGAAACTTCTACGCTCGGTTCATTGCGCACCTGTCGCCACGGGTGAAAGTCCAGCGACGATGAACAATGTTTTCTATACCCAAATCGCTTTAGCGTGGCCATAGCGGTCATTGATCCACCTACATTTTCTAGCATTCTTTATTTAAAAAACTGAAATAAAGTCCGTTAAGGCCCTCCCTTGAAAATAAATAGTAGTTTAGGGCGTGGCTTATTTCCCCCGCACGCGGTGAGTGGCGGTTCCAACTTCCGTGGTCAGCCGCCACGCCGTCCGCGTCGCCACAAACTTATCTGAACCAGTTTTTTTAGTTTAATTTTACTTTACTTTTCTGTTTTTATTTTTCAATAAACTAAATTTTTAACCTCATCATTGTAAAGCTACCACTTAAGGGAAGAGTGAGTCAGCTCTGACACAAGTACTATTGTAACTTACTGGGGTTGCCTCAATTTATGTATGAAACAATGTATTAGTTGAAATAAATATTTTTATATTTTTTTTAACCAGTGGCCAAAAGTCTAACTAACGAAATCACTGACCGGAATTTAAAAACGTTACTTACTTAGCATGGACTTTGGCTTATCATTATTCTTGTCACTGTCGCACATCTGTCAAACTAAAAGTGCAAGATAAAGACAGAAACATGTAAGAAAAAAGTGCGTGCTAAGTAACGTTAATTTATCTCAGTCTATGAAATTTTTGCACAAAGCGAACTATGAAGTAGAGTAGACAAATAATACAAAATATTTTATTAACAACTAAAATATTTATTAACTATATACAACATAAAATTAAAAATTATTAAGTAATCTTCTATATTTATATAAGTGATCTTCAATATGTTCCAACGACGAAAAACCATACATAGTTAATTGTTTGGGTTCCTACGGAGAGATATTAGGGAAAGGGCAATGACCGCTATTGCTACGCTAAAGTGATTCGGGTATATCACGGTGACGACTATGACGATGATATAAATTCACTTAACACAATTGCTATTTCAATTACTTGCAACCCCGCCGCTTACCTGAAAGGTCATTTGCGAGGCAAATATAAGTTTGTCGCATTCAAACAGTCCCCTGGAGGTGTACTGGTACACGGAGAAGCTAATACAGTCGATGAGATTCTTGATCCGAGGCCCGAGCCCCTCTGCAGGCTCCGCGCGAGATATCGCCTTTTGGAAGACTACGCTGAATGCCTGAAAGTGGTCTTGACATATAAAAATCATCACAAAAACAAAGTATTCAGGTGTTAAAATGTAATTTCATACTTTAAAATAATTTGACTGTTACATAGGTTACAGATACGGGTAGTAGAGACGGCAGCTTTGTAAAGACAAAGCCGAACTTTTTCTAACGCTAATAATCAGCCTATAATGTTCCCACTGCTGGGACACAGGCCTCCTCTCTGTGAGAGGGAGTGGGCCGTAATCCACCACGCGGGCCCAGTGCGGGTTGGTAGATGTACATGTCGGTGTCCTCACGATGTTTTCTTTCACCGTTTTGAGTACAGTGGTAATGAAATAATTTACACAAACTAAAGCGCCTGTCTGGGTTCGAGCCTACGACCTACAACACGTAAGTCGCAGCCGTCACCACTGGGTCACTACTGCTCTAACGCTCGATGTGTGACAATTACGCTCGCGTAGTGTAGTAATTTCAACTTTAAAAATAATTCTGAATTTCCAATGACAGGACACTATTAAAACGGATCAGAAAATCATATTCAGATTATAAATTGATGACTGATGATCAAGACAAGTAACAAAAGGAAAATATATAAGGAGAAGAAATAACATAAATAGTTTTAATATTTAATGTCTAAAATTACCTTCAAAGAGAACTGGTAGATTGGATTGATGGTGTTCAGATCGTTCAGGATAAAGTATAATAAAGACGCTCTGGCTGAAGCCGGCCGGTAGAATTCACGAGCTACATCAATCTCTCGTGAAGTTATTTTTGCTTCGGCCACCTAAATCAAAAAACAAAAGCACATTAACGTTGCAGAAAAAATATATTAATGATAATGTCTTCCTTTTGATGTCCCTTAGCTCTAAGGTTATATAAAAAAATAATACCAAAAAGTTCTAGAACAAGTGTTCCAAAAATACATAGTTTCAAAGATAACATAATACTAAACTCTCGATATGTGTATCTAAGTTTCATTGATAAGTACGAGTTAATCATTTTCATTCAATCTTTCTTTCTTTGCTTTAATTCATAATTAAAGCAAAGAAAATTCGACGTTGTTATATATTTTTTTATGGACTAAAATAGTCTGAATTAAATGTTTTTTTACCATTGCCAGTCAAAAAAGGGCATTTGATTTATGGATAACAGTGAATAAAATCTCTTTTAGTCACTGAGAGAATAAAAAAGTTTTGAATTTAAGAATGCGGCGATGCATGAATTGTCCATACAAAAGTAATACATAAATCATTTGCAATTTGAGCATATTTCCACCATATTATGTTGATATTCGGATTGAGACAGTATTTATCTATGCTCCTACGTCTTTTTATTTCCAAAAACTTACCTTTAAATGAAGTGTTGTAAGTCTTTAAATCAAGCCCCAAAACTACTACTAAAACTCTTACCACCCAAAACACCCCGACTGATGCGAATGTAACTCATAGAACGAAGAGTAGTCAGTCCATGTCGGTTTCAAATAATCAGGATCAGTGGTTGAATGAAAGTACCCTAAGGGATATCATTAAGGAAGAACTGGCCACGGCTTTAAAATCTTCTTTTAAAGAGTTGGTAACTGAGCAACTGAAGAATATACAAGGAGAAATATCAGAGTTCGCAGTTTCGTTCGGATTTTTCAATGAACATTTTGAAGAATTTAAGAAACGTTTTGATGAAAAGGACACCCTAATTAACCAACTGCGCAATGATAATGCAAACCTCCAGCAAAACGTTAATGAGCTAACTACTCGATTGTGTATCCTAGAACAAAACATGCGCGAAAACAACGTTGAAATTGGCGGTCTGCCTGAGAATAAGTCAGAAAATCTAGTGAGCACGCTGCAAAAAATCGCGAAGGTAACTGGCTGTGACATTGGTGCCAGGGACATTATGCAAATCACAAGAGTAGCCAAATTTAACAAGGAGAGTAACCGTCCACGCACTGTGATTGCTAAGCTCCACAGTCCTCGGCAACGTGACGAATTTCTAGCTGCTGTAGGAGACTTCAACAAGAAGCATCCCTCGGACAAATTGAACTCACATCACTTAGGAATAGCTGGTAACCGAGTGCCTATATTTGTAAGCGAGCACTTATGCCCTTCTGGCAAACAACTGCATGCGGCAACACGAAAACTGGCTAAGGAGATGTCTTACAACTTTGTCTGGATACGAAACGGGCGCATTCTTGTTCGAAAAGATGTTTATTCGAAGCCTATCTACATTCGCAATCATGATAGCTTGAAGCTGATGAAATCACCTGACGTCACCATTTAGATTTAGATTTAATTTTTGTAGAAATGTTCTTAGCGTTATTGTATTCGCAATGCTTGACATTTATTATCAAAATGTACGTGGAATGAGAACTAAGACTGAAGATATTTATAAAAATATTATGCTCACTAGTTATGATGTAATAGCGTTTACTGAATCTTGGCTAAATCCTAACATTGCTAATGGAGAGTTCATTGACCCTCGGTACGTAGTTTATCGTAGAGATAGATTAAGCTCTAAGGTATCTAAAAGAGATGGGGGTGGAGTTATGGTTGCTGTTAGTGATAAAGTTAAGTCGGCAAGAATTAAAAACTGGGAGAGTGACTTGGAGGATTTATGGTTATCTGTGGAGTTAACTGTTAACAACTGTACAAAAAAAATTGCACTTAGTGTTATCTATATGCCTCCACCTGTCAAACTAGACACTTTACAATACTTTTTAAATAATGTTAACAACGTGTTAAGCAGTGTCGATGATGTTGTGATTCTTGGCGACTTTAATTTGGGTTTTATTGACTGGAACAGGAGAGATGATGACCAACATCTCTCACCATCAAACTATGAAAATTCGCTGGGTTACTCGCTGGTAGACTTTTTGTCAATTAATGATCTCCATCAATTCAACACTATGCCTAATGCTGACCACAGAGTTTTAGACCTAGTTTTAAGCAATATATCAGATGTAACAGTTACTAAACCAAATGACCTGCTAAGTAAACTGGACTCTCATCACCCAATCTTACTTATCTCAATTCCAATCTCAAACATAAAACAGTTAAAAACAATATATCGCTCCGGTTACAACTTTTTTAAAGCTGACTATGAACAAATCGTAACTTATCTTAAAAATATTAATTGGAATGATTCATTTCATAAATGTGTTGACGTTAATGAAAGGGCAGACACCTTCTACGGGGTACTACAGAACGCCATTGATAAATTTGTACCGAAATATATAAAGAAAAAGTCAAAATTTCCCTCTTGGTATTCGGACTCGCTTATTACGGTTCTTTCTGAAAAAGAGAAATTCAGACAAAAATACCGAAAATATAATAATCCCCGCGACAGACTCACCTTCGAACTACTCCGTAGTCGCTGCCATTCGTTGATAAATAACTGTTACAATGCATATAAATATAAAATTGAAAGTGATTTACCCAAAAACCCTAAAGCATTCTGGCGGTTCATAAAAGATAAACGTCGTGAGGAATCTTGCATACCTGCCGATATGTTTATGAATGATAGGGTAGCTAGTAATGGTTCTGAAGTCGCAAACCTTTTCGCTGATCAATTCGTATCCGTGTTTAGTCGAAGCCCTGCTACTATTAATAATACTTTCAATGCATTTTCGGGTATTGACAATATTATAAGCACTGTTAAGTTTACAGAAAAACAAATTTTTAATAAACTCAAAAATATAGACGCCTCAAAAGGTCCTGGGCCTGATTCTATACCGCCTTTGTTCATCAAACGTTGCAGCCATGTTCTCTCTTTACCATTGCAGTTAATTTTCAATTCCTCTCTTGAGGAAGGAATCTTCCCTGAGGTATGGAAAAGCGCAAGAATAGTCCCGGTATTTAAAAAAGGTGATCCTGCTAATGTTAAAAACTACCGCCCCATCTCAATCTTATCGTGCTTTGCAAAAATCTTTGAGTCTCTTGTGTGTCCGGTCATCACTCGCCACATTGATAAGCTTATCTCACCAAATCAACATGGTTTTAAAACTGGTCGCAGTGTGGACACGAATCTTGTCGAGTTTGTAACAGACGTAACCCTAGCTCTAGACAAAAGATTAGAAGTAGATGCCGTATACACGGACTTTGCAGTGCATTTGATAAAGTTGACCATTCTCTGTTACTGTAAGTTGGAATATAATGGTATAAATGGCTCACTATTAAACTGGTTTTCGTCCTATCTATCCCGTAGATCGCAAATTCTTGTCGTAAATGGTTATGAATCTTACCCATACTACGCTGACTCAGGAGTTCCTCAGGGTTCTCATCTTGTACCAGTTCTGTTTTCGCTTTTCATTAACGACATTATAAATGAAATCCATCACTGTAAATGTTTAATGTTTGCCGATGATCTTAAAATTTATAGGACTATCAATTCAAATATAGATGTTACTCTAGTTCAAGAGGATTTAAATAGGATTGAGCAATGGTGCCATTTGAACCGCATGAAGCTTAACGTACAAAAATGTAGCCACATACGATTTAGTAGGAAAAAACAATCCAGTGCTGTCTCTTATAATATAAAAGGAGCATTATTAGAGTCTGTAAATGAAGTTCGTGATCTTGGTGTCATCATGGATGACAAAGTTAACTTCAGAAGTCATATTGATAGCATCGTCACGAAATCAGCAAAGTTACTTGGATTTCTTAAGAGAAGCACTAAAGGCTTCAGGCTGGCTAGAACTAAAATTGTATTATATAATGCCTTAGTTCGGAGCCATCTTGAATTTGCTAGCGTAGTGTGGAACCCGCACTATGCTGTGCACTCACAAAGAATCGAAAGCATTCAGAGGGCCTTCACGAAACACCTAGCGTATACCTTCGGAAAAATATCTCCCCGGTGTCCATATGAACAACGTGTTCGATGCTATAATATGGATTCTCTACGCGACCGTCGACTGACACAGGATCTAATGTTCCTATACAAATTGGTCAATAATAAATTAGACTGTGACAATTTACTTGAGTGTATTGGACTAAAAATTCCATACAATATACCCAGATATCCCATTACGAATGTATTCCACACTCAAGCATCCAAGACAAATATTGGAGTAAACTCACCGCTTAACAGACTCTGTAGAGAGATGAATTCTTTGATAAAATTTGTACCAGATGTCGACCTATACCATGATTCCATAAAAGTCTTTAAAGCCAAAATGCTGAAGTCCCGTAAAACGCAATCTGATAATGTGTTATGTTAGTATATTTTGGTAACTCTTCACCCTTTTTATAATTTATTTTATACTTTCCTTTATGATCTCATATTTATTTCAGTTTATATTGTTTATGTCTTAGTCTTAAGTAAGTAGGCAAAATTGCAATATTGTTCGTCTTGTAATTTTATTTTTCCTTATGTTATTTTTCTAATGTTTAAGTATTTTATCATAATTCTTAATTCTAGAGCCTTTGTTTTATTAAGTGTTTTGTGACCTATTTCTGTGATTGTTGGTTATCCAGTAATTGGCGACTGTATAAGTCCGAGGCTATTGTTAGCTATAGTATTTATGATATATTATATACAGAAGCTGTTGGTGTACCTTTATAAATAAATAAGTGTAAGCGAATTGCATTTCGTACATTTTTGCAGCGTAAATGGCATGTTTTCATATTGTTTTTTCTGTATTATAAACAACAATATTTGGAATATTGTTCCCGCAGATGCATAGTTTATGTTATCAAGTTACAAATTATCGAAAAAAAAATGGAAATACATTAAGTTTTAATTCATAATTTTTTGTATTACGGAACACATCCAAATTTATCATAAATTTTCGAAAGCTAGTAGTACTATCGCGTCAAGCAATAATTGTCAATGTGTGCATGGTAGTATTGCTCACTGTAGGTGTATATCGCTCCGACAGGCACTCACACTAGCGCAACGTGCTTGGAATTGAATTTTACAAACATCTCAATTTGTAGTTGCGGTTTATTCGCCCAGCAAATCTCAGTTCGGTCGCTATATATCCCAGCGATAAAACCAAAACTAGTGACGACACTAAGTCTTTGGTACAAAAAATTATCTCGCCTGAGGAATTAAAACTCCATGTTCGCGGTCTAAGTAAAACTAGAAACGGAGGCGTCATCATTAGGACGGATAACAAAGACGACATTAATAAATTAAAAAGCTCACAGAAACTACTTTCCTCAGGCCTTACAGTTGAAGAACCTTCCAAACGCCGCCCTAGGATTGCTGTCATTGGTGTCCCCGTAGCCCTGACTGAAAAAGAGGTATTTGATTGCATTTACGTCCAAAACTTGACAGAAAAATTGCCTAACATTACTCGTGAGACCTTTTTAGAAAATATAAAATTGAGCCATAAGTCAGGAAAGAAAGATCGTCCTACTTGCAATTACATATTGCAAGTTCCTGCTAATATCAGGAAAATTATGATGGATCAAGGCCGAATTTTCATAAATTGGACATCGTGTCCAGTAAGAGATTTCACTATCGTAACTAGGTGTTTTAACTGCCAGCAGTTCGGACACGCAGCCAAATTTTGTAGAGAAACGAGCCCTACTTGCAACCTCTGTGGCGAAACAGGACATTCATTTAAGGAATGCAGTAATAAAGGTTCTCCGCCTCAATGTGCGACCTGCAAACGCTTCAAGAGGAAAAATGATCATCCAACTGGAGATTTAAATTGCCCAGCACGTAAATATGCAGAAGACAATTATATTAATTCTATTGATTATGAAGGCGCCTAGGAGCGCCGCCGACTAACTAGTTAATTAAGCACATAGATAGTAGGTTAACTTCTACATATAATTTATTTTATGGCCAATCAACTAATCTGTGATCTAGATGCGTTTTCCGTGTCTGAAGCTAAAATCTGCAATGTTGAGGAATGCAAAAACATAGTCTATACTGGGGATAAAACATTGACTTTACTTACACAAAATATACGCAGTATAACCCGAAATTTTAATGGTTTCCAAGTTTTGTTACAAGATCTTAATATATGCTTCGACATTATCGTTCTAACAGAATGTTGGTTATCCAAACAAACGGCCAATATACCATCTCTCGATGGCTTTAATCTTTACAAAAGCGATAGAACACTCAACCAGAATGACGGCATAGTGGTTTATATTAAAAATAATTTAAAAACATTAGTAGAAGAACCCCATTTTCTAGGCTGCAACTGCTTAGTAATTAAAATTATTCCCGATACAGTAATTATGGCTATTTATAGGCCTCCATCCCAAAGTATTGATGGTTTTTTGGATTCGCTTAATAGTAACTTAGAAAAGTTATCTTCATTTAAAAATATCGTGCTGGTAGGTGATATCAACATAAATATTGCTGCCGAAAAAATCGATACTCATTCACATAATTACCTCAATATTTGCTCATTTCATGGACTATTACCAGCTCATTATCATCCAACCCACCAGAGCGGCTCTTGTCTAGACCATATCCTCATAAAATCGAAAAGTTCATCCAAAACATTGGTTACTAATTCGTCACTTACCGATCATCAAGCTGTTTTACTAACATTACAAATATCCTCACCTAGAAATAACTGCATGCGTAGCTATACTAAACTCAATATGACGAGTCTTGAAACTGACTTTCGCGGTATTAATTTTGACCCCGTTTACATTTCGCATGATCCAAATGTTTCTCTACAATACTTTGTCGATTTGTTGCAATCTACGATAAGGAAAAATACATTTACTAAAGTAATACCTAGAAAATATAGTAATATTAAACCATGGATTACGCCCGGACTTGTTCGCTGTATCAGACATAGAGATAAACTTCACCGAAAATTAAAAAATGCACCGGATAACGAACTACTATCAATTACTTACAAAAGATATAGGAATTTCTGTAATAATCTGTTGAAAAAGCTAAAAAACCAATATGATCAAAGTCAACTACAGAAAGCAGGTAAAAACACTAAACTTATATGGAAATTCTTAAAAACTAACACTATTAGGTCAAAAAATCCCGAACCAGCACTTGATCTTTTATCTTCTGAGCTAAGCCCTACCGAAGCAGCAAATAAAGCTAACAACTTCTTCATAAACGTAGGAAAAAACTTAGCTGAAAAATCTGTATTATCTAATAGTTATTTTTCCATTCAAAGCCAAACTAAGACATATGCAACACGAAACTCTATGGTCTTATTAGATATTGATGTTAATGAGGTAGTAAGTATAATAGATGGATTAAAGGAAATTTGTGCTGTAGGATGTGATAACATACCTAACAGCATACTCAAAAGATTTAAATACGTCATTGCCCCTCCCTTGACTCACATTTTTCATTTATGTTTAACAAAAGGAATATTTCCTAAATTGCTTAAAAAAGCTATAGTCACCCCCGTGTTTAAAGCTGGAGACAAAAATTGTGTGAATAATTACAGGCCAATTTCAGTTTTAACAGGCCTCTCAAAGATTTTGGAAAAAATTATAAACAGTAGATTAGTAAAATATCTTGAAAGTAATAAATTACTCTCTGATCATCAATTTGGTTTTAGGCCTAAAAGATCAACAAGCCAAGCTGTTCACCATCTGACTAATTTTGTAAGCACAAACCTGGATAATGGCATGCACACCATAGGGATATTTTTAGACCTTGCTAAGGCTTTTGACACAATTTCTTGTACTTTGCTTTTGTACAAGCTGGAAATGCTGGGAATAAGAGGAGTACAATTGCAACTATTAACTGATTACCTTAGCGGCCGCCATCAGTGTGTAAAAATAGGTCAGTACATGAGTTCTGATCTTGAGAATAGCTGTTATGGAATCCCACAAGGCAGTATTTTGGGTCCTACTTTGTTTTTAATTTATATAAATGACCTGTGCAATTTGACACTTCAAAAGGGTGTAATTATGTCATATGCGGATGACACAGCTCTACTGTTCGCAGCTAAATCAAAGGATGAGGTTTATGAAGTAGCACAGAATGGGTTTAATACTGTGTCTAATTGGCTCCATAAAAATCTCTTAACATTAAATACAGAAAAAACCAAGTACCTATTATTTACAATGAGAAACACTAATCCAACGCTTACTAATCCAAACATTCAAGCGCATAACAATTGTAATTTACATTATGCTGACATTGCATGCACTTGTCCCACTTTAGCCAAAACCGACCATATCAAATATCTAGGCGTCACAATTGACACAAACCTGAATTTCCGCAAACACATCGATTTATTATGCACCAGAGTGCGTAAACTAATATACATTTTTAAAAATTTACGTACCATTGCCGACTTTAAATTAATTAGACAGGTTTATTTAGTTTTGTGTCAATCTATTATTACCTACTGTATAACGTCCTGGGGTGGTGCCGCTAAATCAATTTTACTGCACCTAGAACGCGCCCAAAGAGCAGTTTTAAAGGTTGCTACTTTTCGTCCATTTAGATTTCCTACACACCAGCTTTATATGGCATGTAAAGTGCTAACAGTACGTCAATTATTTATTTTGAATGTAGTTTTATTACAACACACTGAACTTTATTTTAACCCAGTACCTTCAGATAGGAGAAGGAAAGATTTGGTTTGTACTAACTCTCAGACTAAACATGCTTTTACTAATCGTTTTTATTTATTCTTAGGACCCTACTTGTATAACCAGTTTAACAGAGTCCTAAAGATTTATAGTTTAAGTTATAATAGGTGTAACTTACTTGTACAAGAATATTTGGCAAAACTCAATTATGCAGACACGGAAAAACTACTAGAAATTTTAAAATAAAATTCATATCTACATACTCTATCTTAAATCTATACTCTATATTAAGTCTCTTCCTTTACCAAATTAATAATACTTTGTCTACTTTAATATTATTCGTTAATTTATTTAAACATAATATCTTACATAATCTAGTTGTAAAATAATATACCCAAATAGTTACTGTTTAAGTCATTGAAAATTTTATGTCTTCTTTTTTATTTTAGCTTCTATTATATGTATTGTTGTCTTCTTTTTAAATGTTTGATGTAAATTGATGGCCTGAAACACAGGTTTTCATAAACCTAGATCAGGCTAGTCTACATTACAGATAGAATTAAATTTTCCTCGATTGTAATTTAATGTAAATCATACTTTTACTTTATACTTGAATAAATTTTATTTTATTTATTTATTTATTTTATGTCGCCGGCCTCTTAATCCTTTGTTCTCTTATTACCGATAATATATAAAATGTGATAAATGTAAATACTAAGTTTACTACTATCTTTTCGCAGTCAATAGTAAGAGTACACAACTTGTGAAAAAAATCATCTCGGTCCTTGTATCCCTCGCTCCGCTCAGGATTCTAATATCCTTTGCTGCTCTTGGGATCCGACTTAGTCCCTCGAATTAAATTCCTTTTTTTTTCACTTGTTTATATAATCTACAATTTTATAAATATTTCACGTAAGGGTGTTTTATATAAATAAAATCGTGACTTAGTCGAATGAAATGGTATTAAAAAAATTCATATGCCACTTCGTGACTTATTCGAAATATTATATGGTATAAAAAAAAGAATTCATAAGCCACTTGATTCTTTGATATGGTTTCATTAATCCCTAGAATTATGGGATGACAAAAGAAACACGTTTTATATGGCCCGGGTGCAGTCCATTCATCGACCAGTTTATTTTTAACAAATTTTAATGAAATTATTAAGTTACCATACTAATTCAAATAAATTTCATCTTACCTTTTTTTCAATATCTGCAGCAGTCCTTTTCGTAGTCTCCAAATTCTCTACTAAAGCCGTATCTCCAAGAATATCGTCACCGGCCGAAGATAAACGCGAAAGCAAATCATCTTCAAGTGATTTTAATTGAATCTTGAATTGATTCTGCTGTTTCGTTAACTCTGCTTTCAAGTCTTCTAGATCTGGTCTTTCAGCTTTCACTACTTCAGCTAGAAGTTGGTCTTCTAGACCATCGCGAGTTACTGTGAAGTTGACTAAAGTTGTCTGAGCTTGCATCTCTGGTTTGTAATGTGGATTAGCTAGTTTTGTATGAAGGATTAGTCTGAAGTTTGGACTGTATTCGACTTCTTTATCACCCATTTTGATTGCTCTGTAAGTTCAGGAATCAATGTTAATTTCATCAAAATAGTCTTCATTATTTACTTTTTATTCATCATCATTTCAGTCGTTAGCTTCTGCCGCGACTTCATTCACGTGGAAGTCGATAAAATACAGCCTGATAATGTAGCTTTCTATACTTGAAAGAATTTTTTAAATCGGCTAAGTATTTTTTGAGTTTATCCATTACAAACAAACATACAAAAAATCAAATCTTTTCTCTTTGTAATATTAGTTTAAATAATTATTCGTCTTACGGGACATAGACTTACCCCAAAAAAGCCACAAGTTTCTTGATAAAAAAATTAGCTTTTAAATCTTACCTTCCTTTCTTTATCAGAATCCTTCCAAGTAAAGGATCTAGCACAGGGTCAACAGTTTCACCAATGTTTTCAAATAGAACCGTTTCTCCTTTTATTATAGCTTTCTCTATGGCGTCCAAATAGCCTCTCTGTCCTAACCTAATTACTTTCAGTTTATCACAGTACTTTTGTTTGATCCATTTTACACCTTGTAACTGCAAAACATAAGTATACATGAAAATCTGACATTAACATGGAGTGACAGAAAAGACCCTATTTATAATTTCCAAATAAGAGTCACTTGATAGTTAATTGATTCAGGCGTGACCTCGCGGAAATTCATTATAAAATACAATAGACATGAATATATTTAGTAACCTATTCCGCTTAGCTATTTATAAAGAGCTATAAAAAACCCTGAAAGAAATCGACACGTGTTTCACCTCTCAACGAAGCATCCTCAGGATAACGATTGACTTGTCGCGAACTCGAACACGGCGTGTTGCCACACCAAGCGCTGAATGCAGACTGAAAAGCCTCAGTCTGCGTTCAACGCTTGGCGAGACGATTTCTTTCAGAGTTTTTTATGGCTCTTTAGAAATAGCTAAGCGGAACAGGTTACTAAATATATCCACGTGTATTGATTTTTTTAAGAATCACTTGCTTCAAAAACGGTGAAGAAAAACATCGTGAGGAAACCTGAGAGAAATTTCTTGACGGCATGTAAAGTCAAGTCAGAGGCCCATGGGCGGCTTTAAAACTCTGTCACCAGGTTAGTCAATCACTAACCATACGAAAAGAAGAATAAGAATAATTTATTGGTCCAATGTTACAAAATAAATTTCAAAAATAATAATATTGTATGCTTACTGTAACTAGAATATTTAACATAGTTATTTGAACAGTGGTTCCCAAACTAGGCAACGCCTGTATCTTGGGGGCCTGAGTTGAGTTATCTTACATTTTAATTCGAGACATGTTTGCGTTAGCTTAAATTTAATTTCAAGATGTTTGAAAATGGACAGAATACTTAAATAATTAAGGGTAGAACTGTCAAGATAAAATAATAATAAATTGAGCAAAATAAAATCATTCTAAGTAATGTTATAGTGCGAGTGTGACCGAAAGCTATAAAGACTGTACAAAACCAAATTTTTTGGATCTTTTTTGAATATTCACATAATATGAAAATAGTAGAGTTGTTTATGAAATCATAAGTATGTGGTTTAGGGAAGTGACACTATGATCAGAAGTATGTGAGTCATATCTTGTGACGCCAATTGCCGCCGTCCAAAGGCGGTGATAACCACTGTACCATTTACGTGAGCCATATGCTTATTTGCTACCCAATCACATCATCATCATTTCAGCCGAAAGACGTCCACTGCTGGACATAAGCCTCTCCCCCAAGCACCGCCACTTTGACCGATTCTGTGCTTTTCGCATCCAGCGGATTCCTGTGGCCACTCCAGAACCTTTCGGCCCCATCGGCCATCCGATAAAAAAAAGATAAATAAAATGTATATCTTTATCTTACCTGAGGATCAATCATAAGCGGCCACCGATCAGAATTGGACAGTATTGTCGCATTCTCAGTACTCATGCGATCTGATGGTAAGCCTTCGTTCTGCCACATTGCAATCGTCGTGTCATCTGTCAACATCGACAGTGGGTCGAGGCCTTCTGTTATTGGTATAGGTGGCTAGAAATAATATCAAAAGTCATGCCAGTCAGTCATACTTAGGACCAAGAGAAGCGACTTGGCAATGCGTCAACTTTACACACACATAAATTTCGGATGATATTGCTGATTTTTGTATTGTGACATCACGTCACTTGGCTGTCTAAGCCCTTAGAATTCATCAATCATTTGTTTTGTATTTGAAATTCTAGAGTTATTTATTGTTACAACAAACGAATTACAGTCAAAACTGGTTATAACGACTTAACAGTGTTTAGTTATAACGACTATCGGCTATAACAGCCGTAATCTGACAGTCACTTCGAAGTCTTTAGAAACGGTTTTGACTGTATTTACTAAAGCCCCTAAGACTTTAGTAAATCATTCAAAATGAAGTCGGTTAAAAATCATTTTGTTCATGAACATTAATATTATTTACGGCAAAATCATTGAAGATTGGTAAAAGTATACAGAGGTATGAGGAACAGGGTGTAAAGTTCACTTATCTTCCATAGAAAAGGGAGGATCCTCTGACCAGATGCGTGTTGTGTCTGGTAGGCTACTGCCCGACTATTGATGTCGGGACTTTGTATATATGTTAGTCACGCGGTAAACGCTGCTTGAGCGCAGGATTTTGCGTGACGTCAGTGCGATTCATAATTTGTATGTGGCGAAATAGATGCCGCCACAAAAGCAACTAAATTCATTTCAGTGGTGAATAAATAAAAAACTTAGTAAACAAACATTTACATTCCAGGTCATTTTAATACACACCTCTAAAGTCTTCAAGAAGACAAGCCAGTTCTTGTGCATCAGGTCCAATCTGAACTGTTTAGTGAAGCATCCAACATAAGATATAAAAGCACACACTAGAAGTACATCCCCTGGCATTGTTGTACCCTGTTGCTGTAAGCTGGAAGTTTGAAAGACAATATTTAAAAAAAACCGGCCGACACGAAGGGTTCCGTACCACCATACAATATTCAACAAAAAAACGCAAAAAAAATACACGTTTCTTGTATGAGGACCCCTATGTTTAACTTTATTTTATTTTTATTATTTCAACTGCCTACTTATTAGGGTACCTACCGCAGACAGACAGACGGATAGCGGAGGCTTAGTAATAGGGTTCCGTTTGGAAACCTTCGGGTACTGAACCTAAAAGCACCTTTTTTCTCTCTTATCGGCTCAAAAGATATAACAATGTAGTCAATTTCGTGGTTTAAAATATTAAAAATTGTTACAAGCAAGGTCTAGCAACTGACTGCCGAAAGTGTACCGAACACACAATTCAGAATCGCGATTCGTTGATATTTATATTTGAATGCACCCATGACGACTGAGGATATTTCTCAAGCAAAAAGTAACTAGTTTTCTAATCACCAATTACAGTTCTAAATAATTTTCTATATCTAAAGAAAAAGACGGATGGACTTTGTGAAAGATGATAAAGCTAGAAACGACTAATGAAATGAAAACTAATAAAGAAGAATGGAAGAAAGAGACAGGTTGAGTCGACCACAAATAAATTGGGACGAGGGAACGAGAATGATGATCTAACTGTTAACTGTTGAATAGTTATAACGATTTAGCAATCAGACAACAATGCTAAATAGTCATAGGTCATAAGTATTATAGGAAGAAAACATGTTTTTTTTTAAAGTGAAAACTTCTTTAGGCATTGTTTTGCTTTGGGCATTTTTGAGACGGGAAAAACAATTGAACCCGCGACACCGACACCTCATTTTTGTAAACGCAATTGTTCTCTTTATTTATATTATGTTACGGATCAATGTTCTATGCAAGTATTTTAACTTTAAAGGTTTTGGAAGGTTTTTTTTTTTTTTGTAAACTCTGTTGTGCTCTTTATTTAGATAAGGTTACGAACCGATGTTCTATACAAGAATTTTTCTTCCACCAAGGCAATCTTGTTCAAGGTTTCACTTCTGTCGGCAATCCCGGAGTGCCACAATTTTCTTTTTTTATATCTTTGAATATTTAGTCAATGATTGATAAGTCTTCAAATAGTCTTTGTAAAACAATAGAATACCTACTTAGAACCTAGTTTTTCATTTTTGAGCTGTAAAATATGGTGGTAAGAATATTCCCATAAAAAGAGTTAAGACAAATAAAGGTAAAGTCTTAAGCCCGCTCCACATTCTCTGAAAAACTACACGAGTCTTGCCGAATACGAGAGTGTAGAAGGAATATTCGTCTATATTCTTGTTGTTCTCTCTTCTTGTTCTTCTCGGCAAATGTTCTCGTCAAGACGTCCCGCCGAGGATGTGGGGCGGGCTTTTAGTATATCGATGTTAAATCTTCTACTGTGATGATAAAAAAACTATAGTGCTAAGTACCTGGAAACTGCTTCAGCCCATCGGACATTTTCACTAGCAAGTCCATTGACCAGTCTGTTAGCAAGTTGTATAGTAGCATTAGTGGCATCTGCTTCCTTCTGACACTTCATCTTTTCTGATGTTGCCTTTTCGAAGTCTGCCGTCAGCATCGCTAGTTTTTCTTCTAGGGACTATAATGGGAAGAATAATATTATTAATATGGGTGATTGATATTTTGGTCCAAAAACTTCATTTAAATAAATGTTGATGCACACTGGAACCCCCGGGGGTCACGAAACTATAGATAATTAACTGTGTGTCATTAGTCAAGGCTAGATACGTTAAAGCCTTTTTTAACATATTGCTTAAAAGGAGCTCCTGATCCATCAGGTTAAGCTACGCTTGCCGGGGTTGTTCCGTGGATGAGTAACCATCTTTACATACCGAGACTCCTCCGTACCTCGGAAAGCACGTTAAGCCGATGGTCCCGGTTGTCATTCGTGGATCTTTGACAGTCGTTACTGGTCTTCAGTAGCCCGAAAGTCGGACAACCAGTCTTACCAAGGGGTATCGTATTACCCAGTTACTGGGTTGTGGAGATCAGATTGGCAGTCGCTCCATGTAAAATAATGGTATTCAGCTGCATCTGGTTAGACTGGTAGCCGACCCCAACTTAGTTGGGAAAAGGCTAGGCAGGCTTAGCTTTAAAATATTTAGAAACATGAAAACTAGTACTAAGTGTTTTTAGTTTACCAACATCTATAGGTATCTCAGTACCATTTGTTTCAGTCTACATAATTACAAGATTACTTACCATTACTTTCGCTTTGATAGACTTTAATTTTTCACTAGCTGCAGCTAACTCCGCGTTAGCGGCTGCCAAAGCTTTTCTTTTGGGCTCAACATCACAGAATACTTCGTAAAATTTTATAATATTTATCACCCAAGCGCACAGACCAGCAGCTGCACCCGATTTTGATCTTATGAACTCTAGAAATAAAGTATAATTTTGATTGTTTCACCTTGAGCTTGAAACAAATGATGTGACGTAATTTTAACTGACCAGGCTCAAATTCAGCATCCTTCAAGTAAGGCTGAATGGCTTTGATGACGTCAGGGTGAATATTTTCTTTGTCATATTGTACAAGACAGTCGAGGAACACGTCAACTTTGGCCATCACCACCTGCGGAGCAATACTTCTAATAGTAGATTATTCATTAATAACCGAACCCAATAACCTATCTATCTATGGTTTTAACCAGGGTTGTAACGGATGTCGTATAACGGATGAGGATGAGGATGCGGATGTGGATATCGAGATAATCGGGTTTGAGGATGCGGATATTGGAAAATTCCTTATTGAGTATGCGGATGAGGGTGCGGATGCAGATGTCGTATGAAAAATAGCCCTTGTTTTGACACCTGACACCACAATCATGCCACCACTGTCACGTGCGGCTAATCGTCTGTCATAGGACAGGAACACTGTGAATTCAGGTAATAAGAACACGTCACTCACACTATGGCCCGCACATTTAGCTCGGAGCAAGTTTAAAAAAAACACTATTTGAGCGAACAACGTAGGTTGGGTCACATCCCAATAGAAATTACGAGGATTTGGATGAGGATGCGGAGCTTTTAAAATCAAAACTTGAGGAAACGGATGTTTTGCGAATATCAAAATTTATGCGGATGCTCCACAATTGTGAATTCGGATACGGATATTCGATACATCCCTGGTTTTAACGTCTCAATAATCTGTCAGAGAATAAGGACCTTACGGAATTATGGGACGACATTCAATGACAGATAGAATTGTGCTGTCTACCATCAATAGCGATCTGGCTTTTACTGAAAATAGGTTATTGAGTTCGGCCGTTAGGGTATAAAACAGTGTCTTATGTCACGGGCGCTATAATGAATTCCGAACGTAACAAAGGATACTAGCTCTAAGTTAACTCCTTAGCGAAGCGAGGGAGTTAAGACTACAATCCTGAGTGCAGCGAGGGATTTCAGGCAATCAATTTTAGAATTAGTCGTTTAAGAAACTGTCATCAAAAACACAGTAAATCTACGCGCGGGTTCTGGCCACAGCAACCGATCAGCTGTTGCGTTGCGATGACATGCCACCATTAAAAATAACTAGCTTATGGTCAGATTTGCATGACATATAATTTGACATTGCCGAGCAATGAAGTGTGAAAATCGTAGTCCATTACTAAGAACATCGAATTTTGAAAAAGTCGATGTTAAAGTTCGTCTACTTAATCCATCATACATGTGTGACCTTCTCTTTCTAAAACGAAATCGACGGTGGAAATTTCAAATGTCTCTGCGTTCAACGTTCGGTGTGGCAACACGCCGTGTTCGGGTTCGCAACAAGCCAATCGTCATTCTGAGGATGCCCCGTTGAGAGGTGAAACACGTGTCGATTTCTTTCAGGGTTTTTTATAGCTCTTTAGAAGTAGCTAAGCGGAACAGGTTACTAAATATATCCAGGTCTATTGTATTTTTTAAGAAAAGGGATTTCAATTGCCTTAGGATATTTCATATTTCCACGGTCTAAATGTGCCATAGTAACGCCCGGAGACTGTACTTACAGTCACGCGGAGATATAAAGATATCATTCAATCATGCGTTTAAAATATTCGTATATACATATACAGCTAACCTTAGCGGCTTTCCAACTTCTATCCTTGGGTATCTTCCCACCCGGTGCTAGCAACACCATGACAGCTGCAGTGACATTGGTCACAGCCCCCGGCGGCGAACCGAAAGACTTCAACTCCGTAAGATTCGCTTTATTAAGCGTATTCAGCGCTTCTTGAGCAGCTATTAACGCTGGTTCAGCTTTTATCAAATCTTCTTCACAATCTTTCTGTTTCTTAGATACTTCTTCGGCTATTACTGCTACTTTTTCTTCCTCCTCGTCGGCTATAAGTTATGTTTAGATCAAGTTAGTTTTAATATATGTTGATGATGTTTTTGTGATTGCTTTTATTCCTAGCGACCTGTCCGCGCCCTTGCTTCGCACGGTTTTTATGACTTGAAAAAACATGGTTACTTCTCTATACAGGGTGGCAGGGACATCGATGCGAAAACGGTTACCATGGATTCAGTATATGGTTCTGAACCCCCATGCGTCGAAATTTATCGTCGGTTATTTTAAAAAAAATCTGCTGTTTCATAGAAAAGTACAATACCTACGCGGTCAAAATGTATGGAACAGCTGATTTTTTTTAAATAACCGACGTAAAATTTCAACGCAGGGGGTTCAGAATCATGAACTGAATCTATGGTAACAGTTTTCGCGTCGATGTCCCTGCCACCCTTTATAACTTAACATAGCATCACGCTTTGTTTCCCAGAAGTGTTGGGCAGAGGTATACCTGTAGAAAGTACACCCACATTTCGCCAGTTATGTTTAAGTCCCATGTAATAGGGGGCAAGCTTATTGCCATAGACCGGGTACAAATCCAGACTCCGGGATGCTGCTGAGAAATTGCAGATAGAAAAACCCAATAACACTGCCTGACCCGGGAATCGAACTCAGAACCTCATGCTCAGCAGTAACGCTTGCGACCACTAGAGCAACGAGGCAGTCATAATATGACTGCCTCATTGCTCTAGTGGTCGCAAGCGTTGAAATAAACTTGAAATAAAAATGAATATAAACTTGCATATATATAATAAAGAATATATTATATATATTCTTTATTATATGCAAGTTTATATTCATTTATTGTATTGCATCTTTCGTAATAAATTCTCTAAATAATTATGTAAGCCGCATCAAAATCCGTAGTATCGTTTAGAAGAACAACGCGGTCCCACAGACAGACACGAAAAGCTATTTTAATTTATAATATGTATAGCTGTGTAGATTTTTGATTTCTCTGTTTTTCAGTACTGATACGAATACCAATACTCACTGAGCCCACGTGGTGGATTATGGCCCACTCCCTCTCAGAGAGAGAAGGCGTGTGACCCAACAGAGGGAACATTATAGGTTGATAATGCAATTCTGCTACAGCATAACAAAAACATTTACAAAGCTGAATTAAATTGAGTTTTCTCGCCTACACTGTTAAATACAAATGTAAGTGGCTAAAATACAAATAAGTATTATGTGAACAAATTCTTACCAAGTGCTTTCTCGCTCTGCACTTTAGCAGTCTCAACGCCGACCATCTCAATAAGTTTGTCGGCTGCCTCATTCTTCTTATGTAACTCTACTTCTTGTACGGCTAACTTTTCTTTTAATGCGTCAACTTGACATGAGGTGCTAGCAAGCTTTTCTAAACCATTTTCGAGCCTACAGAAATAAAGCGGCGTTAAAAAAAGAAAATTGGAAAACAGGTGGTCACATCCAACTGAGTTGACATTATAGGTTACAGCCCACTTGCTCTCAGAGAGAGTGCATTAAGATTATATTAATATTATGTTACGGGCAAGTAATATATTTGCTGTGCGATGTCAGATAAGTTAGGTACTGTAAGGTTTTATGATGAGATGCAACCTCATGCTGTACAGGCTGGCAAGAATGCTGCACGTTATCCAAACAATCTGACAGGGTATTTTTAAATTAGGATTTGGAATGGTTTTCACTTGTCGATAAAAAAGATAGTTTTAACTCCAGGCGCCGGTCGCGCTTGTGTTAATATTATGTTGTATTAATAAAATAAATATAATTACGGATTTCAACCACGAGTTCTTTAATTTCAACACCGTCCCGGGTACCGCAGTCACGCGAGTGTTTACAGTAAACACGCAGCGACTTCAGTGGATTAGTCGCTAGCCAAGTCAAAATCTATCGCGGACGATTAAAGACGCTGTGGGTGTGCCCTAGCATTATCCAATTTATATTTATATAGTGTAAGTTTTATACAGTATGTTAACTAACACAGGGCGTTCCCGTTAACCTGCAATAGTAGAGCGTACATACAAGCAAAAAAAAATTAATATCATCATCATCTGCCTAGCCTTTTCCCAACTATGTTGGGGTCGGTTTCCAGTCTAACCGGATGCAGCTGATTATCAGTATTTTACCCTACCTCAACCTAGTTACTAGGTAACATAATACCCCTTGATAAGACTGGTTGTCAGACTTTTTGGGCTTCTAACTACCCGTAACGACTATTAAAGATCTACCAGCCGGGACTAACGGCTTAACGTGCTTTCCGAGGTACAGAGGGATCTTGGTATGTAAAGATGGTCACCCATCCACAAACCAACCGCGGCAATCATATATACTATAGCTTAACATGATCGATCGACCCGTGCAGCTGTTGTTACTTAGCCACAAGCCATAAAAAAATTAATATAAAAATAAAAAGTTTTTTATTATTATTAATGCGCGTGTGCGGTGTTTCTTGTACATATCAATTAAATAATTTTATTAAATAAACTATAATAACAATAAAATAAAAAATCTTTTTTTTTGCATGTATTGGCGCTATACTATTGCGGGTTAACGGGAACGCCCTATGTTAGTTAACATACTGTATATACACACTAGCTTTTGCCTTTCGAAATAATATTAGTTTGCATGTTTAACATACCTCACAATCTTAGCACGTAGTTCATCAGTCTTATTATTGACCAGCTTGGCGTACAAACTGATCTGTTCCAGGTAACTCTTGGGTGTCGTATAGTTGTATCGCCTTTCATTGGCTAGGTACGCTTTAGACATCGTGTTCACAGAGGTGTGAACGTACGCCATAAATCTGGATATTGAGTCTCTGAGTGTTATCTGGAAAAAAAGGTCAAATAATGAAGGTTTTTTTTAAATTGCTTATTTTTGTAGTCTTATAATTAACTAATACATTTAAGAAAAATCTAATATAGGTGGGTAGGTACAAAAAAAAAACAAGAGTGAAATTCTCCATCTGTCGATCAAAATAAATTTATTTTTTTATTGTATTCGGCTGACTTACGGCTAACAATACAAAAAGTAAGAGCAAAGCAAATTAAGACGAGCCACTCACAAGCCTCCACAGTTAGCAAAAGAGTTTTGTTGAAGAAGTTATTAAGTGGCTTTAGTGGATATCTGATCAATCAAAAGTAAAAATTAAATAATTATTTACCGGCAGATTATGCAGCTCCTCCATGAATCTCATGGCCACAGACACCAAAGCCTCCTGAGGCCACTCATGGAACCAGTTGATGGACGTACAATTGATAAGCGCGGGGAATTTTCTAGACCTCACTCTGAGAGTTGAACCGACGGGAGAGAAACATAGGACGACTTTGAGCTGCTTTCGAACTCTGTCTATGAAGAATTTCCAACAAGTTTCTCTGGTATCCGGTAGACCTGCACCTTTTACCTAAAATTATAGTATAAATTATTCATTAAAACGAAATAAATACACAGGAAAATCTAATCCCACGATTAGATATCACTATCGTATTTTGTAAAATTTCTATAAGCCAATCTATTAACACGTATCTACTCATTTTATTCTCACCCAATTCAGAAAGGACTGTTCGCAGTTCGCTTCAGTAAAAATAAGAAAATAATATTTACCTCATTCCTCACACCGGCAATAATATTTTCCATTTCATCATCAGGGAACAAGTCAGCCACTTCACCTGATGCTAGCAAATCGTTGATGAGTACCAGAAACTGTTCATTGGCAACCTGAGCGTCCGTCATCAAGAACATTATGCCAACGTTCTTCAAACCAGTCTTTATGTATAACTGAGATAATTCATTCTATAAACAGAGGAATTCAGGTATGTATGACTAATTATGATACATGTGGTTCAGAAAATTTATGGCCCGTGTTGGGCGGCAAAAAATATTTCGCGCCCAGCGTGGGACAAATTGCTTCAGCTTTAAAGAACAATAAAACGTAAAACTTTTATTACACATAAACTATAAGGCTTAATGGCAGGCCAGTACAGCCAGGAATTTTTAGGTAACCAGTCAAAACTTAATATTGAGACAATTTAGATAATCAAAAACGATAGTCGTAGGTACAGAAATAATTAATGCTTTTGGATATCAAGTACGTCTTTAAAAGTAACACTTATTGGTTCTGTAAAGTGTCCCATGTTGGGTGCCAAATATTTTTGGCGCCCAGTTTGGGAGTCTTTGTTTTTATATCTCTACCTTTAAGTCAGAGACTCCATATCCCTTTTTGAGCTGTATCTGTAAGACTTCCAAACTCGATATGAAAGCTGCTAGTCGGGACAGTGACTGTTTGCCGGAACCTCCTACACCTACCAGTAAAGCGCTTCCTCTTGGACTTTCCAGGATGCGAGAAATTCTAAAGAGAAAAGTAGGTTAAACAACCAAAATATTCATAAAATGTCGTCTTTATATGTACTTAATGTTGCCTTAAAAAAACTATTTCTAAAGACTGTTTTTACGATGGCTCATTTGTAAATAACGTATTATGTAACTGCTTCTACGCTACAAGGAAAATCATGGTACAGGACAAAAACTTTGTTTAAATATTACGATCAAACCTTAGAAACTCAAAACATTGAAGATTTTGCACACTATAATGAATAAACTATACGCAAATTACCTGCAAATATGCATCATAGCGTCCTCAAACAGCACCAAATTCATAGCAGCGATAAGATCGTTGTAACTCGCCATAGCTTCAATGAGCAGTTTGTTTAACTGTTCCCAGTTCATAATGGGCATATACTTCGGCTCGCCAATACCACCCGCAAAGTGACAGTAAATGTTGGGACGCTCGAATACTACACCCTCGTCGATGTCCTAAAAATAAAGTTTATTTAAAATTAAAAAGACAATCATGCGAAAGATAATTTTATTATTTCCTTCGAGTTTTCTATAGTCTCCTCTTTTACACAACGAGTATCTTGCAACTATTGCTTTTTGCCATTTTTCCTAAAAGAATTATAATTCACTTACGAAAAAAAAACATTATATTTGACGCACAGTAACCGTTTTGACAAAAATAACACTATGAAGGAATTGATTTAAAAGTGTAGGGTAAGTGTTAATAATTTAACCCAGCCAAAACGTTACATATGCACGCCTCATCAGCTAACTGAATTAATTACAATGTGATTTACCTCAAAATTCTTTTTACAAAGATCAACTTGAACTTTAAGGAAAGCATCGATATCTTTTTCCTCTGTCAATTTGTCGCAGTACACACGACTTGTTTCATGAAGCCACAGACGAAGAATATCTGATGTGGTTTCTATACATTCATTTGTGCTGAACAAGAAGCCCTGAAAAGAACGAGTCCTTATTTACCTAAATATTCTTCTTTATAAAATACAAGAATACATTTGATAGTATTATATTTATAGATAATATTCAAGTTACCTGAAAAACGTTTGACAAATCTCTCAAGTTGAATATGTAATGGAATTTGATCGCAGTAGGTAGAAAAACTTGAGATATTTTGTTATGTAGAGTTATCGTTGCCATCACAACGTTAGCTGAAATAAATATATCATCCACATATAAAATGCTGACATTATCATTAACTTTGATAAATAAACCTCTTAGGCGGTGATTAGGTAATTAGACGAAAATCGAGAGTAAAATTTTAAGGACTGGTCACGTTTATGCAGATTACGTTATATGAGAGAGAAGAAAGATAGAACTCTCTCTGTCTATCACACTAAATCTCTCTTATTCTTATTTTTTTAAGTTTTACTTCCATCACGTGTACGTTGCTGCACGCGATTTTTTTTTTTTTGTCTAACGTTAAGCATTGAAATTTAGTAAGAGCTGAATGACAAAGGAGCAGTAAGTTTACTTACATGACAATTTCGCAATTAGTGGATTAATCCTTAACTCCGGATTGGCCAAATGCTGGCTCAAGATCGAATGATAGATGTTATTGAGTGCCTCTGTATTAGGAAAACTGATCGCAAACACACAGAAATGTCTCTGCAACCTTGGGTTTATGGTAAAACTGCCTGAAGTAGGGTTCATACAAGACACATATTGTGTGTTGTGTATGTCTTTCAAAGACAGCTTGGTGCGATCGTACCAATGACCATAGTCCATGTGTTGACGAATTATTGTATGAGGTTGAACAGTCCCGTAAGTATCTACTTCTGGCATATTCATGTCGTCAATGAAGTATATTAAAGTTTTGTTCCCAGGAGGTCCATAGTTACGACCAGCTTTTTTCTCTAGAGGTTTTTCAAGAATTTTCTGAAGCATCTCTGATGAAGTGTAAAAGTTGAACGGTACAGATTGAATTGCGTAGGCTTCTGATAAACTGAAACAAAATAACAGAGGAATGAAATTAATTGAACAAACAAATGGTCACATTACTACTCATTACTTTGAATTCAACAAATATAATGCCAATACACATCAAAATAAGATTGCGCAAACATTGACAATAGGTATAGTTGCTTACCCTTGTAACTTTTCATTAACTAGAACAGTTTTTCCAGAGCCAGCGCTTCCAACTAACATTACAGGATGCTTGTTCTTCATCAACAAGTCAAGGAAGAATCTGACCCTTATCGTTTCTGCTGTTGGTACAAGCACAGCCTAAAAATAACAATTTACATTTATAAGAATAAAAACAGTATTCTCAAAGACCAAAATAATCCTTTAATAAACTATGCAACGATTATTTCCTGTGTTACCTGTAACGGCATATCGGAGTCCAACTCAAACTTTGGTATCTTCTCAGTCCACGGAGTAAACTGCTTAGTATCGTGATCGATATAGTAATCGAACACAGTCCCACCAGCGGGGAATTTGATGATCTTAAACTCATTGTTCCACCATTTTGAAAATTCTTCAAAATATTAAAAATATTAATTTTACTAGTTCAAAAGATTCGTATACAACAGGACCATAATAAACTATATCAAAACAAAGAGCGCATTAAAGAACTTCAATGTCATTTTCTATAGCCATTAACTAAGAATTTTCATGTAACAGAAAAGCATCTAAATAAAATAAAATTAGTATCGTAATGAAACTTACCAATCCTATAATCAACGCTACCCTCATGGAACATCGCAGATCCAAAAGCCCAAACACAAGCAAACACAAAGAATATATCATGCCACTCCTTTGGACATTCCGCCGGCGTATTCTCAGGTACAAATAGACAGTTTAATAGATGACATAGCATGTGAACATGAGCCATGTCTACTATGGGAGTGATCTTTTTAAAACGAGTCCTCACTGTTTCTAAGCAGGATGGAATGTATTTGTCAAAGAGTACGACTAGGTTCGACTTTTCAGCTGGTATCTTTCTTGTTTCTACCCAGCTTGTGACGTATCTGTAAAATAACAATGTTATTATTATTACAGGCAGGTCAAAAAACTTAATATTATGTTTTGTTGAAGACTGAAAATATAAGCTGAGAGAGAAGGTTCAATTAAATAAAAATAAATCTTATTCTACTTACGGATTCCAGCCTAAATCCTGTGAATTAATATACAAAATACCAGCTCTAGAAACTGTAGCTGGAGTAGCAGTACGCAAGTTAGAAATCTCAAACATCAACCTCATTACTGGAGTTAAAGCTATTCGTTCGTTACTAGCCAACGTCAATATCTTGTTATCATCCATCACAGTGTTCAAAGATTCAATCCACATCGGATCTATGTCACCATCAAGAACTATCCACTTCGGATTGTCCCCAGCTAAGTTAGCTTGATCCCTCATTATCACTGACAGCAAACCATCTTTCCATTCCCTAGTAGCCGGATTTATAATACCAAACAATTCGTCATTAGTCACAGCTTTGGGATTCAAATCGTTGAATATTGGTTTCTTTCGAACATTCTGATAGGTTTTGAATAGCGTTTTCCATACTTGCGTCTTTCCTGTACCAGCGTTGCCAACTATGAATACTGAATGTCGGACTTCTAACAATTCCTCTAATTGAACGACTTTTAGGATGAAATTATCTTCTGGTTGTAAAGACAGGTCCATTGCAGCTTGTTTGACTGTTCTTTCGAATTCTAGATCACGTTTCCTTGGTACTTCTAGAGCGGGGAATAAGTCGCCAATGAGTCCCATGAATACAGGCATGTCATCTGTTACTATTTTTGGTATGTTAAAATCTCGGAGAGTTCTCATGAGTACTTCTTCTTCAGGTCTTCCTGGGTCACCTCTCTGTATGAATAGATGATGTATGTTAATCACGGTTTTTTGTTTATTGATAAAGTAACCGTCGATTTCATGATTTTACTCTAACAAAAACGTAAATCGGTCAATTAAACTAGTTAAAAAAACAGCACTAAATGCCACTCGACATTAAAGTGATTTTAACATGGATCTACAATCATGTCCCGTTAATTGCTTACCTTCAAAGACCCAGCAACAACAAGCACAGATTTGATAGCTCTCAGCCCCCAATCATAATGATCCTGCTTCGACAGCAACTCCTTACACAAAGTATACAGCGTAATAAACTTCCTAGCCAATATCTTAGCTTCTTGAAACCCTTCAGCGACCAACATGATCTCACAAATCAGTTCAAAGTCAGGCACCACCATAGCACACGGTCTGAATAAAGCCTTTAGATTCTCAGGCAATTCTGTACGACCGGCGTAACCTGGATTCATGGTGATGAAAATACCGACAGATGGTGTTAAGGATATTATTTCGCCCATAAAGTTGAATGTTTGTTTCTTGTCTCTGAAGAATGAAAAGTTCGTTATTCATTATTTTATTTTCTTGGCACAATATCAATACGAAGATATTTAAGAAATCTAGTTCCTATTCAATAATGAATAAGGTATCATATTTCATGACAGAATGACCTATAATAAAGGCATTTTAAATGTAAGCAAATTCTAATTATCTGAATTAGAATTTGCTATTCGTTTTATAACGTACCTTATAGCATCCTGAACAGACTTCACTTGCACAGCGACGACAGACAACACTTCAACTGAGATTCGGTTGAACTCATCAAAACATCCCCAAGCACCCGTCTGAGCCAGTCCTTTGTAAATGTTGCCGCATGACTGAACAAAGAAACACAATTTAGTATTGCAGTATATATCAAATAAATACACGGAAATAAGGTATAATTTTGTTGTTAAAGGACCTGATTGAGACTACTTTGGCTTTCTAGGGACAAAGGCGGTAAATCTAAGTGTAACTTTCATCCGTTTAAGTTGAGTTTCTTAGTAAGGAATCTTGTAAATTTGAGCCACACAATCAGCTGGAGCATTGTTCCAAAAAGGATTGCGAATCGAATCACGTCATTGCCGACAAACGACAATGTTCACGACCAACTTAAAGTTACCCTTTTACTGCCACCATGAAATTAGCAATAGAACGAACCTGTTATTTTTCTTAAGCAACACAAAAATAGTTTCCATCTATCTCATTACAAAACGATTTCTAACAATGGTCCAAACTTAAAACTTAGAAGCCAGTTTTTGTATTCAGGACTTTATCTTTGTAGAAAAAAGTTCAAAATACAAAAACTGGTTCGATGGTACAAACCTGATCAAGAGATAAACCTTGTTATGTAATAAGACCGATTAAGTTTATTTTTCCTTAAAAATTGATTAATTTATCTTAGTAAGTACCTGATAGTCCATTTGCTCAGAGCAGTTGAAGACATACACCATGATTCCCAAAGCTCTTCCCAAATCTTTTGTGGTCTCAGTTTTACCAGTACCAGCTGGTCCTGCTGGACCACCACCCATGATCAAATGTAAAGACTGTGAAAATAATACACTTTTAACAAAATAATGGAAAACAGTCTTTGTTTCAAGCCTGGAAGCCTTTTAAGGTGGGCTTCAAGCCTAAAACAGTATCTCGATGGGGTCAAAACTAAATATGCGCATTTCAAATTCACAGAATTATCCTAAGCCTAGTAAAAAAATGGGTCTACGAACAAACTATCTTACCTGTGTCAGTGTGATGTAGCATCGATCAGTCAATGGCGTAATGACCAGCCTCGGAGTGTTTCCCAAGTATTCGTAACTATATATAAACTGAGCATCGCAAATGTTCGCAAAACAATGGTATTCCTTCTCACCCCATCTAAAAACAATTACCATCGTACATTTCAGTACCCCTTCCTGTGCAATCATTTTGTGTAATTATAACTACTAAAACATGAAATTAAGATCTATATAACACAGGCATAAAACCTTGTTCCTAATTAGTATAAAACTAGAATTAATGTTAGATTTGATGAATGATAGTGATTAATGCTGCATAGTTTTCACTTCGAGGCGCATCGTTGTAAAACTAGCCGTGTATGTATGTAAGAATCGAATACCAAACATTACATGATTAAAGCTCGTTAAATTGAAAATAGTTTCATGTATGAGATTCTACTGAAAGGAAAACTGAAATGCTTCAGGACATATTGAATTTACAAAGCGATTTAAAGATTCGAAAAAAAAAACATTGTACAATTTTCATCTAAAATAGAATAGATGTAGATATATTTAGAAACCTATTCTGCGTAACTATTTCTAAAGAGTCATAAATAACCCTGTAAGAAATAGACACATGTTTCACCTCTAAACGAGGCATCCTCAGGATAACGATTGACTTGTCGCAAACCCAAACACGACGTGTTGCCACACCGAGCGCCGGACGGCTCTGCGTCCTGTGGATGCCTCGTTGAGAGGTGAAACACGCGTCGATTTCTTACAGGGTTATTTATGACTCTTTAGGAATATTTAAACGAAACAGGTTACTTAATATATCTACGTCTATTGTATATTATAGTGGATTTTTGCAAGATCACGCCTGAACCAATTAAATATCATTTGCATCTAATACAGAATTCAGTAATGAAAATGCGGTGCAACAAGTTCTAGATGAGAAAATGCTAAAACATAAAATAATGAAAGTGAATGAACCTGATACAAGAAAGTGCTGATGATTCAACATTAGCCCCAGCACCTGTGTCTAAGCTGAGACTGCCACATGAAGGCAGACCCCGCCTCCACCTTCGCTTGAATCATCTTACTCACAACGTCTCGTGAATGCACATCTATAGTACATATTGTCATGATCTTCTGCCTGTCTTGCTTCGTTAACTCTCCAATCAGTAAAGAAATCAATGTGCTTAACTGAGACAGCTGTTTCTTGTAATAATCTTTCAAAGCATTGTCATACCCCTCTTCTAGTCTTGAGAAAGCCATGTTGACTTCAGTAGTCCACCAGATTTGGGAGCCGCATAGTGCTACTTGGGCCATGAAATCGAAGAGCCATTGTTCTCTCGGCTTTTCTTCGTAAGATATCATTGATTCTCCGAAATAGTGTCGGATGGCAGATCTCATCATGTCTTGGAGTCTGTTAAGCCAGATTTCGACCTGAAATATAAAACGTAATAACAACAATTATTCATAATGATCTTCTCTTCTACAACAGGTCCTGAAATTAACACAAACCACCAAACACCTCATTTAGAAATATTATGTTGTAATCACAATAATGCGATATTTTTATTATTATGTATAAAATATTGTTTATTTATTAAATTAGTTATACTGGAGAAATTTGTGGTGACATTACAAATCTACGCACTCACACAGTCGCACACGTATAAGGGTCTAGCGTAGTAGGGAGGTACTTCGTCAATTTTGGTTTGTTTTGACTATAAAGTGGAAGTTTGACTGTTATTTAAGTAGTTTTAATTACTTTGGTATCAAAATTACAGTATGAAAAATGACAGAAATCGATTCAGTAAACGATTCTGAACAAACTACTTTCATAGTGTGCATTAATTCAATTACACATTGTATTTAAAACAAAGTCTCTTTTCGTATCTGTTTATGTTGTTCTTCTAAACTATACTACAGATTTTAGTGCAGTTTTCACCATCCTTTAGATAATTTATTCCAGAAGGTTAATGTGTATTAAACACTGTTATTTAATTTAGATAAAGCACAGAAATGTTATTGATATAGGTACTCACAGGGCCAGTACAATCGCAAGTTCCATGAAACGGAACGAGTTCTCCATCTTTGGCTATCATTCCGGACGCCACCTTCTCTCCCGGTTTCTGATCATCTATGAATTTTAGTTTTGCAATCGAATCAAAAAGCTTTGTTAGATGCCTGAAAACGTTAACATTATTATTTACAACTTCCTTAAACGTAGCGTTTATTATGCAAGCAAAATTCTAAGACTGTGTGTGATAACCAATTTAATTTAATATACATTTTATAATCTAAATACCCTACCTGATAACCAAATCAGCTTGATTTCCGTTAGATAAAATATCTAACAGATCAGCAGAGGACACAAAATAGAACCTTGGGAACGCCAATCTTTTCGTTTCCAAGTACTCTGCTAGAGCCTTTTCACAAATAATCAGGTCTTTTTGTATACTGTCGAGATGCTCAACTAAACCTTCTTTGTTAGTACCTTTGACCACATTTGGAGTTTTTGCCATTTCAGTGGACAATATCTGGAAATTCCAAAAATTACCGAATGTATACTTATTTTGAATGTAACAAATTTAATGGATTTTATGTGTATGTCTTCACTTGTTTACCTTAAATTCGGCATCAATCCTATCAAATCTAGCTGAATCCTCAGGCAGCTGTTTCCTAATATCCTCAGAGCTCATAAAAATGCTCTCCAAATGAGTCCAAGTCCTTTGAACTTCAAACCAGACTGTGATCACTTGGTCTGCTATGGACAGCTTTTGTTGCCAACCTGACACTTCCTCCAAGAAGTATGCTATGAATTTTGATGTCATTAAATTTTGTAGCTGAACCTAAAACGCAATTTAATATTTTAAAATGAGTTCCACTCATGAACTAAAGACAATGAAATTATATGTATAAACGGTTTATGCACGTTATTTACCTGATTTTCTTCTAGCGTCTCAATAAGCTCTTCACTAGCCCTCAACAGGGTACATTGAGTTCTCGTATGTACCTCTTGTTCAAACTCCAGTTGACTCCACGTAGTATTTAAATCTTTCAAAACCTTCTCCATAGACATTTCTTTTACCGCTTTGTCTACAATATTTTTCACTTCTTCTTCACATTCGTGTAAGTTCAGGGCAAGTAAATCCGCAAGCGTTGTGTTTAGATCCATTACGATTCTTACCTGTTTTATTATGCAAATTTTTAAAAATCGATCTCAAACGATTTAGTGGAACGAATATTTACATTAACTTGATGAATAAAGTTTTAACGTCTACAAATTTTAAATTTAATTTTTATGTCAAGAGTTAAACTTGTGTTAAATACTTACGTAAGTGTGATTTTCTTAGAGACAAGAATTAAGTATTTAATTTATGTGAAGTACAAACTAACATAGATATGATACAAATCCATACGCGCTAACACGAAGCAGTGTAATAGAATATGTTTAAAAAATAAGTGAAGATGTCGGAGATAACAAAGTAAATATTGAAAATAATATTATAAACGATACTTAAATTGTTATTATACACGGAAAATAATATGTACACTATACACACCGCGGCATTGTCATACTTACAGTGAGCTCACGTGGTAATGCTGCTAAGCTCTGTGAATCACAAACATATTTACATTCGCATAACAATTCATTCAATGCATACTTCAAACATTGATATTGTATAATACAAAACTCAGGCAATAATAAACTGTACAGTTATGTGAACATTTCATCCAAAGCAAATGCATGCCGCATTCAAACGGAGAGTTACCATCACCATTTCACACTCACTCAATATTTTATGTTTTTGCTCTACTACGTCATTAGAAACAACAAAATATACTGAAATGTAAAATTTTCTGATAATGTCAAGTCTATGACGATTCCTGACAAATGGAATAGTAACTCTAAACGACCATGCAAAATGCACAAGTTAAAATTCCAAACCCATCAGCTGATTCGCAATCCTGATCTCGAAGGTGCTAACACAACATTCAAGTTATATTTACATTTTAGTTTATTTATTTATTTACAATTTTAATTATTTATTTTGCCCAAATGTTACAAAGTTCACCTTAGTTGTACTCATGAGTGAGTCCCAATGCCTTTCTCTGATCGCTGGGTTTTGTAGCTCACCCACTGCTCGCAAGGATGTTAGCATATTCTTTACTGTTGCTTCCAGGACTATGTATGTATCCCAACTAGAATCGTATGATATAAATTCGTTATTTTCGAAATGATCAATTTTGTTTATATTTTCTGTTGTGCCTTTTACTTACCTTCTCATTTCCTTGTCAAGTAATCTGATCTCTTTAGCAAACTTTTTACATTCAATATCCATGTTTTCAACATCTATTTTTCGCCATGGTGTCGTTTTCCAATCTTCTATGCTCGTTCTCACTATGTGTACGTAATCCCAAAGTTGCTAAAATTTAATATTTAGTCGTTAATTTCCATACCGTTTCTTTAAGCTTTACTTATTCTGTAATATTATTTTCTCCTATAGCATAATTTGCATTTAAAAGTACTGTACCTTTAACATTCTCAATTCCTTTCTACATTGCTTCAAAAGCTTGAATTCTGGTACGTTCACTTCAAATAAGGACCCTGACTCTTGTATCCCTCTCATATCTTCTTCCAAGAACAGAAGTTCATAGTCCACCCTGGACATCACTTCGTAAGGATCTTCACAATCGTACTTGAAGAACTATAAAATAATTAACCTTTTTATCATGCGTGATCATCATATTCCCATTGTTTTTCAAACTATGGAGTTACATAAGTTAACCTTTATAAAGAATCAAAATTAATAATCCTACCTCGTATCTCTTAAAAACTTCTCTATAATAAGTAACATGGCTATCAAAAGTAGATATCTTCTTCCTAATACCGGACACTTCGGCCGCTTGCAGTGGTGCTACGTGCTGTTTCACTGTTAACGCTAACTTCTTTGTCGCTTGCCATTGTTCTGGTAGTTCCTAAAAGAGAAGAATGTTTGATGAAGGAATTTAAATGAACCTCAACGAATTTTGTTCTCGCAATACATAAAGATCTTTTAGACAATAAACTTATACGGCAAAGTTTGGGACTCATAAGAAGTGATAGTTTTGTGACAAAATCAACGCTCCGTCATAGCAACTATAAAATTGCCCATAGCTTTAATTATCTTAATTCTACTAGACTGATCTCACTGCAAATTAACATCCACCTATATCACAGTAGCCCGGTTATTCCTTAGACAGCAATTCTTTAACATTTACCTGCAGTAATACATTCACTTCTTCAGGAATATCCATATCATAGAACTTCAGCAGTTCAATGGTCTCAGTCAGAGGCTGGAACATGTCGTCTGTTGTTACAGTTCTGTCTTTGACGTGCATAAGGTACCCCATTATTCTGACTAGAGCTTCGTAGTCACCTTCTGGTACTGGTTGGAGTAGGCCTGACGAACATTAAAAGAATTTCTTCTATTCGTTTGTATTACCATCGTGACTGACTAAACAAGACTGACATATTTCAACAATATTTTTGAGGAAAATTAAAATAACTTTTTCCATTCGTTTGTATTAACTAACGAAATAAAACTGACATTTATTTTAATACTTTTTTAAGTTTACGACAGTGTACCTTAGCCAGAAGTTTTATATTTAGATGAAATAAAAACGCAGCAGTTACAAAGTACACTAATTTTTTTACGCATTTTTGGTCTCTAGATTTTACGTTACTAATGTAACCATTTCTACATCATATTTTTTTACGAATTGTATATGTTGGTATTGGTACCTTCATCAGCATCACGTATGAAATTTCCCAAGTCACTGAGACTACATGTAACTTTGTTGACCAGATGCTCTTTGTACATATTGCCCCATTTCCTCACCGTGTTGAGTAGAGCTTGCCTAAATGGCCGGATGTCCACCTGTTGATGAAATAAAACAGTATACCTTTTGTGGAGGCTCTACGTTTTAAAATTAAGGAAGATTAGAAAAGTGTTAAATGCGACATATGCGAATATTTAAAACATCATTCTGTCCAAGAAAGTATCTTATATTTTTAGATGATTGAATTTGATGGATAATTACTACCTGCCAGATTAAACTAAGATTTTAATTTACTTGTAATCTACTAAGTATTTACCTGGAACCAATTATTAAAGATTTTATAAGGCTGCATATCTTCTATTTCCATGAACAAATTCTCATAATGATCAATTTGCTCTCTGAAGCCTTCCATTTTAGGTTCGCAAGGCACAGGACCCTCTCCTTCTACTCTATCCTTTTCGTCCAAAGCAAGCTTATCTACTTCATCAGGGGTTAGTATTCTGCCATAAGTGAGAAATATTTCCATCACTGCATCTCTTTCTTCAAGCCATAAGTAGGAGTAATTCTCGAATGTTTTGCAGAATTCGTTGGCGTCTTCGATCACCTGAAAAAAAAACCAAACCTAGTCTTAGAATTTCTGCATTATGGATTAATTGAAAACTGACATTAATGTAGTATAAATGAATAACAATTATACATGCTGATATTGAATTAGTGATATTCATGTTGTCGAAATAAGTTACCTTTTCAATACCATTCAGAATTTCTTCTTTCATCTCAATAACATCATCACTGCCAATGATTTGTGTTTCATACGTTTGATCTCTCTGTTTATCAATTCGTTCAATCAGAGTAGCCATTTTCATGACATCGTCAATAAGACTTTTTATCAAAGCCGTGAATCCTTTTTCAGCGGTTGGCTCTAAACTCGGAGAGAATACAATGTCTGGGTCAAGGAGTTCCATTTGAGCTTCAAATAAAGGAGCCAATTTGTTATTGGGATTCATGTGTTCTGATATGTAGCCCAAACTGCAAAGAAAATTAATTAATTAAAGTAAGCTTAATCATCATTCATCATCATTATTGGCGGCCTTGATCAACCCACTGCTAAGTAAGGCCCCATTGTGCCATGCTTAATCGTGTGTTTTACCAAATAGTGGTTTAGATTTTTAAGGATACAAGAGAGAATACCTATTTCATATTGTCCTGATAGATACTATCCATCAGATAAATTAAAATATAGATAAGAATTCCTCATTTGCCAGAAAGATATACGGATCTTAGCTGGAGGTGGTAAAATAGGCCATAAGACTACTAGACTTGAACTAAACAGTGAAATCAAGACATCACTAGACGCAAAACCGCGTCTGTGGTCTAGTGGTTAGACCAATTGATCCCAGTGGGGGCAGAACTTTCTGCTCAGTTTGGTTGGTAGTAGGGCTTGTTCTAAATCCGCCTGGCTAGCTACCACCATTTTATCTAAGTCTGTCGCCATAAAAACAATGTTAACAGCATTGTTGTGTTTCGGCAATTAAAGGTAAGATAACCAGTTACCATCAGGTGAGATACAGGGCAAGAGCTTCCGCGTAGTGGTAAAAAAAAACGAACAGAAGAGTATACCTGCACGCAATAGTCTTGAACAGTGCTTCCTCCAACAGCGCGTCAATAAAAGCCACGTAATTCATCCAAATCTCACTCTTTTGGTTATCCTGCATGTTGAACAGTAGCATGTTCTCGTTTAACAACTCATTGATTCGATTAGCTGTAGTCACTATATCGCTGTAACGTTTGGCTTTCTTGTCTGGCCGATCTTCTAAGTTCATTAAAGTATCCTGTGAAGAAACAACATACAAGTTAGCTGCTGAAATGTTCTTTATTAGGCTTTGCTTGATGTTATTACATTTTCATCGCGTTGCATACCTTCTTTCCCTCCTTTCGTTCAAACAAAGGCTGTACCGACCAGCCCTTCATGGTTTCTTTGATTTCTAATAAGTTGTCTTGTATTTTCGACATCCTCTCAAACAGATTACCAACTAATCTGTGTAGTTCTTGCAAATAATTCCATAGATCTGAAGAAAAAGAAATTTCAATTTGCTAACAAGACTTTTGAAAAGAAAGGATTACATATCAAAATAAGTTAAGCTGTGCTAATAACACTTTTATCTACACCCATGCTATAAGTTCTCTATAAAAGTTTCTGAAACAGTTAGCTTATTACCAACATTAAAACAGCCAGTGTCATAGTAACCATAATATCATCCAAATGAGTTTTATAATGTACTAAATTTCACTATGCAACTTATTTCAACGTTCAAGCGGGGGACAGCAGCACCCGCTGCACTCGTGTGCGGTGATGTGCTGGTGCCGGCGACAATCACACGTGCAGTTGTACTGAATTTCGTAGGATTTTTTAAATTCTTTATCTTGAATTACAAACACCCAATGGTTTCAGAACCTTTTATAGAGGATTCATATCATGGACATAGATAAAGTCTTGAATTAAACTGTATATAATAGGGTAGTTTCCTAGGTAAAAAAAATACAATTCTATTTAGTCCGCCTTTCAGACAATAAAACACGTATTTTTTGCTTTATCATATTAATCAAAAATAACTTAGAAAACACGCATTAAAGTTGGGGAGTGGGGGCTCGTTACGTCACAACGTCGTATAAAATCTAGAAAGGTGTGACGTCATGCCACATTTTAACTCAATGTATCGCCGTAATCTTTTGATTACGTCAAAAAATAAAAAATACGTGTCCAATCTTTTTTTATTTTCTGAGAGACGGACTAAAAATAAAAAATTTGGACACGGGTATTAAAATTTGGACACAGGACATTAGGTATTAAAACACTCATGTGTCAACTATTATGATAAACCCACATTCGTGTTTTAATACCCCTTATTATGCAACAGTTGCATAAATAACTATTAAAGATTCAGACAAATAACTTATAAAAATTCCACTAATAGCAATGGAAAAGAAATCACCATCAGAATTCCAATTCAGTTTATTCTGTGCCATTTCAATCCTCTGATCAATGGCCTTAATTTCATCTTCCACTAAGTCGAACTCCACTTTCTGACTGTTCTTCCTAATCTGGTTATACCAATCGATAGTTATGCCCAAATTGATCCTGTACTGTCTATAAGTTTCTTGCTTCTCAAATATCGTTAAGCCATCTTGTGGTAGAAAGTCTTTATACTCTTCATTTGAGCGTAAATGATGAACTTCCTTCAGAGTTTCTAGAAGCTGCAAAGGAATACTGTTGCAGCTTTCATTTGTATATAACATTACCAGTGGAATGCTTTACGTTAAATCGCAGACAAGCTTGTTACTAATGCAAGCTTGTTGCTATAACTAACGCAAAAGGCAATATTTTATTTGAATCTATCAATATAGTCTTAAAGTAAACAAGATTTGGTCTTACCATTGGATGGAAATTCAACACGAGATCGGAGCCCTGTCGTGCAAGAATCATATTATTAGTCGTCTCCTCAATAATCTTCGGAACAGTTAATGTCCAGTCGTGGAAATATTTCTTCTTGAAAGCATTGATTTTTTCAATCAATTCCTCATGCCTTATGAAGATTTTCTTAGCTTCATCCGTACCCTTTATCCTGATTTGTGAGAAAATACAATCAAATGTGCTTGTTTTATTTAAAATATATACTTGAAAAGCAATAAATGTAGTACAAGTTATTTTGAAAGTGCTGGAAGTAACTACAGAGACCGTGAAGAATATTCGGCATTAAAATTACAAAATCCAAAGACAAGAAACCTTAGAACATGGAATATTGTAAAGAGTATGGATGAGTGTTAGCCAGATAATCAGCTTTCGCAATTTGCCCCACCCAGGCTGACTTACGGGTGCGGCAAATTGCGAAAGCTAGCTACAGGCTTGGTTATCCTCGCAGCTAGCGTGGTCATGAACAGGAGGCCGCCGGCGACGGGAGGCAGGTAGTCATCCACTTCCATCATGCCGTACTTCTCCAAGCGGTTGCTTTGTTCAACGAACAGTTCCTGAAAGATTGTCTTAGTTGCACCCAATTCTACTGCTCAACAGATCGAAATTCGCAAGTCTTTATTTAGAAGCAGAAACAATTTAACTAACATAATCGCTTCAAGTATTGTCTACGTGAAAAGATGGACTTACTTCGCAAGTGTTAATTTCTTCTTCAAGCATAACAATGATCTCGACGTATTTTGCTGTAAATTCATTTCTAATTAGAGGTCGCTCTAAGACCGAACCTACAACATCGATCAGCTGAAATCGATAAAAATTAATACAGATTATTGATATTCGTGTAGTCACTTAATTAATTGTGTATTAGAGTTTTCATTGTATAATCTAATACAGACATGCAATCGTGTTACCTTGAAAATAGATTCTAATGTCGTGCAATTATCGAACGATTCAACCAAGACTGTCGAAAGTTTGAGATCCAAATCAATTATGTTCTCTTGAAAGTCTTTGAAGTCAACATTGAATGTGTCATCGTCTGGGTCTAGGACGTCATAGGATTTTGATGCAAAACCAGTGAAGTAAGCGTCGAATTCTGCTGAAATGTCTCTTATTTGGCCACCGAGGACTCTGCCTTTCATTCCACCAATCTCAATCTTCTCCAATTTTTGGAATTCCAGTACTGTTTTAAAGAACCATTGTATTGTATTCATTCTGTCCAAGAATCTATTAAGCCTCTCAAACACAACATTAGGATGGAATGTCCAGGGTATCACTCGTCGGTCTACAAAGTATTTAGCCAGGTGTTCCTTGAAATATTCGAAGGTCATTTTGAACTTCTTCATGATGTCTATCGTGCACTGAATACGTTGTGTCGCTTCGTCTATGTCGGAGTGGAACAACGTGGACGGGTCGAGACATTTTTTGGCCTAAAATGGAGATTACAAGTGCTCAATTAAATCGCGCATTTACAAGTTTTCAAATGATGACGAGTCGGGACTAACTCTTTTATAAAGTAGCTAACAACTTTGATCTTTTGTCACTTTAACAACACATTTCTGAAAAGTATCTGCTGACGGATACCTCTGTAAAATATAATGTTCTTACTATTAAGTACCATTTCTACCTATAGGTACCCAAGTTAGTATTCCAAGTATCTGACTCCGATGTCAACAGTCAAATGTAACAAAGTATTATAAATCTCTGTTATATAAGCAGCTCCCGCGTGTTTTGGGCCTTCGTGATAAGTCGCAAGTTCGTAAATCGTGAATTTACTGTCTCCACGTTTATTTTCGCTATTCATGAACATCCGAAATTAATAATTCATACATTTTCCAATGACATATCTAGGGACAATATTTTGACAATATCGCGAGCTGATACCGGTTTATTTTGCACTTATGTATTTCTATATATAGGCATATAATAACGAATAATTATGGCAGTTACGCAATCTTAGCAACCGCATGTAGTTCACACATGTAGGCATTTAAATATTGAGCAAGTTTTAGTAAGCGTTGGACTCTTATAGATTAACGTGCGAGTTCAATTATTCAAGAATGTTGAATATCATTGGCGATAAAATAGAACTTAGTCAAACCGCGAATATGTCTAATTAACTCTACCTAAAATAGTATACGCCCGAATTATCGTAATGATAGTTACAAATCTTGATTTCAACTTTGGTACGAAACCCTATGGAAATGTAATTCCCCTGATATGTGTTCGCATGCGAATTAAACCACCTGCACTCATGTCAGTCAGCACAATGAGTGATTGGCAGTATATCTATTCATATCGCACCACTCTTCAAGACAAATTAGATATAAATGTGCCGTTGCAATTTACGTAGAAAGCTAGTTGCCAATTATTTTTACGACTTGAAACATTTCAAGCCATAGTTAACACATTCAGTGCCAAGAGCCCTGCTGGAGGGTTCACCTAGTCGCATATGGGATGCCGGGAGCCCTCGCGGAGAGCTAATTTTAAATGTAGGTTTTTCTTATCGAATACAGCATTATAAACCGTGAAAATAAAATCTGATGTGTATTTTAACAAGATGTATTAGTAAATGCGTTAGTTTTAAAATCCAAGCATTTTTTTTCACGATTACATTGTATTCACAAAAAAATTTAAAGGTTGTAAACTACATATAGCGAAAAAACCCCCTGAAAACACGAGTTTATTACGTTTTACAATGTTTTATAACACGGTTTTAAACCTAATGCGTGCTAAGCTAATGCCGTTGACCGTCTGCGATGGTTAACTTTAGCGCAAACGTTATGCCGGTAATCCTCCCGGAGGGTTTCCTTTCAATATATATGGTGGCATAGTGTTAGTTCTATGAAAAGTGGGTGGAGTCGAAAGTGTTAATACCGAACACTGGGAAAACTGGGCATGTAAACTACTATTATGTTGGGTGCCATTTAACGGCCACTTTGGTTGTCTCAGTATATAATATTATGAATATTAAGAGCGTTTATACTGATTGTAGGCAACGTTGCAAATACCTGTCAAATATTTCGCTGTTTTGATTAATTTGGCAATATTACTGTATGGAAATAAGAATAAAATTATGGCTAACTAGTGAGCTAGAATATTAATAATGATTTGCAATTATAACACAGAATTTGATGTTATAACCGTTTTAGGTGTAAAAAAGGCATGTGGAAAGTTTCCAAAAATATTTTTTTACATCTAAAACTAAGTATTCAGTGTTACAATATTAATTATTGCATTTCATAATCAATATTTTAGTTTACTAGTTAGCCATATTTCATATTTCCATACAGTAATATTGCCAAATTAATCAAAACAGCGAAATATTTAACAGGTATTTGCGACGTTGCCCACTTTGAGTATAAACGCTCTTAACAGCATTTTCCTGATAGGACCGTTACCTTTTAAGACGGCATATAGTTTTTTTATATCAAAGGTACTTTACTTTCTAATCACCACTACTTCGGCTTTTCATGAAAAAAAATCCGCTCTAAAAACAATAAGATTACTTTCTACCAAGAAACTTACCTGATAAATCAACAAGTTGGATATCTGCCTCAACAACACGATGAGTTTGGACGAGTTGCAGTAGTACTTGGAATCTCTCCAAATCATACAGATCACATGAAACAGAGGTCGGAACAATGGCTGACATTCCATGAAGTCAATCTCTTCTAGACCCTGGAAGTGCTTTTCTAATGTTCGTAGATATAGGTCTATTTCACGAGCTTCTGCTAGCGCTGCAATTTTAATTTAATTTGCGGATTGCTATGGCTGTATACAATGTGTCTTTATAATGTACACATATCGAAATGAGGGAATCTAAGCTTAATTTTATCGACGGAAATAATATTTAAAAATCTAAATATTTTTTTATGGAATTTTTAAACAAAACTGTGTAACTTTTTACCTAACGATGTATCGCAATGAAACAAACCCCCTAATTATTGGAAGTAATAAGGCGTCCTCGTAAAATGAAAATTGTGAAAAAAAAAACTACCCTCAATTGAAATTGAAAATAAACATGTTTTTTTTACCAAAAATTAGTATTTTTTCATAAATTTTTACAAAAATCGTAAAATTTCTCCATATAAAAGTTACATAATGGTAATTGCGTAACTTTTTTGTAATATTTTTGCCGTCGATTTTGTCATAGATTTCCCTCATTTAGATATATGCACATTATAAAGATTCACACTGGATTTTATATCATACTTCATATTCATGTGCATAAGATTTTAAGATAGGTATTAACATAATCAGACTATAATGTTCCCACTGCTGGGACACAGGCCGGAGTGGGCCGTAATCCGCCACGCGGGCCCATTGCGGGTTGGCGGATGTCACATGTCTTTGAATTTTTGATTCTAGTACATGCCGGTTTCTTCACGATGTTTTCCTTTGCCATTTTGAAAGCAGTGGTGATAAAAATATTTTTTACAAAAAGTAAAGTGCCTGCTTGGAATCGAACCCACGACCTACGACTCGTAAGTAGCGGCTGCTACCAATGGACCACCACTGTTCCTGCAGTTATGTATTGACCTTAAGCAAATGAGGATAACCCAATTCCATCGGTGCATAAGTAAATTACATGAAAGTTAAAGTAATGGGAGGGGAAGGGAGCTGAAGTACCTATTGAGTCCCATAGACTTAATAGGTACTTCATCAGCTCCTTCTTAATTTTTCGGAGTACTGCCTGGACTCACTTATATTATGATCATGTGTATAGATGCGGCGAAAAAATATATTTAGAAGCTCTTCTGAGATTTTTTTTCTTCATATCAATAGTCAAGAGAGTCTAGTAGTATAAGAACTCTAACCTCCTTTTGCGCCGCAATCCAAGTGCATCTTGGTAGGTCTAAGAAAGTTAAAAAAATCCGAAGTATTCATATTTCATAAACAAACCTGAGACAATATTCTTAAACAGTCTGCTGAAGCAAGGATAGTAGGCCGACGTTGTTTTCTCCAGTATCACTGCCATACACCTCACTCTCTCTGTACGCAGTTGGTCGTAAATGTAGTTTAGATTACGGAGTCTTGATTTCCAAAACGCCAGTTCTAGGAGAAGGCGTTATATTTTTTTTTAGTTTAAGTTTTCCAAATCTTAGGTAATAGTTTTCATAGTTAAGAACAGCTGAAATATGTCCATGTAACAGGCACGAATGATGTAAAAAGGTTGAAGACGGAGTCCTTTCAGTGTTATTATGTAGGTATCTAAATTAACAATATTCCTAAGGAAATGATGTCCCTTTCAAAATGACTGATGACAAAATTTTAATTCTACGTAAGCTATGCTATCTACAAAATAAAAATATCTCTAACCAACACTCGGCGATGGATTTTGTCCATTATCAAAGGCCTGTCCAGAGTCCTCCATCATAACGTCATTGATCTGCTGAGCCCACTTTATTACCACGCCTTCTATAGCACTTTTTAAGTACAGGTCTACTTCTTTTCCTCGAAGCAGTTCCTTTTCAGCCTCGTGGACAAGTTCTACGCCCACTGGCATTGGTAGGACTGTTTGGCCGTTAACTTTGCCTTTTACCTAAGCAAAAGAAGATTATGTATGAGGATACTAACTTCTGCAATACAATTTAGCATTACATACGCTAATCTAGTTCTGAATTCACTATTTCAAATGCACTTACCTCATACACAGTGCTTTTGAGATTGTGAATTTGTTTAAGGATATCTTGGGAGACGACAAGAGGCCAGCCTTCATGGTTCAATGGATTCGATAGAAGAGGCACGAAGACCTCGTCTACTAATGCCGCTAGTTCATCTATTAGTCTTGGTGCCAAGTCACCTACACGAAAAATAAAAGTAGAGAATATCACCAATGAATTACGATTTAATAAGTTGAAGCGTGGCTAAATTTTAATCTGTATTTAGCTAATCCTATAAAACACTCTTTCTCGACTCCTTCAACCACTGAAATACGTAAAAATATAAATACTTCGTTCCTACTTAACAAATGAAAAGTGACTTACCAAATATGACCATCTGCGCACAGTCTTCTTTCGGGACAACATCGGGCTTTTTCTTGACAAAGTAAACGGCTTTGTTCTTCAAGTAACATGGGAACGATATAACCGGTACTAATTGTAGTGCATTCGTCAGGACAACCACCAAAAGCATCGGAAAGGGCTTGTCCACAAAGTCTTTCAATGTAGACCTGTGTTCTTCCACACCCAGCACCCTCATCCATTTTTCCGGCTTCAATTTCAAAGATTTTACTGCGTAAGACCCTATAAAGTCGAAACGAGGGTCCTGATTGGACGATGATGGAGCAGCTTGCTCCATGATTGGAGAAAGTTTCTAAGTCATTTTGAGAAGTTCCTTCTGCTGCGCCGGTTGGAACGTCTTTGACAAAGGAAGGACTGCGAAAGGTAGAGGCAAATGGCAAGTCACGCGAGTCCCAACGGCATGCCATTATGGAACGATGTCTCCTTTGTAACGAGCATCGGCATCGCTATACTAAAATAGATTAAGGGTAGAGTGTACAGAAAAGATGGCTGAAGTTTAGGTACCTATTATGTAAGATTTTGGAGAACTTTTTTTCGCAATAAAGAGCTGTTACCGCTTTAATATTGGAAGGTATACCTTTGAGTTGAATAGAACCTAGCTTTAAAAATAATATAAAATGTTGTATAAAGTTGGGGATATATATATAGTCCTCTTCACCGTATCCGGCGACAGCGACCCAGACTAATTTTCTTTTTTCCTTTCGTGAGCTCTCTGATGACTAGCAAAACCAAATTTGGTCTTGAAAACCCGGTCACACCGTGTACAGAAGAGCTGATCAGCATCGTTGTATGTGTACGCATATGAAGGCTTTGGGCGACTTTTACGTATTTGGCGCTTCTTGTCTAAGCCTTCAAGACGACTTGCTTCAAAGCATTCAGTTGCTTTGTGGATTGAGGTGCGCCATCTTTCTCGGTTTCGAGCAAGCTCCTGCCAGTGATCAACAGGTATGTCGCAGGTCGTAAGGTGACGTTTAAGGACATCTTTGTAGCGCAGGTATTGCCCACCCTGTGTACGTTTTCCTTGGGCGAGCTCTGAGTAGAAAGTGGTTTTAGGTAGTCTACTCGTATCCATGCGCTGCACATGACCACACCACCTCAGTTGGATCTTTATCAAAATCGCCTCCATGCCCATCATTCCAGTGCGCCTAAGCACCTCCGAGTTGGGAACACGATCTTGCCATTTTATGCGCAGGATAGACCGAAGACACCGTAAGTGGAAAGTGTCAAGCCTTTTAATATCACCTCTATAGAGACACCAGGTTTCTGCGGCGTAGGTGAGTATTGGTAGAACTAAGGCTTTATAAACGCATATCTTAGTTTGCAGTTTCAGGTCGTGAGAGGACCACACGCGTTTAATAAGTTTTCCAAAGGTGGCGGCCGCTTTAGCAATCCGTGCTGGAATTTCAGACGCCAGCCTATTGTCGTTGCAGACTTGACTTCCAAGATATTTGAAGTGTGATACCTCTTCCAGTGGCTCAGAATGCAGGTTAACAGTTGAGCTGTCAGCGTCACATCCCCTTGGTGGCTGCTTCAGGATTTGGGTCTTTTTCACGCTAATTACTAATCCAAATCTGCAACAGGAGGCTTGAAGATCATTCACATAGTCTTGGAGTGTCTCCATACAGTCAGCCAACAGGCACACATCATCGGCATAGAGTGCGTCAAGTACCGGAACCTTAGACGTTTTAGTCCTCGCTCTGAATCGTGAGATGTCGAAGACACTCTTATCGAATCTCTCATATAGAATCGGTCCGATACACTATAATTGAAAAAGGTCTTGCTTTTAGCCGTATTATTGTAGGTTTTTTTTTGTTGTTCATAGTATATCCTACCTATCTATAGATATAGTTAGATACCGAATCTGGCATCATTTCAGGTCTGCCGTGAAATGATTGGTCGATGTTAGAGATACAAAAGCAGATCTAGCTTTATCAAGATTTCAGAAAGTTAACAAGATTTCAGAAAGTTAACAATATTTCAGAAAGTTAACAAGATTTCAGAAAGTTATAAATTCAATCTCTTGAGTCTTGATCACCTTTGTCATCAACCTAATATATTACCGACTTAATATCCCGAACATGAGATTCAATGCAGATGGGATTGTCCGATGCTGCGTCTCTGGATCGGACGTTTACAAGTACGTACCTACTACATACTACGTAGATAATGTGAGGTCCGACTCCAGACTTAAGCATATTTATGATTATGATACTAACATTAGATTTGGTTTTTCTTTACTAACACTGTATGGATCTCTGTGGTCTGATAATAATAAGGTTTTGTTATTATTATAAGTACATTTGGTTTGAATTTATCAATATTTCAGAAACTTGAATCGTTTTAAGGGACTGATAATTCAACTCTGAAATGATAATCTTCTTCTTGGCTCGATCGTCTTTATCATCAACCTACGAAAAATTAATAATCCAACAACATCAACTGCTTCTGCCACCAGTACACCTACCTAAGTGGGCAGAAGCGCGTACCAGGCAGCCAGTGCGCCGCCCCACGCCCGCGCCGCCCGCCAGCAAGATGACACTCGCGCGACGTCGCCCAAGAATAAGGTCAACTGTCGCTGTTACAACCTTCGTGTGATACCAGTGATAAGCGGGAGCGAGTTATAAAAAATCTTGGTTAAAAAGGTGGCGATTCTAACCGATGTTTGATCAACATTGCCTGGGAAACCTTACTTGGAGAAGCAGTACCTAAACGGCTCCTAAAGATACTAATCCTAATCGAAAAATACCTTTGTATTATCAGTATCACAGTCGGCCTGCGTACGCGCTAGCGAACGGTTCGAATATAGGTACCCACCTACTTCCGCGACAATGTCTGTGAATACGCTAAAATGTGTGAACTGTAACATAGTGATATGTGAACTATTATCATTTATACAGAACAAGATAGATGTGATAGACAATGAAAGCCTAATAAGAATCTGTGTATCTGCATTTCATGAAGAAGATGTAGTTAGTGCTAAAGAGTTGCTGTTTAGTTCTATAAAGACTAACCAGAAGAAGATATCCAGGCGTAAAGAAGGCAAAAAACAGAGAGACTTAGAGGATATCATATGTGTTTTTAAAGTGACCGAACCAGATCTTATGCCGATATTTGTGGCGCGTGACTTGCAAAAATTACCGCCCGTTACATTTGACCACGTCGATGTCACCAAATTATTGAAAGACTTGCTAATTGTGCGTTCTGAAATTAATGAGATAAAAGGAAATTATGCAACAGTCCGTCAATTGGATGAGCTGAAGATGGAATTGGGATGTAGCAGGCTGCCAGCATCATTGTTAAAATGCAATATCAATACAAATAAAAGAGGAGGGTATTGTCTTGATAGCGGGCCGGTTGGTCTACCGCCGGACGACACCGCGATAACGAGGCGCTCGAGTTCGGAGCTCGCTGACTCACCCAAGTATCGCTCTCTCGCTCATACTGATATGGTGGGAGATAAGCTTAGTGCGCACGCACCAGTTAATTCGACGGTATTGGAAAGCGAAATGTGCACGGAGATTGAGTCACCTGTTTGTCATACAGAGGCGAAACAAACAATGAAGCCCACTATGGCAGAGATTGCGAGAAATGGCGAGTGGAGGCCGATAATGGAACCAACTGATGAATGGATAACAGTGCAAAATCGTAGATCTAGAAATCGTTTTGCTGGAAAAACGGGCAAAGCGGCAACGAATTTGTCTGAGAAATTTAAAGCGGCCGATATAAAAGTCCCTTTGTTTATCTCTAATGTAAACAAGGAGACCGTGTTGGAAGATATATGCCAATATATTAAAAAGAAAACGGAGCAGGTTGTTACACTCGAGAAAATTACTATGAAGAAGGAAAAGCCGTATAATGCATTCAAACTATTAGTCAATAAAAGCAAGTTAGAAACATTTTTAGATGACCAGATGTGGCCAGACGGCATCACATTTCGTCGCTTTATTCATTTCAAAAATAGAAAAGAAGACAGAAATAATATTATTTCCGAGAAGGATGGAATAAATAATGCAATTAATGGATAATACATCAAAATTGAACATTATAACATTCAACTGTAAAAATATTAAGAGATCTGTTAACTGTGTGCGCTTACTATGCAAAACAGCTGACATTGTTTTGTTACAAGAAACGTGGTTATATCCACATGATTTATCCTTTCTGGAAAATATAGATCAAGATTTCAGTTACACTGCGAAGTCTTCAGTGGACACTTCAGCTGGTATTTGTAAAGGTAGACCTTACGGAGGTCTTGCCATATTGTGGCGAAAAAGTGCAGTTGATAACGTGTCTGTGGTGCAGTGTGACAATAACCGGATTTGTGCAGTAAATGTAGTGATAAGAAACCGATTTTTTATGGTTATAAATATGTATATGCCAACAGATTGTAGTGATAATTTACCACATTTTACGGAATGCCTGAGTGAAATGTATTCTATCATACAAAATAGTAATGTTGAATCAGTGTTTGTGTTGGGAGATTTCAACGCGCACCCGGGTGAGTCATTTTGTAACGAGCTTCTTAGTTTTTGTACTGAGCAAGAGCTATTATGTGCGGACATTGATTACCTAAGTATGTTATCGCAAACTTACACTTTTATCAGTGACGCACACGGGTGTAAACGTTGGATTGACCACTGCCTTGTTACACAGTCGGTAGGAAAAACAATTGTAAACGTTAAAGTTATTTACGACACGTTTTGGTCTGATCACTTTCCTTTAAAAATAGAGTGTGATATTAATGTTATTAGAGTGAAGACTGCTGTAATTAAATCTTCGTATAACGGTGTCTATTGGGGGGAACGAAAACCAGAGGAAATCAGTCAATACTCATCTTTATGTAACAATAAATTAAAGAACTTAGATTTTCCTAAAGAGTTTGAACTTTGTGCTGATAAATTTTGTGATAATACCCACCATATTTTTTTATTGGATAAAATGTATAGTCAAATTGTGTCTATATTAAGTGAAGCTGCGAGTATAAGCAGAACCCCAAAAGGCATTATAGGAAAAAAGGGTATAAAAGGGTGGAACAAACATGTAAAAGAATTTCACACACAGGCAAAAATTAAATTTAAATTATGGATGTGGTATGGGCAACCCAGTAGTGGTCCTATTTTTGAAGATATGACATTAAGTCGTAAAATATTTAAATCAAAATTGAAGTGGTGTATTAAGAACCAAGAAAGAATAGAAATGGATATTTTGGCTTCACTCCATTCAGATAAACGTTTTTCATCATTTTGGAAGGGTACTAAGAGGCTAAATAATACTCCCAGCCTACCAGTTAGCGTGGATGGTAAAAACGATAAGGCTGAGATAGCCAATTGTTTTAAAGACCATTTTAAAGTGAGTTCACCTCTTGAGTCTGCGCCGAGGGTGCGCGATGCTGAGAAATGTTTATCGGGATCACCCCTTTGGTTTCCATGTAAAGAACTTAAATCTGTAATTAAATGCATGAAGAGGGGTAAATCGCCTGGTCATGATGGACTTAGCATCGAGCACCTTCAAAATGCTGGTATACATCTGCCGAGAGTGTTGACTTTGTTTTTCAATTTATGTTTGGGACATTCTTACTTACCTCAGGATTTACTGGATACAATTGTTGTACCCATTGTGAAGAATCGGACAGGGGACATAGCAGACAAAGGTAACTACAGGCCTATTTCACTGGCAACTGTGATAGCCAAAGTGTTTGACAGTTTGCTCGACTCTCACCTCGGTAGGTACACCCAGTTACATGATACACAGTTTGGTTTTCGTGCTGGGCTATCTACTGAAAGTGCTATACTTGCGTTGAAGCATACTGTCAAATATTATACTGACAGGAAAACACCTGTGTATGCTTGTTTCCTGGACCTTTCTAAGGCCTTCGACCTGGTTTCTTATAATGTCTTATGGGAGAAGCTTATAGAGGCGGGCGTTCCTACTGCATTAGTGTCTACATTATCTTTTTGGTATGACAAACAGAGGAACTTCGTCAAATGGTCTAATGCGTTGTCTGACCCGTATAAACTCGAGTGCGGCGTTAGGCAGGGAGGTCTAACTTCCCCGAGGCTTTTTAATATTTATGTAAATAAGCTGCTGGTTGAGCTCAGCAGCACTCATGTCGGATGCCATATAGATGGAGTATGTTTAAATAACTTAAGTTATGCGGACGACATGGTGCTGCTGAGCCCTACTATCAGTGGAATTAGAAAGCTACTCTCCATTTGTGAAGGATATGCCAAACAGCACGGGCTAAAATATAATCCTACAAAAAGTGAGTTGTTGGTGTTTCGAGGTAGGAATAAAAATCCAACATTTGTTCCTCCTGTAAAATTAGATGGATCACCTTTGCAGAGAGTTGCCCAATTTAAATATTTGGGCCACATTGTTACTGAGGAATTAAAAGACGACTTGGATATGGAAAGGGAGCGCAGGGCACTGGCTGTGAGGGGAAATATGGTCTGCAGAAGGTTTCATGGTTGTTCAGTCCCCGTGAAACTAACTCTTTTTAAGGCCTACTGCCAAATATTTTACACCAGCAGTCTTTGGGATAACCATACCCTAAAATCAGACAATGCCCTGCGCATTCAATATAACAATGCCTTCAGGGCGCTGTTGAGGCTTCCACCATACTGTAGTGCGTCAGGTATGTTCGCTGATGCGCACACTGACGACTACTTTGCGATAATGCGTAAGAAAGTTGCCTCCGTAATATTCCGGGTGAGGGGGAGCAGCAACAGCGTTCTGAGGGTTTTTGCAGAAAGGCTGGATGGGCCTACAATGGGGAGGTTTACCAAGCTTCATGTTGGCAACAAAGCTTGTTGAACCCTCCTGTTATTATGTTTTTATTTTTATTTTTCTTTCTTCTTTTTGTGTTCCTGCATGTTATCTAATATCTACTAATATAGTTTTTAAGTCAAATGTAATACTAACACCCTATGGGCCTTGATGCCTGACAATAAAATATTTTTATTTTTATTTTATTTTTTTATTATGTAAAATGTAACAATTAGAATTAATGAAAAACCTAAGTCTTATCCATTGGGTTCTATGTAAAATAGAGAAATTACAACAAACAAATTAAGTGTCCCCGCGGATATCAAATGAAAATGGAAGAAATGTCAAACCGCGGTATAGGTGTATTCAAACTGCGTTCATTTTATCTTGACTCGTGACGCGATCGGTAGCACTTTCTGTCAGTCGCAATTTTGAACTCTACTAATATAATAAAATAAGCTTGAAAAGTAATGGTGCCAACATTACCGCAAGGGACAAGTTATAGTGAACGATCCGTAGTGTACTGAGACGTTTACATTAAACCTCAATGGACTTATCCTATCTATTTTCTGTCAGAAAGGCAAAACTGTTCCTTCCGCCTGACGCAGGTCCTCACCGGACACGGCTCTTTCGGGAGGTACTTGTTCAGAATAAAGCGGGAGGAAACACCCGGGTGTCATCACTGTGTGGATCGCCCGGAGGACACGGTGGAGCATACGGTGGAGGTCTGCCCGGCTTGGGCAGGGCATCGCCGTGTCCTCGTGGAGGTGATTGGCGGCGGTGATCTCTCGCGTCCGGCCCTGGAGCAAGAGGAAATGGGAGGCCGTCACCTCCTTCTGCGAAGCAGTAATGCTCGCGAAGGAGACGGTGAGCAATGAGTAGCTCCGTCCGATAAGGACCAAGCCCGGGTCGACGGCGCGTTGTGTTCCACGCGCGCCTCAAAAAGATGTCAGCAGAATTGACGGGGTCCGCTAGGGCCAATGCCCGCCGGGGCTGCGAATATGGGCCGATAGGGAAATCGTGGCCCCCGGCAACATAGCAACTGAAGGAACATGGGTGGGTTTTAGTCAGTAAGAGTCTGACACGCCCTCCCGCTCCACCCAGAGCGGGAGAAGCCATTTGATAATTTCCCACCCAAAAAAAAAAAAGACGTTGTTAATACCCTATGATAAATATCTAGTAAGTAAGTATTATTTATCAACGATATCAAACTAAAATCTAATCAATTCAAATAAACATGTTAAGAAGTGTCATCAGCCAACTCAATATTCAATTACAGTTCCATACAATAACTTAAAAAATTGCGCCCGCTATAAGCTTATGGATTGTTTCACTGTCTGTACAGCCATACTGAGTTAATCGTTACATAAAATCATAGCTTTACCTTCATGAGTTATAAACTGATATAAAAAATGAAATGCTTTATAGTAATTCATAATTTATTTACCTTTCATTCAATTCCTCGGATCAGCCTTACTTTTACTTACCTAATCATTGAATTTTGATGTATTTCTTTCACGCTAGTCTTGATCGTTTTTCCTGATACGTAATAAACCTTATTTTATTTTGATAAACCAACTTGAAACTCATAAAAACTTGAAACCCAATAAAATAAAACTTAAATTTTTCACAAAAAGTATTCGCGCCGATTTCATTGTCATAGTCATTTGCTAGTTTTTTTTTTCCTCGCCAAGATCTGACAACAGTGAACCTATGCAGCCAATTTTCTTTTTTATAGAAAAAAGTTTTATTGATTTTGATTTCTACTTCTACAGGGAATTTAAAAAATAAAACATTATTACAATCCGCCGATACTAACGTCTGATTTTTCAATCAGATTACGAGCATTTATACCTACTGAAAGTGGGCAACGTCGCAAATAGCAGCTGTCAAATATTTCGCTATTTTGATACAGAAAATATAATAAACAATCATACTCAGACTGAAAACAAAATGTCCGCCGCCCCGCGGTGTGACTGAACTAATCTCGCAATTTGTTGGCAATTTTACTGTATAGAAATAGGAAATATGGCTAATTAGTGCCCATACTAAAGACTACAGCTATTTATATTTTATTCACTAGATGAACTTCCAACTATCTACTACTCTTTATTACAAAACTGACGGTAAAATTTAATGTATATGGAACTTCTTTTTTTTTTAGGTTCGTGTGAAATGATATTTATGACGCAATTTTTTTAAATAATGATTCCATTATTAGCTTAATTACCCCTTTTTGATCAACATGCTAGGCCTAGGCTGGATTTGCTTCTCATCAACTAATAGTTTTTCTAGAAAAGTTTATCATTTTAGCTTCTATAGGCTCAATTATGTACCAGGTAATGTAAACTAAGCCAAAATGATCTAAATATTGTGTACTGGGTTCTTTAAGGGTATCTACTAACTACAGGAATAAAATACAGAAATAATATTTTATAATACATTTATTGATAATGACAGCGATGGTTGACTCGAACTTGCTACTTGGCAAAAATATTTCCACTAGAAGTGAACTATTTTTGTATTTAATTATTAAAATCTCTTTATTATGCATTATGTGTATATTAATGAAGATGCAACCATCTATGCTACAAAGTAGCTGCCTATTTATCACAAAAAGAATTAGAAATACATAAATTACTTTGTCATTTATTTATTTTACACTTTCCAATTCTGGCAAATTAATTTACTTAACGTTATCTACGCTAAAATAAAATCCATGCGTCACAATTTCATAAAATAATAATAATTACATTCACATTCGTAAAAGCGTGTGATATCTTGAATTGACTGCGAATAATACACACAATTTTCTAAAAATGAAATAATAATTAACAACAAATTATTTCAATTACCTAAAAACTATTTGTTTAAAACAAAAGCACAGCACATGGTCAGCTTAATTTCTAAAAATTAAATTAGGACCTACGAGACGCTGCTTTTAAGGTCACTATTTGCCTAAACCTAGGAGCCCTAGTGCACACTCCGATACACCTGACCCAACCTGGCCTCTCCAAGGCGTCGTACCTGCTTCGCTTGACAGCTAGTCCTTTGCCCGTGTTCTACCAAACTACTGGACATAAGCACATCAAGAGTTTCAAAGACACATCCTACTTTATTTGAAAATACGTATATTTCATTTTTAGATTTTTTAACGTCGACTACACATTGAGCTGTCCTAGTTAGGGCCAGATTTATTTATTATTATGGTAAATATACTTTTACATTCAAAGTTAAAAATCGTAAAATGCAAAATAAACGCCATATAAGTCGCATTCTGTAGTTCAAAATCTAACTAATCACTGATAAATACTACTGAACGTTTGCTAGAACGATAAATGTATAGAAAAAATGGAATGTTTAAGTACGACAGTCTAATAAGCATTCGATAAAATGTAAATGTGATAACTCTATGTATGTGTGACAAATATGATGTCAGTCAATGCTTACAAATTATTTGAGCCGCTATCCCATGGCGACGAGTCGAGTGACGTCATGACATCCACATTGACAATACAAACGAGTTGAAAGTGATCGTGGCGAAGAATATCACGCCAGCTATGGAACCGCGGCCCCACTAAAAGTTAGCATTAAATTCTCGAGTGCATACTTTTGAAACAGCTGTTTTAATATTTTTGAATAACATTTTATATTAATAACTTACATTTAAATGTAAATATACATATGTTTACAGAGGTATTCGTTGACGTCACATGTTGGAATGCAACTCAGCGACGTATGCGACACACAACACATTCGATGATACGTTTCGACGTGACGTGAACTACAATGTTCTACGATGTGACGTCACAGAATGGCCCTCGGGGAATGGAGGCAAGTGGCGGACTATGAATGAACGCTGAAAGTGGGACTTACAAACACTAGTAGATAACCAGGCGTGTTACGCTATTTTGTGTACTCATTTAGTGTACTTACGAACGATTACGTTACTAAAAGGATGGAATATACATTAGGTGATCTAAGACTATTGCCCCGTATTACCACGGAGCGAACAATGTGGACATTACCTAATACGATTACACGCGCACTATGCCGCTACAATACATCTTGATAATTTATCCAAATTAGGCTTTATTCAAAAAATTTAACTATAACTCTTCATATTATTACTATAATGGAGAGAACATCGATTAAGATTTTTGTTTCGCTAATTACAGATAGATACCTCATCGATTTATTGTTCGAATGTGGATGGAGATAATAAATTGAGGACAATTTTTTTAGTACTGACATTTTAATTTACAGAATGCCGATTCACGACTACATTTACATAAATTTTCGAATATACACAACCTAAACGATATAATGTGTGTGGCGCAAGTGATGAGTGAATCCATGACGTCACATCTGTCAGTTGACAGCATCTACTTGGCAAGAAGACCTCGTCGCCACAAAAATGACGATGGGTGCTTATTCGATATTTAAAATTTAATATTAGAATAGAAACGTTTACTAGTACTTTTATCGAATAACAAGCATTTAAATGGCAGTATTGATTGCATATTGGTTCTCTCACCGCTTGCGCCGTACATCGGAGCGTCAATGTCTGGAATTGAGTTATCCGTCAGTGGCTGTGTGTACTTAGTACAAAGTCTTTTACAAGGACGAAGATGTAATATTGGACGATTTCATAAACTACTTGAGATACACCTTTAACTAAAAGGGGCAAAAGCAGGCGTCGAAATAAAAAAATAATGTTTTTTTTTAATAGTTAGGTGGCAAGATACTATCACAATCGAGACTGGCAATCGTGTGTCGAACACAAAATGCACGTGAGCAGTATGAAGTATAGGTAAGAATATTATTATAAGTGGTAGGGTGAAGCATACAATTACTAGCACTATTTATCGGCACGTGAAACACTCACAGGTATCGGAACGGAATTTAGAAACAACATTGTCTTCATTTATTTTGAAAATCCGTTCGATTCTAACTTAAATAAAGTTTAACGACCACTAACAAACGCGGACAACAATCGAACACTTCACCCTAACCTCAAAAATGTCATATAAAATGTAACAGTGAAGAGAAACGGTAAAACGTCAAAATCACAGAAGTTATATTCCCTGTGCAGAATATAAAACTGTGCGAGTCACACGAGGGTAAGCAGATAAAGTGGTCGATGAGCTACACATACATAAATAAGTATACATTACCGTAACATCTATCACCACAAACTATACATTAAAAAGAATTTATACAAATAACTTAATAAACAATATTCAATCACCGTTGATCATTACAAATAATAATACACACGCAAATCCACATATTTACAGGAATTTCTCAAAAATGATAAAATTAAATCACATTATAATTCCATATTTATATTTACAAATATTTGAAAATAATTTCATTTAATTCATTAATACAATAAAAACAAAACGACTAGTACAGTCAACTACAAAAATGATATTGTTTAAAATGAATACCAAATAAATTACATGTAATTGGATCTTATTAATATTATATTTGACTACATTTCCTTATTAATATTAAATTTTATTAAATATCACGACAAAAAGTGAAGAACCTCTTAATTTATAGAGGCAAAGATATTAAATACATTTCCATTTCATACAAAGGTCCCAATTACGTGTAACATTCGTTGAAAACTGTCATATCACTTCTGTAATCAACTGTACCCACATCTACAGGGCGGTCAAAACTCCCGATGACTTCGTACTGTAGGACATCGAAAGTTGCACATTCCGGAAACATCGCGACATCTTCATATTTTATTGACATGCTCAATAAAACCGAGATAATAGTTTCCCCTTTTCTGTCCCCGACATAACAAAAACGAAGGCGAACAATATTGCTTCAAGGGTAGTAAATAAACATCTACAATACATATAAGCACCATACATGTTACATGACTGCAACGAAAAAATGCGGTTTCTATGATACAAGTAGTTGTGGGACGTTAGTATAAATTCGGTCCGATACATTGCCGTCTTTGTCCGCGTTCTGTCAGAGTGTTGTTGTGTGGAGGCGCGATGTACCGCGCGCCGCGTGTGTCGTCTATTTGCTATTCCTAGTTTTGGTGCCGACGGCGTTTATGCTGTCGCCGCGACTCCGCGATCTGTGTAAGTTGTGTAGGCCTTCTCCTGGAACAAAGCGGATTCCCTCTAAAACCTGAACTACACAATTTTATTTGCCTTATACAACACGTTATACCTTGGCGACTTTTTCTTATAAAAGTAAGGGTAGTACACTCTTACGCGCTTATTTATAACAACACAACATATTGGCACCTTCAGGCAACTACACTTGCGAGCAAAAGTATGGAATCATCTACTTGTTACATGTTCCGAGCGATTTAAAAAACTAAATAACTGATGAAAATTAATAAAATGCTACCATTTTAAAGGCTATACACTAAACTTGAAGTTCGTGCCATATGCATATTAAACCCATATTTCAAGAGCTTTCCGACTTTGAGGGGATCCATTATCGTCCAAGGTCAAGGGTTGAAAGTAGCGGAGATGTGTACCGGTCAACGTATGATAGCAGACGGATAAAAATGATTTTATAGGGGATTAATATAGCGGAACGAGAAATTGAAACATGTCTTTTTTTCTTACTCCTCCACTCAAAGTAGGAAAGCTCTTGAAATATGGTTTAATTTAAATGCATGTGGCATGAATTTCAAGTTTACAGTATAGCCTTTAAAATGGTAGCATTTTCATTAACTTTCAACAGTTATTTAGTTTTAAAGATCGCTCGGTACAAGTAACAAGTAGGTGATTCCATACTTTTGCTCGGGAGTGTAGTATGTTAATCCTAGTAGAATTTAATTTTCAACAGAGGTTATGGGGGTGATGATAATTTTGATCCTCGAACTAACAAAAATCAAGTTTGTAATGAGTTAGTTACGGTATTTCAAATAAAGTTAAGGTGGTGTATCCCACGTGATACGAGTGTCAACTGGCCACTTTTCATGCCGTCACAGGTCTTCTGTGGCCTATGGCCGCGCGCACTTTGGACACGAATTTATATGGTACGTAAACATACGATCGTGGTCGTACGAATTGAGTGCGCACACTGAAAAGACACAAATAGGTAGTGTTCCGGTGATATCGACGGCACGGTTGGCGCAGTGGTTAAGCGATTGACTGCTGCGCTGCGTGTCGCGGGTTCAATTCCCGCACGGAACAAATATTTGTATGACCTACAAGTAGTTGTTCCGGGTCTGGCTGTTTGTGTATGTGAGTTTATGTTTGTAAACGCACCCACGATACAGGAGAAATTCCTAGTGTGGGGCAACGTTTTTTTTTTTTTTTTAAATATCGCATTGAACGCACGAAAAATTCCAACAAGTTTTGATTGTTTTCGGACGTCGAAACTATACGTTTACTTACGACTAACTCGCACCCAATCTGCGCGCTCCATTTGTACTTGGGAGGTCGGGATCGTTCGTGCGTGTTCGTATGTGTTCGCACGAGTTTACTCGCGTTTACTCATTTTCGAAAACGCATCCGAAGTGCGCGCGGCCTAATACCACAGTTATGTAAGGACAAGTGAACCCACCCTTGCTCTGCGCACGCTTGAGCTCGTTATCGCGGTAGGCGCGCGCGCTGCGGCCGCGCCGGTCCTGCACGATCTTGTCGGGCCGCACGAAGATACCGTGCCGCGCTCGACACTCGAAGTACCGCTGGCCGCCGACTGAGCCGTCGTTTTTGCCTGTTGAACAAAAATGGAATAACATGGGTATTCGAAAACAAAATGTATTAATTATGTATGTGCCTAATAGTCGTCTTATTTTTAAACTAATAAACTAAATTGTACTATGGATTAGCCATTAACTTGTGAAAAGAACAGTATGTAACCTTTGGAGACACTGAAGTAGCTTATTCAGAGATAGAAGTAAGGCATTTCCCTCCACATTTGGAGCAGACATGAATTACAATTTACATTGGCATAAAAAAAGAAACGTACAAATGTGAAATTTTGGGCGTCCTGTGTAGTACGCATTCAAACCGGAAGTTCCGCTTTTAAACAAAATCCGTGTTATTACAAAACGAAATCTAACTTTAGCTCAAGCTATTTTTGTATTTCGAATTTTAAACCGACTAATGTAACGTTGCGCCAGAGGCCAGGTGCGTAGTACTCGCAACCGGCGTGCGTTTTTTCGTTTTCCTTTTGCCTCGTTAACGAGTATGTAAGGATCGTAGCAGGTGGCGTTCTGTAGTTTCTGCCTACCCACCCCCATGGGAAGAAGGCGTGAGTTTATGTAATGTAAAGTTTTAAATTAAGAACTTTAACATAAAAATCGAAATTCAGAAATGACTCCATGGCATAGTTTAGTTCTGGGTCCGAAGATGAACATTTTTTTTGTAATAAAAATAAAATTAGTTTCTTCTATGACACCGGTTATCTCAGTAAGTAATAAAATAGTAACGTACCAGTAGGCGCATCAAGTTCGATGCCGATCCATGTGCCGTGCGCGAAGTGCGTGGGCCCGGCGTACGCGATGATGCCGGTGCTACTGCTCAGCCGCAGCTGCACGCTCTCGCCGACTGTCATCCACGGTTGCAGCATCGGGGACTCTGATGAATCGTCTATTTTGCGGATATGAGTATCAGGTAATGCAAAAAAAAATGTAAAATCTTAACGGAATAAACGTATACATAACAGTTTTCGCGTCCATATCCCTGCCACCCTGGCAGGGATATGGACGCGAAAACTGTTACCATGGATTCAGTACATGATTCTGAAATTTTTCGTCGGTTATTATTTTTAAAAAACAGCTGTTCCATACATTTTAACCACGTAGGTAGGTATTGCAGTTTTCTATGAAAAAGCAGATTTTAAAAAAAAATTAACATCGAAAAATTTCAACGCATGATTCAGACCTATGTACTGAATCCATGGTAACCGTTTTCGCGTCGATGTCCCTGCCACCCTGTATTTTTGCTGAACTACATGTCCAAAAAACTTACAACATTTTTCACTTGCAGTTTGTTTCTGTTTTTCGATAATTTTATTACGTTCAATTTATTGTGTAATGTAGTATACCCGAGACTTCACACTAGTTGAAGACACAAGTCGTACTACCTACCTCATCCAAATAACTAATAAATCTAATACCTATTACTCTATTGTTACTCAACTTTTTGATTCCACATACCTAGATTTTCAATACTTTAGTTCTAAAATTCTACGAGACACTACATAGTATGAAATAGCTAACTAATGTTTTGTCTTACCATCCCCAATGCGTTCAGTAGAAGAAGCAGGCGTGTCGTGCAGCGCCGGCTCGTGCGCCGAGCGCGGCCGCGCGCTGGGGAACGACGCGCGCGCCGCGCTGCGGGCGCTGCTGCCGCCGCCCGCGCGCCGCCGGACCACCTGCGGGCAACACACGGTATCAGATATACCAGCGTGCCTACTCCGCATTACTCTGTATTGTACTTCAAAGATGATGCCGTTCATCGCTCTAGCAACGCTAACCCCATGAACATTTCTTTTTCTTCCTTTATTTTTTTAATTTATTTTTTCGACATAAAAATTCAAGTGTGACAATTAAAATGTGTGTAAATTAAAAACTAGTTAAACGTGTAACCCACACCAATGTCCTCTAAATAATGGTTTACTTACAGATAGTTTAATTCGTGCGTGAATTTTACAGAAAAGTAAGAAGTACACATTCGAATTTTTGGAATAATAGGTATTTAATTGGCTATTTTATTTTATAAACACGATAAAATACACGGAAACGACATATAACTTTTGAATACTGCTTTTTACCAATGGCTGATTAATAGACGTGGAAATTATCAACAAACTCTATCTCAAATTATATTTCAGAAAAAAAAAATGCTTATCGGCCATAAGTTCCTCCATTACACATAAAATCATCCTTTCCCCATAGAAAAAAATGACAAAAGAAAGCTCGTGTTTATAAAACTTATGTGTTATGTTTTTTTATGAATAAAGGAGGTATTTCTCAATTTGCATCAAATTCCTTTTATCTAAACCAGAAAGGCCATCAAACAATAATTTATAGTCTGACCGAAACTACTGTATACTGTACGCCTTAGATATTTGCGCGACGAGACGGGAGGTGCAGTACAGGCCGCTCATTCGTCAACGCTCACGACGTTCCGCTGCCCATTTGTCAACGCTGCCCTGTTTCCGTGCATTCCTAAATCGCGGTACAGGGGTCTCGATCAAACTATAATAAAACCCTCAAATAACTCTTACCTTGCCAGCAGGTAACTGCGTCTTCACAACAGGCTGATCAGGTCCGGTTGAGGCGGAGTCACTCTCACCTACAGACGAAGCTTCCCGGCTTCGTTCCGCGTCGTGACTCGACTGTTCAGAGCTCACTGACTCCACTTCAGCTTCACCTATTACAAACATTATGGTTGCAACTTAGAATTGAATATTATGCTGCTGTAGGTTCCAATACTTAAGACGATATGGCCCAGATCGTTTTTGAGCTAGCATATGCAGGGCGAAAAGTTGATAACTGAGTAGGTGCGAAATGATGAGAGATATTGGAAAAGTACTTCACTGTGTGTCATTACTTCCCAGAATTTGATCCTTAGTAGTACCATTACCGGACGGTGCGATAATACAGGTGTGTTTTCTTTAATTTAATCTAGTTACTCAGCTATTAACGTTTTGCCCTATATATACGAGTACTTGGTCAAAAACACTCTGGACTCCCCCTACCAATAATAATTATTGAAACTTGCAACTGGAAAAACGGAATCTTTATTTTACAACTTCGAGACAGTAGGCTCTATAGCCGTTGCAAAATCTTAAATCTCCCGTCACGCATTTGACACACTCAAATGTCGAGTTTTGAATTTTTCCTCAAAGGAACATTTGTTCTGTTATTTTATTTTACACTATGAATTGTCTATCCGTCACTCACTCTGTCAGTCATTGAAGTATTATAACTTAATTCCGACAACGCACGGCCCTTGTTGTCACCAACCGTCAGGCGTACGTCAAGTGGGCCGCAAACCGCAATAGCGATAATTTTATAACGATTTATGAATTTTTCTATCTTTTCCCGAGGTTTTACAATACATAGGTACGTGTGTTAAAGTATGTACACTCCTTTGCAAAAAAACGGGCGGTTTTGATTTTTCTACATTATTGGTAATCATTTAGTTCTAAAGAGGTTTTAATAGCCAAACTATGTTACTGGCACTTAATAGTCTGGGTATGAAAAAAGTTAATTCCAAATTAACCTTCAGTTAAAAAAAAAAAACCTTTTTCAGTTTGTGACTTTTTACTTACTTTACGCGAGTTTTCGGTTAAAAGGTTATCAGGCAACTAAAACTAACTTCTCGTTATTTTAGTAGAATAATTTATGTTTGTCGCATAATCCTCCTTATTGTGACTTAAAACAGATAACTTTGTATCGATTGTAATGGTAGAAAAAGCAATAAGAGCTAGTAAAATTATAGCGCTGCTGAGAGAGGGGTGTAGCCAATGTTACGTCTCACAGCAGATATACTAAAAACATTAATATCATCCATAGAAAAGCCAATGACTGTAAGGTGCCCGTTTTTTTAGCAAAGGAGTTTATGAATAAGTTCTACTTACCGAACGACGTGTCATGCGACGAGTCATGCGACGCGTCATGTGACACATCATTATTTGTCTCATGCGACGTGTCCCCATTCACTTGCGTATTCTCAACGCTCTTACTACTGGTCAACACAGCACTCTTAACAGGAATCGCTCCCAACGGATCTACCATTTGACCTTTAGACTCGTCTTCTTTGGCTGCGTCCTCACAATCCCTTAAGAACGGATTAATTCGATTTCTCGACCCGGGAGTTAGTACTGGCGTTTTCGCCTTTTCGAACAAAGAATCATCAAGTTCATGTTTTGATTCGACGATATCATGTTTCAAGTCATTGATATCGTTCCGCAGTTCAGTGATTTCGTTCCGGAGGCCTGCCATAGAGTTCTTGGTTCTACTGAGGTGGGTGTAGTCCATTGTTTTGTCGAAGTCCGGTGTCTCGTCGACTGACATGCTTCGGATTGAGAGTGTGTCGTCGTTCGTTAGGTTTGTTGATGATACTGCTTGAGAACCTGAAGTGAAGAAAAAATATTTTTAATCACAAAAAATCTGCCTAGCCTTTACCCAACTATGTTGGGGTCGGTTTCCAGTCTAAACCGGATGCAGCTGAATACTATATTTTACATGGAGCGACTGCCTATCTGACCTCCACAACCTAGTAACTGGGTAATACGATACCCCTTGGTAAGACTGGTTATCAGACAACCCGTAACGATTGTCAAAGATCCACGAATGAAAGCCGGGACCAACGGCTTAACGTGCTTTTCGAGGCACGGAGGAGTCTCGGTATGTAAAGATGGTTACCCATCCACGGACCAACCCCGGCAAGCGTAGCTTAACCTGATGGATCGACCCGTGCGGCTATTATTACTTAGCCACGAGCTTAATCACAGTTAGCTCTAAATTCTAACATAATACTGATGCGATTTTTTAAGCTATTGCATAGCTTTTATCGCTGGCTTTGAGCGCGGCGACCGAATCAAGAAATTCCGTAACGAAAATAAAACCTAACACCCCCCACTCCGCCTACCATGTAATGACGGTTCCCATGACAACTTCACGTTGTCATGGGAACCGTCATTACATGTCATCACGTCATCATCCCAAGTGTAGCGTTGACAAATAGGAAGTATGGACGTTACAAATGCTATGCAATAGCTTTACCGCGGCAGTCCCCGAGTACCACACGTTTTTTTTTAAATGTTGTAGCATGATATCGTGTTCAAAGCCTTTTTGGACCCGAGCAGGCTTCGTTTTTTTTTCTATTTAAATTGTTGCTTTTTATTTTGGCTTCTTAATTTCCTGTGTAAGTTTAAAATATATACCTTTCATCTTTCTTTGTTGTTGAAAATTTACCGCCGCGTATTTCTTACAATGCAGGACTATTTACATTTAATTGACCTAGATTTTCCCTATCTCACTTTCTCTCACATCTTTATCTCTACTTACCATAACCGCTGGATGATATTGAGGGCGAGTTCTTGTTGGGCACTCGTTCGCACGCCAGTTCGTGTAGCGAGTCTAACGTCTTCGATGTCGGCAAGAAACCACGGGACGTGGCGCGGCTGCGTGTGCGCTGTTAGTACAAAATACATTATTCATTAGCTATGGGAAAAATGCTTAGACAGCAAACGGCTTTTATAAGGATTATAATGCAAATTGAAGCAAGAATAATTGACTATACTCAAAAAGCCCTATTAAAACAGTCATCATTTAAAATAAAATCATTTACAATAATATATATTTTTTTGTTTTGTAATTTCAAACCTGATTCACGCAATTTTATTAGTAGGCCAACTTTAGACTTACAGAAGACTCCGACTTCGACAGAAATTAGGATACGTGGTGATGACTTCAGTTGTTTACTTACATGGGACCGCGGCGTGGTTAGTTCATCAATGGGAGCCGATTCAGGCTCAGAATGCGAGTCCTCATCGTTTCGCCGGCCCGGTTCTTCGTGAAGCGTAGTCATGCGCAATCCGAGCTTGCCACTTGCTGGAGACGCTGCAATATCATTCACTATTTAGTATTATGTAATAAGTTGGAAATATGTACCAAACTTGATTCTGGTAAAAAGAAAATAATCAGACTGATAAAAAACGTCGAACTTTTGAGTTATTTTCATGTTTAGTTCAAAAATACTTAAAATAACAAAAGTGATGGTGAAATCCAAATCTAAAAGAACTTTCAATAAATTAGTCTTAGTTATGATATGGTGTAATAAGATGTGGTAAAAAAGTTTTAATAGTAATACTTCAAGTAAGATAGCTTGTGTTCAAGAAAAAGTTAGTTTAAAGACAAAAAAAATTGCCCCATCTGGGCGCCAATAAGAAACGAAAGTGTAAGTTATACTTGGCCCCATCTGGGCGCCAATAAGAAACAGTGTAGTAAAGTTATACAGCTTGCTTTTCAATATTATCAGATAGAGTCAAACGATTAACAACTGTGCAAAATTCCTTTAGCATTTTACCAAACAGCGGAGTGCCTAGCTTATTCTAAAGAAAGTAATAGCTTAACTAATTAAATGATTAACACACCATGAATGAGTTAAGTTTAACATAAATAACATCGTTTAAATGAACGCTTCCATGCTTGAGATTGTACAATGATTGAGTCATGCCAATGTTTTCACTAAACGAACTAACTAGCTCACTATGAGATATAGAGATGTAGCAAATAAATAAAAATTTAAACTATGTTTAACACTTTACGAGGCCTAGTTTCTTTTCAGTGTAGATAATATGCGCAACATCTGTCGCTTTTAACAATAATAATTGTGATCAACTTTAAGCCCAATGGAGGGACAGCTATCTTTCAATAATTTTTGTTATCTGAATTTCGCAACCCAAATGGGCCATAATAATATTCTTAGCTTAAACACTAGTGACTACCCTCAGTAAAACTAAGGCCGCAAGCACTTTGGAAGCATTTTCGTACGAAATTCACTCGTGCGTACACGTACGAACGAGCACGAACGATCCCGACCTTCCAAGTACAAAGGGAGCGCGCAGACTGGGTGCGACTTAGTAGTACGTATAGTTCCGACGTCGTAAACAATCCGAACTTGTTGGGATTTGTTCTATTTGACGGAGAAAACTGCGCGCGCGCACTCAATTCGTACGACCATGGTGGTACGTGTACGCACGAGTGAAATTCGTAAGAAAACTCATCCAAAGTGCGCACAGCCTTATAGAATTTATTAAGTTTCTACGTACATAAACGTACTTGTGAACCGGAACCAACGGTTTTACGTGCTCCGGCAGAGACGGAGGGCTCTCAATGTATAAAAAATTGTTTTTCTCTAGGGTTTGACCGCGGGATTGTCATTTTATTTTGCCTCAGTGTAGATATGCGCAATACAGAAATTACATAATGTACATAAATATACATGGACGAAATAATGCTAGATGTTTTTCAACAGATTGATCTCATGCATACTGGACTAGCGATCGAGATCTCAGAAAAATGTTAGCGGTAACATTTCGTTCATAATATTCGAATACATGCTATGTAAATCATGTTTCAAAACGATACACTGAAAAGATTATACAATGAGCGTTACAAATAATACAAACATTTAAAGAAAACCGTCAAAAAACAAGCGAAACTAGTGAATCTACGACTTAATAACTGGACGTACACTTGTTTGGCGTCTGCAGTCGCAGAGAGTTCAGGTTCAAATTCAAGTTTAGGAACGTGGGCCGGGCTGCAATGAAAATATCAATGTCTTCGTCAATACAAACCTTTAAAACAACACATACATTTTACAGGAAACCTTACAGAATACAGTTCTAAATTTTTTTATGAAGTTTACAGGACAAAAAGTTTAAGTAAATATCTAATACATAATTTCTCATCTTAAATTTAAAGGAAATGAAGAGACTATAATAATAATACGAATTAACACAATTGGCACAAAATTAGGAACAATATTTACACAATTTGGCTCCGAACTTAGAAGCTAAATTGAGGTCATTGTTTTCTAATATTGTAAATCTATTGTTAAACTATTTACAATATTTTTCCTGTAGTCAAAATTCATTATTCTGTACATAGCTTTAAAGAGAAAAATATTCACTTACACACAATATACTTATCTAAATCATTTCTAAATTAAAGGTTACGGAATATCAAACCTACATTACAATGTTTATTGTCTAACACATGCGTTTTAAAATATCTATCCACGAGGTATACTTCTTCAAATATTTGTCTACAATACATGCACAGTTTCACCTAACACACACACAAACCTACATTCAATTTCATTGGTCTATCACTACTATATATAACTACGAATACAAAGATAGGACTGCTTTTCAAGTTTTTACGCATCGCACAATTTATTAAATGTACAATTATCAGTATTTAGCTGATATTACAGAACCCTGAGACGTATAAGCAGTATTCGTTGTCTAAACTGAAAGCGTCGTTCGTTTTTCGAATCCACAGCAAATAGATCAACGTAGAGGAAGTGGGAAGGAGAGGAAAAATCACAGGTCATGCTGGTTCATGCAAATGAAAGAGACACGCAAACAAACAGACAGTCAACACAACGACAGAAGCCTGATGCTCGAAGCTTGCTTTCCTCTAATAGCCAATACAGGGTCTAATTTTATCAAAATGAACTCAGCATCGTATTTGTTCTCACTCAATTTCGATATGCCAATAGTTTCAGATGATATTTTACAGCCAATCAATGGGTAACATACAAACAAAAATTTCTTATGAGTAACCATGATCACAACACATCTATTTAGTTTTAATCGTTCGGTTGCATTCGTCTAATAATTTTGCAATACAGTTGCCATTCCGATTTAATACCATATTGTTTTCTCTGTTTACCTGATAGGAACGAGCCTGAAGGTAGCGGGGTTAAGATACAGAAAATATAACGTTAGTTTCAGAGTCGGGGATTTTTTGTGGTCCTATTCAACCTTGTTCTTTAAGATCTATTGTAATGGAGCCCAATAAAACGTGCAAATTTAGATCGAGATTAAAAAATAATAAAAGAAGAATATATTGGAAAAGCATTCAATATTTTAGAAAACACTGGGGGTATTCGACTCCATTCGCATTCAAAATATCTCAAAGAAAAAGATGGATAATAGAAGAAATGTTAGTAAACTTATAACAAGTCACATCAAAGAACATGACAGTAGAAGAAGTAGGGGTAGAGACAGAAGGGGAAGTTGTTTGAGCCATAGCATCGCCACAAAGCAATTGGAAAATAAAATAATGTAATAGTGAGATCATGAAGAGTGGATGTTTTAGTTCTGTCGTGACAATTTTGTGAACATGAATCGCCTGATTTTTCTTTTGATAACTTTCCTATGTAATGTAACTATTAACTCCAAATAGAATACTATTCTAGATTGTCTATCGTGCATCGATATATGTACATACTAAATCAAATTTAATGTTACCTATTCTACTGAAATGCACTAAAAATTATATTGTTTGTCTAAAATACGGTTTTCAACTTGATGTAAGCCTATGACGTAGTTTAATGCGCTATTTGTATGCACATGGTGCAGATACTGCAAATAACGTTTTTTATTAGAAATTATATTTAAAAACTGTTAGCATGACAATGTTTATGAGTGGTAAAGAATTAATGTATCGGAAATAGGAGTGTGTTGTACTGTAAAAAATACATATTTTAGTTCACAACATGGAGGAATTTATCAGATTTTTTTTATAGTTTGTAACTTACCGAGTCCGAAAGGTTTGGTAGGTGTTGGTATTTCGGGGTCGTTGTGTGACGGGGCTGCGTAGGAGTGGCGGTGCACGGAGCGACGCGGCGTTTCGTCGGCTAAGTCCGCCATACTGCCGGCGCGGTTTGATGCGAGTCCGGCCAGTGACTCGAACGACGAGTCCAGGCGCATGAGCTGGAGAATGTTTAGTGATATTAAAGCTTCATAAAGGTAAATTCATTCGTTATTTGTGGGGAAGTTTGAAAGCAACATGGAGTTCGAGACTATAACAAAATAATTGCCTGATATTTGGCTTCACATTAAGCTGTTAACACAGAAAGCTTATTTATATTTTCGGATAGAATAGTTTGAAACTGCCGACTACAAGAGTAATAAACGCCAACAGTTTTACTGAATATGGTTAACACACAATGAATATTATTTACAAAACAATTTTATAGATGCTATAGAATACTAAATAAATGTACGTGAACGAACTACGTGAGAATAAGGTGAACAGCTAAAAATAATATCGACGGCGAATAAATGAAAAAGTTATATAAAAATTAAAAGGTATAAAATATGGATAGGTATTTTCAAAAAAAAAATTTATTCCCGTTTTAATACATGATATAAAAGTAAAACATTTAGTAGAAAATTATTTTTACATCACAATATTCGATAAGATTGTCGAGAGAGGTGCATCGAATTCACTTGATTTAAACTACTTTACAACTTGCGATAACACTTCGATAAGAATTTTGTAACTTACAAAATAAAGTTACAAATCGCTTGTAAAAACGAGCCAGGATCAAACTCCTTTACATTGATTGAACATTGAATGTAAACAGACGTCGTGCAAGCTTGACATTGTAAAATGACTTTACACCGTGAAGTCAAACAGGAGCACAATAATAGTAGGTGCTAACGAAATGAAACTACATTTGAACCTTACACCATACAGTATAAGATCGAAATTGGGTTTGATGAAAACTGGAGTATAGAACAAAATTGAACTTCACAATCTGAACCTTATACCATGTATCATAAGATCCCAATTGGCTTTTGAAACAGGACCGTATAGACCAAAATGGACCTACTAAATAAAAACCATATACCGTACAGCATTACATCTTAATTGGCTTTAGAGAACAGGACCTTATAGAATAAAACTGAACACATAAATGAGAACCTTATACCGTGCAGAATTAGATCTAGACTGGCTTGTGAAACAGAATGGAACTAAGAAAAAAATGCGTGTGTTTCGGCCATGCTGTAGACTCACGTTGTTTCCGTTCTTGGCGACGCTCTCGAGCGCCTGCGACAGCTGCGGCCGGTGCGTAGCGACAACACATAGGTTAGCAAGCGTACACACTTCTAAAGACTCAGTTGGTGTTCAGGGTTGAACGATACATTGGCAGCCATTTTAAATAATTTTAGATTTTTTTACGGCAAATATTTTTGTACTAAACGCCAAAACTCGCGACAAATGCAAACTAGTAGGGCGGTGAATATTTAGTACGGGATTTATAAGAACTCTATACTAGAAAAAAAGAAAGAAAATTCGTTTATTTGCAGTAAACATGACGCAAAGATAAAAAAAAACACGTAAATAAAAAATTGGGGGAAAATATGCGTCACATCCACGCAAAACGGCCATCGCTCAGCATAATGCTGCGACCCCATGCGAGACAGAGCCCCAGCGCTGGTTTTTAAAGTTCCCGTGTCGTCTGACCGCATCCGCCACGAACGTTGGCGTTTAGGAGATAAAAACCCGCTTTAGCAAACCTCATCGATGGATGAACATTACTTTTATAGTTTTTAAAGGCAGTTTTTTTTTTTAAATTGCAGTTTCCCTTCATTACTTGATGAATGGTGCGTTAACAAATCCCTCTTTATGCTCTGCATATCACATTACCCTGAACAGCAACCGATTCTATACTATATTGCCTATTCTTAATGTGTTAAATTTATTTACATCGTGACTTACATAACTGTACTTTTGTGTGTTAATGGCGACATCGAGCTTTTTATTACTTGTGTTCGTTAATTTGGTTTTTATTCGGCTTCAAAGCTTTACAACATCTATAGAATAAATTAACTTACAGATAGAAGAAATCGCGCCTGGAAATTCGTAAAGTTTTCATGATGTTTTTCATTATTGGAAGCGTCTTATATACCATCGACAATCGACATTCGAAACTTGAAATTTTTTTAAGTGAAAACTGCTAGGCGTGTTGGGCAGTTTTGAGATGGGAAAAACAATTGAACTCGCGATACCGATACCGACACCTCATTTTTGTAAACGCGATTGTGCTCTTTATTTAGATAAGGTTACGGACCAATGTTCTATACAAGTATTTTTCTTCCACCAAGGCGATCTTGTTCAAGTTTTCACTTCTGTCGGCACTCCTTTTTTTACGAATACTCATTGAAAAGTATGGAATGTAAGACGCTTGTAGTTCACAGCTTGGTCCTAATACAACTCACTTTTATACAATACTTTTGCCTCATAATTACCTCATAGTTTTACTTCATGTGCAATAATTCAAGTCTATCTGGCGTGTACCTACGTGCTTAAACTAGCTTCGACTGTACGTGTGTCTATATAAAACTGTGTTATATTTTGACGACATATCTATACTACGTACTTTTGACATCAAATTTTGACGACCTCAAAGAAGAAAAAGACACAGTGCATCTTGCAAAAGGTTTTCAAGTTTTCAGTTGTTTTTTCGTGTACTTTCATATATATTTTTTGACAATGTTTCCGTCTTTTTTGCTGTTTTCTAGTACGTAGTACAAATCTATCGTTATTTCTAAACCAACATAAAATAGCGGTGTTTGTACCTGAGAGAAGTTCGGCACGGAGGCAGTCTTGCGCATGGTGATAGGTTGTCCGCGCGCTTGCTCCAACTCTTTCACGGCAACACTCTGACGTAATCGGTCGAGCGTCAGTATGCTTTCCACGGCACTAACGCCTCGCGTGTATTTTTCTGCAATATTATTATGTACCTATATATTTAGTAGAATTCTATCAAGCTAACCTCGTAAGGATTCAAAAAAAAAATTGTTTCTTCAATTACATGAGTATTTCAAAATGTACACAGTAATACGGTAATTCGCGTCATGTATATTTGCTGCTCTGATGTAGGCAACAAAAGACAGCGCAGTGAATCATATTATCTGTACTAAAACCGTATCGGAAAGCCTAGTTTTATAGCGGCAAAGTTACGGTACGCGAACTGACCTGCTGACAAGATTTTTATCCAATTGAGATACAGTTATTTATTTTACATATTCTAATAATTTTAAACAGTCAGCGTCAAAAGTATAAGAACGAATATTCCTATAAATTTCAATATAAATGTACAAGTTGATGTATCAGCCTGCTAAGGCTACTTCCAAAGTTATCAGCACAGTTCTTAGGAACTCCTTTGTCTCAGCATTAAATGAACAAGGAAACAATTGAACAGTTCTCACCAATATAAGTCTCCCCATCGGCGGCGCTGGCCTCCTCCCCCGTGGCGGCGATCTGCGCGAGACTCTCGCGCTCCTCCAGCTCCTCCGACGCCTTCGGTATGTTGGACACCACCTCGTACGTCACGCCCGTGTGCGTCAGCAGGTCCGTCCTGTCCACGTAATAACTAACAGATTTGTATATTACGTATGTCAACTTGTTTAGGTGATTGATATTGTTTGGAAGGAAGAAGATAGAGTTGAAATTTTAGAGATTTTAGGTAAATTGTAGATATTAATTTATTAATTACGAATGACTATGACCATAAGGCACGGTGCCTATGAGATAGATTGAGCAGTTAAAGTGTGGCTGGTGGCAACAATTAATTATTCGTGCATCCTTCCACAAAGGAAACCAATTATCCTCGGCATTAAGGATACACAACGTGTAACGTTAAATGCGCAAAACCTCAGACACCACCAACTGATTTTTAATTCAATTGACCTATTTCAGAGAGAAAAAAATCATTAAAAAAAAATTAAAGGCTTTATGTGCTGTTTTAGTTCGTAAGATTCGTATTTGCATTGGAATAAAAGCTATTATTATCCAGCGTATGAGAAAATTTAAACTGGTCGACAACAATTTGTGTTTGTTTTCCTATTTTGACGGGTTTGCGCATGTGATGGCTTGACCTATTAATAAATAGACACGGCAACGTTTTTAAAGACGATTTTTTGAAAAATATGACCTATATTAAAAAGCGGTTCAATGATTCTGCTCGTTATTCTGATCAAACTATTTGCAAGTTGTGCGCATTTAACGTTACACGTTGTATAGAAAAGGACTTTGACAACATGTTAAGATTTTTTTTTTTTTTTTTTTTAAAAAAACGTTGCCCCACACTAGGAATTTCTCCTGTATCGTGGGTGCGTTTACAAACATTTAAACTCACAAACACAAACAGCCAGACCCGGAACAACTACTTGTAGGTCATACAAATATTTGTTCCGTGCGGGAATCGAACCCGCGACACGCAGCGCAGCAGTCAATCGCTTAACCACTGCGCCAACCGTGCCAATGCAAATTGGAAAGAGCAAACGGTTAATGAGCTACTTCATACTTATTTCAAATATTATAATAGACAAATTAAACATGTTTATCAACATTATTTTAACCCACCACCAATCATTTACGAGCACAACCCCTTTACCGCCCAAGCTTAATAAATATGCGTAGACGCACCAACAATTTTTTTTTTTTTTAATTAACCCCGTTTCAACTCTACCACCCATTACAACAGAGAGGAAATGAAGCGAAGACACCAACTGGTTGACGACTAACCTGACGATCTTCTTCCGTATCCTGTCGGTGAAGCTCTGTCGCTTGTAAATGTTTAAACCTAACCGTTTCCTAAGTATGAGATCCATGGGGGCGGGATGCGACAGACGCACTGTTGTCTTCAGTATCAGATAGACTCGTTCGTTTGCTGAAATACAATGAATAAAAAAAACTTTTTACAAAAAACTCAACCGACTTCCAAAACAAACACTACAATACGAAAAATAACTTTAATTTCGGTAGTCGGTGTCTTTGGAGTTTCGCTTTGTAGTGTTTTTTATGGAAGTCGTTTTTTTTTTTTTTGTAATAGTTTTTATATTTCAGTTTTTAGTTACACGCAAATTCGAAAACCACTACCTGCTATGTAAATAACAGTGACAGGAACTTAAGATATCATCCATATACTAAGTGGGAAAAAAATACGTATTATTGAACCCAACTGAAAAACCATCCAAGCAAGGTTAATAAAATTTATATGGGACCACACGGGAAGCACCAGCTTTCAAATAAAAAAATATTCATCAAAATAGGTTCACCCAGTCGAAAGTTCCGAGATAATAAACAAAAAAAAATATACAGTCGAATTGAGAACCTCCTCCTTTTTTCGAAGTCGGTTAATAACTTATACAAATCGTACAGGAAACTTATTTATTCATAGTCAGTATTACAATATCTACCCAGTCCCGGTATTAGCTCAGTCAGTCTGCCTAGCCTTTTCCCAACTATATCGGGATCAGCTTTCAGTCTGACTGGATACAGCTGAATACCAGTATTTTACATAGAGAGAATCTGACCTCCACAACCCAGTTAGTGGGTAACACAATACCCCTTGGTAAGACTGGTTGTCAGATTTTAGGGCTTCTGACTACCCGTAACGACAGTCAAAGATCTACGAATGACAGCCAGGACGTGTTTTCCGAGCCCAGTATCCGTTGATATTGTGGTACTGACTGTAGGTGAGTGACTGCGACTCGCTCAAAGGACGGGTTTATATACATACTTGGCATTTTAAAATTTCTGATGAAACTACACAGACGTGATGGGTATAGCCATATATCCTTACATATTATAAAACAATGTCCCCCACCGCGTCTGTCTGTCTGAACGCGAACTCAAAAATACCGAACGGATTTTTAAACGGTTTTCAATCATGGATGGAGTTATTCATAAGGAAGGTTTTAGTGTATGATTCGTTAAGATATTGTGAAAATTGGCTGAAATATGACGATTATTGTTGAAGATGTCGGAAAAACTCATACTGACTGGGATCTTTACTGGCGTGCGCCACGTAAACTGTGAGAGATAAATAAAATTTATGTTCTACAGGATTGTATCTTAAAATGTTCAAAAAAAGTCCGCGATGGATGGATGGCGCGAATTTCATTGTTATTTCTGACCGGTATTATATTAATCCTTATCCAATAAAATTTGTTATTTAAATTGGGCATTTCAGTTAGATTAAAATATGCCTTGACATCATATCGTTTTATAGTTTAAAAGATATCACAGATTCAAAATTACGCGTAACAAAGTAATTATGGTTGACGGCATCGCGGGCGCAGCAGTAGGAGTCAATAACCTTTTCCTCTGTTATTAGGTATGAAATCCCAGTAGTACGTTCCCGTGGGATATTTTCCGACATCCACGCGGACGAAGCCGCGGGCAAAAGCTAGTTTGCAATAATAGAATGCCTTCTGGCATGAAGTCCGCCTATGTACCACCACTGTACTTACATAAGTATAAATAAATTAAAAAATTCAATCATAATTTCAAATATAAAACGCGAAGTTCGGGTCGACGGTCGACACCCGTTATCAACTGCTTACTTATAATTTTATGAAATCTTATTCTTCGTTTTTTAACAATTCTTTCAAGTTTCACCAGTTATATCACAAGAAAGACGCCATCTTTACCTTCAGTGATCCGGTTGAGGTACTGCGAGTCGTGTATAGACGAGTCCCAGGAAGCCACCGCAGACACGTCCTTATCGTGATGGTGTAATAACTGCAGTTCGTAGAATTTGTTGCCGTGTTCCTTTGGTAAGATCGAGTGTAGACCCGCTACTGTGACTTCTTCACCGCTCGGGTGCGTTGTTAGGTCATCCGCTGTGAACAAGATTATGTAGGAATGAAGTACTTTGAATATTGAATGACTCATGATTTTTTAAAATTGGCTCTTCAATTTTATACTTTACTTCTTTCTCTTGTTTTCTTCTAATTTATTTTGTATTTTTTCTTCAATTGTATGTAATGTAATGATGTGATTTGTAAGAATCCCTTGATGACTATTACTGTACAATAGTGTGTTCTCTCCTAAAAATTGCTTGAATAGTATGCTCTTACTGAGAGAACCTTTTTTACTCGAAGGTACCTAGGTTTTTCAGAACTGGTCACACTTTTTCATTTTGCATTTGAATTGACACACATATTTTTGTTTTAGTGAGACTACAGTCCATTCTATTACCATCATCTGCCTAGCCTTTTTCAACTATGTTGAGGTCGGGTTCCAGTCTAATCGGATGCAGCTGAATACCAGTATTTTACATGGAGCGACTGCCTATCTGACCTGCACAACCCAGTTACAGATTAACACTCTTTGGTAAGACTTTTTGGGCTTCTAACTATCCGTAACGACTGCCAATGAGCTACAAATGACAGCCGGGACCAACGACTTAACGTGCTATCCGAGGCACGGAGGGGTCTTGGTATGGAAAGATGGTCAACCACGGATGGCGGATCAACTGCGGCAGTTATTATTTAGCCACAAGCCCCTCTAGTCCATTCTATTACCAATATTATTAATTGATTGCGTACTTACCGTTGAGATCTAGAAACAGCACAGGTATGTGTTGTTCCATCCCTAAAGGAGGCACCCACGCGGCCGGAGCGCCGGGTATGGGACTGCCCGGACTGGGCACCAAAACCTGGACAACGTGAAATAATAGCAAGGGTGTTAAACTGCACCAACCATCGTGATCATGATCATACCGCGACAATGTCACTTGCAGAGATATTTTTGTGTGAAAACTGAAATACATGATAAATGATATTTATTTCTGTAATTTGGTACAAAAAAACATTTTTAGACATAAAAAATTAACGATGTCTTAAAACTAGATGAGTTCAGTGTTTCTTTTCCGACTACTCTGAGAAGGAAGACCGAAACTAAGTCAGAGGTCAGTCTCTTCAAAGTTCAGACATAATCTTGGCAAGGTCATATACAGGTAGGCAGGGACATCGACGCGAAAACTGTTACCATGGATTCAGTACATCATTCTGAACTCCCCAGCGTTGAAAATATTTGTTAAAAAGAAAATCAGCTGTTTAGAAAAGTGCAATACCTACGCGGTCAGAATGTATGTAACAGCTGATTTAAAAAAAAAAACCAACGAAAAATTTCAGTGCAGGGGGATACAGAATCATGTACTGAATCCATGGTAACAGTTTTCGCGTCGATGTCCCTGCCACCCTATATATTATGGACTATGCAACCCTGTGTATTATGGACTTTGCAGATTAATCTCTTGAGATAGTATTTTGAGGGAAGAACCACACAGATTTGAGTAACCTTTCCAGTCAGTACAACTTTTACTATTCGAGAGGAAGTAGTTACAGGTACCTACTTTTGTAGAAGGGTCGAAAACAGTAAACTATTATTCTTATAAAAAAACAGTGGCACTCCGGGAGTGCCGACAGAAGCGAAAACTTGAAAAAAAAATCGGATCGCAGTAATCAACGCGTTGATGTCTTTTACTCCACGGTGTAGCGAAATCAATGGTATAGTCTCATCTCAAAAATGCCCAACGCGCCTAAAGAAGTTTTCACTTCAAAATATGCAAAAAAAAAGCTATACTCACAGCGTTTCTCTCCTCGGTAAGCGAGACCCACTGTTCAACGAGAGATTGTTCTCGTTCGTTGTCGCGATCATTCTTCATTGCAGGAGACATGTTCACCAGTTTCTGTGCAAAAAAGTAACAATAAAAATACTAAGAATATTTAATTTTATTCTAAAATTGACCGATGTCATAGTCAAATAATAATTTATTTCCATTACGCACATAAAAGGCACTTTTGAATGTCAAAATTTACAAGAAAATATACTGAAAAATGCTGATCAAAGCTAATTGAAGATGACTTGACCATAGCTCGCTCATTACACTGAATATCACATTTCGTCCATTCCATTTCGTGTTCAGTCATGAGTTTGGTTTGGTTGTAGTTCCAAAAGGTAAGTTTCGTATGAAAAACAATGGGCAAGAAACTTCAAACTTACTCTTTTAAAATGTCTTACACTATTTTACAGACAAACTATGTTCTTAATGTCCTCGGCAAACCTCGTGTTTCGTCAGTCGTCGGATTTCTATCAGTTGCCCTTTGCACTTGGTGCAGACCGGACGCTCTTAATCGACTTGGAAGTATATAGAGTTATTAATACTCTTTTAACTTAATGTAATTTATTTTAAAAATGGGAAGAAAGCTGCTAAAGTCACAGGCACGACAAATAGGAAAATAGTTTGACAACTCTTTTATAGTTCACACGGAAATCAAAACAAAACAACAATAAAGTACTTAATTATGAATTCAAATTATTATACACGATAAATCTAATAATTGAGGGACATAGAAATTAGCATTCGTTTGTATTCGGAAATCCGATGATACCCGAGGGACATTAAGAAAATAAAAATACTGTGTATAAATGTTGTTCTGAAATGGGAATAAAATGGTTTTGTGGCGCAACTAAGATTAGTCTGATGATTGATTTATTTTAGACGAGTTTTACCTGTAACTGTGCGTGTAAATGTTGTCGCCTACGAAACAGTGCGTCACTCCACCTTTCCCGTAATACCGCCAAGTCTTCGTCTTGATAGGAGTCTAGTGGCATTTGTAGACGTGACCTGAACGATAAACAAATGTTACAGAAATTACGTATCGATACAGCCTTTACGGCATCGAGATGTGAGACATTGTTATTTTAAACCGGATATGCGCTAAATCAAACCTTGAGCTGCGCTTGCGCAATTGGTGCACTATCGCTTGGTATGTTATACAAGACTGCGGCTGTGTTGATCTAGACTCAAACGTATGAAAAGGAGCTTAAAGTTTGGATTTCCCAGAAGAGTCACAGATACATCTACTGTATGTCTGTGAACCACTGTGTGTCATGTCGTACATACCTGACGCTAACGGAGCCGACTTCCACGCTAAGTATCTGCTGGCACACGAGCGGCAGTGTGCCGGAGTTAAGCGCCGGCCGCACGCGCACCGCGATGCGCCGCTGTTGGCCCTGGCGGACCTGGTACACGCCGCCTGTCCACACGTCGTTGCGTTGGACCACCTGCAGAAACAGAAGATAATTGATTAGTTGAATAAGGATCAAAGAAATCGCGATATCGTAGTTTCCCGCCCGTTTCCATCACAAAACAAATAAAGATTTCAAAATCATTTGTAAATAGAACGCAGTGCGTGCACAGTTTGTTGGCCAAAAACGTTCTTTATGTAACGTCCAAGTTATAGTGTTCCTCAAGAAGCACCGTATGACCTGACGACCGTCTAGCCAATAGGTAGAGTCAACCGCAAATTGGTGGTAACAATTTAACATTGACAGCACCTTTATGTCGCAGCAGTAAAGTTCATAGTCCACTGAAAATTTACAGTATATTCAACAGCTTTAATTCTTGATTGACAGTTGCATATACAACAGTTAATTAATACTGATTTTGTATTCCATCTGCGATTAAATTATAAAAAGAAAGGTACTTACTTCAACAGGTGCATATTCTCCATTATCATTCAGCTCGTGTATCTCGACCCACAGTTCTATCTTGCGCGTGAGTTCTGTCCACCTATCAGCCAGTGAGCGCGCTTTAGCTAGTTGTTGTTGTTCTACTTCCCAGTTGCCGCGCGCGCGACTGAACCCGGCTGAACGATGGCCCCAGACTTCGATTGATAGGGCGCCCTCTGGTGAGATGAAAAGTAGTTTTAGAGTAAAATGCTTTCTGTGTTCAAATGTTTTTGAGACTTGAGTGGTAGAAGTATATATGGTATTTTTTTTCAAAATTAAAACTTTGCAATCAGATAAAACACGCACACACACAAGCACAGTATTGGTACACCTCGATTCAAATTAATGGCGGCTCGAAACATGAGGCAAGTCGTTGCGCAGTAACGAATTAATGGGTCAGCGGGGGTGAGGGGTGCGGTACTGCGCAGTGAGTAGTGCATTTCCGAGCTGCCATTAAAATTTTAATCGAATTTCACAAATTATAGTAAATATGGTATTTTTTTTTCTAAGGGCTGATTTCTAAATCGTTAAATATTTATTTGAAGAATAAATAAATGTGGTTGTTTGACATATTTTCCATACAAAAGTTGTCAAATCATCTATTTGTTTCTCAGATAAAAGCTATCAAAACGTTTAAAACTTAGCCCTAAGTAAAATGTTAGGAAAACAGTAGGGTCAAAATATTATGTTAGAGCATATATATGTTTTTACGGTTTCTAAAGGGACCGTCAGCATCTGAAGAGTCCATAACACAAAGTCAATAATTTACACAGTTCATTGGTTTAGCTCGTTTATGTTCAACAGTGATCACGATAGTCTCAGATATACTATAAAGACTTTTATTATTTGATTTTTATTTTTATTTTTTTATCTGCTGTTAATTATATTGTGTGCTTTTTTGGTCTGTGCTGAATAAATGTATTTTCTTTCTTCTTCTTCCTTTCTTTCTTTTATTTTAATAGTATGTTTGTGTGTTTCTATTCTACAAAATTGACTCACCCGCACAATGCTCAATAAACTCTTCCGTCAGCGGTATAGTGAAATCCTTCTTATGGTCAAACCGGAACGTCACCAAAGACTGGTGGCGCGGCGACACGGGCGGCGCGGGCGGCGCGGGCGGCGTGTCGGCGCTCACCACGGGCGGCACCACCACGGGCTCGCCCGGGCCCGCGCCGCCGAACACGGAGTACTGGCAGAACACGAAGTGCGACAGCGACGGCGGCAGGCCCGTGGCTTGCTTTATGGCCACGCGGATTGTCACCTTAGAAGAAAGGTTTTATTATAACACCACATCATAACATCACGTCACCTTATAGTACAGTAATACACCCACATCATCAGCTATGTTTGTCTTATGTGATAGAAGGCGAGACTATTGCCATTAACTGGACAAAAATCCAGACTCCGGGCTGCTACTAACAAATTCCTGATAAAAACACTTTACCCGACCTGCGATTCGAACCCAGGACCTCATACTCAGAAGCAGTGCTTGTGACCAAAAGACCAATTAGGTATTTAATGGCATTACATTTTTTGCAGAATATGTCTACATTTTTAAGTCAATTGCGATTTGCAATTTTCAAAGACAATTAATGATCCCATCAACTCACATAAAAGTTATTATGAAATTAATTTTAAACGTGTATTATAAATGTATACTACTCCAGTAAAACAACATGATATAAGTAATTATGTTTACTTACTTGTTGCGTGGCAGAATCAGCTGGATCATCATCGTCTCTCATATCACCAGAACTGTCAGAAGCAGCTTCACAAATTCTGTCTTGAGGAAACTGTCCCGCTACTCGACTTATCTCGACCTGTAAATAACATTTTCCCGTTCAAATTCTGAATTATTCTTTTAATACGTGTAAACTTCTTGACAAAACATGCTTCTTAGCACTGACAATGTAATAAGGCTTTATAACTTAGCCTAAATTCACTAACCCATTTGGCTAGCATAGCAACGAAATACATTACACCACACCACGCACCATTTTAGCAAAAAGTACTAGTGATAGTGGTTGGCTTGTTATTAGTTTAGTTGTTAATTAATTAATGCTCGGTTCCTATAAACGAAAATGAATCGTTTTGCTTACCGATGGTAGCATTTTTGAAATGAAAACTTCTTTAGGCGCGTTGGGCATTTTTTAGATGGAAAAAAACAATTGAACTCGCGACACCGTTACGACACTTCATTTTTGTAAACGCGATTGTGCTCTTTATTTATATTAAGTTACGGATCAATGTTCTATGCAAGTATTTTTACTATAAAGGTTTTTTTTTTGTAAACGCGATTGTTCTCTTTTTTTAGATATGGTTACGGACTAATGTTCTATATAAGTACTAGCGGACCCGACAGACGTTTTCCTGTCAAAACATTGTCCAGCGGACAAAATTGTGAATCTAAACCATTCCCAGATTCCCTTGAACACACACAAAAAATTTCATCAAAATCGGTCCAGTCGTTTGAGAGAAGTTCAGTGACATACACACTCACAGAAGAATTATATATATAAAGATTTTTCTTCCACCAAGGCGATCTTGTTCAAGTTTTCACTTCTGTCAGCACTCCCGGAGTATTTTTTTTTTTATTGCCAAACTGAGCATATAAATATATTCGTAAGCTAACTTTACCTGTGATAGCTACTTAAATATGGGAGGGTCTACTACGCAAAGCTATGAGGTCTTTGCTTCATTATTGGTAAAGGTACACGAGTCATTTTCGACCAATAACGGTTCATATAGAAATCGGCCATGACTGACCTTAGCAGACGATTAGAGGACCCATAAACAAAATAGTTCTCTTTTCAAACATACCTGTAACCTGCCAGCCACTTCACCCTGCTGACTGATGATGGGCGTATGATAGTCCAGCGTCACGTCGTGGAACAAAGCCTCTAGGAACACGTTAGCTACTCCGATCAGGTTGTGGTTTTCTTGAGACTCGTAGAACGGATCTAAGGCCATCTCTGCCGGTTCCGTCTGTAAAGGTAAAATTTTAACACATCTTTATGTCAAAAATCGTTAGAAGAGGCGTATAAACAGAGGCGTATAAACATACTATACAGTGAAAATATTTCCAAAAAAAAATAGTTGGGTGATAGACATATTACATGGGACTTAAACATACCAATTCTACCATTTTTGGAATTTTTGTTTGCTTGTATGTATGTCTGTTTGGAAGTGACCGGGACACATCACCTAAAAAGTACGAAACCAATATGGCTAACTTTTTGCACACAAATATTGTGCATAACTCGGAGTACCAATTAGTTTTTGTTGTATCGGAATCGCTTTACTCTATCAAAAGATATTTGAAAGAAAGAAAGAAAAATAAGTTTAATTGTCACAGACACACGTGCATAAAAAAAGAGAACAATACAATAAAATAAAACAATACATTTAAATATAATCACGAGCACAAATAGAAATATGCGGCAGCTGCTGGCACGTCATGACTGTGACAAGAAGGCTTCCACTCAGCATGATGCTGTGCTATGGGGACCCACAGCACAGCGCTGATTTTCAGTGGTCACCCGGAAAAGTCGTACGGAAACCAAGATAGGTTTAATGAATTAAATATAAATAAATAATAAAATAAAACAAATAGTACTTAGAATATAATGCTACTATACAACCAATTATATGAATAAATATGATTAAATAACACAGAAAATTATCCGCAGGCATAACCGTGAGTGCATTAAAAAAATAAATACGCAATTATTTTAAGTTTTTCGCTAACGCATCCATCGCCTCGATATCACCGCCTCGAGCCGTCGCCGCTGGGTCGTTAATACACCTTGCCCATAGATGATAAACCTTACGTAAGTGTTTATTTATACGATATTTGTTGCTCATATTTTTGTTCTTCTAATAAGTTTTTTTTCAGTTGTAACTTGAAATTTTGTTTTGTTTTTAGGGATCTTATGGGAGGTGGTAAATCATTCCAGCAGCGAGAAGCGGCATACTTAAAACATCCTCTGAATGCTGTGGTTCTATGTCGAGGCATCGAGATCGGGACGGACGTGGAACGAGCAGAGTAGCTGTAGTGCTCATGCCTCCAGCTAATTTTTAACCGACTTCCAAAAAGGAGGACGTTATATGTTCGTCGCGTATGTTTTTTTTTTTTTTTTTTTATGTTTGTCCACCGATTTCTCCGTCAATTGTGGACCGATTTTGAAAAATATTTTTTTGTTTGAAAGGGTGTGCTCTCGAATTGGTCCCATATAAATTTTATTAACTTTGCTTTGATAGTTTTTGAGTTAGCTACAAAATACGTATTTTTTTCCCACTTGCTATGTAGATGATATGATAAGTTTCTGTCACTGGTAGCAGGTAGTGGTATTCGAATGTGTGTGGGGTAGGTACCACAACTAAAAAGTGAAAAATAAAAACATTTTACAAAAAAAAAACAACCGACCTCCAAAAAAAACACTACAAAGTGAAAAATAACTTTAATTTCGGAAGTCGGTGGCAAAAATCGAAAATACTAAACACAAGACACCGACTTCCGAAATTAAAGTTATTTTTCACTTTGTAGTGTTTTTTTTTTGGAGGTCGGTTGTTTTTTTTTTTTCAAAGAGGTACTCCGGTTTGTGTGTTTTTATGATACCAAACATTAAAACGGCTAAATGTAGTTTCCGTCGTGCAGCCATTTTTAATAAATTGTGTTCATTTAAATACGGTGTGATATGATGCCTCCGGGGTATACCAAAACAATAACGAGCGCACGCGTTCTGTACACGCTGTATTAGACGTTCTGTACGGGAAAGGAGACACAGCCCGTATACAGCGTCACAATAATTAAGCTTAGATAGTACTAGGCTATCCACCAATCTCTTTAAAAGTATTTGAATTAAAAGTGCTCAAGAAGAAATTTTCACTGGTACACACGGCTACACATCAAGCTATAATTTCCAGTATAAGCTGACCTCGCATTGTACGGAAATCCTTTGCAATGCGAGATCAGCATAAACTGGAAAGGTATAGCTTGATGTGTAGCCGTGTGTACGTATTCTCCTCGGGGATAAAAGTGTCTTCGTGTTGGGCGAGCTGGAATTCCACATAGCACCCGTGACATAAAACATTGCTTTATCCCCTCGGTGAATAATCTACTCTTTGGTACCTCTTCGGTATCGTCGGCTCCCGCACATTGCTGCCTCCGGCGCCAGTCGTCGTACATGTCGCGCATGTCAATCAGCTTGTTGTCCAGCTTCTCCATGGACCAGATTTGCCCATTCCGTCCGGGACGACGTACCATTATAGCTGGCTCTGACACGAAGGCGCCGCGCTGTAATGAACATACGATTGTGTAAATGTTAACGCTTTTATTATCACTAACATTTTCATGAAGTCGTCCAGTGTGACGATTACATATCGCGGCAAACAAGCCGCGCGGATTGAGAGCACTGCATACTGTTTTCTTTTTTTTACCCGCGCCACCGCAAAAATTATCAAATAATCGCGTAATTATTCTGCTCTGATTTTGAATAAAGAGTAGAGACTAAACTAATTTTAAAGAAAAAAATTGAAAGTATCAAAATACGCGGGGCGTGTTTGCAGCACCTGAGACAGAATTTACAAAAACACACGGGGCATGGTTAGTGGCACTGTAACTGTTAAAATATATAAACTGTGAAAACCTAATCTGATCAAATCCAAATAAATCATATAAATCATTGGTATCAAGTTCTAAATGAAGAAAAATTTTAAAAAAAATCTCACAAAAACAAACTTCTTCGGAAGAGAGAGTAATTTATGATCAAAGTTTATCTTTCATCGGCTTTTACAACAATGACGCGGGAATGAATGGCCTTTTCTTTGCTAGAATGGCGCTTATAAATTCTTATAAATAAAAATGTAGGTCAGAAAGATCATTACCATTACCTTTCGGTTAGGACTAAGGTTTTGCGGCGGTATCTGCAGCGTGACACTGAAGCGTGTGTTCCTCCTCATCTCTTCGGCTAAAAAGTTGGCCTCTTGTACCAGCGCGTTGGCTCTCAGTATATCTGCTTTGAGTCGTCCGAGTGAACGTTTGAATGTATCGTCACGTTCAGCCGCCCAGCGTTCGACGCGGGCTGCTGTTGTTGGTGTGCACGCTGTCATTTTACCTGCAAAATACGATAATTTATTTAAAGATACGTTTCCAAAGTTCAACTGTTAGCCGACGTTCGCATGGACGTAATAAAATCGCGGCGATTTTTTTTTTGTAAACTTAATTTTCAACGCTCTGCTTAGCGCCGAAAGTTGAAAATCCAGTGTGTTTTTTCAACACGCTAGGACGAGAGCAGTGTAGGGCGTAGTTAACTACAATTTTGTAATCTGGTTACTAATTACGATTAAAAGTAGTTAACTACATGTAGTTATGATTACATGTAACTTAACTACAGTAATCAAACTACATTAAGTAGTTATTAATTTGATTGTTGCAATCTAGTAGTTATAATTACTGATTATTTAAGTTTTATGAACTTATATTTTGCAATTAAATAAACATGTAATGTGTAGTAATAATGTTTTGGAATATGGCTGCATAAAAAGAAAAACAGTTTATTGCACATACATATGTTTATTTTCATGAATAATCAAATGCAAGGATTAAAGTCGTATATAATGGTGCTGATTCCCTTGTTCAAAAACTAAACTAAATTTAAGTTCAGTGCATCTTTTTCTTTCTAATTCACTAAGAAAAGGACAGAAGATATATTTTAGTTTAGTCCTGTCAAATTAATCAGCGCTTGACGTAAATTGACGTAATTTTAGTAGGCAAGTTTTTCAATCACGTCTAAACTTGTATGGAGTAGTGACCGGCGCTGATTAATTTGACAGGACTAAACTAAAATTTATCTTCTGTCCTTTTCTTAATGAAAGAAAAAGATGCACTGAACTTAAATTTAGTTTAGTTTGTGAACAAGGGAATCGGCACCATTATGTACCTATACGTATCAGATCTTAATAACTTTTTATTGACATGTAATCAAAAAAATAAAATTACTCAGCAAACATCAACTTAATTCAAATTATTTGCGAATCAAATAAACAAAAAAGGTTGATTGGGTTAATCATTTAAATTAGCTTTTAGTACTACACGCTTTTCGAACATTTCATCCGATAGCCTGTGGGATTTGGGATGGTTTATCACAGTTGCGTATGAAAACAGTCTTTCCACTGGAGCCGAAGAAGGTAATGGAGTATTGTATTTTATGATTACTTTTTTCACTTCTGGATATATATGAAGACAATTTAGTTCTCGATCCATGTCTGATAAATAACAAGAAACAATCAGATCTGCTTTTGACCTCTGGACTCGGCATACATCTTCCTCAGTATCTGAAGAAGAGCTATCAAATTGAAAAAAGTCATCTTTGTTTTGTTTATTTACTGCTGAACTAAATTCAGCATTTTCCGAAACTTCTTTTGCAATAGCTGCTTTGAAAAAGGTTTTCAACCTTTGGTGATCTTCTATGGGAATGCAAGTAAACCATTTGGTTATAAAGCGTGGTAAAGATATTGCAGCGATCGCTACATTTTGTGCTTTGGCGGTAGAAAAATCAGTAATGTCACTAAAACGGTTATTTACGCTTTCCAAGTGTTTTCTTGCCAGATCGTTGCAGTAGACAAAGTTTTCATTGCACAGTTTTTGTAATTTTCTTCTTAGAGATAATAAGCATGGAAGTAGCAAGCCATAGAACATATCCTTTTCACCTTGCAAAATGTCAAGGGCCTCAGCTATTGGTTTTGAACATTTTAAATATTCTTCGATATAATTGAACTCGTTTTGCCACAACTGGCCACTGCCACTGATTTTTAAAACTTCATACAGCGAAATGCTTTTATCTTTTATAGCATATATTTGTCCTAGTGCGTTATAAGTACTATTACACCTAGTGTCTCCTGGCCTTGATAGCGTGTGCCCTAAAACTGTTTGGATTACTTCTGCTGATGTGGGCCGACCTGCAGCATTCCATAATTTGTTGCATTTATTTATTACTCGCTCATGTGTTTTGGAAAGTAGTGTATTTTGATTTCGCAGCACTTTTCCAGCATCAGTGGTTGCACATAAGTTAAGTTTATGAGCAGAACATCTCAGATGAGCTGGCAGTTCAAGAGACACACGATCATTTTCAAGAGGCAACGGATCGGTTTCAGTTTCAGACTTGTCATGCGACGTCGTACTACTAACTTCTGACTGAACATCTTCTGAAGCATTAAAAATGTCTTCAACGTCTGGGTCTATATCGTTAAATTCAACTACTTCAATCGAATCACAAGACTCTATTTCCACACCAAACTCTTTAAAAGCTTTTACAAAAGTACTTCCATTATCAGTGATCGTAGATAGCACGTTTCGTGAGTCAATTCCAAATGCACTGTGGATATCTTCTAGAAGAAAAGCAATTCTATCGTAGCTATGCGTTCCTTTGAATCTTCGACACGCCAGTGTCTTAGATTTTCTTTGTAAATCTGATGTAATCCAATGTGCCGTGACGCCTAAGAAACTTCTTTTTTTTCCTGACCATATGTCTGCTGTGGTACATACATATAAAATATCTCGAAGCACGGTTTTTATGTCATGTATTTCTTTCGTATAATAATCTTGCATAACTCGTCCCAAAGATCGTCGACTCATTAAGGTCAAGCCATTTTGACACATACCTGCATTTTCATAGGTTTTTTTCAGGTACGGATCTTCAATTGCTCTAAGGGGTATCATAGAATGTATGAAAAATTTGACAACGTTTCCATTAAACTCTTCTTGTGAGACCTTCTTAGCCTTTGATTGTGACTGAGGTTCTGAAGTTGTTTTCTTCATTTTTTTATTACTGGCAAAATATGTTTTATAGTCATTGAGTGCACTTTTTCCATGTTTTCTTTTTAGGTGCGTGACAAAGTTAGACGTAGAAGGCAACGTTCCGGATATTGTTACTTTTTTTGGCAAGCACAACATACAAAGTCCAACTCGTTTACGATCTGTAGACTCTTCTTTAGAAAATTTAAAAAACTTACCGTCAAGAATACGTGGCAAGTTTATGTCAATATTTTCTACCAAGCTGTTAGAACTTGAAGTAGAAGCTTCATTGCACAGTGGCAGACACTCATCTGACTCGAACATAGTGCACAACTAACTACTTAGCAATACGATAAAACAACTAAATGGCGCACGCACGCGCAGTAGCGTTTTTAAACTACAATAGTAGCAAACCAAACGGACGTACACACTGTTAGACGCAATTGAATACACTGCCCAAAAAAGACTTGTACCAACATGCAGCGAGCGAAAGCGAGAGCGTGCTATAGTGCGCTATTGCTCTAACACACGCAACTACAACGCGATGCTCTAACTACCTACCAAACGACAAGTCGAAACATGCGCGCATGAAGCAACATCATTTAAATTTGTAATTATAAAAAGTAATCATATAATCGTGATTGCAACTACAATTAGTAGTTAGTAGTCAACATTTTAAACTACATTTTTCGATATTTTTATGTAGTTTGTAGTTATGATTACTAATTACTTTATGTAGTCGTAGTTAGTAATCAGTAGTTAGGTTACATTTTGCCCAATACTGGACGAGAGTGCGTCCCAGAACGTTGGATTCTCAACGCTCGGCTTAACACCGAGGTTTGAAAATCCCGCCGCGAGTTTATTACGTCCGTGCGAACGTCGGTTTATAGATGTATAAGTGGTGTTATTTTATGGTCAAAAGGGTTGATTGTGAAAATAAGGATAGGAAGTTAAGACATCATATTAAATAACGCATGATCAGTACCATAATATTCAAAGTATGTTCCATGGATAACGATAATGAAAAAAAAATCGAATAAGGTTTTATGGTATTCCTCTTTGAATATTTTGTTGGCTGATTGAATAATTGTAAAGTTACCTAGTTTGAGAGGGTCATACGCGTATGGCGGGTACGGCGTTGAAGGCGATAGTATATTTCTCAGCTGTTGGAACTGCCGCTCATATTCTTGTCGTTGTTTCTCTAGCGCCACTGTAAAACAAAGAAGTTTATTTTAAATTCATTAATCTTTTGAAACATGTTTAGTTAAATTAATTTTAAATGTCCTTTAAAATTATTTGATAATTATAGGCATATAGAGGGTATAGATATAATATATCTCAACACATATGTGTGGAGTATGAGGAACAGAGTGTAAAGTTCACTCATCCTCCATAAAAAAGGGAGGAATCTCCGCCCAAACGGATGTTGTATCTAGTGGGTTACTGCCCGACGATCGATGTTGGGACGTTGTATACGGGGTGGCAGGGACATCGACGCGAAAACTGAAACCATGGATTCAGTACATGATTCTGAACCCCCCAACGTTGAAATTTTTCGTCGGTTACTAAAAAAAATCTGTTGTTTCATAGAAAAGTGCAATACCTACGCGGTCAAAATGTTTGGAACAGCAGATTTTTTTTAAAAAAACCGACGAAAAATTTCAACGCAGGGGAGTTCAGAATCATGTACTGAATCCATGGTTTTAGTTTTCGCGTCGATGTCCCTGACACCCTGTATATGCTAGTCGCGCGGTAAATCTGCTTGCGCGCTGCAGAATTTTACGTGACGTCAGTGTGATGCAGTGTTCGCATGTGGCGATGCCGCCACAACTGTTATCAAATCCTGAATGATGTTAAATCTTTTTTTTACTGAATTGAGAAAGTTACCTTGTTTATCCTCCTCATGTTGTTTCTCAAGCCTGGATATAGCAGTCTGTATGGGATCGTTGCTGAGTTCATTCAACATAATCTCGTCCCTCGCGAAGTTGTAGTCGATCGGCTGCGCAGGAGTTTGAGGTTCGGACGCCGCCGCTGTGGAGTAACCAGAATCTTGTTCTACAACGTGACGTTAGTAGAACAAAATGAGATGTCAAACAAAAGCGAATAACGGCAAAATAAGTACGAAATTGTGGAAACAAAATTAGAATTAAAAGATATTATTGTTGAAAGATAAAAAGCGCAAATGTAGTTAAAGCAAAGATTTGCTTTCATGATATGCCACACTTCAAGATGTTGACAAAAACTTAACACAGCCAAAGATTTGCAAAAAACTAATATATGCATCAGTTTGAGAAGCTACTCGTCAGTTAAAAATAAAATATTGACAAAATTAGACCATAGTACATTTATGAAAGTGAACTGTACATATAATATGTAGATTATTGGTTACACGTGGATTACAAACGCATGTTTCCTTACCCGTAGCCTTCGGACAGTTAACCCTGAAGAAGTGATGGTTTCCCCACAGTATCCTGTCGGCATGGCCGAGCCTCACCCGCGACACGACGGGCGTGCCGTTGACGAAGCAGCGCGCCGCGCCCAGCGGCTCCATGTGCAGGCCGCCGCCCTCCACTAGCAGCTGACAGTGTTGAGGCTGGATGCCTAAGCCGGAGAGTTGGATGTCTGCTGCACTTGAGCCACCTACGAGCGTGCGGTCCTGAGAAGAGAATGAAAATATTACGACTAGTTTACCATTCATTTTAGTCAAAGCAATGGCACGTAAAATTTTATCGGAGAGGCAACCGGATGGTGAGTGGTAATCTGGGTATTGAAGTGATACCGAACCCCCCTGTACCTTCCGAATGGGCCCAAAATGGACGGGGGCGGATATTTGGGGGATGGGGGCCTAACATTTTTTTTTGACATGGCTTTCAAAATTTAAGCTCTATCATGTGCAAGGAATTTGTGTGTATCCATGCCATATGGTTGCCACCCCCCAAAATCGTTATAATTAAAATAATGTATGTAATTCTTGAAACTCCTTACCGATAATTTATCACCGAAAATGAGGGTTAATTTTATCAAAACCAGTTGGCATTGATACACACAAATAGACAGACCATTTGGGGTCCATTCGGACGGTACGGGGGGGTTCGGTATCACTTCAAGACCCAGATTACCACTCGCCATCCGGTTGCCTCTCTGATAAAATTTTACGTGCCTTTGCCTTGAATATTTGGTTCTATTACCTTTTGCTAGATTACCTCACATACATTTTTAGTGAGAAGGGATACATAGAGTGAGATATTCTTAGAGGTTACTAAGGAAGTATAAAAAGACCAGCATTCTGTAAACTGACTTCATAATTATGATTAACCTCTGGTTTATAAAACATACATAAATTCACGCCTTCTTCCCATGGGGGTAGGCAGAAACTACAGAACGCCACCTGCTACGATCCTTACATACTCCTTTTGCCTCGTTTACGTTCATACATCTGGTCATACACGCACGCCGGTTGCGACTACTACGCACCTGGCCTTTCTGAAGAACATCACCGAAAAGGTCAGTTAATGTCCTCCTAGGGCGGTCCCTCCCGGCGTTTCCAGTCACATCTGCCTTGTTCTAGTTTATAAAAATCTTTCAGAAATCTGCTTTTGTAAGTATTGGTGTGTGTGTTGATTGAAAACCAATAAAATTACTTAGCATTTGATTAAACTGTACAGACTTTCAGAAAACTGAAGTCATCTCTTGCAGCTGTCTATGAGAGATTTCCACGTGCCCAAAAACAGTCAGTAGACATACCTTGAGATAATAAACAAGCAGTTCGTTGAGCGATGGATCCGCGTTGAGGTTGACGAGGTAGTATTTGTTCTTCTCCACTTTGATACCGCTGGCTTGCACGCTGATACCCATCTTTTCTAACGCCTGCTGACGCTCGCTTTGTATTCGTCCTGCAAAAATCATTTTTATTATTATTAAAGATTAAAATTTGTGGGTGTTACTTGAACTTCCATCACGCTAGATGGTTGTCAATGTCATAGCAATGATTCTTAAAGTTACCAATGCAATATTGCATGTTACACTTTATTTCATATTTACATAAGTCAATTTGTGAAAGAATCATTAGGGCGTTTGCCCACTTATCCATATCCGGTTCATATTCGATACGTGAAAAAGACGGACGGGCAATTCACGTCCGAGCGTTTCCGTATTTGATTCGTTTTGTTTGAAATACTCAGTTTTCAGACCCCAAAAAACGGAGACTTTACGAATCGAACACGAACCGTATACCCAAGAGTGTACAAACGTCCATACAATTTTTTGAAGTGAAAATTTCTTTAGGCGCGTTGGGCTTTTTTGAGATGAGACTAAACAATTGATTTCGTGACACTGATTTCGCACACGGAATTTCTACTGTATTGTGGGAATTACTAAGATGACCAAACCGGATCAGAAACTAATACGAACCGGATACGGATAAGTGGGCAAACGCACTTAGAGGTTGCTACATAATGAAGGTCAGCTCATATTGCAAAAACCATATCAACGAAAGAAATCACATCTGATATATTCGGTTTTTGATTAGTTTACATAAACAGTTTCTGATGGGAACTAATGATTCAATAGCGTGTGAATTATACCGACAATACAGTGTAACATAATGCACGAAAACATGTTAACTATAAATCCATATTTAGGGCAAAGTACTTCGGTAACCCAGTTACCCTACGTGAGATTGTCAGTGACACCAAGGCGTTGCTGGCCTTCTTTGAGCTGGGGTGGATCGAATAACCGATTTTCCCACCCGTACGCAATATACGGGCATTGACGTGGAGTTGTGGATACCAGCCCGTATTACCTATTAAATCCATATTATAAGGCGTTTCCTACCTGCTATTCACAGAAGTAGCCATATTATTTAAGAAATGTAGCTTTTTCTCATTAATTTACTTTTAGAAACAGCATCACAGAGTATTGGGAATAATTAAGGAACACAGAATAACATACCAGTTTCAACGAGTTTCTCCTCCCAAGTTCTTGACATTTCCTTCAGCAGGTGGTCACTTTGCGCCAGCTTTTCGTGAACTTCTTCACCCACTGGAGAACCCTGGAAAGATATTTCAACATACAATTATTTTTATCCACCCGAAAATCTACAAAGAAACTTTAATATGATAGTTACGTAATAATGGGGTGTAGAAATTTCGACTCTGTATTTTTAAAATTCTCCTTTTCGATCAAAATGTTTGTATCTTGAGTTAATGAAAGGAAGATGATTATTTTATGTCTGAAAGAATATTCCATAACAGTGAAAAATGCAAAAAAAAAATGTGAAAAACCCGTGTAAAAATAAAGATAGATTTTTTGAAAGCGGTTCCTATAAATTTTCAACGAATTTAAAAACAACATTATAACTAGAAAACTATCAAGAATCGCAGAATATAAATGAGGTATTTTCGGAGACCCTTGGGCATGAGGAATCGTTATTTTTTAAAGACTCACTATTTGGACCACCTGTATGATATTATAGTAATTTGAATCATATTTCATTTCATGCGTTTAATAATCTGAATGTTGATCAAACACCATTACACACTAAACCATTAGGTATTAAATGTAATTAATTTCCAGCAAAGCCCCGAGGATACGTAACAAGAATACTAATCCTTCGGAAAACAGATCGTAAATTACGGTATCGCCCGCCCCTTTGCGATCGGGAAATGAACAAGTTCGGATAGCGTATTTAGGCCATGTTTTAGGCATAGTATCTTAAGGTTAGATAAGGCTATTTACGACTGAAATACTGCCTATTCTAAGCAGTTATTTTTTTATCTATACCTACATACAAATAAATAAAATTAAAGTGTATGTTTGTAATGTCAAAATAACAGCTTTTTACTAAATGCAATGAAAGTATATACGGTACTTATAACACGGTCTGTTTGTCTTGGCCAATCTCCAAAACGGCTGGACCGATTTTGATGGGACTTTAACTAGCAGATAGGTGATGCTATAAGAAGTAACTTAAGCTACTTTTATTTTAGAAAAAGAATTGGGGTCCACACGGGCGAAGCCGCTGGCAGCAGCTAGTTTATTATTACTAAAGCTCTTTACTTTTTCACCGAATTTAAAAGAGCTTAGAGAATATTATGAAAGTCATTATCACACAATATTTGGGTTTCAGGACTCCTCTAAAGTACTTACATAAATATTTCCTAAGACCTTAGAAGACAAACGTTGGTCTTAACAAAAAATATCGGTATTCTTCTTCTAAGCGTGTCGATGGCAATCTAAATTAGACTCTAATTAAGGCCTGTAAGGCCCAGATTTCCCTGTAAGTTTGACATGTTGAGTAGTGCTTACTTGAGTAGTATATCCTCAGAACCTTTGAAAATATTGCTTCCCGTAAGCCACACTGAATATGAAATTCATCAAGTCATTGTAATACTTCGCCATGACACGGTTTAAGTCCCCTTTGAGCGTATCGATCCCTCGAGTTACCCACGTATGCGGCAGTTCGCATGTCATATGCACATTTGTACAGCACATGGTGTTTCTTAAGGTCATTGAGCCGCCTTGGGTCGTAAGCAGTAAGAGCTCGTTTTCTTTGCATAATAGATGCACTGATAAGAGCTGGCTTTGATCTAATTTTAGTTACTCGGGTGAAGAATGACCTCTAAGGTTATTAAGTTTTGCCTTGCTTTTCTTTTGTTTTGTCAAATTTAAACCTATGATACATACATACCTACATGCTCGCTAGATCTTACAGTTACGCTTCTTTTTTTTTTTTGACATCCACGATTTTAAGATTTTAGTACAGTCTTTATATTTTCTTAATTTCCCTCGACAAACTTCGTGTTTCGTCAGTCGTCGGATTTCTATCAGTTGCCCTTTTCACTTGGTGCAGACCGGACGCTCTGAATAGTCGATTCAGACAGATTGAGTTCAAGTTGATTCAGTTAAAACTTAATGTAATTTATTTAAAAAAATGGGAAAAAGGCTGCTGAAGTCGCAGGCACGACACAGGAAAATAGTTTCACAGCTCTATTAGTTCACACGGAAATCAAAATAAAACAACAATAGAGTACTTAGTTCTGAATTCAAATTATTATACACGATAAATCTAATAATTGATCGACATGAAAATTAGCATTCGTTTGTATTCGGAAATGCGATGATTCCCGAGGGACATTAAGAAAATAGAAATACTGTAACTTATTATTACGCTCTACTGCTCTATACTTTTCTATGATCGATCACATCTACGGACCACGATAGACTAACAGCTTTGTTCTATTCTATTAATATCCTCAAATCATCATTTTAAATGTTATTATTTCCATCAAGTTTTCTAGAACATGGAATCTTTTGTCTGACATTCCTGTTATAAGGTATGGACCATATTAAGACCAGGCACTACAAAGACAATTTCCACGCAAACTCCGCCCCCATGCACCCCACCACTCCACTAAACGCTAACACATCAGCATTATGCTGAGATAGGAGCCTTTTGGCCTCGTACAGGACCTTCTGCTTTTATTTTAATTTTGCTTTGTTTTTTTATTATTTTTTATTAATGTTCTTTTTGAAGGTGTTTAGTTATTAATTTGTGATTTCCTGTGCGAGTCTCAATAAATACTTTTTCTTTCTTTCTTTCTTTCTTTCTTTCTTATCAGTAATAAAGTTGAATATCGCGTGCGCTCTTTGGTCGTGTTCGAGCACGGAACTAAATGTCTTAAGTCTCAATAATTTTCTTATTTCGTTTGTAACTAAAGTAATAATTGATCTAGAGAAAAATATATTATATATGATAATCAATATCTATACTAATATTATAAAGAGGAAAGATTTGTATTTTTGTATGTAACGAATAAACTTAAAAACTACTGGACCGATTTGAAAAATTCTTTCAGCAATGGATAACTACATTATCATCGAGTAACATAGGCTATATTTTATCCCCGTACTCCCACGGGAACGGGAATTACGCGGGTGAAACCGCGTGACGTCCGCTATAAACTATATTTTCTTACTGTCAATAATTATTTTAGACATAAAAGCAGAGTAATCTTGTTTTTGTTTCAAATAATCTTTAAAAAGACATGTTTTTCGAATAAAAAATTAATCGAGCGAAAATGTTCCAATTACATAACTGTCTTATACATGGAAATAAAAAAAATCCAATAAATCATATACTAAAGTTTCATTTTGATTGTATGCGTGACTTTTTTAGAATATTAATGCAAATTAACATACAATTTTGGGAGCCTCCTTTTAATCTTCTTTGAAGTCTATGCCGATCAATCCTCAAGCATGCAACAGTTAAAAAACCCACACAGACTGCGAGTATAACTTACCGTGCCACTTACCGTGGCATATTTCAACATCTCCTTGAGGGTCTCCACCTCCTGCCTCAGCTCTCGAATGATACGCGCGTTCGGATCTTCGTTGACAACGGCGTGGTTGACGATACGTTTCGCTCGGTCGGCGTACCGGAGAGTCGATAGCGTTTCCTCGTAGTTGTCAGCCGCTGGTGATATTGTAGCCACCTGTGAATGGGAAACAGTTTTTTATAAACAAATGGAAATCAACAATGCAACTGCCCAGAAATCAATCGTAGGTAAGTCCGATAAGGACCAGGCCCGGGCCGACGGCGCGTTGTGTTCCACGCGCGTCTCAAAGAGATGTCAGCAGAATTGACGGAGTCCGTTAGGGCCGATGCCTGCCGGGGTTGCGAATAAAACCGATGGGGAAATCGTGGCCCCTGGCAACAGGGCAACCGAAGGAACACGGGTGGGTTTTAGTCAGTAAGTAGATGCTGACACGCCCTCCCGCTCCGCCCAGAGCGAGAGAAGTTATTTGGTAATTCCCGAGCCAAAAAAAAAAAAAGGTAAGTCTCAAATTCTCAATCTATATCCATGTAAAACAAGAAAATTGGAAACTTAAACTTCTAGTGTTTGTATGAGCATCAAAGACTACTGAAAATGCTTTCTGTATTACAATTTTCTTGGAAATTGGCCTTCGAATGGGAAATTGCTTCAAACATAGACATCATTATCAATAGCTGCGTTGTAGGTACTTCTTAACCTTAACCATAAAACAGATACAAAGGAATCATTATTCCCTTTAAAAACCATTGCACACAATACATCTGCTAATTACTCTGATGTTTTAAAAGCTACTCTCATTACAGCAGCACTGCATAAAACAAATGTAAAAATAAACAAAGCAATTTTATCCCACATTATACTCCACTCAATGCCAATCAGACTAAAATCGTCCTTGTTTACAATAGAAAACTGTTTATAAATAAATGGCAGGTACTCGTTTTAATGTAGACGAGGTTCCCTAGAACATTTCTATGCGCGACGACAAAGCATGAGTGTTTTGAGTTGGGTGCGGTGACTCAAAGGATGCGGCGGTCCGTGGCCGGAATTTGAATTTATTCAAGTCTGGAGAGACCCTTATTTGCATTATCTTTCCGCTTTAAGAGTTTTCTAAGTGCAAATTGATTGAGTTAGTGTTACAGTTTCGTTGTAACAACTTTCGCTACTAAAATATAAAAGTAACATCGTGTTTTCGACAGTTAGTAGTGCATAAACAAAGATAACTTACAATGGTGCCGATTCTCTTGTACACCGAACGAACTAAACTATCACTAAAATTCCTTACTGACTATGAGAATCTCAAAGAAATTCTGCAAGATAAATTCTCTAAATTTAAAAATAATTTTGACACATCTAAATCGAATTTGACAATCGCGACTCCACACGTGATGCCTAACCACGTGAATCTTGCCGGAGGCGCGCAGGGGGGCAGCCTCGACGTGTTTTATATGGAATTTTTTACTTTTTGTATGGAAAATAAGAAAAATTATTACCTACACGTAGAGTGCGGGGTTTAAGAGTTTTATAAAGGGGGTCGAAATTTTCATCATTTTTGCGATTGAACACAACGTTTTGTTGGTGTGAATTTAAAGTTCACGACAACCAATTTTATTCCACACGTTTATTGTTGCGATTAAAAATAAACAGATTTAGTTAGAAAATCTAAATTTTAGGTGAAAAACGTCAAATTCAGAATAGCAAAATTGCTATTTTCACTAAATTAATATCTCAGTACCATCTTAGTGCTGTCAAACTAAAATATAGTTAAGTTGTGTCACTTTAGTCTATTTCAGAATGGGAAATCGTCGTTTTACAGGAATAAACTAAATTTTGGTGATTTTTAGTCTAGTTTAGAGGCATTTGTGACAAGAAAATCGGCACCAATATATCAATAAATTATCCTTTATACCGAGACATTAGTACATGACAAAGAACTATAAAGAAAAGAACCTACTAACAATAGTTTGGAACTATTGCTCTTCAGTTTCAACTCCTTAGTGACATGTTTCAGCACACTATAATGGTTTTATCAATGTCAATAACTCAAACACGTATTGATTCTTTTTTTACGAGAGTCGGAGTCCCCACTTTGTATCTTACATAATATGGACTCACTATTCTCATATCGCTGTCCGTTTTAATATTAATATAGATAAACAACTGGTTAACGTCCACTGAAGAACACCTGCTAACTTTAGAATGGCGTCCACTTGCGGTGGTCTGTATTAGCTACTTGAAGTTATTAGACACAGGTGTCTCCTATGCTCAGCACTTTTCATATGATAGTATGGCATGTAAGTTTTCACAAGACCTGGGATGTGCCAGAGCATTATTCTGGACATCTTCTTATATATAAAATTCTCGTGTCACAATGTTAGTTACCTTACTCCTCCGAAACGGCTTTACTGATTTTTACCAAATTTTATATGCATATTCAGTAGGTCTGAGAATCGGCTACTATCTATTTTTCATATTCCTAAGTGATAAGGGTTGTCCACCACAAACAAATAATTGGCAAAACAACGTTTGCCGGGGTCAGCTAGTAATAATGTAAAATTATCAATCTTCTTATTTATTTTGTTATTGATAAAATACATTCATATACAACATAGTTATAATTTCAACATGGCATTTCAGTGAAATTATTTTACATCACCAAGTGATGTTTCTTCAGGTTAAGTCACTTGAATAGCACCCAGTTTTTATTTTATTTGTGACTGCTCTATCATATCATATAATTATATCATAGAAGACCTTGTATAATTATCACTTGCTGCAAAAATGGTGAAGGAAAACATCGTGAGGAAACCGGCATGCCTGAGAGATATTTCCTGACGACTTGTGAAGTCAAGTCAGAGGCCCATGGGCGGCTTTAAGACTCTGGCACCAGGTTAGTCACTAACCACACAAAAAGAAGAAGATAGAAGACCTTACACTTACCATTACAGTTTTGCTGTTCCCTCCAAGATTGTCTTTGAGAAGCCACGTGAGCACAGAATCTCGGTATGGTACGAATTTGTCTTTGTTCTTGGTGCCAGAAGACTGGTCTGCAAGCTTTGATATTACCAGCCCGAGTGTTGTTAGGGATCTGGAACGAAACGGAATTATTTAGAACATTAACATAAAACCTATTTGAATAAATCGCTTAGCATCAGGAAAGGTGACGGTAAAACGAGAGCATAGACATAAAAAAAACAACCGTCTTACAAAAAAAACACTACCAAGTGAAAAATTACGTTAATTTCGAAAGTCGGTGTCTTTGGTTTTGAATTTTCGTTTTTTGCCACCGACTTCCGAAATTAAAGTTATTTTGCGCTTCAAAGTCGGTTTTTTGTAAAAAAAAAAGTTTTTATTTTTCACTTTTTAGTTTTAGTAACTACCCCACACAAAGTCGAATACCACTACCTGCTACATAAATAACAATAACAGGAACTTATAACATCATCCATATAGACTAAGTGGGAAAAATACGTATTATTGAAGTTAACTCAAAAAGTACCCAAGCAAAGTTAATCAAATTTATATGGGACCTCCTCTGAAGTATAACCTACCAAGCAAAAAAAAAAAATCATCAAAATCAATTCATAATTGGCGGATTAATCGCGTAACAAACACACAATCAAAAAATTAACCTCTTCCTTTTTGAATTCGGTTAAAAATAATGTGCAGAATGCAACAAATGCGGGAGATTCTCGCATCCCATAGTTTGACCAGGTACAATGCTAGATATAGAACAATTCCACGGAGAGTTGAGAGTCCAACAGTCGAGTTGGAAACTGGAACAAACTCACTATCACTTCATAATGTATACGTATTCAGTTTGCTTTCAGTTTCTGAAATAGGTAAGTAGAGCAACGTTGTAAAGTTATAAATATAAAGACGACGCACGTGAGTTTCGAAGCCTCACGACGACAGCGAGGTTGAGGGACATGAAGCGTTATTAATATTTTAGGCCTTCAATTGAATCTTACAACAACACTTATTGTTTTACAATGTTTCCTAGAAACCTTTGTTAAGATTTTGTATTTGATAAAACAGTTCCTATCTAAAAGAAAAAGGCAAGTAAAGCTAAATGTAATCTACGACTGTCTAATACGTTTTCACAACATCTAAAGCTCCCATTTCTACTATTTCCACGATCACTTACTTTTTGAAGTGAAAACTTCTTTAGGCGCGTTGGGCATTTTTGAGATGAGACTAAACCATTGATTTCGCGACACCATGACGACACCTCATTTTTGTAAACGCGATTGTGCTCTTTATTTATATTACGTTACAGATCAGTGTTCTATGCAAGTATTTATACTTTAAAGGTTTTGTAAACGCAATTGTGCTCTTTATTTATCTTATTTTACGGACCAATGTTCTATGCAAGTATTTAACTTCCACCAAGGCGATCTTGTTCAAGTTTTCACTTCATCCTGTCGCCAGCCGCGCCCGTCTTCACTGCTCTTTCAGATCCCACGAGATAGACGAGCGACAGTCGTGCGACGTTCTCACTAGACAAGCGACATCATACAGCTTATAACAACACGAGCAATAATATTATTTACACTAATACTTACTTATTAATATTAGAGCCTTCTTTTAGCCGGTCGCCGACAGCGCCCGTCTTTACTGCCCTTTCAGATCCTGCCAGGTCAACGAGCGACAATCGTGCGACTTTCTCGCCGGAGACGCCAGTCGCAGCGTCAGTCAGGGTCTGTGTTAGTACTACGCTGAAGACTGCGTGAGATCGTGATGATTCGCTGTTCATGTTTGTCGCAGCAACTGTTCTTGATTTGTTGCCTTCGGTCATTAGGTTGTCGATGTCCTGTTGACAAGAGAGAAACGAAATTAATTAGTTGTATGTTGGATTTTAATTTATTAATACGTAATTGTTGGATATTGTACTGGCAACACCCAAAGATTCGATGTATCAATTGAGTAGCGCGGGAACCCTTCTTCTAGGTCTGGCGCTCGTGACGGTAAGATGTGCTTAGTGGATGTGTCGGTAAAAAGATAGATTGGCATGGTATTGGTTGGAGATTTACTGTAAATTAAAGTAACCTATTAGTTTAATGGTAAATATTAGAATACGATTAAATAGTGATATTATGTGGGGAATAGGAGATGTGATGGTATGGTGTAGAATATTGAATTTGATGTTGGCAAAGAAATATAAATGACTGACAAAATATCTTGGTGTTGCATACTATTTTCCTTATCCCTGAAATATTATGAATATGTAGTTTTATTAAACAGTTTTAGATTATGATATTGGGGTAACGACTTTAATATTCATTTGGGTATTAGTATCTATTTTGAGGTTAAATAATTATATTCGGAATTAAATTAGTTATTTTAGAGAAAGGATGGTTCTTATTTCATGTACTTATTCGAATTTAAAACTCGTCTCGAACTAATTGTAAGGAGGACACGCCCTACTCAAATCTTAACTCGAGAGTTTCGGGTTTGAGATATCTTTATTTCCCATAATAAATTTTAGTTACATGAGAAATATTTAACTAATTTAAAGACATCATTGATAAGCATACAGTTTTGGAAAAAAAAAATACAACACGAAAAAATATTCTAAAAGTGTAGTACAATTATTAGCGATTAGCTAATAATTGTATGTCATTTGCATTTCTGAGCCTAATTTTGTGTATTTGATGTTTCTTTGATAAATGTGTTTGTGTGTGAATCCATTTATTAAGTATTTTTCTTATTAAGATGCAAGTATTATAATTATGTATGTGTGTGATATATTCCTTAACTTCGTTTCATTGTATATTTTTTGTGTTGGTGTACTCAATTTCCATTTCAAAATCGACTATGATTGCAACAATGTAGAATGTACAACGGATTTTACTGTGGTATTTTGTCAAATAGTTTTAGATCAGTACCTAGAATTCGTAAAGCTATCAGTCACATCAAACACCAAAAGTTGTAAATCCAAAAGCGTCAGCGATACCATTCTAACGGTGAGTAAGTCCGCATTCCGCTATATAAAACGAGTTAAAACTTTTACATCTACGTAACAAAAGTTTGCACATCGCAATGTCAAAGTGTCTACGAGTGTGCTGTTTCGAGAATAATGCAGTTACATCGAGAGAATGGACGCGTCGAATAGAACAAAAGTTTTTCCAAAAATTCGGACAATGTGAAACTTTGACTACGTGTATGTATAGGTCACATGAGTCTGACATCAAAAATCGTACTTCATCAGTTCTGTCAACTGAAGTGAAAACTTATTTAGTCGCGTTGAACATTTTTGAGATGGGACCAAACCATTAATTTCGCGACACTGTTACGACACCAGCTTTTGACCATTAAAAAGACATCAACGCGTTGATTACTACGGTGCGTGGAGTAACAGACATCAACGCGTTGATAACAGCGGTGCCGATTTTTTTTTTTTTTTCAAGTTTTTACTTCTGTCAGCACTCCCGGAGTGCCACTGTTTTTTTTTATTTTTTTATTCAAATATTTGATATTATAAGAACTATAGTTTACAACATCGATAACTGATCACAAGGGCTGAGGGTATTCTCGTACACTTAATGCACAAACTATTTAAGATTCCGTCGAGACTAAATAATCACTAAATGCTACAACAGTGGTATTCCGTGCAAGCTGGCCAAATGCGGCTACCCACAGTCGTGTCTATAGCCGTTAGTAGCCTATATTGCACATAGCCCGCTCTGTATATTTAAGCTGGGCTTATTACATACTGCTATGTTAGTCTGACGCTTATACATAAGCACCAGCCTTTGCTTGCGGCTTACTATAGCTAATCCTCTTGATGTACTCGTACGTACAGAGGTTGGTTATGCAAAGAGATCTAAAATCAGCCTAGCAAGAATAAACTAATTAACAAAGTTCACAGAAATGTTTTGATTAAAACAGGAGTGGAATATTGAATTCAGTATAATCATAGCACTATACCGTATTTCTATTTTCTTAATGTCCTTCGGGAATCATCGCATTTCCGAATACAAACGAATGCTAATTTCCATGTCCATCAATTAGATTTATCTTGTATAATAATTTGAATTCAGAACTGAGTCCTACTTCATTGTTGTTTTGTTTTGATTTTCGTGTGAACTATTTCGTGTATACTATATAAAAAAAAAACAGTTGTTTATACAAAAGTTCAATACCTACTTGACCAAAATGTATGAAACAGCAGATTTTTTTTCGTGATCTCAGAGTTGCTCCCATAGTGAAAGTTGTTTACATTCATGGGTAGAACACCCTGTAAAAATTTCGAGACGGTAAAAAAAATCACCCGGTATAGAGCTGTAAAAGTATTTTCCTATTTATCGTGCCTGCGACTTTAGCAGCTTTCTTTCTATTTTTTAAATAAATTACATTAAGTTAAAAGAGCATTTACAACTACATATACTTCCAAGTCGATTGAAAGCGTCCGTTCTTCACCAAGTGCAAAGGGCAACTGATAAAAATCCGACGACTGACGAAACACGAGGTTTGCCGAGGGACATTAAGAACATATTTGTACTGTACATAGGTCATCATCTGCCTAGCCTTTTCCCAACTATGTTGGGGTCGGCTTCCAGTCTAACCGGATGCAGCTGAATACCAGTATTTTACATGGAGCGACTGCCTATCTGACCTCCACAACCTAGTGACTAGGTAACACGATACCCCTTGGTAAGACTGGTTGTCAGACTTTTGGGCTTCTAACTACCCGTAACGACTTTCAAAGATCTACAAATGACAGCCGGGACCAACGGCTTAACGTGCTTTCCGAGGCACGGAGGGGACTTGGTATGTAAAGATGGTCACCCATCCACGGACCAACCGCGGCAAGCGTAGCTTAACCTGATCGATCGACCCGTGCAGCTGTTATTACTTAGCCACAAGCCCCTCACTGTATGTACATAGGTACTAACTGGAAATTGTGATGGAATTCAATGCTCTATAAAGGACTGTTCGTGGAAACTTATCTGCTACAAAATCTACTGATGAAAAGATAAATTCTTCTGTTTGTTTTGATTCAGGAAATTAAAAAAAAACCTTTATCAGATTGATGTGAAACGCTCGCTTTCGGATTATGGCAACCATCACTCTGTTATCGTGATTGAAATCACAAAGGGTCTTTTGTCTCCGAGGGATCCTTTATTTTCTTAGTGCTCGTTTACGGAGATGCGGGGCGTTGCACGTCACGTGTGGCGTGGCAACTCGCGGCGCGTCGGACGTTTTTTCAGTTTACAGACAGACTGCGCGTGCAGCGGCGCGAGCAGCGGCCCGCGTCGTCACACGCGCAAACACAAACATATAAGCAATAGCTAGCCGCAACGCTGCGTGTCGTGATTAACGACGTGTGTGACGCGGCGATGCCATCCGCGAGCTCCGCCTGCATTTCAAGCAAACGCGTGTAAAATCGCTTCTCCGTAAACGCTCTCACATACAACGCCATAAGTTTGAATTTAGTGCTGCCTGCGCCGCCCAACGCGACGCGCAAGGCCCCGCGTCTCCGTAAACAAGCACAGAGTTTTTCTGTTCACTCATAATTTTTAGAAGTAAGTATAAATAATACCCCTTCTATCATATATCTGTGTCCTAAAGACCAAGTGGGTTCCATGGAACGATGAATCAAGAATAATGTACCCAGGATTTTGTAACATTTTGATTAAAAAGAGCGTCCTGCGAGTTTCTTGCCCGTTGTTCTCCATAGAGATTTAAGTTTTTGCATGGCTTCAACTTCCTGACTAACTGGCCGACTTTTTGACAGTTCAAAAGTGCCTGTTATGGTTTAATTGAAATAAATGGCTAAGGAGGCGAATTTGGCGAGACGAGCTTGACTCCTAGAGAAACGACTGGCTCGTATTAGCAGAGAACAGAATATTTGGAAAAGGGAGAATACAGGTTAGATAGTAATAGAATAGAACCGAAAATTAGCAAAGCAAACTCACAACCCTTCAATTGCTTCATTTAAACCAACCCGGAGGGAGAAATTATTTCAAACACGTTTGCGCTAATATCATCCCGAACTTGTTTAGTTAAGGCCTCGGCTGATACTTGGGAATTCAAGTTCAGTTTGAATTAAATTTCATTCATTGAATAAAGTTACTCTGTGAGTAGGGTTGACGGAAACCAAAATACGTTTTGGAACAAAATTTCAGGTTTTAGCCCGAAATTCCGGGTATTCCTAATTTTAAACTTTTGACGGTATACTAAATGTCTGTTTATTTTGCAACTGTAAATAACTCTTCTGGAAGTAGACACAGAAAGATCGGCCATTGTAGTCATGTTTGATGGCCCATGTCCAGCATCCAGTAAAATATGCTACTAGTAATAATGAATTAACTTTATTCTGGCCTTTCCTGCTAATTTGCCAACTCATAAAGTGTTCAGTTACAATCACCAATAAATGAAAGACTATCAAACGAGCTAAACAGTTCTTTCAAAAATTCTGTTTTTCAAAGCAATCTAAAAATAACTGACATCCCTACCCCCCTCTCTGCTGGTAATTTGTCCACGATTGTACGCTACAAGGATAATCCAGGAGGCGCGCATGATTAAACACTTGCTCGACGGTTGTGCGGCATACGTATTAACAATAAGCTGATTAATTTTTAAATGGGGAAAGGTAAGCCATTTCAAAGGTCAGGAGAGTCACATTGGAAAGTGTTCTGTTTGGGGAACAGGTTTTATTTAATTTAAGTTTTCAATATTTATGGCTACTATCTTTACCTTATTTCATGGTATGCTATAGTTTATCAGTAATAGCAAACTAGTAATATATCTTTTGTAACATATTATAAGCTACTAGCGGCCCTGATAGACGTTATCTTGTCCAAATAGCGCCACCTACCGAGTCTACCCACTCAAATATACACACAAAATTTCAGCCAAATCGGGCCAGCCGTTTAGGAGGAGTTAGGTGACAAACACACGACAGAAGAATTATATATATAAAGATGTATCTACCAACCCGCACTGGGGCTCGCGTGGTAGATTACAGCCCACTCGCTCTCGAAGACGGGAGCCTTGTGTCCCAGCAGTAAGAAAATTATAGGCTGATTATGCTATATTATAAGCTCAGCGTTTTCATGATTGAGATTGTGTTCCCTTTCTCTACGTGCCCACAAAATTCATTTTGTTGATTAGCTCTCCTCGCAAAACTCACAAAATTACCATACATTATACCGCAACGAAAACCGAATCAATATCAAGAAAAGTTGTAAAAATGAATGTTAATTTTAGGTAAACAAATTCAGATCAGGAGCAAGCATCCAATCACCTTCCGGCGAGGGTTGTTTGCGCCTCGCCCAAAAATAAAACCCTAACACAAACACACCAAGACATTCGTACTCAAATTGTGTTAGCAGGGCTGCCAGATGACCCTCTGCGGTTAGCGAGTGTTTAAATATGGACCGGATGAGATAATACAAATAATGAGAAAGAGCTGCTAAAGGCAGAATGCTGAACAAATCTTTGTAGTTTTAGGAGTACCGGGCATTAAATAACACCTCGGATTTCAGAAAAGACTTGTTTCCTGTCATAGGTATCACAAAGGTATATGATAATATATGAAGAAAAACACAACGCTCTACAAAGCAGAACATTTTCCCAACCTATATACCAGATAGTTAATTGATTCAGGCGTGACCTTGCAAAAATCCACTATAAAATACAATAGACGTGGATATATTTAGTAACCTGTTCCGCTTACCTGTTTCTAAAGAGCCATAAAAACTCCTGAAAGAAATCGACACGTGTCTCACCTCTCAACGAAACATCCTCAGGATGACGATTGACTTGTCGCGAACCCGAACACGGCGTGTTGCGACACCGAGCGCTGAACGCTGACGAACGAGAACAAGATGCCTCGTAGAGAGGTGAAACACGTGTCGATTTCTTTCAGGAGTTTTTATGGCTCTTTAGAAATAGCTAAGCGGAACAGGTTACTAAATATATCCATGTCTATTGTATTTTTTTAACCTATATACCTTTTTGGGAAGTAAAATCATTCGAAAGCTTCCCTTTACCTAGGACCTATAAGGTTGTGCTGCCAACCCTACGAGTTGCACGGCATCGAAATTCAATTTGGTGGGAAATGTTTGTTACATCTCTTTTCATTCGGCTTCGTTGAAATAAGTGGAATATGTACGTATGGAATTAGACCTTTTTATTCACCACAAACCGTATAAAGTATATTCAATCAATTTCTAGAACGCTTTGTAAGATATTTATCGTTCAATATATTTCTGGCAGCAATTTGTGTATTGGTTTTTCTGTGAACAGACTTGCAACTTAAATGGATTCGGCAATCAAATAATTTATGATTGATCAAAATGAATATGTGAACGTTTTGAATATTTAAAGTATATCGTTTTAACACCACAACTTGATTAATTGTTTCCAACACTCTAAAAACCTCAACTAAGATCTAAATACATTTTTATATGCCTGAAGGCAGATATACTCTGTACTGTCACTTTATAGCTATGCATATCTACACATCAAATACGTACAGCCAATAAACGATACTAATAGATTTTCGGCAAAACAAGTTTCAACAGCCGAGCGCGCAGCTTCTTAGTCAGACATTAAATCGATCATGTACTACAAATCACCGCACCATGTACTCGCTTAATAGCCTGTAGTACAACCAAGAACCGATGTGACAACACATTAATAGTCTCCCCACGTACACTAGCACAGTATTGACATATTGGCTTGCAGATCACAGCAGCATGTGATAAATTGCTAGCGCATACAACTACTGCAAGTAAATCTGAACACACAAATATTCAAGTGAAACACTCGAAGGACCCGTGGCTCAGTAATAACAATTGCATGGGTCGATTCATCCGGTTAAACTACGCTTGCCAGGGTTGGTATGTAGATGGGTGACCATCTTTACATACCGAGACTCCTCCGTGCCTCGGAAAGCACGTTAAGTCGTTGGTCCCCGTTTTCATTCGTAACAGTCGTTACGGGTCGTCAGAAGCCCGAAAGTCTGACAACCAGTCTTATCAAGGGGTATCGTATTACCCAGTTACTGGGTTGTGGAGGTCAGATAGGGAGTCGCTCCATGTAAAATTCTGGTATTCAGCTGCATCCGGTTAGACTGGAAGCCAACCCCAACATAGTTGGGAAAAGGTTAGGCAGATGATGTTTTTGTAAAAGTGCACTTGCGATGTTCTTAATTGCGTGTGCAATATTTCTGTAAAATGGTATTCGGGTTTAGTGATAAGGATTGTATATGAAGTGACAATTGAGAGCCTTTTGTTTTATAGGGAACTAGCTGCTCCCCGCGGTTTCACCCGCATAAGTCTCGATCCCGTGGGAAAAAAAAAATATCATATGTTCTTTTCCAGGGCATAATCTATATATGTGCCAAATTTCATCCAAATCCGTTCAGCCGTTTTAGCGTGAAGGCGTAACAAACAAACTTACTTTCGCATTTATAATATTAAGGATTATAAGGATAAGGATATGTGCCAGGAATTACTAATAGGTAACGATACGTTAGCTTTTAATTTCAGGGCTGGAAAACTTTGATAACTTAGGTAATCCATAATTAGGCAGTCGCTCCATGTAAAATACGGTATTCAGCTGCATTCGGTTACACTGGAAGCCGACCCCAATATAGTTGGGAAAAGGCTAGGCAGATTGAAGTGAAACACTCGAATCCACGGCTTGGTTGGAATGTAGACGAACTATTTCAATAGCTGGTTTCAATTTAACAAAGCGGGAGTTTATTTTACGCTTCATCTGATGTTTGAGGGTACGAGGTTTTGCAGTGCATAGAGAAAATGATGAAAGGAATGCTAACGGAGTTCAAGTGTAACGCAATGAGCTTTGAGTCTTTGTAATTGGATCCCAGGATTGGCACTGTCTAGAGCAGGAAATAGCTATCCTGAACTTCTAAAGGGTACTCCTTCAAACTTTTTTTTTTTTTTCAGTGTAAACTTCTTTAGGCGCTTTGGGCATTTTTGAGACGGGAAAAAACAATTGAACTCGACACCGTTACCGACACCTCATTTTAGTAAACGCGATTATGCTCTTTTTTATTTATATTACGTTACGGATCAATGTTCTATGCAAGTATTTTTACTTTAAAGGTGATTGTGCTCTTTATTTAGATAATGGTACGGACCAATGTTCTATACAAGTATTTGTCTTCCACCAAGGCGATCTTGTTCAAGTTTTCACTTCTGACGGCACTCCCGGAGTGACACTGTTTTTTTTTTTTTTCATTACTGGAATAAGTTAAAAATTTGAAGAATATTAGTAGTTTCATTTACAGCACTCGGTTCTGATTTGATGAAGTCAAAACTCGGATGTCATAAAGTGCATTCGGTTATGGTTTTAAAGCAGACAAATCTATAAATATACAAGACGAAGTTTATTCAATTGTAGTCAATAAGATATCGGACCGACTCTAACATCCGGTGGCGGATACATTGGCTTCGGTCGTAAACTGCCACCATTGTAGTGATTTCCGAACATTATATCCACATGTGGCTTCCTTTCCTTTTCTGAGGATCATACCTTATTCATATGTAGTACCGTACTTATGGTAGCCAAATATCCCGGAAGTCTCGATCGAAGGGACATTGATAACTTTTGAAACCAGTCATCGCTTATAAGCACAATGGGGATGTACTTAGGTAGATTGGTACGAAGCCACAATTTTTTGCAAAAATGAATGCCCATAGTAGCTTGCACATCATTTGTATTACGAATTACATTGTCAAATAGGGAAACAAAGAGTCAACGTCTACAAAAAAATACTTCCAAAGTTAATATTATTTTACTTAATCGCGTTCCTCAAAATAACTATAATTTTACTTCAAAACTACTAACCTTCATTTAAAAACTTGAATATAAAAACATCTATCGAATACATAAGGTAAACTTTGGTAGAGTTTGTTAAACTCTACCAAAGTTTTAATACCCGTTTACCTAAAATAAGGCAATCGCATTAAACCATCGGGCTTCCATTAGGGTTGAATTGACAGCGCGACTGACAAGTTCAAGGTTACCACTGACGTGACAAGTCCACTAAAACCAGAAGGACAAAAGCACCACTTCACGCAACACGCGATAATGACCTCACCTCACACTTTAAGACATGAAGAGAAACAAAAGAATCGCGTGCAATTGGAACTGCAGTGGTTCGGTTCTGTCAGAGCCTAAAGCCGCACTGCAGGTGGATTGCTTAGTGCTCATAGCTTACGTGCTAGGAAACTGAAAAGGGCGCTAAGCACGCAGGTCCGCAGGTACTGACGAAGACATCTAGTACCTACGTTAGCTTTTAATAAATAGTTATTCATAAATACGCTTTATGGAAATCGCAACACCACACAATATGAAGTAGTCCACTTAGAGCACCCGTCCGAATAGCACCTGCGCGAATAGCACCTAGCCTAGTCCACGAAGAGCACCCAGGTGCTCTTCGTGGATTAAAATTTGTTTTTATATTTTTGTCCACGAAGAGCACCTATGACTCAGCAGCCTACTGCTGGGATGTATTTGTTTTACAGGACGTTATTAAATGAAAGATATCGATAAAAATCATTAGAATGTTTATTAATTACATATACTTACGTACTTACGAAATTTGTCTAGGTGACATTTAAAACTGAAAAATAATACTAATCACTATGACAATAATTATTAATCTTACCAAATAACAACACTTCTTACTTTAATAAATACATATCACTTTTATTTATAATTATTAAACATTCTAGTGATTTTTATCGATATATTTAATTTAATAACGTCTTGTAAAACAAATACATCCCAGCAGTAGGCTGCTGAGCCATAGGTGCTCTTCGTGGACAAAAATATAAAAATAAATTTTAGTCTAGGTGCTATTCGCGCAGGTGCTATTCGGACGGGTGCTCTAAGTGGACTACTTCCACAATATGGCCTGAAATTTTGGATTACCCGTGCATATTATAAAATCCTTTCTGTAAGTAAGCCTACTGTACTTATCTACTTTATGACGAAACCCTCCAACGGTCGTCAAGTCGCCCCGAGCGGGATTACGGTAACGTCAAAGGCAAAATTTTGTCACGAGCATTAACCTATGATAGGTTTTGCTGAGAGATTTATTTAATGGACACAAAGGACAATAATCTTGTGTCATGTTTAGCCTACAAGGGATCGAGACTGACGTATAAACAAATAGTACAAATAAGATATCCTTCATAATATGATGTACAGGGTAAGTAAAGAAAAACAAGAGCACAAACAAATGGCAGTTAATGTAATAAAAACAGAAGAAAGTATGGAAGATGGCAATCCGTCTTGTGCTTGTTTTAGTAACTGAATTACGCTGTAATAACAAAAAAATTATCTTTGCGTTGGAAGATTTGATGAGATCCTTACTGTCCCAGTTTTCCTAGAAGCGGCGGGATTACACAATCACTGAAGTAATTTTTTGGAATCTGTTACAGCAATTCTCATGTCTTCAACCAAGGAGTAACCAAAACCAGGCTAGGAACTTTATAATCAACCGCTTATGTGTTGTATAATCAGCCTATAATGTTCCCACTGCTGGGACACAGGCTTCTTCTCTTGAGAATAAGATCCACTACGCGGACCCAATGCAGAATTGCAGATTGGTAGATGTCACGTCTTCGAATTTTTGGTTTTAGGACATGCCGACCGATTCCCTCACGTAAACCAAGGATTGTAGTTTATCTAACAAACAATAACAGAGATCGAAAAATTACGTAACACGATCATAATTCCTCATTAAGCTGAATGGATAATTGGACACACTGAGCTGCGACGCAATCATCCCATCGATCAAAACAAACCGATTCTGTTGGCGCGCAAAACGAGAGCTTTTAATCAGGATTATGAAAATGAATCTAATATCCGCGCCTACTGCGTTTCATGGACAGCTTTTACGATGGCTTTATGTTAAAATGATTGAAAAGATTACCAGTGGATTCAGGAAGGTTTTAAATGTTGCTAATAATGAAATATTAAAAAGGGCGATGGTGGTTTATGGAGAAATTGTAATCTGAGGCCTGGTCAAAATGAGGAGGCGGAACGCGTGAGGGAGAGGCAAATTTCGCGCCTTCACGCCCCTAACCGACGCAGGAGGAGACGCCCGGGGCGGGAATCGCGAGCCGATTTCCGGCCACCGTAGGCGCGGGCTTGCGGACGGTGAGCAATGGGTAGCTCGCTGTCCGATAAGGAACAAGCCCGGGTCGACGGCGCGTTGTGTTCCACGCGCGCCTTAAAGAGATGTCAGCAGAATTGACGGGGTCCGCTAGGGCCAATGCCTGCCGGGGGTTCGAAGAAAACCGATAGGGAAATCGTAGCCCCCGGCAACAGGGCAACCGAAAGAACACGGGTGGGTTTTAGTCAGTAAGAGTCTGACACGCCCTCCCGCTCCGCCCAGAGCGGGAGAGTAGCTACCCCAGCACGCGTAGCATGACCACCGTAGAAACGAGTTTTGTCGACGGAAGAGTAGACAAAATGACTGATAAACAATCACAATCTCTAATTTTGTCTATTCTTCCGTCGACAAAACTGTTTGATGAATTTGTTTTTATCGAATTAATTTTTATCGACTTTGTTTTTATCGACTTTGTTTTTATCGACTTTGTTTTTATCGACTTTGTTTTTATCGACTTTGTTTTTATCGACTTTGTTTTTATCGAATTTGTTTTTATCGAGTTTGTTTTTATTGAGTTTGTTTTTATCGACTTTGTTTTTATCGACTTTGTTTTTATCGAATTGTTTTTATCGACTTTGTTTTTATTGACTTTATATTTATCGACTTTGTTTTTATCGACTTTGTTTTTATCGACTTAGTTTTTATCGACTCTGTTTTTAAAGTCGATAGAAACAAAGTCGATAAAAAAAAATTGTTTTTATCGAATTTGTTTTTATCGACTTTGTTTTTATCGAATTGTTTTTATCGACTTTGTTATTATCGACTTTGTTTTCATCGACTTTGTTTTTATCGACTTTGTTTTTATCGACTTTGTTTTTATCGACTTTGTTTTTATCGACTTCGTTTTTATCGAATTTGTTTTTATCGACTTTGTTTTTATCGACTTTGTTGTTATCGGATTTGTTTTTATCGACTTTGTTTTTATCGAATTGTTTTTATCGACTTTGTTTTTATCGACTTTGTTTTTATCGACTTTGTTTTATCGAATTTGTTTTTATCGACTTTGCTTTTATCGAATTGTTTTTATCGACTTTGTTTTTATCGACTTTGTTTTTATCGACTTTGTTTTTATCGACTTTATTTTATCGACTTTGTTTTTATCGACTTTGTTTTATCGACTTTATTTTTATCGACTTTGTTTTTATCGACTTTGTTTTTATCGACTTTGTTTTTATCCATTTTGTTTTTATCGACTTTGTTTTTATCGACTTTGTTTTTATCGAATTTGTTTTTATCGTCTTTGTTTTTATCGAATTGTTTTTATCGACTTTGTTTTTATCGACTTTGTTTTTATCGACTTTGTTTTTATCGACTTTGTTTTTATCGACTTTGTTGTATCGACTTTGTTTTTATCGACTTTATATTTATCGACTTTGTTTTTATCGACTTTGTTTTTATCGACTTTGTTTTTTCGAATTTGTTTTTATCGACTTTGTTTTTATCGACTTTGTTTTTATCGACTTTGTTTTTATCGACTTTGTTTTTATCGACTTCGTTTTTATCGAATTTGTTTTTATCGACTTTGTTTTTATCGACTTTGTTTTTATCGACTTTGTTTTATCGAATTTGTTTTTATCGACTTTGCTTTTATCGAATTGTTATTATCGACTTTGTTTTTATCGACTTTGTTTTTATCGACTTTGTTTTTATCGACTTTATTTTATCGACTTTGTTTTTATCGACTTTGTTTTATCGACTTTGTTTTTATCGACTTTGTTTTTATCGACTTTGTTTTTATCGACTTTGTTTTTATCCATTTTGTTTTTATCGACTTTGTTTTTATCGACTTTGTTTTTATCGAATTTGTTTTTATCGTCTTTGTTTTTATCGAATTGTTTTTATCGACTTTGTTTTTATCGACTTTGTTTTTATCGACTTTGTTTTTATCGACTTTGTTTTTATCGACTTTGTTGTATCGACTTTGTTTTTATCGACTTTATATTTATCGACTTTGTTTTTATCGACTTTGTTTTTATCGACTTTGTTTTTTCGAATTTGTTTTTATCGACTTTGTTTTTATCGACTTTAAAAACAAAGTCGATAAAACAAATTCGATAAAAACAAATTCGATAATAACAAATTCAATAATAATAATAATAACCCCACCGTCGTATCTCTACGTTGACGTCGTGGTGGGGCTTGCGCGCTCCGAACTCTAGGCCTGTGCTGGTAGAGTTTACTTTGCCGGAACAGGTCTGGGATTAGGAGCCAGACCAAGAGAGATACAAAAACCCGCAGGGCAGCATGTGGCGAGCTGTTGGGCAGTAGCGACCCCACGGACCCTATCTCCCGGGAGAAGTCTTGTTCCTCACCTCTGGCTTGCCTTTATTGGCCGGCTGGAGTAAACACTGACGAGGAACAGAGCTCCCGCCTCACTCTTGCCTTAATTGGCCGGCTTGAGTGGAGATTCGCAAGAGCAAACGTGCTCGGAAGAAGGAAGTATTCCAGTAAGATGCTGGTAGGGATCTTGACCGTACTTCCGGGATTGTCCTGATAGCCGTGGAATACCTCTCCACTCCTCATAAGCACCTCAGGGCGTGTTGCCCCCTTGTCGCTACGACACTATGTGCTAGCGACCGTTTTCGGGGGCCCATTATTGAGCGTGCAAGTCACCCCCTGCCATTTTATCCGTGTACATTTAAACATTGATCAGGCAGGGGCCATAGTCCTTCCATAGCTCCAGGTAACCAGTCCACTTAAGCCACCCAAACCCATAGTCCAATATCTTTGTTTCCATATTCTGCAATAGTCCTACACCAACCGGGGGTTGTCCTTGGGTGCCCTTGCATAGTGCGAACAGGGATAATCGTCGGTTTGTGCCTCAATACTCAAAAATGTCTAAGGGGCCTCTGCGAGTTGGCTTCGGCCCCTCGTACGCCTTCCAAAGGTCCGGGACCCCAGGGTCCCGAGATATGTCAAAGACATTTAAAAATTATAATAATAATAATCCTGGCAACACAAACTGTCAACACGTCTTAAAAATAGTTTTCACAATTTTCTAATTTATATTTATTTTAACCGCAGTTTTTATTAATATCGGAAACCGAAAATAAAGCGTAAAAGCCCACAAATCAGAATAAACCATAAAAAAATATCAAAATGACCAGAAAAATAGACTATATTCAACAAATGCCGAAACGGACATGACAGATGTCACCTCTACTTAAACCAAAAAACCGGAATGAAAACTACAAAGAATGTTGACTAGATCAGCGACGAAACGAGCACACCCACCACCTCCGGACTCGTCGCTCAGCTCCGCCTCGCCGCCGCCGGTACCCAGCGCCACCGTGAGCGCTGTGACGACACCGGCCGTGGCAGTTGCGTCGAGCTCGAGCGACGAGTATTTTTCCCCGCCGACGTCGCCAACATCTGTACGTCGGCAGGGGAGAGGCCGGCCACCAGCGGGCTTGGGACTTCGAGGCCAACAGGCCCCGAACAGGGTCCCCGCTGCCGGTGGAAATGTGTCGCGCATGCGATGGACTCAGTCCATAAATGAAAATGTGATGCGCGCATATTATGGGGCTACCGAGGGAGGAATTAACCTTACAGCGTACCGAAGTCGGATGCTCTCTCTGTTTCAGGTGCTTGAACCTGCCGTTAACGTCTCGGCCCAACGATTGTCAGATCAGGTGCGCGTCATTCAACACAACCACAGGTTGGATAACGCTACACTTGATCGGCTGCGCACGGAAATGCAGAATAGCTCTGCTAGTAATCCTCCCCCATCCCAGAATGTCGTGCATGCGCCTGCCGTGGTCCCACTGCAGGCAAACCAACACGATAAGGAAGAGAATGGCAGGGCTATATCTGCAGACAACCTATGCAATGTGGAATAAAGGAGTGCACTGGAGGATGCGATCCGTGAGTACCGGTTCATATCACCTGACCTCAGACCACGGCTACCACGTTTGCCCATGAATAAAAGAAACAGAGCACTGGTGTGTGCCCTGGATGCGCTGTTACCAAATTTTATTGAAAGCAGCGCAGACCTTTGCGATACACACTCGATCTTGTATTGCACGGCTGTTGCGGCATGTCGTATAGCCCGTGTCAAATTTCCAAATACTGACCGAGCTGTTCGACCGAAACCCGCCGCACCAGCTTGGCAGTGCAGGATTGAGTGTCGTATTAATGAGGCCAGGGTACTCATCGGGAAGCTCATCTGCTTCAGGGAGGGCAATACACGCCCAAGGGTGATGCGCTTTGTGAGGCGGGCGTTCTCGGGAACTAGTATTAGTCCCCGAGAATATGTATCCCATGTCACAGAGCGCATCGACTTCCTGAAGCAGAAAGTTTATGCATGGGCAAACCGTATCCGTCGGTACAGGCGAAGAGTGGATCGGTACACTCAGAACCGCATGTTCCAGAACGATCAAAGGTGGGTATACAGAGCATGGGAGCGGCCCACTCCCAATCAAGGTGTGACTGACGCACGTCCACCGGATAGTGAAGCCATAAAAACTTTCTGGCGAAGCATTTGGTCGGTGCCCGTCAGTCACACTGAAGGTGATTGGATGCGTGTTGTTGAGCAGGCATGTGAACCAATACCAGACATGGAGGCCATTATCATTAGTCCTCTGGATGTGGCCCGTGCAGTCCGTCCGTTGCCTAACTGGAAATCTCCAGGACCGGACGGACTGCACAATTTCTGGCTTAAATGGCTACAAAGGTCACACGCCTGCTTAGCCTCGCAATTCCAGTCATCTTTAGAGACTGGGTCCCTCCCATTGTTCTTCACAACAGGAGTTACCCACCTGCTCTATAAATCGGGCAGTACTGCGGAACCTAAAAATTATAGACCAATTACATGTTTACCGACGGTCTATAAAGTTCTTACATCCATTCTTAGAGCAAAAATTTCACACCATATTAACAACAACTTAATTATGTCTGTGTCTCAGAATGGATGTAAGAATGGGTCCCGCGGTACCAAGGAGCTGCTCCTTATAGACATGACCATTAGCCAACAGGTTCGTAGATCCCGGAAGGATTTGTCGACTTGTTGGATAGATTATAAGAAGGCCTATGATTCGGTGCCGCATACATGGCTCATGAGGGTGCTGGAGTTGTACAAAATAGATGCCACTCTGCGCACCTTCCTGATGTTATGTATGCGGCAATGGAGGACGGTCCTTCTCTATCCAGGATGTCGACAGACCCGGGGAATTGATGAACCGATCAGGATTGAGCGGGGAATATTTCAGGGCGATAGTTTGAGTCCGCTTTGGTTTTGCTTAGCCTTGAATCCTCTAAGCACACTGCTGGAGGATTCAGGTCTAGGCTACCGGTTGAGAAGGGGTGGTCAGGTGATATCTCACCTCCTTTACATGGATGACTTGAAACTCTTTGCCCCCAACAATTTGCGACTGATGGAGCTACTGAAGGTAACCCAAACATTCAGTAGCGCCATCAGGATGGAATTTGGTGTGGAAAAATGTGCAGTCATGCATGTAAAGCGAGGGAGGATTATGGAATCCGTGGGAACCCAACTCTCGGATTCCATACACCTTAGATCCCTCTCCTCAACCGAAACCTACAAGTACTTGGGTATGTCGGAAGCATTAGGCATCAATGTTGCTGACATGAAACAATCGTTGAGGGAACGCTTCTTTGGCCGCCTGAATAAAGTGTTAAATAGTCTTTTATCAGGCGGAAACAAGGTGCGTGCCTTCAACGGTTGGGTCATGCCGGTGTTGATGTATTCTTTCGGCATACTCAAATGGACTCAGACGGAACTTGACGCTCTAGATAGGAAGGTCCGTACATTGCTGACAGCAAATCGGATGCATCACCCACGGTCATCAGTGATGAGACTGTACATCCCGCGGAAGTGTGGGGGTCGAGGTTTCCTAAATGCTAAAACCCTCCACAACCGCGAGATTTACAGTCTCAGGGAATACTTCCTTCAAACTGACGTGGGTATGCACCGAGATGTGGTCGCAGTGGACAAGGGCCTCACCCCGCTCTCCTTGGCAATAGAGAACTGGCGCAAACCTGCAGTACTTGATACTAACGATCGTAAGGAAGTATGGCAGGGCAAAGAGCTACACGGACGCTTTTTCCGGGCCCTCCACGGGCCTGATGTAGACTTTTTGGCGTCTGTATCCTGGCTACGCTTCGGTGACCTCTTCGGGGAAACCGAAGGTTTTGTCTGTGCGATTATGGATGAAGTTATCCTGACGAATAATTATCGGAAATACATTGTCAAGGACGGTACGGTTGACATCTGTCGGGCATGCCACCGCCCCGGTGAATCAATCCGACATATTATTTCCGGTTGTTCTCGTCTAGCTAACGGCGAGTACTTGCACAGACACAATCTAGAGGCTAGGATTATCCACCAGCAACTTGCCTTGCAGTACAACCTTGTAGAATCTGAAGTACCATACTACAGGTATGTGCCCGACCCAGTTCTCGAGAATGGTCACGCCACATTGTACTGGGATCGATCTATCATCACTGACAGGACTATTGTAGCTAATAAGCCTGATATTGTGGTGATAGATCGACGAGAGCGCCGTGCAATGATTGTTGATATCGCTGTCCCTCATGACGAGAATCTCGTAAAAGCTGAGAAAGATAAAAAAATCAAGTATCTTGACTTAGCACACGAGGTTGTCGACATGTGGGATGTGGACTCTGCAATCATTGTACCGATAATCGTTACGGTTAATGGCCTAATAGCGAAGAGCCTCGACCAACACCTCAGGAGGCTCTCATTGCGCGGCTGGGTCAAGGGCTTGATTCAGAAAGCAGTACTCCTAGACACGGCACGCATAGTGAGGAGGTTCCTCTCTCTAGAGCCCTGACCACCGGCAGCTTGGACCCTGTTCCTGATGCCGATGGGCCACTGTTTTTTATATTTTTAAATGTTTTTTTTATTGATTTTTATAAAAATATTTAAAAATGTATTAAATATGTAAAAAAATGAATAAATGAAAAGAACAATAATTCAATAAAAACATATTCGATAAAAACAAATTCGTCAAACAGTTTTGTCGACGGAAGAATAGACAAAATTAGAGATTGTGATTGTTTATCAGTCATTTTGTCTACTCTTCCGTCGGCAAAACTCGTTTCTACGGTGGTCATGCTACGCGTGCTGATGTACTACAGACGAAACATATATCTGTACACTGTAAGGACTATTCTTACTTGCAGCGCTCGGCAGCTATAGTATCGCTTACCTACGAAAAATAAAAGGTCGTGTGCATAGGATTTTGTTTTCAAATTGGTTAGATATGCGTTACCCCGATGGTACTTTGGAAACGGGTAGGACTGTGATAATAATGAAGAAAGAACTAATTATTATCGGAAAACTAAAAAAACTAACATAACATCGCGCCTGTATTTCTCAAAAGATTAGGCAGAGATGTACCTATAGTACACCCACATGAAAAAAAAACCTCGTATATAGCTTACCTACTACTGGGTAGTAACTGATAGTAGGACTTTGAACAGTAATTTCTACTTGAAAAAATACAACAGAGGCCGACAAATTGAAAACTTGAACAATTTAAAAAAATACTTCCAAAACCTTTAAAGTAAAAGTACTTGCATAGAACATTGATCCGTAAAGTAATTTAAATAAAGAGCACAATCGCGTTTACAAAAATGAGGTGTCGGTAACGGTGTCGCAAGTTCAATTGTTTTTTCCCCATCTCCAAAATGCCCAACGCGCCTAAAGAAGTTTTCACTTCAAAAATTATCTGAGAAACTTAATTTTAAAAACCATAAAGCTGCTATAAGCTTATTAACTGCACTATCTCCCGATTGCAGCAGCGATTTTGAAAGTATTTCATTTCATAACTTATTTAAATTGCAACTTCCATAATATTCTGTCTTTGCTTGAACGAGTTTATGACTATATTAACAAAACACTTAAAAAGAAAAAATACAGTCCACAATACGATAGATTTATCGGGCCTCGATGGACTTAGTAAATTGAACAGCGATTCTAGACAACACATAAAAAATCAAATATCGCTTATATTAATGCTTTCATGAATCTTGAATCAAATATACGCAACATCAGCCGTGACCCGAGTCATTGCGTGTAATCCATCACGCGTTTGACCTGTAGTCATCCACAATATTTATGATGTATAGCTTCGTCTACATCTCTGTCGGCAAAGTAAACAGGGGAGAGAAATAATTGCATACTTATAGCTGTGGGATATGGGTATTATGTACTATCGCGGACACGCATTTCTGAACACCGTAAGGACTATTCCTGCTTGCAGCACCCAGCCGCTACAGTAACGCTTACGTACAAAAAAAAAATGGGGCAATTAACAGATATTGTCATCGTGTGCAGAGGATTTTGTTTTCCAAGTGGTTAGATATTCGATGACCGCGATGGTATATATGTTACGGCTAAAATCCGAAGTGCGGCTATACCTAGTTTTAGCCGGCTACAACTATGTAGGTGCGGCCGGCACCAGTTGGTTAAACTTGCCTAAATGGACCCTGGCACTCACCGGCCGCTGCCGCGGCACCGCTCGCTTCGCTCGCTCGGCTCGTGCGGCGTGTTATGTGGTCACAGTTCTAACCTAACCTACCTTTCAGCCATTTTCATTTGTTACAACTAAATTTAACCAACTGCTACACTTTAGCCGTGACATATACATACATAAAGTCACGTCTTCTTTCTATGGGGGTAGGCAGAAACTACGGAACGCCACCTACAAGGACATCGTACAGAATATTCCGAATTTTAATTCGGTTTCGTCAATAATTCAGTAGGACAATTATGAAGTGGCCTTTCATTAGAAACAAAAAGGTTACCAGCGTTAATTGTTTCCAAAAGTGTGTTCGCTAACGAATCTTGCATTGTTTTCTATTTACGAATGAAAACAGAACTTTCTGATAATTAACAGACAAAGCTTCACATTAAATTAAATTAAAATACAAGACTTTAAAGCTGGGAACAAATATTTTCGAATAAAAGTTTTAGACAAGCCAAGAGGACTCTCGAGAAACGTTTGAAGGTATACTTGGAGGCGATGTTATTATTCACAGAGAACGTGTAGGCGTTGAACTGAGCCGAGTTAATTGAAAACGAAACAAGACCAACAATAACACAGCCTGTTACAGGAATATTTGAATTTTGAAGCGCTGGCGCTAACTGAATTCATTTTGAGGGAAGCTGGGAAATTGTCTTAGGAAGGTTGAGGTTTAGCTGTAAAGCCAGTTATTTTAGAGTCCTTTTATATTATTTACTCTATTTACTCTCAATGGGTGGAAACGCCACAAAATCTCTCAATTGTAACAATTTTAATCTATACAAATAAATAAAATTGAAATATAAAAGTATATACGGTTCATATAACAAAAAATCAATTTTTAGAATTTTTCTTACTGTTTTTTGTTCCGGCTAATCTCCGAAACGGCTGGACCGATTCTAACGAGACTTTCACGGGCAGATAGCTGATATTATAAGGAGGCTAGGTTACATTTATTTGATTAATTATGAGAAAAAGAATTAGGGTTCACACTGGGAAAGCTAGAAGCAGCTAGTTCAAAATAAATATCTTTTATTTGTATCCCAGAAAGTGATTCGTGGATTTAACTTGGAGCTACGGATATTAGTTGGTATATATCTCTATTTGTAAGGATAGTCAAATAATATGCGGAAGAAAAGAGCTGTTCTCATAGGTTTCATTCTCTGGGAATTCTTAGAAAACCATCCCAGTTCCGTAGAAATATTTTCTGATATATTATTAAAAAGCATTTTTCTCTTGTGTATACTTTCTGGAAATTGGATGCCAAATAAAATTCTTCCTTGGATTTTATGAAGTAGGTATAAACATGTATTATATTTAGATCGCAAACCTTCTCCTTTTAATACATAATCATCCAGTTTTATATTTTCATTTACAGTGATTTATTAAGAGAAGACCTAAAATTTTAGCCAAAGTATTCAAGAAAACGTTTTCGTCTTCCTCGAAAATAGAGTACTACAATAAAGTCTTCTAGACAATGAAAATGATTCTCATCTAAATATGAATAGTAATTTATTCAACGAATATGAGCAAACACAGACGATTCATTCAAATTAAAATGACAATAACCTTACTTTTGAATAACAATGTCTACAACAACACTCTTTTTGAACTGTAAAATTTATAAGGTACATAACTTTGGTAGAAATTAATTAAAAAGGCAAGAACAAAATGTAGCATTTTCTATTGTAATCAGTTCGGTCTAGTTTAATTTAGAAAATCGATCGCTTCAATATTGAATAAGCTATATAGGTACCTACTGCCTGAACTAAAAAGTCTGCCTAAATAAATAAGAGATTGGAAATTTATTGGAAATCAGAGCAGCGAAATTGAAAATTGATGTTTAATTAAATTTTTGTACAAGAATCTTTAAAAAAAGGACGGTAAAGAAAATATTTTACAGCGTTTAGGTGCGCAATTTCATCGCACTTTGTAACGACCCACCAAGCTCAGCAGCGGACGTATTCAAGACTCGCTGATGATGATTACTTCCTAAACATATGATACAGGCACAGCGTCACTTAATGTTATTTAGCACTAGCGACCCGCCCTTGCTTCGCATGGCTTTTCCGACTCGATAAATTATAATATATGTAATGAACTTACTATATGTATGTTTTTTACGCATAAATCTTCCAGAATTAATCCTCTCTAAATGATGATGACAACCGCATCACAATCCGTTGTGTGTTGAGAAGAACAACGCGAACACACAGACAGACACGAAAAGTTAATTGTGACATATACCTTGACTTCATATTTTTATTTTGTTAATGTTACATTTGATTATCTATTTACCTAAACAATTTTGTATGCCTTCTGGCGGGACGTAGTAAGAACCGATATTTATTTGTAACATCTGTATATTTTTTTACAAAATTAATAAATGAATTTGAAAGGTCAAAGAGGTAATTTTATAATTTGTGTAGATTAGAGAACTTATGAAAAAAAAAGACTCGAAATCAGACATGTTGAAAAAACAAAACATAAGTAATGGAAGTATGGGATTGAGTAATTTGTGGTAAATAAATCGATTTACTTTCGAAACCCCAAGTTTTGGTATTGCAATATCGAAAACCATCAACATTTGATCGAACAGTACTTTCACGAAAATGGAATAGATTGTAGTCTGTATGATACTCAACGGTTTGATTGCAAATGTCATCTGGTCTGACGGGTCCATCTGCGAGACAAGATTGTCAATTCTGAGAAATATATTTTTGCTTGGTAGGTACTGAACTGTCAATATTGGTATAACATTTTCATAAATACCAATATATTCATGCAGATGCCATTGCTAGATTTAACAATAAAATATTTAATGCCCAAGCACTTTAATTTAATCAAGTATCTCTTCCGACTCGAAAGTCCCGCTGTTACCCACGATTGTTAGACATTAACTATGCTCAGAATAAACTTTTCGAATTAAAGAACAGTTTCTCAGATTTAACCTATAATTTTAAAAGTGATAAAGTTGAGAGCAGAATCAAAATATTTGAATTATCAAAAACTGGGATGAAAACACAGAACGAGTTAAAGAAACTAATTGCTTATTTCACCCCAAAAATTTCTGGTGAAATACCAATATCATTGTTATAAATAGACACAATAAAGAACTCCAACTTATTGACGTACAACAAAGTCAAAGTCAAATAATTTAATACTTTTGAACGTCAAAATTTACAAAAAAAAAATTGATTCTAGTCGCCCCTTCCAAAAGTTGGTTTTCGTATGGAGAAGAATGGGCAAGAAACTCCACCGTTACTCTTTTAAAATGTTTTACAATATTTTGTATAGTTAAATAATTATATGTGAAGACGATGCACCTTGAATAAAATTACTATACCACAATAGGTAAAAAGAATTAAAAATGAAGCAACGACAGATAAATTAATTATGTGATAGATACATGGTGCTCACAACCAGTTGCCTAAACTATAACTTGAATAAGGCTATATCCTCAATTTCTAAGAAAGAAGGTCTTACAAGCTAATCACCAGCAAACACTAGAGCTGAAGTCTATTATTAGATTAATTCATCAAATAATAACTGATTCAGCAGAACCAAACTTAAATAAATAACACGTCCAATAACTCCCACAATAAACCAAAAGCGTATGATTGACAAATGATCAATAAACTTTACTGGACTATAAAATTGAAGTCGACTTGGATAAAAGCCGTTTAGATTTACGATCCTTCAAATTACAATGACTTGCAAAGTTGTTAAGGCAACCGACTTTGATATAAATTGAAAGCGCCAATCGGAAGAAATGAATAGAGGAGGTCATGGGAAGCAATAGCGATGAAACGTTAAAGAGCGTAAGTGATCTGTAGCTGTTGAAATATGGTCCGTTTATTTAAAGTATAAACTGTAAATCACACCTTGTAAACTAAGAAATAAAGAAAAGAAGTTATTTATGCTACAAGTGCGGAAAGTAGGTGATTAGACGAGTGTATAAGTCGACACGAGACTGACTGACTTTGACCATCGTCATCGCCATCGCCATCTTCATCATCATCATCTAATTTGTAAAACTTTTCTCAAATAATAAAAACGCTTTGGCTGACGACGGAGTAATTTTTTTTTTATAAAACTGAAAATTAAAAAGCACTAGTACGAAAAAGTGGCACTTTCCACACAGTTTGACTGCTTGGAAAACGCTCTTTTCGAGCACATGCATTGTAAAGAGTATTATTAGCACTTATACCGGACGAAAAGGCAAATTTGATAATAGGTAAATCCCATTTTCATGTTTACAATATAATCAACTTAGGCGATCGTTGAAGTCGTCGTCGATGGAAATAAAAGCAACGCAGCACCTCTGGTGGTTCTAAGCCATCTTAATTAACCCGTCGAAAAGGCTAGTCCACTTGAAAAATGATATCTGTTGCCAATTATCAACTTCTCGTAACATTTTTCATAGTTTTCTCAACAGCAGCGTTTATAAATAGAACATTTTATGAAATTAAATCAGCTGGCAACTGTTCGTAAAATTATTATTCCATTTCATTAACATTCAATAAAAAAATATTCAACTGTAAAAGATGCTGATTCAATTCAATACGACGATCTTTTGAATACATATTAGCCTGCAGCGATCGTGAAACATTCGCCAGTCGAGAACTTTTCAAAGTATTTTATAGGTCAATGAAAATTTAATCTGGGAGAGGAAGAGCGGGTATAATGAGCGACAGTGGATCGCAATTAAGGGGAAAAACGAGCCCCGACCTTTCACCCCGTACACAATTTAGCAATAAAAATACCACTATAGCACTCACTGGGTTTTGGTCGGTTTCGACGAATAATGACCCAATCTATGATTAGTGTTTTATATGTAGATAGACAATGGACCTAAATACAGTGTGAGTTTTTATAATGTGCACATATCGAAATGTGGGAATCTATGCTTAATTTTATCATCGAAAAAAAATATCTAAATATTTTTTATTTTTATTTGTACGTAATGGCGTCTTATTGAGAAATTTTTCGATTATTGTAAAATTGATAAAAAAAAACAGATTTTAGCTAAAAAAAAACGTTTATTTTCAATTAAGGGTAGTTTTTTATTCACAATTTTCTGTTCCTCAATTTTATGAGGACGCCTTATTACTTCCAATCATTATGGAGTTTGTTTTATCGCGATAGATCATTTATTTTAAAAGTTACACTGTTTTGTTTAAAAATTTCATAAAAAATATTAAATAAATATTTAGACATTTTTAAATATTTTTCCGTCGATAAAATCAAACTAATGTTATAAAGTCGAAAGTTTGTGTGTGTTTATGTTTGTCTCTTCTTCACGCTCAAACGGCTGAACAGATTTGGATGAAATTTGGCACACAGATAGTTTATAACCTGGATTAACACATAGGATACTTTTTATCCCGATATTCCCATGGGATCGAGACTTATGCGGGTGAAACCGCGGGGCGCAGCTAGTTAAGCATAAATTCTCTCATTTCGCTATGTGCACATTATGAAGACTCACACTGTATGTATATGTCGTGGCCAGATCTTAGAATTGATCATTTCATGAAATGATCGACCATTTCATGAAATGATTGCATTTCATGAAATAGAACATAGACCGCTGGCCACATCATGATGTGGTCTGGCCAGATCATTTAATACTCAACGTTTGACAATATGCACAGTTAAATGCACGACTACTTCATGATGTGGCCAAAAATTAGTGATCATATCGTAAAATAGTTAAATTATCTACCGGTAGTCGTTGATGTCGCTTTGCTTTTGTTGTGCATCATGGCGGCGGACGATAATTCGATTGGAAAAGCAATTATAAATATGCAAATGGAAGATAAAAGTGCATTGAAGTATCGTTATTATACCAAGCTACGTGACTTTTATGAAAGTCACTCGAAAAACGACCGCAAAACGTTGCGGTCGTTTTTCGAGTGACTTTAAAAAACACACAACAACACAACTTAATGGTTTTTTTAACGAAAAAAACCATTAAGTTTGGAACGTATTTTACAGGTTAGGATTTAAATATTTAAATCTTAATATTATTTTTCTTCTGGAAAGAAAGCTATTTAAAATGTTTTATTTATCCATTGACCCAGATTACTAAAATTTAATGAATGCCAGTAATATTTGCATGGATACCCTACTTAATGATATGACCAAACGTCGACTGACATATCATTAAACGTTGATGTTTAAATGATATGGTCAATTTTAGCTGGCCATTTCATGAAACACAACCATTTCATGAAATGGTCGATCATATCATGAAATTATCAATTCTAAGATCTGGCCACGACATATACATTTCAGTAGCTATCAGTCGTTTTATAACCAATTAAAAGCTCGAAATGGTATTGTTGCGTGATAAAAACTAACATACGTACTTCTTACTAAATATAGTCCAACTTATTATAACAGACTATCATTCAATTCAGTGGAAGTCCATAAATGTTCCAGAATCGTTATTTGCTATTTCATTCGGAAATAAATAGCATTATAGTCTTCGCAGTGACGTCAGCGCGACCGGAGCATCAATAAATCGTTATTACGAACTATTACTCGATAAAATGTATTGGCTGAGAACAACAACTACTCTTTTCGATAACTTAAGTTACTTTTAGATTTATAAATAGTCGAACGAAAGATTGTAGTACTAGACTTAACCGTATTCATAAAATGCTTGTGTCTAAAGTTCTTGAACCACAAACTTCTTCATTCATTAAAGAATCTTAAAAGTTTTTAAATTTTATGTTACTTAAAGAACGCTAAGAAACAAACGTAAATATGTGGTAAAAGAAAGTTGTTTCAAAACAATTCACAAACACAGTGAAAATGCTTTTAGATTCTTTGAAAATGGAAACGTACCAGTTCTCCCGGTATATATGTATAGAATCAAAATATCTCTGGAAACGAAAGGAAATCTTTTGTAAAAGGTGAAGGTCAAGAATTTTGCGAGAAGAAACTTTTGGAATAATATTCCATCGTTTATGAGATAAGAGCCTCAATAGACCGTAAATATTGAGCTTAGGCAGGTGAACTGCGAGTGAGTACTTTCTGCTGAGCCATTGAGGATGAAAAGTGGCACTGTAAGATGATACGGCGAGACCGTAACGGCAGCAAGATACTTCAGATTTATATTTATGGTCGTTCAGTGAGGGTTCATCAGAGTATTGTTAAGCCGAAGAATGTGATTCATACAGTACTTTGGTGATATTGTAAAGCTTTTAACGAGCTGCGCTTTCATGAAGGTGATCTTAAGTTGTGACCGTACAATATAATAGCAGTACTGTCTCACTTCGAAGTGAACGGGATTAGAATTTAACTGTTAACCTGGGACGTTTTACGACCAATGTGAACATCCAGATTAACCATTTATTGCAATACTTTGGAATGCAATACTTTATCCCACGGGAACGTTCTACCGGAATAAATTCCGATGAAACACCCAGGTCATGGTCTACATATGTGCCAATTTTTATCGAAATCCGTACAGCCGTTAAGGCGTTAAAAGGTTACCGATAGACAAAGTCACTTTCGCATTTATAATATAGATAGAACTAGATACACATTTATTATGGTTGTAATTGTAGGCAGATGTTGGCATAATTTCATCAAAACGACTTCCACAGTTCCTCTGAGTTTTTGTTCATGAATGAATGAATGAAATGCACCGATCCCAGAGTAGTTTAACTAAACTCGATAAATCGAATGAACCCCAAGATTTTCACTAACCCCTGGAGCCTCATGTTTCATGGTGCTACATAGGCCATTGCATATGAGGGACTAGACCGGGTGGCGCGGTAATGGTAAAGACGTGCCCTCAGGATAAGGAAGGATTTGCGAGCCAACGCTTGAGTAGGCTATGGACTAGTGGAGAGACGGGTGATATTTATCTATGGATGGGATCTTTTTACGACGTCGCCGCCAGTTGGCTCAGTCAATTTTCACCACAGTTTCTCCGACTTTGTGTTCATAAAATTAAGTCGTATTACCCACAACATACCTGAAAGGAAGAAACAGCAAGCTGCGAGAGCCCGTCCACGTAAGGTCCGAGCACGGCATGCTCTCGCACGCGCAGTGATCGCCTCGTCGTCTCAGGATCTAGCAGGTCGTGTACTCGTTCGTTGTATATCTCCATGTATGACACCTCCACCTTGTGGAAGGAAAGATTTATAAGATTTAGAATAAACATTTCATTGAAAAGGATGATTATTTAAAAGATTTGAAGGAGTAAGGTCTATAGAGGAAAAAGACGAGGTTAATAGCATAACTCTTACTAGGTGCTAGTACATAAGAGAGGCATAAACAGTTAAGACTGTCTAGATCCACTCCACACTATGCTCTCTTGTGCTTATTATGAAAAGATTGTAAAAGTCAATTATTTAAAAAGTAAGAGCGGTTTTGCACGAAGTCTGATCCGAATCCGAATTCAAAATTCGAATTGGGAATGTTCTGAATTCGGACGGACAAAGATCGGATCTAGTGCGCAACCCCTCATACAAATAGTACTATGGCTACTTCGGACCGACATTTCTCGGATTCGGATCGGATGTAGTGCGAAACCGCTCTAACTGTGAAAATTCTTGTCGGCTCTTCTCCTTAGGAACTAACAATTGGAACCGTGCACCGAGCTTCTGATGTTTCATAAGTGCCCATGTAGGCAATAAAATAATATGAATTTGAATCCTGTCGAATGAAGTTATACGGTTATCACTTATCATACTAGACTACTAGAACCTTCTGAAGACTTCTGACATCTTACTAACACCAGCAAGGACATTACTCTATCTTTGATAGAGCAATAACGATTAATAGTTACAATTAATCCTGCCAGGAGACAGATTGCTAGCCCATCACCTGTAAACATCATAATAACACGTTTCTGTTACTTGATACCTCCAATTAAGACGATTAACGATATATTAGTCGGGTTTGTAGAGGCTTTTAAGAGGTCTCTTTGTCATTAAAAGATGTCATAAAAGGACTGAGGCAAGACGAACAAGAAGATTTATCAGTCTAATGGTGCCGATTCTCTTGTACACCGAACTAAACTATCACAAAAATCTAAAAGCTATTTATTCTGCAAAATAAATTCTCTAAATTTAAAAATAATTTTGACACAACTAAATCGAATTTGACAATCGCGACTCCACATGGTAGGAACTTGTGTAAGGAATTGGCACTTTTTGTATGATTAAAAATTACATGTCGAGTTTTTTTTCCAATAGGACACACCATTTTCGAGATATAAGCAAAAAAAAGATACAATACTGTTTTTGCACCTGAAGTGGATTTGTTGGTGTGAATTTAAAATTCATGACAACCAATTTTATTCCACACGTCTTTTGTCGCGATTAAAAATAGTCTGATTTAGTTAGACAATCAAAATTTTAGGTGAAAATCGTCAAATTCAGAATAGCAAAATTGCCATTTTCACTGAATTTAATATCTCATTGCCATCTTAGTGCTGTCAAACTAAAATATACACTTGCGAGCAAAAGTATGGAATCACCCTTGTTACTTGCGAGCGATTTAAAAAACGAAATAACTGAATTTATGAATATGCTACCATTTTAAAGGCTATACTGGAAAGCTCTTCAAATATGGGTTTAATTTAAATGCATATAGCATGAATTTCCAGTTTACAGTATAGCCTTTAAAACGGTAGCATTTTCATTCATTTTCAACAGTTATTTCGTTTGAAATATCGTCCGGTACAAGTAACAAGTAGGTGATTCCATACTTTTGCTCGCGAGTGTAGTTGTGTCACTTTGGTCTATTTCAGAATGGGAAATAGTCGTTTAACAAGAATAAACCACATTTTGGTGATTTTTAGTCTAGTTTAAGAGGCATTTGTGACATTCGAATCGGCACCACTGTCATAGTAGCTTCACTAATCATCTAGTTAAGTGTTTTGTAACTGCCTCGTAGGTCTAGTGGGCGCAAGCGCTACTGCTGAGCATGAGGTCCTGGGTTCGATTCCCGGGTCGGGCAGTGTTATTGGGTTTTTCTATCAGAAATTTCTCAGTAGCAGCTCGGAGTCTGGATTTGTGCCCGGTTGATGGCAATAGGCTCGCCCCCTATTAACATGGGACTTAAACATAACTGGCGAAATGTGGGTGTACCTGCTACAGGGACACCTCTGCCCAACCCTTCGGGGAAACAAGGCGTGATGTTATGTATTGATAAGTGTTTTGCTCTAGTTTAGTTTATGTTCAAGGAAATATTTTACTCTGTGACGTAGTTTTTTGTCAAACAAGCTGACCGCCCACCTCATGGTAAGTGGTAATAGCCGCCTAGGGACATCTGCAGTTTTAGGGGTAGATACCACAGGCAGTGGCGTGCGTTTCATAAAGACAGAAAGACACTGCCTACCCTAGTTCTGATAATAGATCTAATATTATTTTATCAATAAACAAAACAAATCATAAATCAGCTCCACCTATCGAGTGCCGGTGGTATCATCATTCGAATTTCGCATCATCTCGATTCGCGCTGCACTAGCGCCGCCTCGCCTCTGCCACGGTAAAGACACAAACTATTCGTCTCTGAATGTTTTTATGTGTGCTCTCGTGGTAAGTCGTATTTAATGTGTGTGCGTTCCTATAGCTACGCGGGCTTTGCTGACACACAATGACAAAAATCACGCACACAACTGCAAGAAAAGCCAGTGTCTATTTGTAGTTATTCTATACAGCTAAGACGAAAAATTACGACTCGTACCGAACATTACCGAAGGAAAGTTAGCTATGCAATGCAAATATTTTAGGAAATAACGTTGTTTCATTGAATTTTATACATTTAGATGACCATAATTTTTTGTCGTATAACCTTTTTTACCCTTTATTGCCCGTTTTACTATAGTTGCCATATTGTTTGACGTGCGTTGTGTTTGTGAATACGCTATCAGGTAATTAGAATTTGATTGTTGTTATTAGTGTAAAATGGATAATATTGTCTGTGAAAGTTGTTCAGATGGTGTGTGTATTGAGAAAATAAAACATGATGCGTTTTCAAAACTATATTTCGGTGAAAAAAAAACAAGTTATCGAGATAGGTCGTGGTACACCGGATTTGCAATTAATACAAATTAAAGGTAAAGTCAATCGTAAATTCAATAAAAAACAATATGATTCATATCATTGGCTGACAGGTTGCATACACAGTACCTAATCGGTTATTTTGTTTCGTTTGTCTACTATTTTCAAATAATAAAACCGTCTGGAACGACACCGGTTACGCTGATATTCATAATTTTCCTACCGCCGCGAGAAAACATGAACAATCTGAAAAACACTTAGAAGCTTCCCTTAAATATCACACCTTTGGAAAAAATCGTATAGAGACGCGTTTAATCATCAATCGACAAGACGACGCGACGAACCAAAACCAACGTGCAGTATTTTTGGTGAGTAAAATTTTCTGCCTACCCTGTCTTAAAACTGTGTGCACGCCACTGACCACAGGTGAGTTGCCTACTCTTTTTGAAAAGACTTTCTTATTTTTTTTTTAAGCTATTGCATAGCCTTTATCGCGGGCTTTGAGCGCGGCGATCGAATCAAGAAATTCCGTAACGAAAATAAAACCTAACACCCCCCACTCCGCCTACCATGTAATGACGGATGATCACATAAAACAAAAATTACGTTCCCATGACAACGTGATGTTGTAACTTGTTAATTTTTTCGTCATCATTCCAAGTGTAGCGTTGACAAATAGGAAGTATGGAGGTTACAAATGCTATGCAATAGCTTTACCGCGGCAGTCCCCGAGTGCCACACGTTTTTTTCTTGAAGCTGTCAAGTTCGTAGCTGTGGTGGTCCTTCTTCATCTTTTTTGATCCTTCGTCATCTTTTAGGCCACACCGTGGCCCATTAATCTTTGTAAGACAATTGTGTTACCTTATAAGTAAGTGCCGGTGGTGACTGTTGTACTTTGATCCTCTCGAACAAAGAGTCGCATAGCCGTGGGATGATGCCACCTTCATCAGCCCCCGGCGAGCCCATCATCGTATATGATTTCCCTGAACCTGGACAAAAAGAAAATAATATGTTAGAAATATAATTCACCCATAAAAATTTATACAAAAATAGCCTGGAATGTCTCATGCTGCATGAGGGACAAACAAGGAGAGTGCATACAATCCAAGGAATGAAATCTTTAACTGCAAAAGCTTGGTTTCGAAATGTGTATATTATGTCATAGTAAGATAATGGTTGAAGCCGTGATATAGTTATATCCCTAGGGATATAGGTATATACCGCCGCAGTTATATAACCCTTTTTTTGGGTAGTAAATTATTAAATTACTTGTCCCGCTCAGCACGCTTAGCATGACCCTAATAGAAACGGGTTTTGTCGACGGAAGAATAGACAAAATGACAGATAAACAATCACAATCTGTCATTTTGTCTATTCTGCCGTCGACAAAACCCGTTTCTATGGCTGTCATGCTACGCCTGCTGGGCAGAGCGGGAGGGCGTGTCAGACTATTATTGAATAAAACCCACCCGTGTTCCTACAGTTGCCATGTTGCTGGGGACCACGATATCCCTTTCGGACTTTCCTTCGCAATCCCGGCAGAGTTATATAACCCTGCCTTGATGATTTTTGCTGATCTTGCAAACTCTCCAATGAATCCCATAAGAATAATTTCCGCAGAGCTGTAGCTACTTAGTGCTTTCAAAGTACTATGAACAGTGCCATTAGAGTCGTAGCACGACACTTTCAGTAGTTTTGCATAACCCATGGGAGAGACGTGTGATTTATGTATCCGGAGCACTACTCGTTGTCGTTAGTACTGCGATTACGTCTCTTCCGGGATGACAATAATAGAGGCATTTGAACAGAGATAGTCGTAAAAATACTATGTTTTCTGGATAGCTTTATATCGTATCTTTTAGCGATCCCAGTTTACGGACCCGAGGGACCTATAATGAAAGTGTTTATTTTTAGCACATTTGCGGACACTGAAGTAGATAAAATAAAAGTTTTATGATTATGATGGCTATAGTCATTTTAAGTTCGTGAATGGCTTCCTGAACACAACATGGTAGACTCCCTCTTACCTACTCAGTATTATTCCTTTGCGATATTTTGTCGGTACTAGTATTCAAGGCAATAATGGCACGTAAAATTTTATCGGAGAGGCAACCGGATGGCGAGAATCTGGGTCTTGAAGTGATACCGAACCCGGGGGTACCGTCCGAATGGACCCCAAATGGACGAGGGCGGAGATATGGGGGATTGGGGCCAAATGTTAGACCCCCGTCCATTTGGGGTCCATTCGGACGGTACGGGGGGATCGGTATCACTTCAATACCCAGATTATCACTCGCCATCCGGTTGCCTCTCCGATAAAAATTTACATGCCATTGCTTTAACTATAGAAGCAAGCTGTAAATAATTGCAAAGGTCCTAAATATCATCAAACGAAGCAGATCAATAAACAGACATTTTCTATCCGAAAATTTTATTACGTCAATTATCCACTATGAATCAGGTGAGTAAATACAAATTGAAACTGAACGCACTCCGCTCTTTCAATCAATCTGAAACGTTTCGCTCACTAGACGTGAAACTGTGAAAGCGCTTCATTTGTAAACAAACCTGCTCGTTACACTGAACTTTACGTTCCATGACAAACTATTATTTTGAATCATAGTTCAAAGGAGTAAGAACTAAATTGCTTTACTACGTTAAAAGATCTGAAGCCGAGTTAAAATAAACAAATTAATTTTCGTTTATGAGTGTAAACACGATTTCAAAGTATTGCGCTTCTGAAGATTTTATTAGTCATAAAAAATAAGTTCTGAGTGAGTTGATTAGGTTTCACACAGCTCTCGTTCTCGTGAAACACGATGACCTAAACACTCAAGCACTATTTCTCTTTTCAATAACTTTCATAAATTACTCAGACTTTCTAAGTTAAATTACAGAACAACACGAACTGGAATACGAAATAATTTAAACTAACAAATATCTAATAAATTGTATAGATCTGGCTCAACAAGAACTGATTGTTGGGGAATAGCGTCTAAATGTTTATTATCACAAGCCCAACAATTTCGGGAGTGCTAAGTTGTCCGTAGATAGCAGTTCTGAATAAGAACAATAGAAAGTTTGGTATATCTACATAGTCCACAACTACTTTATGTTATAGATTATTAACAGCAAAATTACCAAGTTTGAGGAAAGTTCGTTGCTTGGGGCCAACGGTAGTATAATTTAATTAAACCGAATTTAAACTATGGATGAATTACTCGAAGCTTGGGAGGTATCGGAGCTGATTGTTCTCCTGTGGCCTAACGCCGACAATATGAAACTTGGTGAACTGGTTTACCTTCGTGGCGAGCTGAGCGTTTTAGAACTAACGCCAAGAAACAGAAAGCCGTATCAAGTCTTTGATCCTGTCAAGCGTTATAACAACCAATAATAAGTAATAGGACATTGAGATTGCCTATCTGACCCCCCAACCCAGTTACTGGGTAACACAATACCCTTTGGTAAAACTGGTTTACTTTTTGGGCTTCTGACTATCCGTAACGACTGTCAAAAATGATATGAGATGCACTGCAACCGAACCGATCCGAAATGTCGGTTCAAAGTAATCATAGTACTATTTGTATGAGGGGTTGCGCACTAGATCCGAACTCTGTCCGTCCGAATTTAGAACATTACCCATTCGGATTGAATTCGGATCTTGAATTCTGCTTCGAATCCGATGCAGTGCAGAACCGCTCTTAATGAACTTTCCGAGGCACGGAGGGTTCTCGATATGTATTGGCTGGTCACTCATCCAACAACCGAGCGCGGCAAGCGTAGCTTTACCTAGGATCAACCCGTGGGGCTAATATTTAGCCACCAGCCCCTTTTTCGTCTTCTCCACTAGCACTTTGGGAATACGCAGCGATACCTACATTATTTCTCCAAAAAAGCTAAACATATTTTTGCAGGACACGATCAAACTTCCCGTATCAATATCAACTACGATCGACTTTCTCACAAGTATATGTAACGTCATATCAAGTAAATAACTTTCCCTCGCGAAACAGTAATAAACTTACATGAAACATATCACATTTATCTTACTGACAATAAATAAAGACTTATGATGCAAAAGGAACTTTGAAGACATGCTTCTCTCAACTTCTAAAAATAGATTACAGTAATTTTAGTTTGAATCGAATCTAGCTAAAGAGTTTAAACAGACATTCATCATCAGCAGTGATAGCCTACTGGTGTGACCGTCAGACTGCCAAGTCATAGGTCTCGAGTTCGAATCCAAGGCACGCACCTCTGACTTTTCGGATTCATGTGTGTATTGTATAATTATCACATGCTTCAAAAACGGTAAAGGAAAACGTAGTGAGGAAAACCAGCACACCTGAGAGATATTTCTCGACGACATCTGAAGCCAAGCCAGAGGCTCATGGGCGGCTTTAAAACTCTGACACCAAGTTAGTCACTAACCACACCAAACGAAGAAGGTCATCAGCTACAGCCTGATTGTAAAAAATGAGTTAGGCTTTTCATTTAATTCGATCCTATACGATCCCATTATCCTTTTAATTCCACACATATTTTCCCTTTCATGACTTACCTGTCAAAGTTGAGTTCCACGTGTCACGAAATCTACCTATAGACATAGGTACTCGTACTTTCAGAGTTCATCTTACCTACATGAATCAAAAATATTTCATAAGGCGAGATTCAACACAGTGAGATATTTCAATTAGTGAAATTGAAACATGTTTCAACACTTAATCCCGGGAATTAATTAAAATTAATAGCAGTCTAGTGAAACAGACAGAAAACTGAAGTAAGTCTCATATCAACGTCAAATTTCGTGAGACACGACGTGTCTGTATTTACACGCAATGTCAGGCAAAAATGCTACACACCATATTTCATAGTCTTTGACGGAGTAATACGAAACTTGAGTACAACGTCTGTTATTTTCTGCCCCCGTACAGATACGTCGAGTTTTTCACTGTCATTCGTTACTGACGGAAAAAGTTCACGAAATTCTTTTACGTTACTCTGTTAATAAAGTAAGGGAAAACTTTATTGGCAGCACGTGTAATGTGTTTCTTTGAGGGAAAGGTATAAAGGTAGGTAGGTGAATATGGCGGGCTTCAGACGGAAATTACTTAATACGATAAAATACGCGTTTAATTTCCTCGTGGTTTATCTGATATTGACAGTAATGTATTCGCGAAAGTCGTTACTTTTTAGATACGACAAGTTCTCGCTCCAATCATTATTTTGAGTATTTTTAAAACGAAACTTTTATTACATCGTCTCAAACTTTTTCGTCTGTGTGTTGCATGTCGCGTGACGGTCGGCCGCGGAGTAGGGATAAAGTGAAAGTCGCTCGTCAGAGCAGCCAAGGCCAATATGGCGGCGCCTATAGAAGCTTCACTTTTACCGTGGTTTCATAAAACCACACAATCCTTTTTTATCTTTAGTAGAAAATCACCCAGAACAGTCAACAATGTCGGAAATCTAACTACTGTATGTATAACCACAGACCTATATTTCAGTCGTTCAATATTACAGGCCTCGATGGACGTGCTGCATTACAAAGGGAATCGTGAATAACTGAATCACATGAGCTACAAAGGGCGGTGGTAACAGCAGGATATAGTGCGACCTGCGTCAACAACATCTGCAACGTAATAACACCACACAATTAGTACCATTTCACGAACATACAGAGCACTAATATTGTTTCATTAATAGTGAACCTCTTTGTGAGTAGAGGTGAAGGCGTCTTGAATTTCCATCCAAACCATTAGCATAATATCACAATATAAACGAAACGTTACATTCCTAATTTAATTTAGCAAACCCGATTCAGACAAATAAAAAAGGACAAAGCCAACAGACATAAGTAAAAGGAGTGACATTTTATTAAATAGAAATGTCTTGATCCAGGTCGAACCATAAATATTTGCAGAAAAACATGGAAAAGGGCTGACACCTTTCTCGTGTCGACAGAAAATTGCCGATATACAAATCAGAGAACGACATGCAGAGTACCCACGTACAGATTGAATATTCAGATCGCGTGTATTACATGTAAAGAAGAGGAAATATGAGGGATTTGTTATATATTTTTTGGTATTAGACCTTACGGTTCCGCGAACTTATTACTTTAGTTTCGTATTACAGGTGAAAGTGAAGGTTTTCAATTACTTCAGGGGGCCTACCACCCAGCTCAAAAGCAGTATAATTTTAATATTACTTCAGTGGGAGAAAAAGATGGAGCTATACGTCCTGTAGAGCTTCATCTCTTTCCCACACCGAAATAATATTAAAATAATACTGCTTTATGAGCTGGTGGTAGGCCCCCAGAACCATTTTGTTCTACAACAAGAATATAATTAAGGTCGACGTACATAATATATAAAGTAAAACACTGCAAAGTTATATTGGAATGCAACACTTCTATCATAATTAAGACATTAACCAAGAGTACTCTAACATTCCATATCTCTCAGCTGACGTGATAATTTACCAGAAACCACGAAAAAAAAGACATTGTGTGACAATCAGTCCCATTCCCAGCTCCCAAACACCGGGAGCTCAAAAAATAAATCATAGACTAACAAAAGGACGAAACACCATGGATTACGGGGTCGCATGAAACATTGTGCCGACATAACTCTTCCCGACCGCTTGCTATAGGAATGTCAAGTTTTATTTGAGCACATACTTGTACCGTTCGGAAACGATTTTGTTGGAAAAATGTATATTGGTGGCCGGTGGATTTTATTGGCATTGCTGTTATTTTTTGTTTTCGGTAATAATATAGGTCACGAGGTTAGCGTAGGTTTGAAATTAATTATTATGCAAAAAAAAGGAAGGAACTTGAAATGAATGAGACTCTTCTCTTTTTTAGAAAAAGACAAGATAAATTACGAAAAGCAATAGATATTAACCGCAGAGACTCCAAGGAGTGCAAGGGGGAGGAGTATCTCATTACCTTATTGAGAACTGATGAATAATCGACTATTCATGAGGTAAGGCCTCTTCACACACCGCATCAAAACTACACACGTTTACAGTCAACTATTCCCTGTGGAAAGGATAGTTCCTGTGATAAACCTAATCAATTACGAAGTAATTCTGTCATAACAGTACGGACACTATTATTTAGAGAAAACTATAACAATATAAATGAATGCACATCTACTATCTGAAGCACAATCATATCTTCATATTATTGGACTTATAAAGATGAAAATAATGTTTTCCTTCTCCTTATGTTCTTCCTTTTTCCTCCATACTCATTAATTTGATTTTATTGAGGTCTTTGATATGTTTTTTTGCCAGTTGCCTATAACAAGTTCTTCTAATAACAATGTTAGAAAAATAGGTTGAATAATTCTATGAAGAAATCAATTTCGCTTTCAAATGGCACACGGCAGCGCTATTCAAATCAGTTCGCTTCAAATCTATATTTGGTATTAATCGTCAGTAGCCAATTTGGTAGGCGCTCGAAATTGAATTATAACTTGGATGATGTAGATATATTAATTAAATTGGCACGTGTTCTCTTTGACCTAGAAACCAAAACATGTGTCTATTGTCTTGTGGTTCAATTTAGCAGTTTCTCAGAAATTATATCAATCCAATTAATTTATGATTTCGTATTTTCAGGCTCAAAACCGTTAGCAGATCGCTATTTGAGTTGGTAATCAAAGCATGAAGAGTTTATTTATAAATTGATTGAAGTACTAATTAAACGATTATGGAACCTGTCACCACCGTAACTTCGATATTTTTATTTGATGTTTAAATGTCAAAGTCTCGTTTAAAATTAATGATTTCCAATAAGGACCACGCAATTTTTGGAACATAATTGAAAAGCAATCTGTAATTTACCGAAACAAAACTGGAGTCGTGACTATAAAACATGGAAAGGGATGATCTACCCGCTGGCGGTCGTCCAACACCAGAATATGGCGCGTCAGCATCATTCCCGTCACTGTCATTTATCATAACCATTCCCGAAATTAAAAGTTCTAGGTGGAAACCCTAGTTACGTACACGTTATATCTGTCTTGGTAGAAGAAATGATAACTAAAACATTTTTTCTTTGCAGTTTACGGACGGATTTCATGCTCTGGAGTCTGCTATTGTTCTAAGAAGTTATAGAGGTTTGAGGAACAGAGTGTAAAGTTCCTCATCCTTCATAGAAAAGGAAGGATCCTTCGACCAAAGAGACACCCCTTTGGTGGGTATCTGATAGCTACTGTCCGAAGGTGGGTTTCTGGCCTATCGCGTGGATAAATAACACTGCTTGCGCAATGTAGGTGTGATGCGTATTACGTAGTTCACATGTGACGTAATAGATGACGCCACTTAGTCATTGGTCCTGCAGCTTTAGAACTCCAGGACCAGAAGTGACGATATTACATGTCTTGTGTCAAAATGTGGTGCTGTACCACAAACAAGGTGGCACTTAATATCGTGTCTAGTGTGCAGGACACACTAGACACGATATTAAGTGCCAAACTCGTAGCCAAATTTTGGGCTGACTATTCAGATTCCCATCGACACCCTAAGAAGAAGAAGGCTTATATTTTCATCGGTAATGTTCGTGCCCATACCAGAGAGTAGTTAAAGAAGACCAGTAATTTCCAAGAATCCTATTCACCCCAATTTGTTTAAACAAAATCCCAATCACACGATGCATACGAAGCTAAAATTCAGAACACCAGTTAAATGGACGTAATAAACTTTCAATCGTTAGTGTGGGCACACAGGGGATGATCAACATTCTGGCGATCGTCCAAATCTTCAGAGCAATGCGTCAGCGTCATCGGGGGGCCATTCATCAAGCAGCCTGACCATATATCTCTTAAAAGATACATAATTTTATATTAAAAAATATTTCAGTCATCAAAAGTTTAACAAACGTAAAATTTTATAAATAATGGACAAACTTCAGAATTTTATAAGAAGTACAGTAAATTCGTCTCGAGTGTTCGGACTATAAAATCAAAGCATAAAAAACCCGCCAAGTGCGTGTCGGACCACGCATAATGAAGGGTTCCGTAGTTGGGATGAATTTATCCCAAAAACAAACTTAACTTTGTAGTTGATAAACATGTTCTCCCATACAGAATGGAATGTACGGGAAAACATGTTTTTACAACTGCAAAGTTGGTCGATTATTACTCGTAATCTTGTAGAGCCTACTTAGCTGTGATAGTTTTCCTTTTAATTTCGTTATATAAACTACTGCTGTGATTTTTTTCACACACGCAAAACAAACCATTTAGCTGGCAGGGGGGGGGACTCACTTGACTCTAACAAAAATTAGCACTTTAAAGCTTAATATTTCGCAAACGGATCCCTGAGTCCAAAAATGGTTTTCACAAACTCTCAATGTTTTTAAAGGACCTTTCCAATGATACCCCACACCATGGGATAAAAAAATAAACATCACCACTTTACGTGTAAGGGAGGTACTCTAAAAAAATGTTTTTCATAATTGTTTTACCACTTTGTCGGCGTAATTAATATGTATACCTATGCCAAATTACAGCTTTCTAGTACTAAGGGTCTCGGAGCTAGACCAGGGACAGACAGACAGACGGACATGACGAAACTATAAGGGTTCCTTGTTTACTACGGAACCCTAAAAACTGTCGTTGTGCATTTTTATCCGAGAGATAAATGTGTGGTCGCATTGGAAATGTCGTAACCGAATTTCGTTCCAAATTATTTCCGATCTTACTGATCTATTTTCTTTTATTATACACGTGGAAGATTTATGTTTAAATAATATGTTTCAACATACAAACAGCGTCAATTCTTTTTCATGTGCGTGCCACATGCGTTCTATTTTATTTTATCCTTATTCCCACATCAATCGCCGTCGCTGATGCAAGCACAATTGACGGACAACGCGCGCTACTATCAAAGCAATCAGCTAGCATCTACTACTTGAAGACCGTTCTTGACTAACTGTGTAATATGAATATCTAGACGAGTTTATAAAGGGAATCATCTGCCTAGCCTTTTCCCAACTATGTTGGGGTCGGCTTCCAGTCTAACCGGATGCAGCTGGATACCAGTATTTTATATGGAGCGACTGCCTATCTGACCTCCACAACCTAGTTACTAGGTAACACGATACCCCTTGGTAAGACTGATTGTCAGACTTTTTTGGGCTTCTAACTACCCGTAACGGCTGTCAAAGATCTACAAATGACAGCCGGGACCAACGGCTTAACGTGCTTTCCGAGGCACGGAGGGGTCTTGGTATGTAAAGATGGTCACCCATCCACAGACCAACCGCGGCAAGCGTAGCTTAACCTGATCGATCGACCCGTGCAGCTGTTGTTACTTAGCCACAAGCCCCTCACAGAGTTTATAAAGGGAATAATGTAGGTTATTTTATTGCCCATGAGCATAAACCAACTTTCAGCATCCAAAATTTTCACAAAATACTTAGTGCGATATCTAAACGTATATTACCAGGTTTCCCAGTTTCAAATTACCTAGGTTCTTATGAATTTACATAGCCCCTTCAACTACACCGAAATTACATTTGAGCTTAAAGTGCTTGAGACGTCTTCCTCGCTGTTCATGCACTTAACGGAGCTCGAGAATGTGGAATAATCTTACGTGAGTGTGTACTTATATGCTATCGATCGACAGCTAAGCCCCGCACCTCAACAATTAACGAGCGCAAACATCGAATAGTTAAAACTTGGCCCCTATGAGACGGCCAAGATGTAAAACTTTGGCGGGTGCGTTAATTTAATAATTATTATTTATTAATCAGTCATATTATGCATTTATAATATAAATAAGATGGACCGATTACTTTGTGAAGGCCGCAGGAATCCGCTGGATGCGGAAAGCACAGAATCGGTCGAAGTGGTGGTGCTTGGGGGAGTCCTATGTCCAGCAGTGGACGTCTTTCGGCTGAAATGATGATGATGAATATAAAAAGAAAATTACGTATACCAATCCAAGAAGTTCACAATATAATGATCAATGAACGAAGAACAATGTAATATCGATAACCAGCAGCTGGAACGTAACCGAGGATAATTCCACAAATGCCTAAAATACGTCTTTAAGGAATGCTCCTTCATCTGTGAAGTAGAATCTTTCCGACTGGTCGGACGCCAAAGCGAGGGAAATGGGCACGAACGACGGATATAATCTTGAACAATATAAATAAGGACGCAGGGAATTTCTTCAATTACCTAGCTATAACGCATAACATGTTTCATACAATGGTGAATGGCATTTATGCTTATGGAATCTATGAGCAAGAATATCACTCCATAAAAGGGATTAATATAGTTTTATTGATGGGTATATTGGTTCTTAAGGAACTCCTGAATAAGAACTTATATAGAGACCAGAAGGGGCATATAGAAATGTACACTGAACGTAGTTATAAAGTATGTTAAATCCACCTGTTTTACAAGACCATCGGTAATAAGTCTGCATTATAACGAACTAGCTGCGCCCCGCGGTTTCACTCGCAGAAGTCTCGATCCCGTGGGAATATTAGGATAAAAAGTATCCTATGTGTTAATACAGGTTATAAACTATCTGTGTAACAAATTTCATTCAAATCCGTTCAGCCGTTTGAGCGTGAAGAAGAGACACACACACACATACACTCACAATCTTTCACCTTTATATTAGTGTGATGTAGAATAAGTCAAAGTTTAATATTACAGGTACAAAAGGATGTTTGGATAAACCCAAGACCCAAACTACGGTTCATTATAAACTTTCATGTCATACGTAAATTCTACCCAAAACGGCTTTAAACAATACCTAACCCGAAATAATCCGAATGACTAAATCTTATTCATTTTTCAACGAGTCTTGTACCCAGTTTTTTCCAACCATATTACAGGACATTCTCAAACTAAAAGTTCTATACGGCATTCACAATAGGGATGATGCGTAGATAAAAAAAAAAGAAATTATATTTAGTCCGTCAGTCAGATAATAAAAAATATTAGACACGTATTTTTTGCTTTATCATATTAATAAAAAATACTTATATAAAACGCATTAAAATTGGGGAGTGGGGGTCGCTACGACACAAGTATAAAATCGACATACTCGTGACGTCATGGCACATTTTAACTCAATGTATCGCCGTAATCTTTTGACAACATAAAAAAATACGTGTCCAATATTTTTTTAATAATCTACAAAACGGACAAAAAATAAATTTTAGTCATCATCCCTACTTGGAAACTCTTTTATACGGTTTCCGAACGACCGCTGTCAGTTTACCGTTTGGACCCGACAGCGCGACACAGCTCTGGCACCTTGCAGCTGGCACCTGCAGTTTTAGGTCACGCGGACGCGGCACCTGTCCCAGCCTCTTTGTTCTTACTCCTGTCCTATTTGTTACGTAGGTGCAGCCAGATAAGTGCTCCGTCCAACGTACAGTAATTACTGAGTGCTCAGGTTTAGAGCTTAGAAAAATAAATGGAGGCTTGAGTGTTTTTGTTGCGACATTGTCTTGTTGGTTAGATAAAAATATCTTCTGATATTTTAAAGACGGGTGCATTCAATTATATGAAGAGCAGGGTCTAGATTTCCTACATTTCTCAGAAATAAGATTCGATCGATTCGATCTAAAATTCAAAACGTAAAACAAATCAGTGAACAAAACAAGATCAAATGAGATGCTGGTGGAAGTGAAGGTTAAGTTTTACAACCTCATAAATAAGCCTTGATTAAGCAAGACTTGGCTAATTTTTTATGCTAAAAGTTATAAAACAGTACAATTTTCGTTTACCAAGCGACGGGCAATCACCGCAAACCTCATTTTTCAGTCTCAGTACCGATGTTTGCACCGCTACGTTCGCTACGGCGTAGCAACTTCGTAGCAGGTCGACTACGTAACAAAATGTTGCCGTACAACGCTCGTATAATCAAAATTAAGGTAATATTTCGAGGAACAATATAAATTCCAGATGAAAATTTATGTGTAGAGTTGAGCAATAAACCCGGCTTGAAAGGAGCTTGGCCGACCAAGTTTCAGTGCCACGCCAATACAGGGACCCTTGCAAATTCACGGTACTAACTTCTCACTCGTATTTGCATTGCTAAACACTTCTAGGGAGTGTAAATACGGGTATTGAACGGAGCAATAACAAAATAAGCGTTAATACATAACTTGTTGCGACTTTTGCTGGTACCTGGCTTATTTATTTAAGCCCTATCAGAATACCAACTCATTTAAAAATAAATATCGCAGCATCATGCCAGCAGCAGGTGAGATAGGAGCCTTTTGACCTCGTACAGGACTTTCTGCTTTTCTTTTACTTTATGTTTTTTTTTTTAAGTGAAAACTTCTTTAGGTGCGTTGGGCATTTTTAAGATACGACCAAAAAGCGGCCAAGTGCGAGTCGTACTCGCCCATGAAGGGTTCCGTAGCAGCAAGTAACGATAAGTTTACGATTTATGACGTATTAAAAAAAAACTACTTGCTAGATCTCGTTCAAACCAATTTTCGGTGGAAGTTTACATAGTAATGTACATCATATATTTTTTTAGTTTTATTATTCTCTTATTTTAGAAGTTACAGGGGGGGGGGCACACATTTTACCACTTTGGAAGTGTCTCTCGCACAAACTATTCAGTTTAGAAAAAAATGATATTAGAAACCTCAATATCATTTTTGAAGACCTATCCATAGATACCCCACACGTATGGGATTGATGAAAAAAAATTTTTTGAGTTTCAGTTCTAAGTATGGGGAACTCCAAAATTATTTGTTTTTTTTCTATTTTTGTGTAAAAATCTTAATGCGGTTCACAGAATACATCTACTTACCAAGTTTCAACAGCATAGCTCTTATAGTTTCGGAAAAAAGTGGCTGTGACATACGGACGGACAGACAGACAGACAGACAGACATGACGAATCTATAAGGGTTCCGTTTTTTAACGGAACCCTAAAAAGACATCAACGCGTTGATTACCGCGGTGCGTGGAGTAAAAGACATCAACGCGTTGATTACCGCGGTGCCGATTTTTTAAGTAAAATCTTCTTTAGGTGCGTAGGGCATTTTTGAGATGGAACTAAACCATTGATTTCGCGACACCATGACGACACCTCATTTTTGTAAATGCGATTATGCTCTTTATTTATATTAAGTCACGGATCAATGTTCTATGCAAGTATTTTACTTTAAAGGTTTCGGAAGTATTATTTTTTGTAAACGCGATTGTGCAAGGTTACGGACCGATGTTCTATACCAATATTTTTCTTCTACTAAGGCGATCTTGTTCATGTTTTCACTTCTGTCAGCACTCCCGGGACGCCACTGTTTTTTCATTATTAGTGTGTTTTATTTTAATTTGTGATTTCCTGTGCGAGTCACAATAAATACTTTTTCTTTCTTTTCTTTCTTTCTTTCATTTGTGGTTTCATTTTATGCGGTACTACAGGTAAACCTCTGCCTAACCGTTCGGGGATAATAGGCGTGATATTGTCAGGTGTATTACGCATTTTTTGTTGAAATTTTATATAGCGAGGTGAACTTTTTAAGAGTCAAGACAGTGTAACTAGCACATACCTACAGTATCTTCAGCTTTACAGTTTATAATAAAAGAGAATTTATGATTTACAATCGTGAACTGTTGGTAATTTTCTTTACAGCATGTGTTCCCACTGGTTCTGGTCTTATTGAAAATTCTGCCGATAATTAAATTCAGTCCAAACTTTGCGACTAAGCTAGGGCACAGATGCTCTTGCCGTCGGGGTTTTATTTGTGGACACACAAAGCTTTTATGTAAAGCCCACGTATTAATGTCCCGTTTATGAAAGGCAATTAAACACAAAACGTCAGATAGTTATTAAAATAAGGTGTGATTTTTATTATTTTTCCTTTTTGGAAGACAGTAACAATCCCATTCATATTTTTTTCAGAACAGAGTTTTTTGCTTTTGTTTAAGAAGAAACTTGTGCAGGTATGATGCATAGTTTCTTCCGCATATTTTTTGTACTAAACAGCCGCATATCCCACTAAAATTAATGAATTAATATAATATTAAACGCGAAACTTTGTGAGGATGGATGGATGGATGTTTGTTACCCTTTCACGCAAAAACGACTAAACGGATTTGGATGAAATTTGGCACACAGATAGTTTATAACCTGGATTAACACATAGGATAATTTTTATTTCGATATTCCCACGGGATCGCGACTTATGTGGGTGAAACCGCGGGGCGCCTCTAGTTTGTTTATACGTTTATAAAACATGCTAAAAAGAATTACTCACTACTCAGTTCCTCATTAAAAGGGAAAGCACGTAACTTCACACGTTATACGGAAACGTGACACAAGATGGAATCCTATGTTGACAAAAGAGAAGCCTGACAAGGGTACCGTAAACACTAAAGTTATCGTAAAATGCCGTTTATGACTGCCCACGTGACTGGCTTAAACGAATGAGAATAAAAATGGGCAATAAGAAAATATAAGCCGGCACGTCTGAGACATCTGTCTTTTGAGACACTGTGGCGATTAAAGCGAAATATAATTATGGACATATACAATGTGTAACGTTAAATGCGCAAAACCTGAGACACCCCAACTGGTTTTTTATTCAATTGACCTATTCCAGAGAGAAAAAAACGTGTGGCACTCGGGGACTGCCGCGGTAAAGCTATTGCATAGCGTTTGTAACCTCCATACTTCCTATTTGTCAACGCTACACTTGGGATGATGACGTGATGACATAAAACAAAAATTACGTTCCCATGACAACATCACGTTGTCATGGGAACCGTCATTACACGGTAGGCGAAGTGGGGGGTGTTAGGTTTTATTTTCGTTACGGAATTTCTTGATTCGGTCGCCGCGCTCAAAGCCCGCGATAAAACCTATGCAATAGCTTAATAATTAGGTACAAAAATTGTAAAGGTTTTATGTGCTGTTTTAGTTCGTATGATTCGTATTTGCATTGAAACAAAAGCTATTACTATCCCGCGTATGAGAAAATTTCAATTAGTCGACAACAATTTGTGTTTGTTTACCTATTTTGGAGGGTTTGCGCATGTGATAGCTTGATCTATTAATAAATAGACACGGCTACGTTTTTAATGAAGATTTTTTGAAAAATGTGACCAATATTAAAAAGTGGTTCAATTGATTCTGCTCGTTGATCAAACTATTTTCAGGTTTTGCGCATTTAACGGTGGAATACAAATACTTGACGCTCTTATTCTGTGAGCACAATTGGTGGTACATACCACTACGTTCTTTAGCGACAAACAATAAAAGACTGATACGAACGCGCTCCAAGGACCGCCATAATGATAACCACATAAACGATACACGGTTGAGTAACAAATGATAGCATTAAAGTGAAACTTTTATTACATCGTCTCAAACGTTTTCGTCTGTGTGTTGCATGTCGCGTGACGGTCGGCCGCGGAGTAGGGATAAAGTGAAAGGCGCTCGTCAGAGCAGCCAAGGCCAATATGGCGGCGCCTATAGACGTTTCACTTTTACCGTGGTTTCATAAAACCACACAATCCTTTTTGCATATTAAAGTGTCTTTAAGCTACCCTAAAGAGGAGAGCAGTGATGGACTAGTGGTAGCGGCCGCGACTTACGAGTTGTAGGACGTGGGTTCGATCCCAAGCAGGCACTTTACTTAGTGTACAAAATATTTTCATCACCACTGCTCTCAAAACAGACAAGGAAAACATCGTGAGGAAACCGGTAAGTCCTAGAACCAAACATTCAAAGACGTGGCATCCGCCAACCCGCACGGGGCCCGCGTGGTGGAATATAGCTCACTTCCTCTCACGGAGAGAAGGCCTGTGTCCCAGCAGTGGGAACATTATAGGCTGATTATGCTAAAGTGTTCTTTAGGCAGGATCAATGAAGCAAATAAACCAACGTTCCAATACTAAAGTCCTAGTAAAAGAGATTTGTGCGAAGACCAAATAATCTGAGTACCGTCCTGAAATGACTCATGAAGATGCCATGTGTGTGTATACAGCAGCTCATGTGCTGTTAAACTGCCCGGTGGTCGCCACATACAGGGCCAAGTACTTCGGTAACCCAGTTACCCTACGTGAGATTGTCAGTGACACCAAGGCGTTGCTGGCCTTCTTTGAGGAGCTGGGGTGGATCGAATAATCGATTTTCCCACCCGTACGCAAAATACGCGCTTTGACGTGGAGTTGCGGATACCAGCCCGTATTACCTATTACCTATTATACTCATGTTTTGGACAAATAAATGATCTTTATCTTTAAGATGTTTATTCCTGTAAAGAAGTTGCTTGTAACAAACAAACACATTTGCAGTCTATGAAGGTGTTTATTAAAATGTAACTAATGAATAATAATAATAACAGAGCTCTAGGCTTATATTTTATCAAAATGACGCTATGAAAACACGGAGTCCTCATTAATTTAGGCTGCTAATTAACCTGTCAACTGCGTGACCAATAATATGATTTATTACTTAAATACACATTTACTGTTAATGGATGAACTCGTGCAACCAAATATTGATGATAACAAATGGGCTTACATACCTACCCGTAAATATGGCGTTTATACACGAATAGCTGAAGAGCGTTCCATATGTGGTGGAGGGTAGGAGCCCAATCCTTGGCATCAAACGTAGCATACGGAGACATCATTTTTGCATTTGGGAAACGACCAAAAAACGCGCTCCTAAAATACTCTTTTCATAAAGTAAAACCGGCCAAGTGCGTGTCGGACAATGAAGGGTTCCGTAGTTGGGATGAATTAATCCCAAAAACAAACTTAACTTTGTAGTTGAAAAATATGTTCTCCCATACTGAATGTATGAGAAAACATGTTTTTGCAACTGCAAAGTTGGTCGATTATTACTCGTTAACTTGTAAAGCCTACTTAGCTGTGATAGTTTTCCTTTTAATTTCGTTATATAAACTACTGTTGTGATTTTTTTCACACACCACACACCCAAAACCAACCATTTAGCCGGCAGGGGAGGGGACACTTGACTCTAACAAAAATTAGCACTTTAAAGCTTAATATTTCGCAAACGGATCCCTAGATCCAAAAATGGTTTTCACAAACTCATAATGTTTTTGAAGGACCTTCCAATGATACCCCTCACCATGGGTTAAAAAAATAAAACATCACCACTTTACGTGTATGAGAGATACCCTAAAAAAAAATGTTTTTCATAATTTTGTTTTACCACTTTGTCGGCGTAATTAAAATATATACCTATGCCAAATTACAGTTTTCTAGTACTAAAGGTCTCGGAGTTAGACCGCGGACAGACAGACAGACGGACATGACGAAACTATAAGGGTTCCTTGTTTACTACGGAACCTTAAAAACGGCTAGCCATACAACAAAAGCCACAGTAAACAAAAAATATAATACACAAAGCACATATCAGCATTGTTAAGCGTGGGTACGTGTCAAGGGAGCCGTAAGTAAGTTACGTATACCTCAATATCATATAAGTACCGAGCCGTAAGTCACCCCTCGACGCTCGTTCAGACACCGCAACTCAACATCCGAGGAGATAGCACGAGTCACGACCTATGACCCAGATTTTTCCTTTTTTTACTTTAAAATGCAATCAGCCGTTGCATTAGAGGCGGAGATTATGTGGTGCGCACCGTGCTTGATTTTGCAGCAAGGATAACTGGAATTTTTGGTTTTGTTTCGGCAAAAGGTGCTGTTTATTTTAAACGGATTCGAATTGGATGTGCTTGATATTTAGACCATAGCTACAGAGAGGGAAAGTAACAATTTAGAAATGTGTTATAATATAACTTATCTCGGAGAGGTGTGGCGGCATAAATCACTCGGCATTTTAGCAGGGCCACACGTAACATTTTTGTGTTGTCACATTAAATAACGTAACGGAATTAACACACACACAAACAACACAATACATTAACTTAACACATTTCAATAATTGTAATCAAGTCAAATAAAATTACATCTATACTTGTACGAACATGAATGGTTGAAGGACCGTTAAATCCATAATTCCATTCGAGAACCGCTCTTGCATGCACGTGGTTGTAAAACTTGGAGAATATCCAATGTGAGTCAATTTGAAGCGTCTTACGTGTCCAAAAAATCGTCGAGAACCGTATAACTGAGGTCTCAGGAAGTAATATTCGGGACCATTATGCGTGGCGTCATGCCAACTTGTGTGCGTAGGCATTAACTTACAAACGTAACAACAGTTGTAATACAAGTTCGTGCAAATAGTATTTTGTTTGCTCGTAGACGCTATATTTTATACTGCAGTGCCTTTAATGAAGGAAGTTTTGGACTGCTCATATTTCGCTGAACCGCAGTAGGAGGCATTATTGTAAAATGTAAATTGTATTTTCTCTATTATATTATGTACTAGCTGACCCAGCAAACTTCGTTACGCCTAACAGTGAATGAATGTGCATGTTTAGGATTTTAAAATTTCTACCCTACCTATACTCCGTTTGAAATAAGATTAGACATTTAACTAAACCTTTTTTACAGTCCGTTCAACCGATTTTGACTTCTATTGCCTTGGTGGCATGATAAATGACAGCTGCAGTAAACAGTTGGTTTGTAACCACTTTTTTTGCTTTTAATGCCATCCTTATGCCTACGGTATAGAAGTCAAAATCGGTTGAACGGACTGTAAAAAAGCTTTGTTTAAATGTCTAATCTTATTTCAAACGGAGTATATATTTAAAAAAGCCGATCCACACAAAATGTATGAGGACGTGAATTTTCTTCATTATTTTTTTTTCGCGAGTTTTTCCATATTTTCTCACCGTTTAAACCTTCCCTGGACTACGACAAACATTTAGAAACCAAAATTAGCTAAATCGGCCCAGCCGTTCTCGAGTTTTAGCGAGACTAACGAACAGCAATTGATTTTTATATATATAGATGATCAAAAGCTGTAGTAAAGCTCTGCTCATGAATAACGAAAATAAACCCGTGCCATCCTCTACAATCGGGTAAAATCCAGGTCTATCGAAATCCATTCAGACAATAAAGAACAATACGCTCCAAATTGAATGCACAGCAAATTATCGAATCGAACATCGACAACATCCGCATGGATACTCCAAATTGTTTAGATACAATAGAATCATAGCAGACATATCGCAAACAATAAGAGATACAGAATGGGCCAATAGATAGTACAGATGCAGCGGAACCACTCTAAAGCGGAGTGTACACAGATCGTTATTGGAAAATGTCGGAAAACCACGTCACAGCGGGGAACATATTATTGTAAATACAGTAACAATATGAGGTTTCCAATACACACAGTTTACGATCGTGGTACTGTTGTTGAAGTATGCTAATAACTTAAATAAAAGTGCTATGACGACAATAATGTTTCTGGCTTTGTTATGGTAATGTTTACTTTAATGCGTTTGTTTTGAATGTCTGTGTTGTCAAAGATATTTGATGTAGTTCGTGATATTTTCAATTTTGCTTTACAAAATGTTGACATTCTAAAGATATTCAACTTTCTTTGTACATTTTAGAATTAATGCAAAAGAAGTGCTGGTCCTTGGAGCCGGATAGTATCGAAAATCATATTTTGGCTCACACTTCCACTGACACACTTGACACTTCCTTTATCCACCTGCACCGAAGCACACACTCTGATTAACCGTTGAAAAAGCATGCAAAAACGGGGCAACCTCGACTGGCATTGATTGCACCGCGTGAATTGATGGCGCGGAACACAAAGGGTTAGTGACGAATGTAGGTGAGCGGCCTGCGGCATCAGCTTTTGTTCGTGGATCATGCTGCCGAGAACTTAAAGCGTTAGAAGATAAATGAAGTATGTGGGTGCTAGCGTGGTAGGAAGGTGAGTGTGTATAAGAAAATTGTGAACGGTGCTGAAAGATTTTTCGGCTTTTCTGCCGCAAACTTTCTTACTTTCGCAAGAGACTTGTTACTTTTCCTTGAAAGTATCGATGGTGTAACGGTAGAAAATTGTTAACAAGTTTAAAAATAGTATAATAATGACACAGGTCGTAAATCTTTTGCATTGCGTTATTCATATCAGAATTACGATATAACTCTAGTTTATGATTCACTCTTCAATGATGATAGTGGAAAACTATTAAGTAACTTCTAAGTTAAAGTATCGAATTGTACAAAAAATGCCAGTTGCCTAGTTTCCGCTGTGTCAGTGAGGCGGGCGTTCCGCTGAACAGCTAGGGACAGTTAGAACGTTAATTGCCGCGTTACAGCCGGAACAAAAGGTTATGGGTCTCGAGAGAATAAAATCTAAGTTCGGGTAGGTTACTTAACATGTTTGATTATGTTCGACAAAACAATAGGGACTGGACTAATATGTATTAAGTTCTTGATTAAGCAATCAACTGTACAAAAATTCATAAAACAACAATTGTATTCAGTGTATTGTAAAAATAATATGTGACAAACCAAAAACTTAGTAATCTGCAGATCGAGTAAAATTAACAGTTAAACTAAAATTAATTAAAAAATATATAAAAAAACGTGTGGCACTCAGGGACTACCGCGGTAAAGCTATTGCATAGCATTTGTAACCTCTATACTTCCTATTTGTCAACGCTACACTTGGGATGATGACGTGATGACATAAAACAAAAATTACGTTCCCATGACAACATCACGTTGTCATGGGAACCGTCATTACATGGTAGGCGGAGTGGGGGGTGTTAGGTTTTTTTCGTTACGGAATTTCTTGATTCGGTCGCCTCGCTCAAAGCCCGCGATAAAAGCTATGCAATAGCTTAAAACGTAAAACGGACAACTTTTATAGAATTTTAATAAACAACCAATACCGCTGTAAAATAAGATTTCATCAACACCAAATATCCAATTCATAGAGACGACCAACAGTTTGCGGGCAAAAACCGCTGTACAAATACCGTTTTTACATAAAAATTCGAATATTCTAGCAACGTAACTAGGGTTGTCAATTTTAACGCCGTACCTTTGCTAATATACAATAAAACTTCTAACAGTAATACGGTATTAAATCAAGAGAGCAAGTTTTCCCTTGGGCTGTACCGACTACTCAGGATTGGGAAGATCGTGGCCTCAACTTGAGGAGCTGCGGTCTTGTCCGGTAAATTACGACTTAACTCTGAAAGGCGTTCGGGCCGTCGAGACCGGAGATTCGACCGGTAAAGCCAGACCCTAGTCAAATGGGAGTGACAGCCCTAGTAGCTGGGCTCAGTTATTGGGTATGAATATTCAAAGTTATCCGCCAAACGGTCGATGCGTACTCCCATAGGAGTATCCGAACGCATGGCATTCTGGGTAATGAAATTTTGAGATGGCATAAATATTTGGCGTAGGTCGGATACATTGGGATCAAAATGCTGGCGAGGACAATTTTGAAATTCCACATTAATGTGTTTATTTACGATTTCCACTTACCAAATAACTAACTAGAAAGGACATGTCCTAAAATGGTTTTTTATTATTCAATAATTCTAACCAGGACAAGTTAAATATATTTGGATAGACATCCCAAAAACTAGTGGTTCTAACTATTTCATACATTTTTAAAGACCTCCAATTTTGAGAAAAATCGTTTTTATTTTAGTAAGAATTTACTCCTAAAACGAACAAACCTTTCTAAATAACTATGATAATATAGTGAACACACCCCATAAAATAGTAAACTTGTCAAAATTGACACATATTACTGTCATCACTGTCAATTGATTGACAGTAATGACAGTACCATGTGTCAATTTATATCTTATTTGTCATAGTTGCCATCAACAAATAAAATATTTGTACTTTAAATAGTTTATAATTTTTCTCATAAATGGAGGGGTCTAAAAATATTATTTCAGTGGTTCCTAGTTCCATATTTTGTCGTTTTTATTTTGATGTAGTTTGATGCTGGTTAGATTTTTCTCGGAATAAAAAACCAACGTCCCTACAAAAAGCGGACATCTCCTTTTCTCATTGCAGAGCAACTGCCTCTGTTCATAGAGAGAAGGACGCGCATTAATTACCACGAAAACACTGTGCTTCTGTTATGTGTTGTTCATCCGCCGAGCCAAAACTTATCAACATAATCCATAGCATTTTTATTAATCGAATTCCATACATGGGTTCGCTCAACAAACTCGACGTAACACGCTAAGAAAAATTTGTTTCTAAGTCATGACGTCACGAAGGCGAACATGGTTATGCACTTGCGCAACTCACTGTATCGCACTGTATACGTCACTTACATGTGATAACCGCAAATAAACTTGATTTACGTGCTACTTGAACGTTACATAATTGAAAACTGTTTATCGGTATTGATTTAGTCGTGTATTTGCTGGTGTTGACATTTATTTGAATTAATTACACCAGTAAAATTGGAGGCTACGTAACTATCTCCGTAAATACGCAATGTTTACGTAATTATTAACTAGGAAAATTGTATACGGTATGAATAAATAATTGAAAGGGCTTGACTAACCGATGAAATCTGACGTAAACATCGTTAAAACGCCGGAACGTAAAATTTCCCATAAAATATTACTTACAACGTAATATTAATGAGACGTTCTACAGCCCGTCAAAAATGACGGAGCAACACGTTAACAAAAAGTGGATATTAATTAATGACAACGTCAAACGACGTTGTTTAGCAAGGCATCCCGTGGTATTTGACATGTAGGACGTACGTACCTAATTGGCCCGCCCGCCTCCCCTGAAAACGTTAAATGGAGGCATTACAACAGACTATGGACGCCTTTGAACAACACAATACAGCCCCTATACAGATATATATTTTGGTTGGTATAAATTACGGTCCTTTATGGAATTTGAAACAAAAAGACTAGCCGATATTTTAATATTTATCAAGCTTTTGGCTAAGTAACAACAGCTGCACGGGTCGATCGATCAGGTTAAGCCACGCTTGCTGCGGTTGGTCTGTGGATGGGTGACCATCTTTACATACCAAGACCCCTCCGTGCCTCGGAAAGCACGTTAAGCCGTTGGTCCCGGCTGTCATTTGTAGATCTTTGACAGTCGTTACGGGTAGTTAGAAGCCCAAAAAGTCTGACAACCAGTCTTACCAAGGGGTATCGTGTTACCTAGTAACTAGGTTGTGGAGGTCAGATAGGCAGTCGCTCCATGTAAAATACTGGTATCCAGCTGCATCCGGTTAGACTGGAAGCCGACCCCAACATAGTTGGGAAAAGGCTAGGCAGATGATGATGATGAATAAATAATTGAAAGGGCTTGACTAACCGATGAAATCTGACGTTAACATCGTTAAAACGCCGGAACGTAAAATTTCCCATAAAATATTACTTACAACGTAATATTAATGAGACGTTCTACAGCCCGTCAAAAATGACGGAGCAACACGTTAACAAAAAGTGGATATTAATTAATGACAACGTCAAACGACGTTGTTTAGCAGGCATCCCGTGGTATTTGACATGTAGGACGTACGTACCTAATTGGCCCGCCTCCACTGAAAACTTTAAATGGAGGCATTACAACAGACTATGGACGCCTTTGAACAACACAATACAGCCCCATATACAGATATATATTTTGGTTGGTATAAATTACGGTCCTTTATGGAATTTGAAACAAAAAGACCAGCCGATATTTTAATCTTTATCAAGCTTCAGAACTCTTTGGACAGTTAGTGTTTCGTGGAACGTCGTTCACAATCATTACTTTGCTATGAAGACCAGAGTTACAGCTGGGTTACAAAACTAAGGCATGATAAACGTTGACATACCTTAGAAGCTTAATTTTTATGACTATAAATTGATTAGTTTTCTTCCATTTGCTTTGAGTTTGTGATACATACATAACATAATCAGCGTTAATGTTCCCACTGCTGGGACACAGGCCTCCTCTCTGTGTGAAAGAATAGGCCGTAATCCACCACGCGGGCCCAGTGCGAGTTGATAGATGTCACACGTCTTCGAATTTTTTGTTCTAGGACATGTCGGTTTCGTTAAGATGTTTTTCTTCACCATTTTGAGGTTGTTGTGATACATAAACACAGTAAATATGGAGACTAAGATATCGAACTCATGGCTCACAGGCATAGAGCCATAAATAAGGGCTTATAAGGCATTAAGCAAACAAAGCAGCCTTCTGAAGTCAGAAATAAATAGTCAATTTAAACCAAAGCGCCGCAGAGAACCATTCATTGAGCTTATTAGCTACATTTTCGAAATACGTCCATAAAAGCGAAGACCCGAGCAAAACGGAATCAAAATTTATTACAAAACAGAACGAGGCAAAAATAAAGCGTAATTCAAAGATAAACCATCCAATTATGAGGAAGCGCAAACAAAATTAGAGATATTTAATAAGGTAATACATTCAGACGGAGCTTTACGTAACGCCTAGCTCGATAACGAAATGCAATTTACAGGAAAACGATGTCATTAACTCTGAAACACCCGAAAAGGGGAAGGCTCAATTTATAAACGAAGAGGAACTTATAAATGAACATCAGTACCTGCTATACAAATTGACAAAGTGATAAGCAACTTAAATGACTGAAGGTTCGAATCTGATCTTTTTACGTGTTTAAGTGTTGGTTAACAATCTAAAGATAGCCTATTGGGGTAGCCGATGACGTATATATTTTTACAGCCAGCTCTCGCACTACGTAAAGTTTTTTCTTTTTTTTTCATATCCAGTCACCCTTTCCTGACAGACAAAGTATGAACTCCAAAAAATCGATAATCCAATTGAAGCTTTCAGCGTGCCTTCATGCATCTTTTGGAGACCTTCAAAGGTCTATTGAAAGCCTCCATGTTATATGTGTTACACTTTTTATTTCCACCACTATGAAGAGTTCATCAATCACGAAGGTCATTTGCATTAATCCAGACGGGTGACGGCCTCCAAAATGATGTGTTAATTAGATCATTGCCAACTCGTCGCGTCCGCTCATCGCTTGCGCTGTCTGCCGATTGAACACCCAGCACTTCAGCATTAACGTTTTAAAATCAATTTCCCGACGGCTTCCAATCCAGGCCTCCCGTCAGGAAATTACCAAGAGGACGTCGTCCCGGGCCTTTATTCAATCTATACTTGGTTGTAGACCATTTTAATATGACTTGACTGCATTCACTGAAGCGGTAGAAAGAGATGTAGGTGCTATTTGTAAAGTAACTGTATGCTTATGATATTTGAGAGAGACCAAAAGTTAATTAAAATATTGGAGCGGCCAAACCCTTGGAAGTCCCAACGTAAACATCCCATTATACCTATTTGAAACTATAACATACATACATAAACTCACGCCTTCTTCCCATGGGGGTAGGCAGAAACTACAGAACGCCACCTGCTACGATCCTTACATAGTCCTTTTGCCTCGTTTACGTTCATAAATCTGGTCATACACGCACGCCGGTTGTGAGTACTACGCACCTGGCCTTTCTGAAGAACATCACCAATAAGTTCAGTATATGTCCTCCTAGGGCGTCCCTGCCCGGCCTTTCCCTTTACATCAGCCTTGTAAATACATTTTGTTAGTCGCCTTTCATTCATCCTCTCAACATGCCCAAACCATCTCATTGAAACTATAAATGTGATGAAAAAGCTTTTTATTAAAAATATCGCGGTTTGCCACTTGCTTTTAATTTTTAATATAACCTGTTACGCAAACCTCGTGTCGGCTTTAATACCGTAATTCAATGTTTTCCGAGTACTCACGGGATGGATGGTGCATACTTTTAATTAACTTAATATATGTTAAAGGCCTTTAATCATATTTTTACACGTTAATGAAAGCTACAGGTTAATGTATAAGTATAGACACTATGGCTCCCTTGGGTGTTGTGAAATAACAGTACCTAGAGTTTTATGAGGAGAGGGATTCAATTATGAATTAATGAATTCATAATGTGATCATAAGTTTGTTTCCTGAGCGTGCTGTTTATTGGAAGAAATCTGGTTTATCTGTTATGGCAGTCTCAGAGGGATCGTGTCCGGCAATAGATAATGAATTGGTAATTTATTTGTCGGGATCTTTGTAAACTAAGAACAGTATTACGCGATCCGTCAACCGCGAACTAAACTAAGTGCTAAATAACTTAGTTTAGCTGGCGGTGGACGGCACGCTTTAGGGCATCAAGCACATCGGCATGCAAACCCAGCATTACAATTACTTCCCATTGAAGAACCGGACTATCACGAAAATTGGTCCAGCCGTTCTCAAGCGATGCACTTACTAACGAACAGCATCTCATTTTTAAGCTATTGCATAGCTTTTATCGCGGGCTTTGAACGCAGCGACCGAATTAAGAAATTCCGTAACGAAAATAAAACCTAACACCCTCCACTCCGCCTACCATGTAATGACGGTTCCCATGACAACGTGATGTTGTCATGGGAACGTAATTTTTGTTTTATGTCATCACGTCATCATCCGAAGTGTAGCGTTGACAAATAGGAAGTATGGAGGTTACAAATGCTATGCAATAGCTTTACCGCGGCAGACCCCGAGTGCCACACGTTTTTTTTTATTTATATACATAGATATAGGTAGGTCTTGATCCTCGTCAATTTGTAAAGCGTTATCTAAGTTAGTAATTACTTCATGCAGGTGCCAGACTAACATTACCGTCAAGATCCACGGCGGAAATAGTTTTAACCAAATAAATTAGAGTTCAGGACAAAAAAGGGAGCTTAAATAAGTTTTCCCATACAATCAATTACCTGAAGGTGTATAACATTGTACACACAATTATTCGGTTTAATTACACAATAAATTAAGCAGTTCATTAGACGAAAACACGAGTTCGCAATTAAATGAACAGGGTGAAGACGACGCTTGATCACAATGTTCACCTAAACGCTGAAAACGTGAAGATGGGAGATAAAAACTTATTCGTGTTGACTTTCCGTGTTCAGTATGTTTTTTTTTTAATTGAATTCTGTATTGTACCTTGGATCAGATAAATGTTCACAATATAACATGATAATATCAATGTTTTGCAATATCAGATCTTCATAATTTATCCCCAAATCTTGTAGCGTTAACTTTAGCCAATGTCTTAAATACGATATAACTACCTATTATCATACGAGTGATGATACAAATAACGAACTGAACCAATCCCAATATCAATAAATCTGAATACGATATCCCCAAAAATAGCAATCCCTAATTCAGAGCATAGCTCCACCTATTTACTACTATCTATATACATCTGACCCAACAGTCAGCGGGAAATTTCACGGTCGGCAGCCTAGGGCTATCCCAATTAATCTTATTCACGCTATTCAACTACATTTGGCATCGTGCGAATGTTCGCCCCTTCGGGGGCCACTAGTTTTAACCACAAAATAGACAGATATAGAAGATCTATTCTCATGAAAGAAAAAAAAAATGGCACCCCAGGAGTGCCGACAGAAATGAAAACTTGAACAATTTTATTGTGACGGAAGTACTTTTAATGAGGTGTCGGTAACGGTGTCGCGAGTTCAATTGTTTTTTCCCATCTCAAAAATGCCCAACGCGCCTAAAGAAGTTTTCACTTCAAAAAAAGTCTAAGAGGTATCGTGGAACACTCGCGGTTGGAACGTAGTTCGTTTCGCTGTAAGTATAATAAGTATTAATACAGAGTCATGTTCTCAAGTTTCAAGTGTCAAACATTTTAGTTTTTTAATACAGAGCCATCTCGTATAGGTTTTTACCTTGCAAAACAAAATCTTTTGACACTTGAAACTGTCATAGCGCTTTTTCGTTACATGACGATTTCTACCAGTTTACAGTTCATTTTTTAATCCCAGAGACTAATTTGACAGGTGCAAATGTCAAACTCCAAATTGAAAACACAAACAACAATCACTTGAAATATCAAATTAGTATCTGGGATTAAAAAAACGAACTTTAGTCCTACCGCAAGCCGCGTTAAAGAACAAAAAGAGAAAAAAAAGCATACAGAGAGAAGAAATTTGGATGACGTTCAATCATCATTAGATGGGTCTATGAAACAAAAACATGGAGCTATTAATGTCATTGTATACAGCGTGTTTATTCAGCAAGTGGAGAGCTTTGGGTGTGTTCCGCTGCTTTCATTATTCCAACTGTTTAAAGTACGATCCTTTTAGAGTTCTTAGAAGCAAACCTTCTGCATTTCCTGTGTACGATGGTGTTAAAACCCGTCAGGATGTACCGGGATCGCCAAGAGTGATCAATCTGCAGCCAAAGTGTGCTATTTTTTTAGTCTTTCGTTGGTTACCGTATATCTTAAAGAAATACGGGTCCTTCCGATCTGCGAACGTGGGTTTTAGTAAATCGTAGGTTCTATCTCGACGTATTTTTGGTTGTTTAGTTTCTGTATTGAACACAATTTTATGGCTGTGCATAAATTCATCACTGCTTTTTGAAAGTCTAATTTATCTTTTGAGATTTACCATCGTAAATATTGGAACATCAGTTTTAACCTGATTAAGTTTTTTTAAGATAAATAGAAGCTTTTCATTTTTTTTTTTCCATCGTATCAATTCGCAATATTTCCCTTAGCGAGAAGGTCAAGGCAATGTACCATTTCTGTTTTTCTAGATAAGGCATAAATTCACAAAGAATCCCTAGAGAGCTGTGGGATAGAGCAATAAAAGAATATCTTGGAGTAATGTTGTATTGTTTTTCCTAGAAATAATTTCACTATTCCAATATTGTTTCAGTATTATAAATATCATTGTCAACCCTCAGTTAGTTATAAATTAAAAGGTTGTTAAATTAGTAACGATCCATAAACATATGAAATATTCAAGGATTAATTTCAGTAATGTACCTATGTCAGTTTATCGTCGATCTTAAATCCAGAACTAGTTTGAACAAGGTTAATGGATATCTTAATACCCTCAAATCAATAGAAAATTTTAGATAATATAAGAAATTTTATTAATTGATAGCTGCGCTTATTTTCTTCTAGTCGATTAACGTCAAGAAAGAATATCGTTGAGAGGTACATATTGTAAATTTCATGAGCACATGAGACGTAACCGAAGGTCTTTTGAGGGCCAAAAAGTTCAGCATCAGAACAGAAATTATCATTAACTTTTAAGTAAGTACTAATAATCGAATAACAGAGTCCACAATAAACAAAGATTACACACATATTCTATCTAAAACCGGCCAAGTGCGTGTCGGACCACGCACAATGAAGGGTTCCGTAGTTGTGATGAATTTATCCCAAAAACAAACTTAACTTTGTAGTTGATAAACATGTTCTCCCATACGGAATGTATGGGAAAACATGTTTTTGCAACTGCAAAGTTAAGTTGGTCGATTATTACTCGATAACTAGGAAAGCCTACTTAGCTGTGATAGTTTTCCTTTTAATTTCGTTATATAAACTACTACTGTGATTTTTTTCACACACCCAAAACCAACCATTTCGCTGCACTTGACTCTAACAAAAATTAGCACTTTAAAGCTTAATATTTTGCAAACGGATCCCTGAATCCAAAAATAGTTTTCACAAACTCAATGTTTTTGTAAGACCTTTCCAATGATACCCCACACTATGGGATAAAAAAATAAAAAATAAAACATCACCACTTTACGTGTATGGGAGGTGGTACCCTAAAAAAAAATGTTTTTCATAATTTTGTTTTACCACTTTGTCGGCGTAATTAATATGTATACCTATGTCAAATTACAGCTTTCTAATACTAAGGGTCTCGGAGCTAGACCGCGGACAGACAGACAGACAGACAGACGGACGAACATGACGAAACTATAAGGGTTCCTTGTTTACTACGGAACCCTAAAAATGTAATAATAGAAGAGCCATAATGGAAAAAGCGAGCGCTAAAATTAGATTAGCTCCTGTAAAGTGAAAACGAAAACATATTCATCAGCACAGACGTTTCAGTAGCCGAACTTGAACCAACTATGTGATGTAGAGACAGTAAATTTACTCGGGAGGTAACAAACGACGCATTAAAGTGATGTCAGCTGAATGTGTGAGTTAGATTCAGACGGTTTAGTTTCTAAATGTCTTCATTTTGGACGTTAATTACCGTATTTCGGTCTCATTGTGGCAGGTTATTTTGGGTACGTTGTATGGATTCAATTTATGCATTTGATGATGAGTTTATTAGTTAAGGCCAGAGAAGCTTAAAATAAAAACAAAACGAAGTTTAGAAGAGGCTTTGAATTAAAAATTCTGAGTACTTTTGAATGTGCATGGTCATTTTGTAGCTTGGCGAATGCAACTACTTATTTCAAAAACATCTCAGCGCATTCCATTCAGTAAAAAGATACAGCATATTGGTTTCAGTAATGTTTCAAAGGACCAACATGTAACAACAGCACACTTAATCCATTCAAGTCTAAACGATAAAACCAGATTCATATTTTTATTACCATTTAAATTCTGTATCAAGTCACGAACCATGAAATTTCGCATAATAACGGAATAATAATTAAGACTTTTTTATTAATAAGCTTAACCGCAATAACACTGGTAGGTACTGTTACTGGTTAATTTAAGTAAAACGGTACCTCCGAAGAAGGTCAGGGTAACAAAGTAACAAAGTATGAAACAAATGGTTAGTCATAACAGTGTGGACTATGTCTTGTGTATTTATAGGAGATGCGTGTGGCATGAGTTATGTTCAGTAATAACTGTAATAAGCTAAGCTATTAATAGGGAGTCGTTTTCCTGTGAAAGATATTTCCATGTTACTTATTAATTCCTTAGGTTCTTTAGTGCTTGAATAGACCTTCCTTCACTGTTAATCATGAATCTTGGCGATTTTTGTAGAAGTCACTTAAAGAGGGTACAAATGCTTCTAACAATTCCTCTAAAATAGTGTCTTTCTATTTTACACCATCATCATTATCTTGTCCTTATCTTTTTAAGCATTAGGGGATAGCTTTTATTGTTCCCACTGCTGGGATACAGGCCTCCTCTCTGTGAGAGGGAGTGGGCCGTAGTCCACCACGCGGGCCAAGTGCGGGTTGATGGATGTCACGTCTTCGAATTTTTGTTTCTAGGACATGCCGTTTTCCTCACGATGTTTTCTTTACCGTTTTGAGAGCAGTGGTGATAAAATAAATTACACAAAGTGCCTGCTTGGGTTCGAAACCACGACCAACTCGTAAGCTGCGGCCGTTACCACTGGGCCACCACTGCTCTCCCTTTATTTGGGATCAGTCAGTACCCAATACTTTATTTGCATTCCACAATGTGTACTTAGGTGATAGGTATATGTGATCATTGTAGACCCTGTCGGGCACAGCAAACTAATCGGCGCAAAATCTCTTCTTCCTACATACACAAATTAATATGTAGGTTAATGACAATAAGTACGATTGAGGTCCAGTAGATAGGCAGATTTCTCAATACATAACACGAATGCGATTGTGTATTGCTAAGAAAATATCAATTCCCAATTCTTTCACTTCACAACTGAACAAGTCGTCAATATAACCCATTTCTGTTACTGCAAAACTTAATCGAGAGAATCAGGTTACGGTTCTTAAGCTGTAATGTATAGGTTTGAAAGCTGAAGTCGTTAAAGAAACCGCATTGGTGTACAACTGTAAATTATGCGAGAACATAAATGTACACTACGTTTTCCTTTCATCACCAGATGAGCACAAAATAAAAGCTGTTTTTACTTAAAGCTTTGCATTATTTATTTTTACGACCCCCGTGTACATGTGACCGCGAGTGGTGTATAATGTTGAAAAAGTCGAGGAAATAAAAATGTGACCCATATAGGGAAGCCAAGAGAGTTGGGAGTTCTGTACACGGGTTTATCTCACACATCCAGATAAAATATTTCTATTGTTCGTTTGTAATTGTTGCCATGATAAACGGAATCCCTTATTTATCTCCATTAGAAAGGAGCTAACCAACGAATCGGAATAATGTGCTACTTTGTTCAACTAAAAAGAAAATCTGAAAAAGTCCACTATTCTTTTCATTTCGAAGCCATTCATACTCATTCCCGGTCTGAAGCAAAGGATTTTTTTCCCTCAAAGCCTCCACAAAGTTTCCATCCTTTTATTTTTCAGGCTCCGTTATCTTGTCTCTAGGGAAATAGGAAAGAAATTGGCTAGAAACATGATGTATTACGCCTTTTAAATTTAAATTATGGACCATTATTGGAGGTTTCAGATTCAATATCCCATAAAGATTTATTATTCAAGTTCCTTTGACTATCATAATTTATATCTTGATAGCTCTCAGCTGGGGCTGTATTATGGAAGCTGTCTACCTTATTACATTATTATTGAAAAAGCAGGATAATTTTCTAGGAAAAGTGATTATTTTTCTATAACCTACGTCTTTTTAAAAAGAATACGTTGATGATAAAATTCAGAAATGTTTATTTTTTCATCGCAAATATCTAGGTAATTGTGGACTTTTTGATAGTGTGACGGTTAAGAGAATGGAAGAAATTAAAGGGGTGCGCCAACCCCACGTAACATGGAAAAAGGTCAGGAAGATGATGATGATAATGAAGTAGACCAGGTACATGTAGACCTTTAGGAGACAATATTTACTTAACTGTTTGTAGCTATATAAAGTTTCCTCAATACACGTGTTGCCTAAATTCAAACCATCATTGTCCTAAATACACAGTTAATTAATCTAACCTCATGGGACCAATTAGACCTTGTTACACCAATGTTGTGGAAGCAGAACAGAATTGATTATGTTATGCAGTTATGTTGTTGGTTTATCGTATTCATTACTGTCGTCAATACGATAAGTAATAAATATCTCATCAAAAAATTTTCGCTCATTGGTTCGCTCGCTGCAGTAAACAGGCAAAGGTTACACTTTTTAAAGCTTACTGCCAAACTTTTTATACGAGCAGCCTGTGGGTCAGCTGTACTCAAAGATCGATCAATGCCTTGCGTGTCCAGTATAATAATGGATTCAGGATGCTGCTGGGGCTGCCCCGCTTTTGTAGCGCTTCGGGCATGTTTGTGGAGGCTCGGGTTGATGGCTTCCATGCTATAATGCGCAAGCGAACCGCCTCCCTACTAAGCAGAGTGCGGGGCAGCACTAACAGTATCCTTCAAGTTATTGCTGAGAAGTAGGTATGACTCGGCAGTCATGAAGGCTTTCGTTCGGATTCTGGTCAGATAGCGTGGCAATCTATCCTGAACTCGAGCGGGTGGTTTCATGACTACTTACACCTTTTATGTACCTACCTTTTTGTAATTTATATCTGTACTAACATAGCTTGTAAGATAATTCATGTGACTAACAATTATGGACTTTGTCTGAATAAATAAATAAATAATAGATAATAATAAAAACATAACATGTAAAAAATGCAAGTCTCGCAACGCAGTTCTTCTACCGCAAAAAAATGTGAGATCTAATGTAAAACCAAGTATGTTAATTTATTCAGAACTTATTTGTCATCTTTATTTCTTTAATAAATATACTGACTTGGCCATTGCCCCAACAATGAATAAGGAAAAACCTTGGATGTTATCTTGATATCGTATCGACTCGTAAATATTGATGACGTGTTGCAATTAGTCTGTTGCATGCTTCCCTTCGTTTCATGGTGCCCCATATAAGAAGTTTTGGAACTCGAGAATTGAAACTTGTTGATAGAGCTGTTGTGTAATAAAAGCGATCGATGCTAAACAAATTATTAATTTGAGCGACCTACTCTTACATTTTCCTACCGACATATCCCTTGAAAACCGACACCATAAAAGACAGTGGGGAATTATGCGAAGCAGCGTAAGTTAAAATACCGTCATTAGTATTTTAAGTCCGTATAAAAAACTAAACTTGAGCCAATAACAGTTTCAAGTTTCTGCTCCACACCCACAAGAATCGCGACATGGCCCCAAAAATATTTAATATTACACTTCGCTTACATTTTTACGCCATTTGACTTGATACATTAGACGTAAATTGCACATTTTGTTACCCCAAAATTACTTCGCCGCCGTTCCAGCGTTAATATATTTTATACTTTAATATTCCAATCTAGGTGCGACTTAGGGACTTATCACACTGAAGATTTGTGAGCGTTTTTCCAGCGAGGCGATTGGTGAACGCGCTTGTCCGTGTGCTATGCTTGTCTCGCTCCCTCTGTACACTCGTCTCAATCGCTCTCGTTACGCATAAGCGACGATCTTGCTGCGTATACGCGGCGGGCGCGATGATCAAACAGCTCTTTGGAAAGATGCTCATAAATCGGCAGTGTGTAACTCCCTTACTTAAGAAAGATAATGTAGAATGTTCCGTTCTGAGTCTATATGAAAAGTTAATAGCAGTCGGGATTCAGTCGTTATTCTGCCTGAGTTTGTTCGCGAAGGAATGAATGAACGTTGTACCTATAACTATTTTAAGAACAGGTTTTATTTGATCGGATCTATCTGTGTAATGAATGGACTATTCTTTATTAACTAGTTGTATCGTTTCATACAAGACTGGTCTCTGTGGTCATCATAATGTTGTGTACAGACGCCAGCACATCAAGCTACCCGAAACTGTCAAATTTTCCCAATCAATTTTGAACCTTATTTTTCAGCCATAAAGTTGAAAATCTATTAAATAAATTTGACAGATTGTAGTAGCTTGAAGTGCTGGCGTCTCTACCAAAACACTGCGTTTAATTTTCATAGGCATATTCATGATACACAATAGTCGATACGGAACCATCAGTTACATCAATTTTGGAAAATATATAAGTCAGATCAGTTCCAGATGTTCACATTACCATAACAATTAAATGTCCAATAACCTTACAATAACCGGTTATTTAAACTCCTCCGAATAAACAAACGCTTGCCTCGCAGACGTCACTATTTCCATATATTATTCAGAATCTGGGCAGCAAATACTTATTGATCGTCGATAAGTTTGACGGCCGCCTTTGGATTTCGGACCCAGATGTGACGAATTATATTCGTACAGACTGCAAGTATTTTTTGCTAAACAAAAACGGTACGAAATACACTAGTTTTCGTACCAATCACACACTTTGAACTAGATATAATTAACGTTGAGCTTTTTAAGAAATAAAATGGTAAGAATGACATGAAAAACTACGTTGAAATCATCAGCTAAGCATTTTCCCAACTATTTTGGGGTCCGGTTCCAGTTTAACCTGATGCAGCTGAATATTTTACATGGAACGACTCTATCTCTCTATCTGACTTTACAAACCAGTTACTGGGTAACACGACACCCCTTGGTAAGACTGGTTGTCAGACTTTTAAGCTTCTGACTACCCGTAACGACTGTCAAAGATCTACAAATGCCAGCTAGGACCAACGGCTTAACGTGTTTTCCGAGGCACGGAATGGTCTCGATATAATGGATGGTCACCCATCCACGGACCGACCTCGGCAACCGCAGCTTAACCTTCGATCGACCCTAGCGGCTGTCATTATTTAGACATAAGACCAGTCTACAAAAAACTACGACGAATTACACATTTTAAGATATTCATTTTCCCAAAAATAATTTCGCCACATTTACCAAAGAAAAGCAAAGAAAAATTCCCTTTAGCCGTAGTCTTATCTACTTCTAATAATCCCTCAAAATATGACATAAATGATGGATGGCGGAGGTTCGAAGACGTACACTACATAAGCTTTGCTTTATTCTGAACTATCAAAATATTTTCTATCTCAAATCTTTTAGATTTCACGCAGGATTTATTTCTTTATAGTCGATTTACTGTTAGATACTTTTTGTTTGAAGTTAAACGAAAGTGGCCGTTCAAAGTTTTTGTTAGTATTGATAAGCGATAGACAAGTCATTTTTTAAATAAAGAGTTTTCTATACCGTAAGTACACGTGGAAACATAATTTTAGTGTCAGTTGAAGGTAATTTTTAAGGGTTCCGTAGTCAACAAGGAACCCTTATAATTTCGCCATATCCATCTGTCTGTCTGTCCGCGGTCTAGCTCCGATACTCATAGTACTAGAAGGCTGTAATTTAACATGGGTTTTTTTTATGGTACCTACACGTAAAGAGATGTTTTTCTTTTTTTCTTTTCTATCCATGGTGTGGGGTATCGTTGGAAAGGTCCTTCAAAAACATTGTGAGTATGTGAATACCATTTTTGGATTCAGGGATCCGTTTGGGAAACAGTAAGCTTTAAAGTGCAAATTGTTAGAGTCAAGTCCCCCCCCTCTGCCAGCTAAATGGTTGGTTTTGGATATGTGAAAAAATTCACAACAGTAGTTTATGTAACGAAATTAAAAGGAAAACTATCACAGCTAAGTAGGCTCTACAAGTTAACGAGTTACTATCGACCAACTTATATTTGCAGTTGCAAAAACATGTTTTCCCATATATGTTTTTCAGCAACAATATTAAGTTCGTTCTTAGGATAAATTGATACCAACTACGGAACCCTTCATTGTGCGTGGTCCAACACGCACTTAACCGGTTTTTTTTTCTTACGTACCTACATAATAATAGGTAAATTTTGTAAGAAAAACAAAACCATCCTAATATCACTCCTTAATATTGTTTACGATATCTTTCTGTTTACATCGAAGGCGCTAAGAATCCACCGATCCTACAAAAATAGATCTGGTATTTTGTAAACATTAACGTGTAATGTATTCCCCATCGAGGCCGTTCGGAAGAAAAACACGTCTAAATATAGAGACACTCATATCTCTGTGGAATTAATCTGGTACTTATGTACGATGAAGGCCTAATAAGATAACGATCTATTTTAAACTACTCTTGTCACCACAGTAGGTTCTTATAGGTCGTAATCCCATAAACCTATTAGCTATTAAGTACGTCACTGAGTACCTACCCCAGTTACATGACTTGACGAAGGCGCCACCTGATATTGATCGCCACCTGATTTGTCTATCTGTTCTCTGCCTGCTCAGCCTTTTCCCAACTTTGTTAAGGTCGGCTTCAAGTCTAACTGGATGCAGCTGAATATCAATATTTTACATGGAACAACTTCCTATCTGACCTCCACAACCCACTAACTGGGTAATACGATACCCCTTGGTAAGACTGGTTGTCAGACTTTCGGGCTTCTGACGACCCATAACGACTGTCAAAGATCCACAAATGACAGCCGGGACCAACGGCTTAACGTTCTTTCCGAGGCACAGAGGAGTCTCGATATGTAAAGATGGTCACACATCCACGGACCAAACCGGCAAGCGTAACTTAACCTGATGGATCGACCCGTGCGGTTGTTATTACTTAGCCACGAGCTCCTCTCTATCTGTTCTCATCAGTATAATAGTAAAAGTATTTAATTGTTTTGTGGAACCGAGCTCTATCGGCTACTTACTACAACTAAACATGGCCAAAGGGTCATTTAATAAACACCTCTTTGTCATAGGAGTCACAAACAGTCCACTGTGCAGGGCCTGCACGGAGGATGACGAGACAGAAGCTCATGTGCTTCTAAACTGCCAGGTAGTTGCCATGTATAGGGCAAAGTACTTCGGTAACCCAGGTACCCTTAGTGAGATCAGTAACACCAAGGCGTTACTGGCCTTCCTTGAGGAGTTGGGGTGGCCCGTCTTGCCAATTACTACTAAGCAAGTTTCCTTTATCCTATACTATTAAAGAGCAATATTTGTATATATATTTTTATATATGTTCGTACTCACGTTCTCGAAATCGACTCTAATGATTTCGATGAAAGTTGCAATATAGGGGTTAACGGGGGCGAAAAATCGATCTAGCTAGGTCTCATATCTGGGAAAATTCGTTTTCTCCGTATTTTCACCCGAGCAGAGCTCGGTCGCCCAAAGTTTAGAACAAGATAATGAATAATGACATGAGAATAATGACATGAGAATAATGACATTAGAATAATTACATGGTAGCATGGAATTAGTAAGTACCTACTATCATGGCAGCTTGAAATAAGTAGGTACTATACATGGATTAGTATGAACTTTCCTATACTATTAAATGAGCATTCTCTATTTTCACCAGAGCAGAGCTCGGTCGCCCAGGTAAAAGAAATGTAATATAGTGTAGTAAAAGTGTGGTGGCGGTTACCAGCCCGTCTCATCTTTTGATGTCCTCCCTCCGGTTAACGCCCTAAGCCGAGGCTCGTACCCCACAGGGGGTGCCCTTAGCGAACGTTTACCCTAGCTTTTTAGCTTAGTTTTATGTGTGTGCCCTGGCTGGAGGCTTTGAGTGTAGCAGCTTAAGGCAGCCACAGGATTGACCGGTTAAATAGTCATGGTCTCAGAGACCAGCTATGAGATGCCCTAAAGAAAAAAAAAAAAATAGGTGGCGGTTAGCATAGCATAGATGCAAACTTTTTCTTACAACCACTAAGTACGCGTTGGACGTCACATGTAAATTATGTGCACATTCACGTCAAAGCATTAAGTTTTAATAAGGAGCATAATTTAAAACTGCCAGCGAACTCCTTGCTTACTCGTCGAGTAGCACGTATTCGTTTTACCTTTGCAAGTATTCCAGTAATGATTTGAATAACTGAAGCACTGCATATGAAACGTTTGAGGGAAAAGGATTGCGTTCTGTTATGGGAATAAATTACAAACATCTCATGTGTTATTAGTGTTATTACTGTTTGCTACTGTCATACCTTGGATCTCTACTGAACTGAGAAACGCTGAAAAAGGTCATACACATAGTTGTTTATTGAATTCACAATCCAAAACGTTTCAGACATAGAATGGTCCACATTCCACATGGAAAATACAATTGTACTCCAAATAAAACTGACCATTGAGCAATTTTTATCCTCAATAAAAAACACTGAACCATTTTCAGGACGAAGGTTTGAAATAATCCTAACCTTTTCTAGTTACATATTGTAAACATAGGAAAGTAGTATGAAACTAAAATTGCTCTCCACATCGAAAACTTGTACAATTTCTAAAGCACATATTCGTGGGGCGAAGCGAATAATTAAGTGCGAGCCTGTAATTAAAGCCTCTACAAGTGTCGCTAAGAATGTAGGTTATACAAAGTTAGCGAACATTTTGCTTTGCTAAAGCAACTGATAAATTCAAACGATCTTGGGACCCGGGCTTGTACGCACATAATATTTTTTTTTTAAGTTAAAAATTATTTTAATTAGAAATACAATCGGCAACAATATAGTTGATTCAACAGAAATATTTTTTGACGAAATTGGAATAAAAAAAACAGTAGCACTCCGGGAGTGCCGACAGAAGTGAAAACTTGAAAAAAAGAATCGGCACCGCGGTAATCAACGCGTTGATGTCTTTTACTCCACGCACCACGGTAATCAACACGTTGATGTTTTTTTAATGGTCCTTTTGACCATTAAAAATACATCAACGCTGGTGTCGTCACAGTGTCGCGAAATCAAGGGTTTAGTCCCATCTCAAAAATACCCAACGCGCCTAAAGAAGTTTTAACTTCAAAAACTAGAGGCACAAAACAAAGGCAGTAATTATTCCCAAGAGTTTTTCACAAACACCCACCAAGGAGCAGCGACATTGTTCAGAGTAATGAGCTCAAAAATGACGTTTATACGCGAAACTGTAACTCGCGTCTTTCACACGACGCGAGTTAAGTATATAGGCATAATGTTTGGATATCATTAAACTTTCTGTGTCAACAATGGAACGTGCTGAATAAGGTAATCATAAAGTGAAGGTAGATTTAATATAAGTTACGAAAAAGCTCTATGAAATATAGCGTCAATCTTTGCTTGCTCTTGAATTATTAGGCATATTTTCATATCTACATATAGTATTTTTAAGCGATCCAATTTCAGAAATGAGCGCCCATCAAACGATGCCCCCGCCCCTCCTGTCGTGCTGTTTGTGAAACAATACCTACACTATAAAAGACCTTTGCAAGGCCAATGCTAAAAAAGCTTTCGACGAGACTGAATGCTGTTCGAAATTTTTATAGATAAGTGTTGATCATCGATACGACGAAGAAGAGGAGCTCATAATAAAATTATACTCCCAAAACATTCGAGCTCTACTTTTACCAGGTAAAGAAAAAAGGACCACCACCATGTAAAATTCAACAGTGGCAACATATCGGACGAGTGTAACTGTCTCGTACGTGACGTCACGGAGTCACGGAGCGGTGCGTGTACAAATCCCTTCACGGTCGGCCAGGCGCCGGCGCACGTCCCACCCTTCGCGAGCCATTTGTGTCCACGTGTCGGAATTTTTAATAGAACCGGAACACCGTCCTTCCGGTGAGTGAATCATGCTGAAGCTCGTACGGAATTGCACGGACGTTTTTGCTCGTTGCGTTTTCGTGTAATATAGATGGTTTACTATTTTTACTAGTGTTTATTTGCCTTTTGGGAGTTGATGTGAGTGTTGGGTAGTTTTAATTTAAATGCACAACTCTTTTGGAAGCATGACTAAAATGATTTCTCCCTTCAGCAGCAATGTTGCTCAGAACAATTTATCAATCTAAGGATCAGCCACAACAGCAAATAGCTTTCTGCCTGTTTTCAATTTATCAATATTGAAACAGGAATTGGATGATATCGAGCTTTTCATTTATATACCTATCAATATAATAATATTTGTCACGTAATTCTTCCGTATCTTTCAAAGGACCCAATAAATATCAAAACCGTGTGACCTTTTCCGAGAGGAAAAGTTTTCCTACACCACTCGGAACTTTATAAATTATACTCCAAATATTTGTCCATATCTTCGACTAAATTCGTATATTCTTTCACACTACATAAACTTGATCTCTGGGGAATAAAACCTTTGTAAGAGGCGACAGAAACCCAAAAAGCTCGGCGGGCGCGCACAAAAACTAAATTTTCACATAAATAATTCATCAGGCAACATTTTCAGTAGAAAAACAAACGAAATCCGAGCACTGCAAAAGAATTATGGGCGTTATTTCTAAAATTTTGAAATAATCCTACTACATAAAGAATACATATTTTTCGTGGGCCAAGAGCGATAAACAAGATTAAAATTACACGAAGCGAAGTGGGCGAGGCTGGGGCATAAATCTGAAAGGAAAGCTGGAGTTGAACGGCTACTTCAAACAAAATGGTCAACAACGAAAACACAAACACTCGAAACAATGAAACAGCCACCAGGTTCCGCTATGAATATCTAATGAAAGAGAAAATGATACTGCTGTATGGGTATCATAAAGCTGAGAGGACAATGGAAGTTCAAGGCCGCAGACAGACGCTGCATGTTACAGGTACGGGACATGTGCCATATACTAAAGATTACTCTCCCTTACATACGATCGTAAAAGTTAATACCCGTAGACAGTCGTAAACACAAGCATGATCCCAAAAAATGAACAGTAAATATTATCTTATCATTTTGTTATGAAAGTGAGAATTCTTCGCCCCCAAAATATAATTACGAAACATAATTAATCTCGCAACTTTATTTAAGGTTCTGGCTAAAAAAGTTAGCTGTGAAATTACTCGACAAATAGAACGAAATATATTTTATTCGGCTGCAGCACAAAGTTAAATGTTTACGTTCCTAACAATAGTATCATTATCTTACATACTCAAATATACTCTCAGCACACGCATTTCTAAAAGGCTTTTAGTTGCAAAAACATTTAAGTCTAACATTGTTTTCGAATTTGTACAGCTGGAAAAAAAAATTGATCTAACAGAATAAGCTTCAGGGATTTCAAACTGTCATTTCTAAATCCTTATAGTAGAATTACATTATAACAAAGGTGGTTGGGAAAAAAGGCGGCTAGAATAAACCTGCATACAGGTTGGCAGGGACATCGACGTGAAAACTGTTACCATGGATTCAGTACGTGATTCAGAAAGATTACTTTAAAAAAAAAAACAGCAGTTTCATACATTTTGACTGCATAGTTTTTGCACTTTTCTATGAAACAGCAGTTTTTTCTTTTAAGACGCAGATATATGACAGCGACCTTGAATGATTAGCTTGCGTGTTCTGTACTGAGCTCAAGCAACGCGTCGTACGTCCAGCCAATAATAGGACTCGCCCATCAAGGAGCGCTGTCCCAAATTAGACGCATTATTAATTTATAACACGTAAAACAAAAGGTATTTTAATAAAACACGTATATTAAAAAAACAATAATTTAATTATCTTTAAAATAGTGCAAGTTTCAGAAAAATACGCTCAATAAATTTTGCGTCATTCTCAGTTTTTTATCCGAGTTAGACATAAATTTACGAATTAATTTCACTATGTAATATAAACATAATCAAAAATATGCCTATATTAAAATATTAGGAAAATGCTCTAATTTAACATATATTTTTTGCAAATCACTAACACTACTCGTGTAGACGTCATCTTCAGTATAAAATCATTAAAAGTCGGTTATCGTCCCCTTATATAACCGACGAAAAATTTCAACGCTGGTCCAGAAACATGTACTGAATCCATGGTAACAGTTTTCGCGTCGATGTCCCTGCCAGCCTGTATGTAAATTTTACAAGAGTCCGTATGAATTAGGTAAACGGACAGTCCTTGTGATAGTATAATGAGTATTTACACAAGTAGGTGCGCAAAAACCTTTTTAAAGTAAAACGAAAGGAAAAGTTGATAATGAGGAAGGCGAAAGTACCATTTAATTCAAAGAATATATTAGCATTTTTATGTCCGTCTATAGAATCTGAACTCTGTTCGGTCAAAGCCCTTTCTGACATAGGAAACCCCTCTTTGGCCAGTATTCAAGGCACTTTAAAACCCTCAAGGCATCAGTTTATCTGGAGAAACACTAGTCGTTCCCAGGCCATTGCTCTTGAAACATAAATTAACATTAACTAGACACGTCTGGACTGAATGCTACTTTATTTTGTTTTACAAAATATATTCCATTCTACAATGTATTGTTTGTTTATTCGTCTCAAGAGTATTTCACAATAACAGTTGAGTGGGACATGAATTTGTTATTGTTACATTTATTATTTGTACGTCTTATATTTATTGTTAAAATAAATGAATAATCATCGACATAACAATTTGACAGCACGAACGGTGTTTACAGAATTCATCATCATCTTCACCGTCCGCAGCACAATTGGTCATAAGTTTCGACTTTAGCATCGCTTGGGCCCTTGTGGCTAAGTAATAACAGCAGTACGGGTCGATCGATTAGGTTAAGCTACGCTTGCCGCGGTTGATCCGTGGATGGGTGACCATCTTTACATACCAAGACCAGGGCCGTGCCTCGGAAAGCCCGTAAAGCCGTTGGTCCCGGCTGTCATTTGCAGATCTTTGACAGTTGTTACGGGTCGTCAGAAGCCCGAAAGTCTTGACAACCAGTCTTACCAAAGGGTACTACCCAGTTATTGGGTTGTGGAGGTCATATAGGCAGTCGTTCCATGTAAAATACTGGTATTCAGCTGCATCCGATTAGACTGGAAGCCGACCCCAACATAGTTGGGAAAAGGCTAGGCAGATGATGCTCACTGACGCATAAATCTAATAAAAAGGAGCCGAGTCCTGAAGTGTGTAGAGTTTTTCCACATAACAAACTAAGCATAATAGGAAGCCTGTCCTGTCAGGTATATAGCTGGCAATATTTTTAGTTGCTAGACGATTTCTGGGAATATCGGGCTTGGTGCCCGGAATCTCATAAGTTTCATACCCTAGGGCGGTAAAATTGTGTCTGGGGGTAGAAATATGTTAACGACAGAGCGTTTCAGAATATATAAGAAAATGCGTAAACAGTTCCTCTATGTGACCTTTACGTGAATTAGCATTTTCTTGGTTTTGATATATTTTTGTAAATGGCACATCTTCCAAATTCAGGCGAAGTGATTTGCCTCATGTTATGAATGTAGTTGAGTTGGAGTTAACCTGTTTTACTGCTCAGTAATATTTATGTTACCATTCTAAACGCCAATGGATGTGATACGTTTAGAGCTCTTGGTAAGCCAATCACCAATATGTACAAATAAATAGTACCTAGAGCACAATAAATAAAAAGTTTATTCAGGTAAAAAGGTAAAATACTAAATAAATATTTGCTTAAATCTACGAAAAATTAAATTATGTTATGTGCCTGAACTAGATCATCCTCTGTTTCAGGCGACATGATGGTGATATGATTTGGAGGCAGTATTTGCGACATTCCAGGGGATTTATTTAATGGTTTCTTAATATAAATAGCATGATCACTTACCTGTTTGGCCATACGCGAATATACAAGCATTGTACCCGTCGAATGCATTGTCGAGTATATCCCTGCCAAGACATTCGAATACTGTCTTTTGAGAGGCAAAGTGAGGCAGGGATGGGTCCAGGGAGTAGAAACAATGGTCGAACGCAAATGTCTTTGGTTGTCTTCTGAAAAGAAAGAAAAAGATTTCGTTAGTTATGTGATATATTCGGGATATTGCAGTTAACTGCTCGTCATAGGAGCCTTCTGAAAAGACCTGGCACATTGCTATATGATACGATTTTTTTTTTATGGTCTTGCATTTCGTAGTTGACCTCTGAGATCATGACTACTTAACCGGGCTTTCCTGTGGGTGCCTTAAGCTACTACACTTAAAACCTCCAGCCAGGGGTTATTATTCAACTATGCTAATTAGAACTAGGTGAACGTTCGCTAAAGGCACCCCCTGTGGGGTACGAACCTCGGCTTAGAGCGTGAACCGGAGGGAGGACATCAAGTATGGGACGGGTAGGATCAAACTTTTGATCATGATTATTAGTAGGGGAATTTAAAGCTACGTGCTCAGCTGCAACAACTGCTGGCACTTCGTTATCGAGCAAGGGTCGGGGGGGATAATAACTACTTCTTGATGCAATTAGATATGTAAACGAAAATGATAAGCACATCTAAATTTGTGACAGATCGATTCCATGAGGACTCGATAATTTTATCAAACAAACACAATTTAACATTTACATGAGAAGAAAACCATGGGAATATTCACACAGAAGCTTAAAACACTAGCATTATTACACAAGTACAATAAAAACGTTGCTACCTCGGTAGTCTAGTGGTGACAAGCGCTACTACGAGCATGAGATCCTGAGTTCGATTGTCGAGTCCGGCAAAGTGTTATTGGGTCTTTCCATCTGGAATATCTCAGTAGCAGCCCGGAGTCTGAATTTTTGCCTGGTTAATGACAATAGACTTGGGACTTAAACATAACTGGCGAAATGTGGTTGAGGTACACCACAGCCTAACCTTTTGGGAATACAGATGTGATGTTGTGTCTAATAAAACTTGTGAAAATGAGCACATTCAGTTCGGAGGTCGTCTTGAGTTTGAAACAGCTACAATTTCCTATTTAAGGGTAGAGTAACCTACACATAAACAGAACGATTGCGTTTACGCCTCATGGACGGGCAATGCCCACGTACGTGGGTCGTCTAATCAAACTATGCTAATGGCAGTAACTTTTAATTAATTGCACGACCAGCCAGACCTTTACTGAATCCTACGTTTGTTAAAACACTATAATTTCATTGAAACTACGCCGTTTGTGTGAACTACGTTTTTCTATGTTGTAGTTAGAAAGTTATATTGGGCACGATTTTGATAAGGGATTCAATAATTTTGGGTTTTGTTGTTAGTTTGGTTACGTGTTTAGCATTTCCGGAAACGGTCTGTTATCTTTATTCGTAAAACTTTACAATACCAAAATTGGCTTTATGAAATCCCTGTCTTCTAAGCGGTCGTGGCCAATAGTCTATAGAAAGGTTCTTATTTGGTGCATATTTTTCATCCTAACACGCATAATATGACTTGAAACATGTCAAATTGGCGGAGTGCAGCACATCTCTTTTCCCGACAACCACGCTCTACATAAATTGGAAACCGTTTTTATACGATTTTTATTTTACCAGGTACTCGTAATACCGAGAAAAAATGGTTTTCTAGGAAAATATTCTAACCGCAGTCATATATTTATTTAGGAAAATATAACCGTTTCTTCTACTTCCTCTTATAACTTTATGGTGATTATTCTGTTTTAGTCTTCTACATCCTTTTTAGGGTTCCGTAGTAAACAAGGAACCCTTATAGTTTCGTCATGTCCGTCTGTCTGTCTGTCTGTCCGCGGTCTAGCTCCGAGACCCTTAGTACTAGAAAGCTGTAATTTGACATAGGTATACATATTAATTACGCCGACAAAGTGGTAAAACAAAATTATGAAAAACATTTTTTTTTTAGGGTACCTCCCATACACGTAAAGTGGTGATGTTTTATTTTTTATTTTTTTATCCCATTGTGTGGGGTATCATTGGAAAGGTCTTACAAAAACATTATGAGTTTGTGAAAACCATTTTTGGATTCAGGGATCCGTTTGCAAAATATTAAGCTTTAAAGTGCTCATTTTTGTTAGAGTCAAGTGTCCCCCCCCTGCCAGCTAAATGGTTGGTTCTGGATATGTGCAAAAAATCATAGCAGTAGCTTATATAACGAAATTAAAAGGAAAACTATCACAGCTAAGTAGACTTTACTAGTTATCGAGTATTAATCGACCAACTTAACTTTGCAGTTGCAAAAACATGTTTTCCCATACATTCCGTATGGGAGAATATGTTTATCAACTACAAAGTTAAGTTTGTTTTTGGGATAAATTCATCCCAACTACGGAACCCTTCATTGTGCGTGGTCCGACACGCACTTGGCCGGTTTTTTATAACTTTAGGCCTTTTGTACACACACGTTTTTCTTGTCGTGGAAAACTACAGTTTATTCGTCGTGTCTAGGCACGGTCGTCAGTGTTGTAAGGATCACTGTGGAAGCTTGTTGACATACACGTTTTTTCTAAGGCGCAGTTTATACGCCGTACCGTAAAGAAACCGTACCGTGTAAGGCCTTATGGTGATTAATAAAAGCCCAAAGTAGTTTAGTCAAAAGATAAAGTAAGGAAAGGAAGATACGAAGGAAATTAAAAGCTGAATAAACTCCGAATGAGAACAGTAGCAATAAAATCCGATCACAGTATGACACGAGCCAATACCCTTCTCATAATACATTTTCCTAAAGTTGAATCACTTTATACCCCTCGACAGCTACATTCGAGCTGCAGAAATTTTCAGCCAACTTAAACCTCCCAGCTGAACTTATTTTTCCGATCCAATATATTCTATCCCGTTCACCCAATCGCTTATAGAGAGGGACAGAAAAGGAATAAATTCCCTCAATACTTTTCGTTTGGATTGGATATGGGTAGCGTGCCAAAAGATAATGTTATTACTTCGATTTATTGACCTAATTGTTGTTTCTTAACGATGGCAGGATGACTGTTAATCCTACTAGATTTGTATCTGGACGCCTCATTAGTTCCAAGGCTTAATGTGTTACTTGCTTGTTTCGTTAAAAGTTCAGTGACCTTAGTTTTGGCGCATTTGCTAATGCTTGTAACTTTGCTAATATGCTAATGTGTTCTCGTAGCTCAAGTTATTAGTTAAAATTAGGCGCCTAGCGTTTCTGAGCTAACCAAGAATTTCGGTTTATTAAAAGGGTGTCTAGTTGGCATAAATTTTAATTAATTAGAGCTATTTCAGGACAACATTATGAAACAATTTTTCCTTCTCAGGCAAATTTTCCTGATTTGCAAAGCCTATAGCAGAAACCAGGTAGTACCTGCATTCCCCGGTCAGTGCCCCTAAAGTGTAGGAACCCCGACCACCCACCGGCCATCACCCTATAGCGTGTTAATGGGACGTTTAACATGTTAAACAGGACAGCTCTCTGCAGGACTAGGAAGTCATACCTTACTACTGTTTACTCTAACGTTCGAAGTGCTCCTGGCAAGTCTTCAAAAGACAATGACCTCTGTGAAGTCATAATTCAGCTTCCTACCTATTCCTCAAAAAAGTAGAACGAAGTTCAGCAAGCAACAAAGAGTACTTACTGAACCTTAGATTTATTTGTGGTCTTCTAGAACTTATTGGAGTTAGGTAAGTAAGTACCTAAAACAATAAAGTGTATTGACCTTTCCATACAGTTGCTCATCCTCGTGGAAATTTTATTTGAACCCTTTTCACGTTTCTAAGAGCCGTATTCTCAAGTTTCCTTTCTGAAGAGTGACGATACTTTTCCGAATTTCCGATCAAGTTTGTAACTTGAAACCGAATTAAACGACAAAGAGCGAGGAGAAGTTTTGTTAAATATTCGTGATCTAATCATAGCCACTTTCCTGGAACACTGTTAATATCATGGCATTCCCTTGATAGCATGTTCATGGCATAAGATCGACTTGCGAATTGTTGAATATAGAATGCATGCGGAAACAAAATCATTGGAAAATCCCAACCATAATATTATTTTTCGGATCCACAAAAACGAAAACTTTTAACCTAGACGAAGCACAACAAAATTCATCAAAGCCAACGTCCTACACACTACATGCAGGATTCAGGTGGTTATGACAGAATTCAATTTGCCAAAGCAACTACTACGTCACACCTACGAGCATGCACGGGTTAGTAATCAACGCCCAGACATGCTTTGCCAATTTCAGCTCAGTATTAAAATTATGCAAGGCGAGGAAACCTACGCGAGAGGGAAAATTGCGAAAGACGGCAATAAATAGATCTCAACTGATAATGTGTAAATGCTTGTTACTGTCTGTGTTTAAGACTTGTTTTCAAATACTTATTTAGGTGACATTGGGTGCTGATAAGATATGCTGTGTGGTCTCCAGTTAAGGACAAACAATAGACCTTTATTTGTGTTAATATTTGGATGGATATACCAGTATTTTACATGGAGCGACTGCCTATTTGACCTCCACAACTCAGTTACTAGATATCTGTGCAGAACCCAGTGCGAATGCGGTGTTCCTAACCAAAACATGTCCCATATGCTGGAGTGTCCAAAATGTCCACACACCTGCACTTCTGAGGACCTAATAATTGCCACTGATGCCGCGATTGGTGTGGCCACCAACTGTTTCCAACTACCATAGACTCGAAAATAAGAAGAAGAGCTCAGTTACTGGTAACCCCTTGGTAAAACTGGAATACAATAGGATACAGTAACAGATAGTACCTAATTCGAAAAACATATGGCCAAACAAAAGACCAATTCTGAACTAGTGCACTCCAAAACAAGCGATGAAGCAAAACTCATTTCTGCCAGATTCGGAACAAGCATAATTTCAGTTAATTTGTGCAGATCGCACTGAGATTAAAGTTGCTAACGAGCATCGCTATCCATACTTAGATAGAAATCGACGAGCCGCTTGCAAGTATGGCAATAAGGCTAAGTTCTAATGACGAAAGCTTGACGGGCGTTTGATGAACGGGAGCTTACAACGTCTAATGAGGTACGCCTTTCTAGGTGAACAAACCGTGAGTGTGTAACGTATAAACGGGAGTCAGGCATTTGCTGTCTGAACTTAGTTCATCTCCGGAAGGGTAAAGTTGTAGTTTCCGTATGCAGCCGGGACTTGGTGTTCTAATTTTGGATGCAGGTGAGGGTTTGACATTTTGGATCGATGTTGGTAGTTAGAAGTCAATAGTATGGTTACACTTTAGCTAAATTATATTTGAACATAAGATGTTTAAAGGCATGAGGAACAAGGTGTAAACTTCACTCATCCTATATAGAAAAGGGAGGATCCTCCGACATGACTGGTATCGTGTCTGGTGGGCAACTGACCAACGATTAGTTAGTTAGTAACGATAGTTACAACAAAATACCTTGTGACATATTGCAATTAAATGAAAGAAAATTTAAAACTCATATAAAAAGTACACTTTGTAAACAAGCATATTACAAATTAGAGGATTATATCCAAGATAAGAGTGCTTGGAAACATGCTGGTCCTGTTCCATAGGACAATTTAGAATCAAGACAAAATCAAACTGGTTGCTAATTTAATTGTAAAATTTATTACTTTGTGTTTTATGACATTGATTTTACATTCTGTGATTACTTCCTTACACACTGACTTATTAATTGTAAAATTTTAGGAAAATCGTCTACTTTTACAATGTTTGTAAATATGTGAGAACCATGTATCTATCACAAATTAAATTATCTATCGTTGCTTCATTTTTAATTCTTTTTACCTATTGTGGTATAGTAATTTTATTCTAGGTGCATCGTCTTCACATATAATCATTTTTTAACAAATGTACGTACATATACAAACAATATTGTAAAACATTTTAAAAGAGTAACGGTGGAGTTTCTTGCCCATTCTTCTCCATACGAAAACTACCTTTTGGAAGGGGCGACTAGAATCAATTTTATTATTTTGTAATTTTTGACGTTCAAAAGTGCCATACATGGGCCTATTTGAAATAAATGATTTGACTTTGATTGATGTCGAGGAAGTTATATTTAAGCAGTTCGCACGGTAAACTCAAATTTCGCGATGCAGGATTTGTGTGACGTCATGATTTAGTGTGACGTCAGGTCTTGGATGCATACTTCGCATGTGGCGATGTAGATGCCACCACAAATGTAACTATCAAAGAAAGGAGTAACTGAAGACGATAATTACATTGCGCTGGAAAATGGCTCTTCCCAAAAACATAAAAAAACATTCTTTAGATACACAAGCATACGTTTTGTTACAACTTCTCATATTCTCACGAGATAACACTGAACGAGAAAAGTTTCGAGAGACTACGCTTCGAAAGAACCAAGTTTAATAAAAAAAACCAAGTCAGCCAAAATAAAAAGCATAGATACATTTATGTAGTGGGAGTCATAGACAAGTATCGTATTGTTTCGAAGATGCTACGTGCGATCTGAACGCAGAACAGGCAAAGTTGCAGTTTTGGCAACAATGCCTTCTTGTTGCAAGTTAAGACACGGAAAATGTATAACATAACACAACATCACGCCTGTATTTTCCGAATGATTAGGCAAAGGTATACTTATAGAAATCCCACATTTGTGGTGGCAAGCCTATTACCATCAACCGTCACAAATCCAGACTCCGGGCTGCTAGTCAGGAATTCCAGATGGTAAAATCCAATAACATTTTGCCCAACCCGGGAATCGAACCCAGGACCTCGTGCTCAGCAGTAGCACTTGCGGCCAATAGACCAACGAGGCAGGAAAATGTAGTCTCGTTAAATTGTAGCTGCGACTGTGACATTCAAAGGGCTTGAATTTCAAAGTCAGAAAATATGTTTATACTCGTCTCAAATCGTGTTTGCTGGTAAAGTTGTTGTGTTTACTATTTGCCCTCAGAGAGAAAGGTAATAAATATCTAATCGTAAAATCATAACGGAGTTTTCTTCACTTTCCTCTCATAACGATCACAGGAAAATTCACAAAGTTTTAATTGATTTATTGGCTTTCTCTAAACAACTCCTACATTCAAAGAGCTAATATCGTTAACGTAAAAGTATGTGTGAAACTTTTTAAGGGGACGATAGCTGACTTTTAATGATATTATACTGAAGATGACGTCTGAACGAGTAGTGTTAGTGATTTGGAAAAAATATATGTTAAATTAGAACATTTTCTTAATATTTTCATATAGGCATATTTTTGATTATGTTTATACTACATAGTGAAATTAATTTGTAAAGTTATGTCTAACGCGGATAAAAAACTGAGAATGACGCAAAATCCATCAAGCGTATTTTTCTGAAAACTTCACCTTATTAAAGATAATTAAATTACTGATCTTTTAGTATACGTGTTTTGTTAAAATACCTTTTGTATTACGTGTAATAAATTAATAATGCGTCTAATTTGGGACAGCGCTCCTTGATGGGCGAGTCCTATTACTGACTGGACGTACGACGCGTAGCGTGAGCTCAGTACAAAACACGCAAGCTAACTGTTCAAGGTCACTGTCATATATCTGCGTCTTAACTTTAACCTGATCAAACAATAGCTTCTCGGGTATCGACTATATTATTATTACCATTTGCAACGGTATATCCAAGATGGCTACTTCGAAGACTATTAATTCTGTTCTAAGGTCGAAGCCCTACTTTACCTACGTCTATGCCAATTCCCTAAAGTGCTATTCACAACCACAGAGCACACAAGAAAATGGTAGTTCAATTCCATTAAATTTAACAGCAATTTCGCTTATAACCTTGTAGATAAACTTAGTTAGGTAGACCACGGACAAAGTCCTGTCTAACTTTGCATGCAACCGAGACAGGCCCGCCTATTTTACTATCAATTCTTGAAGTCCAGAAGCCGCGAGACATCTAAGAAATTACTTCAGGCTGAAGCAAGACATACTACAAAGCTTTTCCCACAAAAATTTAAATGAGAAAGCTTATAAAAAGGTAGGCACAATTTTCAAGTCAGTAAAAAGAGTCAATATATCAATGTACGGTTTCGCGCAATTTCCTGGGATGTCTTTATACAGTTCGGTACGTTTGAGAATTGGCTCGCAGTCAAATAAGACGAGAATAACAACGAGCACAATAATGGCGAGTGTATGTCGAAGCGGGAAGACCGCGGCGGCAGGACGCCGGAAGGCTCTGCAACGTTTGCTATAAAATAACATTCCCTGGCAACAATCCAAATGCTCACTCATAATATGGATGCGGCGGGACCGCAAGACACCGCACGTCAAAAAACTCACGATACATTTTGCAACACAAGCAGTTTCTGAAGGGTTTTATGACGACAACTTGGTTCAACGGAATCAGCTAGACTTAGCAAGGATTCAGGGATCATTTGAGTGCAGACGTAAGAGTTCTAAAGTAATGAAACGTTTCATGTTGGAGGTAAAGCTTACACGTGAGACACCTTTACTTAGATTACTACCATTTTGTTTAGAGCTCACTTGACAAGAAAATACAAAATTCGTTTTGCCTGTTCAACTTGAAAGCTGTTGGATGTTCGTTTTTTTTAAACCCAGCAATAAATTACCTTGGCAAAGGCGCCGTTTCTGAACAAAGTGTGAAGTACATTGCTAACTGTAGAAGTATTTTCATACTCGCTCCAACATCGGTAACAATTAAAATTATAAATAACATCCTTGAACTCAACACGAACGAATCGAACATAATTTCCACTTCTATAATATGGAAGTTTTAGCTAAAACAAGTTTCGAGAACTGCGAGAACTGAATAAGTACTACAAACTGTGGGCTCATTAAGATATTTATGATAGTGCTAAAATCGGTGTTCTACGGATATACGGCCACTATAACTTTGCTTAATCGACAATGTAGTCAATAAAACTGGTTTTTGAACGTGGAACTTTGTTATCGCTGCAGATTTCGCTTTGATTTCTATTCCCTTTCTGACCTCGTACGAACTTTTTCTCAACTTTGTTTAGGCTATTCATAAAACTTATTACTTTCACTGTTATTTATCATTTTTCTTTAATAAATCATTACGTTATCATCTTCTCTCGTATCTACGAGTTATACCTATGAGAACGGCTTATGGTGGTCGAAAGGTTTGTCAGTCAACAAGATTGGGTTGCGTTGAAATCATTTCAGTATCATCATATCTCGTGGAAGTGGTGGAGGCTATTTGCTTAATGCACACAGTCAATCTGCCTAGCCTTTTCCCAACTATGTTGGGATCGGCTTCCAGTCTAACCCGATGCAGCTGAATACCAATATTTTACTATCAGATTTCCACAACCCAGTAACGGTAATACGATACTCCTTGGTAAGACTGGTTGTCAGACTTTCGGGCTTCTAACGACCCGTGACGACTGTCAAAGATCCACGAATGACAGCCGGGACCAACGGCTTAACGTGCTTTCCGAGGCACGGAGGAGTCTTGGTATGTAAAGATGGTTATCCATCCACGGACCAACCCCGGCAAACATAGCTTAACCTGATGGATCGACCCGTGAGGCTGTTATTACTTGGCCACGAGCTCTTCTGCTTAATGCACAAGTACACTTGTAAATTAAACAAAAGAGTGATGATAAAATAAATAGAACAAACAAATTGAACAAAGAATTCATCGCTGTTAAAGGCATATTAGCACAGCACAAAGGAACAATGAATGCACTCAGAGAATGCAACTGTGCATAGTCGTGAGCACAGGCAGTTTCTAGTTCATTGACTACGAACGAAACCCATTGAATCTTGAAAACGAAGAACTATTGATATTATTTTCTATGTCCACCAGTCTCAGAACTGAAATTATTATTATTATTAGCCTTTTGTGTCCCACTGCGGGTCCTCCTACCATTTATCCCTTTCTATTTATGTATGTGGTCTGAAAATATTTATAGTAATTAAATTATCATAGTCCCAAGTCTATTCGACGTTGTAGTCTTCAGAAATTGTTCTACGTTGATTTTCTTCGGCGAAAATGTCTTGTTAAATTACTTCTTTTGTTAGGCTAGTCTGTTAACGACAGAGAATATTGTTCGCCCAGCAACTAACTCAAAGTTATTGTTGCTATACATCTCAGGTGGAAGCCATCCCAACTGCCTATTTGTCCGGGTCGGAGAAATAATTCCTCATTTTGTTGGCAGAAATATGTTGATGGGATTGGCAAGAACTTATTCTAACAAAACTCAACTATATTATGCTCTTGGATCTCAATTAATTAACTTGGCTTTGTGAATATTCATAATAATATATAACTTCCTTAACAATTCTTAGAATAAAATATAGCTTTGCGCAGCTTTGATTCTTGAGTAGCTTTTAAATTATGAATAACTAGCTTTTGCCAGCGTGAAGTTTGGAAATAATCCCACGGAAACGTACCACCACGCGTACACGCACGTCATTAAAGCTCCCAGTCGGCATGATTTGTTCCGACATCTTTAACAATCATCGTCATGTATCAGCCAATTTACACAAAACCCTAATGAATTATACACCTAAACCTTCCTCATGAATCACTTCGTCTATTTGTGAACACCGTATGAAAATTAGTTCGGTAGTTTTTGAGTTTATCGCGTTTAGACAGACAGACACGGCAGGGGGACTTTGTTTTATAAGATGTAGGTAAGTAGTGATAATTGGCAGAAATCTGTTGATAATAATTTTATTCTACAAGGTAAAGAAGAATCGTTTCTAGAAACTTTTGCTCTCAATTCCAGGAATGGCCGTAGAAGAGTGAATCGAAAGGCAAAACCATTTTATCAGCTTTGTGAATATTTGTTGAACGTTGTTTTTCATTAGCACTTCTGACAACTTTAGATATATAGCAGATTGTTTAAGACAGAGTTTGAACATACGTTTGGAAAGCTAGAATATTTACGTATGTTAATACTTATTAACGGAGCTAAATTGAGACGGATCTCCATTCTCCAGTATTTCATTCGATTGCATTGTTATTTATTCTGCAACATTACATTATCATCATGTATACCAGCCAAAAGTAACCAAAAAAACCTTAACTTTAGAAACGAATTTTAATTTTCAGCTCGAAAATCCGTGTTTTCAATTTCAACAGGATTATAAAAGTTATGATAGGTAAGTTAGCTGTATCTGACACACATACGTCTGCAAAACAGGGAACCGTCGAAAAATATTTACCCAAAGCTATTTCTGTAATAACTCTAAAATCCAATCCCGTAATTATTCACGTAACATAAAACATAATCTTCTGATTTCTTGGAAATAAAACCCGTTTTATGTCTCAAACTCGATGTTTGCAGAGCAGGATTAGTCGAATGGCGAAATAAAATGTACGTAGTCACATTAAATTTTATTTCTACGACCCACTGGAGGTATACCTTTTAGAATCACTAAACACGGATCCCATTAAATCTATGATCAACATTATAGATTCGAACAGCCTCTAAATCTTTGTCGCAAGTTCAACGGTTTTAGAAACCTACATATCAATTTTATTACACATTCAGTCAAGCAATAAAATGAGGTCCATAAAATATCTAGATCTATGAGAATCCTGTTGGATATACAGATAGATTATTCAGACGGAATACAGTATAAAAAACCACGGGTAAGGTGATCAAACTGTATATTAGCTGCTTGAATGGCACAGCAGAATCCACATAAACGTGACAGAACAGTGAATGAAAAATAATTGGAACACGCTACATTTATTAAATTCAACAGTGATACGTATCTATATTCCTATAAACAGTAGAATATTAATCCGACAAAAAATCGATGAACTGTGTTTCATCTAAATTGAAACCAATACGTTCGTCTAGCCAATGGCAAGTTGGCAATAATTCTGTGAACCTATTATATCAGTAGATAAGTACAAGCCTACACTCATGAAAAAACAAGACAGACTGTGTAAAATAACATGATTGAAAACTAAATCAGGTACAAAAAGCTTTGTAATTAGATTTATGGTAAGGAGATGAAATCACATACAAAGGGAAAATAAAAACAAGACAAACTTTTAAGAGGGAACAAATTGAATTTAGTATAAATGGAATTCATGGTCTTTTGGGAAAGGGTTCAACCACATGTACGAAATACAATTGTCCCCTTTTATTTTACTAGACTCCATAATTGAAACTCGCAAAAGTGTTTTAATCCTTCACGATTAACATTAAACCCAAAAAAATCTACAATACACCAAAAAAAAGCCAGACAAGATTCCCACAGCCAAGATTGATTAAATTAAAAAAACATTGCCCAACGAGGGAGAAAATATTGCAGCCAATTTAAGAGCGCACCGAAAGCTGATGTATGAAAAGGAGGGTGTATCCAATTCGCGGGTAGCCGAAAATATTGCGGAAGAGTAATATGGTCTCCCCTTCAAGTCGTTTCTGTAAAGTTACACAGTGATAATACGGTCGATATTGCTCCCCCTGCAGATTATCATGTCTGGGCTCGTTGGAGGTAGGTAAATAGCAAGTGGGTAAATAGGCAGCTGAATGATGTAGTAGTGAAGGTTTTTGACGATAACATTGAAGTCCCAATTTTTGCGTTCACTAAAGATTTTGCTGAGCTAAATTCTGTGCAAAGGAAGATGTTATGAGATAACCTATTTCGATAGTATACAGATGACATTTCATTGTTGTGTTTGCAAAAAGTGAACGCTTGTTGAAGTGAAAACTTCTTTAGGCGTGTTGGGCATTTTTGAGATGGAGAAAAAACAATTGATTTCGCGACACCGTTACCGACACCTCATCTTTGTAAACGCGATTGTGCTCTTTATTTATATTACGTTACGGATTAATGTTCTATGCAAGTATTTTTACTTCAAAGGTTTTGGAAGTTTATTTTTGATATACGCAATTGTGCTCTTTATTTAGATAAGGTTACGGACCAATTTTCTATAAAAGTATTTTTCTTCCACCAAGGCCATCTTGTTCAAGTTTTCACATCTGTCGGCACTCCCGGAGTGCCAGTTTTGTTTTTTTTTTCGTGTTTTGAAAGAAAACTCCGCTGACCGTGACCAAGAGCACCAGTTTTCAAAACTTTATAAGAATGAAAAGGAATGAATTGAATGCTCCGTAAAAGTTGTTTTTCTTCCTCAAAGTTCTCTATGATGCTTTTAAAAACTTTCATCCATTTGGGACACCGCATACCTGCATTGTTTGGATGCCATCCATTTTTGTCTTAAGATATCTTTGTTGGATTTCAGTTTTGTTGCGTTGCTAGAAAGTATTAAAAAGTTTAAAGTTCTTATTTCATGAGTGATGTTGTGGATCCAAACACAAACAACAGCCATTCTTCTTACATAGCTACTACCATGCTATGTACTCGGCAAGGCTTCCAGTAATCTCTCAGAGGGAAAGATTTTAGTTCAATATTCTTCGAGGTAAGTATAGAGCTTTTGTTGGGATATATTTTCCATTTTCTGATAAATATTAGTTTCGTAAAATCATGGATAGCAAGAAAACTGTAAATATTTTCATACAAAACAATATTTCAACGTTATAACGGTGCGCTGGACAATGGGCTAAAAGCAGCCGCACGGGTCGATCGATCAGGTTAAGCTACGCTTGCCACGGTTGGTCCGTAGATGGGTAACCATCTTTACATACCAAGACCCGGCTGTCATTCGTAGATCTTTAACACTCGTTACGGCTCGTCAGAAGCCCGAAAGTCTGACAACCAGTCTTACCAAGGGGTATCATATTACCTTGTAACTGGATTGTGGAGGTCCGATAGGCAGTCGCTCCATATTAAATACTGGTATTCAGTGGCATCCAGTTAGACTGGAAGCCGACCCCAACATAGTCGGGAAAAGGCTAGGCAGATGATGATTAACGCTGGACTTCGGACTTCTATATAAGTCCAAAACCACAATGTCCACGTCAGAAGATATAATCATCAGCTGACCGCAAACTATTAGCCATCCTTTTGAAGAAATAGAAATCACAATAAAAAAAGGTTTTAGTTGCGTTAAGTAAGAGACAATAAAGCACAAAAAGTATAAAAGGCCACTTTCTAACGATCATGACCCGTGGTTTGCGCAAGCGTCAGCCATGACGTTTAGTTAAAATTGTCGTCACTCGTTTTCTTTTAATCTGATAACATCTCTTGCTTCCTTTTTTGAAGTAAAAACTTCTTTAGGCGCGTTGGGCATTTTTGAGATGGGAAAAAACAATTGAACTCGCGACACCGTTATCGACACCTCATTTTTGTAAACGCGATTGTGCTCTTTATTTATATTAAATTACGGATCAATGTTCTATGCAAGTATTTTTACTTTAAAGGTTTTGGAAGTATTTTTATTTTAAATTGTTCAAGTTTTCACTTCTGTCGGCACTCCCGGAGTGCCACTGTTTTTTATATTTTATCAGGTACAGCGCTACTGCTGAGAATGAGGTCCTGGATTCCCAGGTCGAGCAAATTGTTACTGGGTTCTTTAATTAGGAATTTCGTAGCCCAGAGTTTGAATCTGTGCCTGGTTGATGGCAATAGGCCCACCTCCTTTTACACGAGACTTAAACATTCTTCTTATTTTCATGTGGTTAGTGACTATCTGACTTAGCTTCACATGAGTCGAGAAATATCTCTCAGACGTGCCGGTTTCCTCACGATGTTTTCCTTCACCGTTTTTGAAGCAACTTAACATTTACAAGCGTAATTACTACTGACATAATTAACGCTCTGTCTATTAACGTTATTAGAATATTGTGCTGTTAATAGGTGTGTTCAGTTACACAATATCATAGTAATATCATGATTTTCGCCACCTATTATATAGGACTTAAACGTAACTGGCAAAATGTCTCTGCCTAGCTTTTCGGGGCATATTAGCGTGATGTTATGTTGTCTCTTGCTTGCCTTTTGATATTGTTCAAAGTAGTGACTATACAGGTTCTTTCTGTTTTGTAAGTACTTATCATATTGAACCTACCCCGTCTAATTATGCGCACGAAGTAGTAGACAAAAGTTAGTCTTCCAGAAACGAAGTTTTTTAGAAGTTAAATATAAGCAAAGAAGAAAGGCAAAGCAATTTTCTTCTTTACTAAACACGTCAGACGCAGTATTAACAAGTTCTTTGTCATACCAAAATCATTTGACTACGAAATCATATTTTTATCACTTCTATTCAATAAACAAGTTTGAATGTAAATTTAAAAATCCCCGCCACAAACATTTCCTCATTTCTCTTTCCTACTCCATCACCAGACCCTGTTCAGGCTGAATAATAAAGTAAACCGAAGGAGAGCCTAATTTTTATTTTATTTGTAAAAATAAAAAACGCGAAATGCATTCCCTTTTCGTTCGTAATTGTTTACTCAAATTCGGATTTAATGTTTCAAGATCGAGTGACACACCTACTTTGAAACCCCTTGCTACGATCAGGATTCTACTCTAGAATCCTTCGCTCCGCTCTGGATTCAAAGAAACATCATCTCGTCATTGAAATAGTTGTTGGCTCCATAGGCAAACAATCCACTATTTTGATTATTTTTTCTTAATAAATTGTTATCTTGATTTCTTTGAAATACACTTACTCATGTACTTTTAGAAGACTGTTTAAAAATAGATTAAAAACCAGATTAAAGGACTTATAATTTTAATCTCAACTTAAAAGTTAGCCAATTTAACTTATCTACCAGTTATCAATGACTCAGCCGTCAATATCAAAGTCAAAACAGATTAAAAGGGCTATTAATGTTTTAAAGAGTTTCTTCATAATATCTTCGGAGATAAATGCGATAGTGCAAAGACACAGTGACAATAATTATGAAAATGACTCCGGACAAAACTTACGAAACTTGTAATGGGATAAGTTTGCAGTAAAAGATCCGCATACAAATGTTTGTATGGCCGTGACAAAAAAAAAAGATATTCCTAGGAGACGAGCCTTTAACTGGAAAACTTTGAGATCTTTTATTACGGAGACTTTGTACAGTTCTTTATAAAAAGTTACTTTACCCAATTGCCGAGTATAGAAAAGACATCTAATCATTAGTTCGAAAATTCAACGCAAAGAAAATCCGGAAAGTAGAAGTTTGCTTTCGCTTATAAAACTTGCGAGTGAACAACTTTGTTTAGCTTGTTGTATTTTTCAAGAATATGCAGACTTGGCGTTTATAAACCACAGTATAAAATGAAATGAGTGTTTCCAAGTCTACTTAAAACCACAATTTGCGTATTTTACACAGGAAATTCAGAAAATACTTATCACTACATAGTATAAAACAAAGTCGCTTTCTCTGTCCCTATGTACGCTTAAATCTTTAAAACTACGCAACGGATTTTGATGCGGTTTTTTTTAATAGATAGAGTGATTGAAGAGGAAGGTTTATATGTATAATAACCCCGTTTATACCCGTGCAAAGCCGGGGCGGGTCGCTAGTTTAGAAATAAACATTACTAGGTTTATATTAAATTCAAACAAAATACACAAGTTATGAATTGCTCTTATTTTCTGTTACCACGTCGACCCACCTGCCAATATGGCAAAATTTATGACCATCCAAGTTGATGACCAGTCCTTAAATAACATTAGAAGCAGTGTAGGCGAGTCATCGCAAAGGCTAGCAGACTCATAGTTAGCCTTCCTCAGCTTCGTCTATCCAAATCTGGATTTAATATTCGTCAATCCACATAGTGACATCATGGCCCCGCCGTTCGCGGAAAATGAAGTTAGATCAGGTTCTGAAATCAACGGTACGCGGCAAATAGTGGCACAAGTCAGGGCACGAGCAAAGCAAACATGACACGAGGGTCGTGTTTACTCTATACAAAGGGCCGAATACGCTACGGGCGAGGCGATGACGTCACGGGGCGGCGCCCCGGTGGCTCGGGGTGTTCCAACTGAGCTCGCGTTGAAACGCCGCCGATGAGACGGTGACATGTAAATATGGCGCGAATTTGCATGTGCCAAAAGCAATAACGTTGAATACATTGAAAATAAACACGAATTTCATTCGTGCAGTTGAGGAACATGCATATCTAAAGGCTTTTGCAGTCGGATAATTCTAAACATAGAATATGCCAAAATACAGAAACATAACGGGGACATCCCACACACACACAAACAACAACGAATAAAAAAATCTACTGCACCTACACTACTTCCCCTAAACATAGGAAAAAAACACCGAATGACTCATCATAAACACGATAAAACTATACACGAAAGCTGACATCATTGATAACCAGCTCAATTTATCACGACACGAAAACATTGTGAGTATAAAACAATTTGCTTCAACTCTCGGCTGATTGGATAATAACTTTGTCGCTAAACAGTTTTGTTTGCGTCTGTCATCTCGTGTGTAACAAAATCATGTCTGACATGCAAGAGATTAAAGTTGTTAGACGAATTTTCTGGTACGTTGTGGCAAAAAAATCTGCCTTACCTATATTTACAACAGATGCAAGCATAATAATATATAAAAGTAGATCGACGCGCATGTTTTTAAGGGTTCCGTACCCGAAGGGTTCCAGATGGAACCCTATTACTAAGCCTCCGCTGTCTGTCCGTCTGCCTGTTAGCGAGCTGTATCTCATGAACAGTAATAGGTAGACAGCTGAAATTTTCACAGATTGTGTATTTCTAATGCCGTTTTATCAACAAATAATAAAAATAAAATAAAGTTAATAATTAAAGGGGGTCCCATACAAGAAACGTGTTATTTTTTTGCTCGGTATTAATACGGTACGGAACTCTTCATTGTGCGTGGCCGGTTTTTTCAATAACAAAGATAATATTTTTATCAATTCGGTCACGACCAAGGTTAAAATACTTCTTTGAAATTTGCACTGGACATATTCCCTCATGAATTTGTGAGCATTCCCGCACCCTGTTCCAAGGGTTGTTATACACTGCAGGGCAATGGCCTCTCTTCCCTCCTTCCACTAATCTCCATCTACTGCTATAAGTGGCCAATCTAAAAGTTCCAAGGGTAGTTGGAGTAATAACCTCGAGGTATCAATGGATGAATGTCCGGTCCGATATAACCCTTTTAATTCCCTTGGCCCTTGGCGGCTAGTCCCAATGGGGATTTCCCCACGTATAAAAGGTTATTCACCTATGCGTAATACAACCGCAGAGTGTTCGCGCATCACCTGAAAAAGCAAAGCAAACAAGGGTGTGCTATAACGTGGGTGTTTCAAGACCGATTATTAAAATGATCAAGTTCACGCTTCGTTCGAATACATTTTGTCTCCTAATCTGTACGGAAACCCCAAAACAACGCCATTTTTAGGGTTCCGTAGCCAAATGGCAAAAAACGGAACCCTTATGGATTCGTCATGTCTGTCTGTTCGTCCGTATGTCACAGCCACTTTTTTCCGAAACTATAAGAACTATGCTGTTGAAACTTGGTAAGTAGATATTCTGTGAACCGCATTAAGATTTTCACACAAAAATAGAAAAAAAAAAACAATAAATTTTGGGGTTCCCCATACTTAGAACTGAAACTCAACATTTTTTTTTTTCATCAAACCCATACATGTGGGGTATCTATGGATAGGTCTTTAAAAATGATATTGAGGTTTCTAATATCATTTTTTTCTAAACTGAATTGTTTGCGCGAGAGTCACTTTCAAAGTGGTAAAATGATAAAACTAAAAAAAATATATGATGTACATTACCATGTAAACTTCTAACTAAAATTGGTTTGAACGAGATCTAGTAAGTAGTTTTTTTTTTTTAATACGTCATAAATCGTAAACCGCAATTTACCTTTCATTCAATGTTACTTGCTGCTACGGAACCCATCATGGGCGAGTCCGACTCGCACTTGGCCGGTTTTTAGTAAATCATGAGTCAGATCCTCTCCTGACATAACATAACCTACACTAAAAAACATTTCGGTTTACAAACATAAGCCACAAAGTGAATAGTCAGTAGTTGTGACCACACGAGGTCACTTTGCCCTTATTTAGTCAGGCTTTGAGAAGCTGCGACCTCTATTCTCCTTTTATGTCGGTTTGGACTTAAAATTAAACTGTCTAAATGTGGACTTGGCCTTTGTAATATTTGTATGCATATCTCAACTATTTATAAATCCTACTATTATTATTATTTAATGTAATTTTTGGGAAATTTTGTGAGAATGGATGGATGGATGTTTGTTACTCTTTCACGCAAAAACTACTGAACGGATTTGGATGAAATTTAAGCACACAGATAGTTTATAACCTGGATTAACACATAGAATACTTTTTATCCCGATATTCCCACGGGATCGAGACTTCTGCGGGTGAAACCGCGGGCGCTGCTAGTTTAATATATTTTTTATCACATCTATTCAAAAATTTCTAGTTTAGTCCTCGTAAACAGGGACTAAAATAGCTTTTTAATCCCTAGGGATTAAAAGTGATTTGAATTTGGAACGTGGATATTGTTAGTAAAAAAAAGTTCCAATCACCAAAGAGATCAAACACGAACATTATATGAACAAGTAACAGGCTGGCAAGAGAGAGAAAGTGTGAATTTGGTCAAAATGAAAATCCAAGATGGCGGCTGCGAAAATTTTCAAATTATTCGTCATGGGTGTCGTTTTCATAGTTTTCGATGGTGCTAAAGCCGATAGTGAAAATGAAAATCCAAGATGGCGGCACTGAAATTTTTCAACATTGGTATCGTTTTTATGGTTTTCAATGGTGCTAAAGCCGATAGTGAGGCCAAAATGAAAATCCAAGATGGCGGCTGTGAAATTTTTCAAATTGTTCATTATGGGTATCGTTTTCATGATTTTCAATAGTGCTAAAGCCGATAGTGAGGTCAAAATAAAAATCCAAGATGGCGGCTGTGAAAATTTTCAAATTTTTCATTATCGGTATCGTTTTCATGGTTTTCAATGGTGTTAAAGCCGATAGTGAGGTCAATATCAAAATCCAAGATGGCGGCTGCGGAAATTTTCAAATTTTTCATCATGGGTGTCATTTTCATAGTTTTCGAGGGCGCTAAAGCCGAAAATGAGGTCAAAATGTAAATCCAAGATGGCGGCTCTGAAAATTTTCAAATTTTTCATCATGGGTATCGTTTTCATGGTTTTCAAGGGTGCTAAAGCCGATAGTGAGGTCAAAATGAAAATCCAAGATGGCGGCTACGGAAATTTTCAAATATATCGTCATGGGTATCGTTTTCATAGTTTTTGAGGGTGCTTAAACCGATAGTGAGGTCAAAATACAAATCCAAGATAGCTGGTGCTGAAATTTTCAAATTTTTCGTCATAAGTGTCGTTTTCATAGTTTTCGAGGGTGCTAAAGCTGATAGTGAGGTCTAAATGTAAGTCCAAGATAGCAGCGATTTTTGTTTTAAATCATACGTGAGAAGGAACTTCGTTGACTGCACAGGTTTTATTTTCTCATAGAGGGTGATAAAAAGTAGAGTGTTCACCTCGGGAGCAACACTATTTTAAGCTCGAGTGAAGTACTTTGAATCCCTCGCTGCACTCAGGATTCTACTTTAGAATCCCTCGCTGCGCTCGGGATTCTACTCTAGAATCCTTCGCTCCGCTCTGGATTCAAAGAAACACTCTCGCCTTAAAAATAGTTGTTTGCTCCCTTGGTAAACAATCTACTATTTAGGAATTTACTGTACAGACTTTAAATACGAATGAATGAATTTCATTAAGCCAGAATATTTATCAGAACTCAAAACTCAACAGACTTATAAAGGACTTAAAACCCCATAATGACGACTCATTTCAATTGTAGAGTTTCTCTTACTAATGAGCCCACGACTTCATTCTTTTCAGCGAAGCGTGCCGCGGCTTTAACCCAAGAAACCCCTTTAGGGCTAAGTAGGGCATTTTAAAACCGTCTGTAAGGCAATACGCAAATGAAACGACGCGACGTTTAAATAACTAAGTGAACCAGACACATTACGGGACGGTAATTGATATTAAAATTTAAATAGACAAGCAATAAAACCCAGCAGTGGAAACGCTATTATCGCTAAAACATCTTCCGTACACGACACTTCATAATTAATGAAAGAGGAAGCGTTGTAAATGGCTGTTTCTCAATCAAACCCGCTTTATTGCGGACACATTGACAGCTTGACTAATTTACATCATGTCGTTATTAAACGTTGTCAAGTTTGAAGCGAAGTTGTCGATATTTGTCAATGGTTTAGAAACTAAGAGAGAAATAACATTGTGAACAAGAAATTCAATGAGAACAGACCACAGGTGAAAACGGACCTAACTCATTAATTGTATTAAGGCTTAAGAATAGGGCCACATTCTGGCGCCAACAAAAGAATAAGACAGAAACGGAAGCTAATCCTAAGCTTGATAAAGTCAGAAAATCTGGGGTCAAATCTCTTCTAAGAGATAGATAAAATGAAGAAAAAAACTATCGTAAACGTGAGATAGACAACATATTTAATTGAACACAAAAACAAGGGGTTTAGTACAATCTCAACGAATTAGAATGCACGGAGTTCAGCACAAGAAATATAATTTTATACAAAAGCCTACCCTTTTACTAAGAAGGGGAACAATAGAATGATAAACGACATCCTTACGTCATAAGGCTACAAACAAGAAAGACAACACTAATTACTATCAGATAATGCCGCAATTTATCACAGGGAAGGGGAGTAAGAAAGCTCGCCACTCAAATTAAAGGGATAAATAGCTCGTGATGGAGAATTTGCATTAATTTTCCAGTTCGTCGCCACCACAGGGAACGCCGGTAATGATATGAAAATTCTTAGATGCTTGAAAAACATTGTTGAGCCACTGGTGCAAATGTGGGTTGAGCATATGAAGGAATACGCGACGCATTCGGAGAAAATAGGTCACATTAAAAAGATTTAAGACCCCTAGACTTCCGTAATGTGTTTGCTTGACGACAATTTTGTGAATGAATGATGTTAAAATTCAGGTAAATAAAGTTACGACTGTGAATTTAAATTATTGTAGATTCAGTATTAAACCCACGCTCATTTAAGACATCTACTTCGAAGAGACGTTAAAATCCGCGTGGGTAGTATAAGATCTGCCTTTCTTTGTGAAAAAGAATAAAGGAGAGATCGAAGCAAACTTTGTTTAGGTAACAGTAAATAGAAGAACTTTGGTCATTATTGACAGACTTTTTTTGTAACCTACGCTTTCAGTTTCCATTACTTATAGCACTATTCACAGGCGAAGCTAAAAAATAAAGACGAAGAAGAAAATGTGCATTCGATTCGTTTTCAATCTTCGTAAGTATGACCATGTATCAGCGCATCGATTGCTTTTAAAATAGTTACCCATTCGTCAGCGCAGATAATTAAGGGCTCTGTCTATGTTGTTTTCTATACTCGACAAGCCCACTTCTCCTTCTTACCTGACCTTCCATGTTCAATACTTATGCTCTGCCCATAGTAAAAATCTTCGTTCCACCAACAATCGTCTTCTACGATGTCCTTCTCATCACCGCTCTGGTTTCATTCACTCTTCTTTCTTCGTCCAGGCTGTCTTTCTTTGGAATGCGCTCCCTCTGAACATCAGGACGGCAACCAGTCGGTTGTCTTTTAAAGTGAAGGCACGTGAACATATTCATAAGAAGTTGGCAGAATCATCCCAGCGCTGATTTGCTGGATTCGTTTTCTCCTCTTCCTATCGTTATTCCTCCTAAGTACTTTTTTGTTTATATGTATGTATCTATGTATTAGTATTTATTCTTTTTCGAGTTATCTATCAATTATGTTGCACCTGCCATGTTTTGTCTCTGCATCACCCTAAGGTTGACTGGTAGAAAATGCCTCAGGCATTAAGTCCGCCTTTGTACAGTATTTTTTTTACTTGTGAATAAAGTTTTAATAAATAAATAAATAAAATTTTTGTGAAAAAGAATGAACGAGATATCGAAGCAAACTTTGTTTAGGTAACAGTAAATAGAACTTTGGTCATTATTGACAGACTTTTTTTGTAACCTACGCTTCCAGTTTCCATTACACTATTCCCAAGCGAATCTAAAGAATAAAGACGCAGAAAAAAAATGTAATATTAACCCCACTTCTATTCATTCAAAGGATTCAAACTTAAGATATAACTTTCGCAAGTTATTTTAAAATTCCCAACAGTAATATAAGTTAGATAATGCTGTATACACATTTTCCCGTTTTCTGTCAAAGTTACGGAAGTTAAATGTTTATGGTCGCTTTTACAATGGCAGAATAAAAGCCCGCTTGATGCCAATTTAAATCGAAAATATAACTTATTCAGAGTTTAATCGAATAATAGGAAAAGTTGATTTAAATCGGATTAATTAAACAATAACTTTATGAAGATGAATTAATTAGTAACCACAATCTTACTGAAATTATGGTGTTTAGATTACATAATTGAATTTGAAGTGAAGATTACTAGCAACATTTCATGCAACCTTTAAGATATTTTTAAGAAATACCTTAAGTCCTCTCTCATACATAAGTGCTATTATTCTGTATCGAATTTTCTAGCAGGTAAACTATAGTCTGGATATTTTAGACATATTATTTTATTTTTAATCTAAATCTAAACTATATTATAAAGAGAAAATATTTTTGTGATTGTTTGTTTGTTACCTACGCTTTCACGCTAAAACGGCTGAACAGATTTGGATGAAATTTGGCACATGGAAAGACCATGACTTGGGTTAGGACATAGGATACTTTTTATCCCGATATTCTCATGAAATCAAGACATACCGCGAGGCGCAGCTAGTTAAGTATTAAGAAATAACCTTTAGATTTATTAGAATGTAGAATTTAAATTAAATATCAAAACCTGTAAAATTATACAATGTTTTAGTTAAAAGTATTTTGTAACGAAACATTGTTTTGTTTGCAAATAAACATTTTATATTCTATTCTATTATTTTTTTCATGCGTCTTATTTAAAACACAATTTCAAGATAGAGCTGAAATTGTTTGAGGTACCTACATGAGTGAAATACCAATCGTCATCTAAATCGCTTCTACGGTATAATACAGTGCTTAGACACAGTCGAAACTGCCTAATGTACAGTAAACTTTCCATAAAATGTGCCATATCGTCTAAACGCCTCTGTAATGTTCATGTCTCATAATGGCGGGAAAGCGATACAAAATGTAAAATGGCGGCAACGAATAGTCATCACTACTTATCACTGTGAAAAATCGCTACGTATGTTAATGTGGCTTGATGTTTCTTTAATTTCAGACTATTATTAAACTCTGTATAGTCGGGAAATTAAGTTCACTGTCTGACTGTAAATGCTACAAGGCAGACTGGATTTATTTTATAGGATATCAATAAACAAATTCGATTCATATCTTCTTGGAATAGAAAAAGTTGTCAAACATTTTCCCATATCTTTTTTTTACATCATCATCATTTTAGCCGAAAAACTTCCACTGCTGGACATAGGCCTCCTCCAAGCACCTCCACTTCGACCGATTCTGTGCTTTCCGCAACCAGCGGATTGCTGCGGCCTTTACATGGTCATCGGTCCATCTTGTAGGAGGCCTTCCAACGCTACGTCTTCCGGTACGCGGTCGCCACTCCAGAACCTTTCGGCCCCATCGGCCATCCGTTCTGAGAGCAATGTGCCCTGCCCATTGCCACTTAAGTTTGGCAATTTACATCAGCCTGATAAAAATGTTTATTATTTTCAATCTACAATACTTCCTGTTCACTGTATACCGTTTTTACCCGTTCAATAACAAAACTCTCGGAAAATCCAATGATTCGCAGAAAAAAAAACGCAGTAATTTAATTCAGCGAATTTCCACCAAAGCTTAGGTAGATACTGCACAAACGCTACAGAGAAAACCTTTATGAAAGTAGCATAACATTCAGAGCTCTAAATAGTTTCAATTATATTCTCTAGTTTTTAGAAACCATGAATTTTGCGGAAAAAAACATTGTGTGGTTTTATGAAACCACGGTAAAAGTGAAACTTCTATAGGCGCCGCCATATTGGCCTTGGCTGCTCTGACGAGTGCTTTTCACTTTATCCCTTCTCCGCGGCCGACCGTCACGCGACATGCAACATACAGACGAAAAAGTTTGAGACGATAAAATAAAAGTTTCACTTTAAAACTGAAAATGGATGAATAAATTCGTTTCTTTTTTAATTTTTATAGGAAACTTGAATTTTTATTTCACATAACGAGAACTAGTTTGATTTTATTTTTGCTGACTTCCGTTTGATTATGGCAGCAAATTCTTTGTCAATAAAATCGTCAATACCTATAGAAGTTAACTCAGAACCTACAAGAAATTCACTTATGCTTGAAGTCTGAAGTGGCTAAAATCGGCTTAAATATTGCTTTCAATTCCCTCTCACGTTCTTCGGAAACCTTGAAGCCCAACCTTGAACGACGTCCTTGGGCTTAACCTACTTTTCCATCTTTTTCATTCAATCGAGTACTCAAAAAACATAATTATAATAACTGGAACATGATTAATATTGGCTTATCAAACGTTAGCACACAATGCGATAATGGTCACGTGCTGAATGATATAAAAAATGGCGATACGTTTATTAACTATTAATGTGTTGTAGAAGTTTATTTAGAATTTTGCAATGCATTGGCGCTCTCACTTCAACCTACTAGGATAACTTTCCATTCTCTTACAATTCTACGAGCTACCCTTTCAACATACAGGTATTTTATTCTAAAATGATGTATATTATTAAATGTCTTGAAAATGAGTTCTCGGAAATTTCTCTGTGAGTAATTTTCCACTGAAACTGAAGCAAAAATTTTACACGTTCTCGCTATTTGCGAAACAACGTAGTAACGCGTGTGAACGCTTGTAAATTCAGCACGTGTATTTACTTCCCATGTTGGTGTGAGATTGAACATAAATAAGGAGAGGTTGATACTTTATCTCACTGACAGACCTGACTGAAACTGAATGAAGACATGCATCAAGTGGGTGGAGTAAGGAGAGTTACTGATAAGGTACACTATAGGTAAACAGGGTTGGAAAAAAAAGTTTCTTTTAAAAAACAAACAGTAATTCAAAATGTTTTAAACAAGAGTTTTTTTTATTTTTATTGTGAGATTTATCAAATTTATTATCAACACAAATCGATCAGGCCTAATATAATTCATTTCTAGACATGAACGAGGAAACATTTACAAAAAATAGTAGGTACTAACTATCTAATATCTGGTAATATCACAGATTTCTAGTCTTAGTCACAAATCACATCAATTGCTGTATTTCACTTTTGATATTAATAGCTGAACCAGCATACTAATTAGTTCTAAACCACCTAGAACCTAGTCTTGCAGCTTTGCGTAGTGGTGGAGGCACTCAAAGCATTTAATTACTATATGAAAATAGACAAAACATTCTCCTACATTGTAAAACACTAGTACAGTCAATAATAAACCACATATAGTGTAAGTAATTAGCTACATCGCGACGTAACAACCCGCAATACATCTTTATTATTTCAATTTGACATTTGCAAGCGTAATTACTACTGACATAATTAACGCTCTACCTAATAACGTTATTAGAATATTGTGTTAATAGGTGTGTTCAGTTACACTATACAATAGTAATATTATGATTTTCGCCCCCTATTACATTGGGACCTTAACATAACTGGCGAAATATGGGTGTACTCTGCACTCACATAGATACACCTCTGCCTCCCTTCGGAGATTACAGGCGCGATGTTATATTATCATCATTTTGATAGAACCACCTAAACGCTTTTTGGTAGTTTCATATAAGTGCCAAATCACAGAAGACTAGTATAATTTCAAAAGTTAAAATTTAAATAAAAAAATAAAGTTTAAAAAACTGTCCGTCGTCGCATGCCATTATAATTTTGTAGGTGTTCTTGACACCAACATGGTATACAGGCATGCGACCACGGCTTTACCTTGACCATTTTTGTACCTATGTCTTGATTTCTGTCTGAAATGTTTACTTGTTTCGTACTTTTTAGCTCATTTTTATTTTCCCGTAGTCGGGTTACAGTTTTTTAAACTTTATTTTTTTATTTTATACTTTTCCGTTTTTACACTTGATAAACGTAAATAAGAGTAGAGTAATACAATAGTTCAGTAATTAACCTATTTTAAATTCCGATAGCAGTGTATAGTGCTTTGAACGAAACCATAGAGCGATTTATTTCGACGCCAACACCATATAACGATATCGAGCTTCGAAGAAACCCAAAATATAAATATTTCGTTGTACTTGTTTTTCTTCATAAGAGTGGAATTACAAATCGGTACTACTTATTAAGATTTGATTAACTGCACGTTGGTAACATCTTGCGATACTACGTAGCGCAGTCTCACTTTTGCTTGTTTTTAACGATTTAAACATATTTGTTTACTTTGAAAATATAATATTATATACATATTTGTAATGTGCTCGTCAAGACCTTTCTTTTGATACCAAACATGTCATGATCATCCCATTTTAATTTTTTTCGAGGTTAGAAATTTACGTGTAAAGTCCACCAAATTAAATTTAGGGAAAAATTATATAGCCTATGTCACCCGGACCATTATTACGAATCTATTGATACCTCATTCATCAAAATCGGTTTAGTAGTTTAGGCGCTACGGTGGAACACACGTAAAAACAAACATACATACATACAAACATACATACATACAAACATACATACATACAAACATACATACATACAAACATACATACATACAAACATAAATACATACATACATACAAACATACATACATACAAACATACATACATAGACTGCTAAAATCATAACCCTTCCTTTTGGCTTTGCCGTAGTCGGGTAAAAACCCCCGACACAAACATTTCCTCATTTCTCTTTCCTACTCCATCACCAGACCCTGTTCACCATCTACCTATAACCTATTCATTGAGACCATTCCAATGAGCCCAAACACGATACCTGTGCTGTAAATTGGTAAGGGAGTTGGGTATCCTGCAAATTCTAGGTGACGCTACAGCATCAGTTCAAGATTACTATGTTCTTCTAATATCACTGAATTAAGAGAATACCAAATTCAAAATCGATCAGACTTATGGAAGATACTCACATCATTTCATCAACTAGAAAATAGCTGATAATCATCAAACGACTGAATCGATTTTGATAAAACATGTCTAAGAACTATCGCTAGAAAACCTGCTTTCAAATAAAAAACCGCATTCAAATCGATTCATCCGTTTAAGAGCTACGGTGCCATGGACAGACAGACACACATAGCAGTCAAACTTATAATTTTTAAGTAATAGGTAATAGAGTTTCAGCTGTGTTTTTGTAACCAAGGTTACAAAGTCTTAACCTATTGTGCTGCCTACAAACAAATTAGCGACAAATATATTTTTTTCCTGAGCCGAACCGATCTAAAAAACAAAAGTTCGTTATCGTTCAAATTCTATCAACGTAATGGATCTAATGGCAAAATTGGATTTCCAGAATTTTCCTGTTCTCGAGAGTATTTTCTTTCGTCTGGTCTTCGAGAAATCGTTAAATTAAATAATGTCGGTAAAGGTCGACACTGGAGACCAATAATTAAGAACAACAGTATTAAACAAAGCTTTAACTTTAGACAGCTTCAAAGAAAGCTCTTCTAAAAGTTTCTCCAAAGGACCTTTGGCAAACGGCATTTTCCCGCAAAAAACAACGTCCCAGAAAAGACAATGTCCCGTGAAACTCAGCGTCTTAAAATAGAAGACATCTTGAAAAACGTCATTACGTAAGACAAGCGTAATGTGCATCCCCTGAAGGGTTTGCTCCTTAGTTACTAGACGTTTGTGTTACAATGACTTACAAAAACGTACCACCTATCAAAAACATTTTTACATTAATATGTGCAAAATTAATTCAAGACAAGCAACAGATGACATTATAATGCCTTACTACCATCCCTGAGGGAGTTTTTTCATTCGAACTTGACACCTCGCCCCTCGGAGGATGCGCAGAGTGAATACTAATTCTACACGTTCCCCTATTTGGGCGTCGCATAAAATATCCTAAAAGATATGTACGGTGCGTGAAAACAGCATATTCTTATGTTTATGAAATGCCACCGTCAAACAAAATTGGGCAGAGTATGCGTGTAGTCTTGGGGTGTCGACAGAATATTGCGAGATAATTCGTCTCTGGAGTTCACCCCTACAATTTTGCCGAGACAGTAAGCTCTAGGGATGTCGAGGCTACTTTACGCAGATCCAGTAGATTCTCTTGTAACAATGGCGTAGGTAAACAGTGATATATAAGTCTCATCGCTAAAGCTCTGCTGTTATTGATCCACACAAACGACGCATTGTTAATGTCCTGTAAGTCTGTCGTGAACATAACAAATTTATTCTTTCTGTATTCATTCAACATTGAAAACATTGCACATTCGAGAATATTTCTTTTACTTTGAGATAAATGCATATTAATTTTAGCTTTCGTTAATTTGATCTACAAATATGTGCTTTGAAAGGTTTCTTATAAATATCCACTTAAAACTGGGTTTTTCCCAACTCGTGCACCCATTAATTTTTATTTTAAAAAGGTTCATTTGATATTCTTCTAATTGCCTTAATTGGTATATACAATTACCCATAAATTGCATCGAAATTCGATCTCCATTCCAAAAAGCGAAATTATGTACCTGAAACAAATAAATTGGTTTATTAGTCGGTCGGTTCGTTGAAACAATTATTTTCAGGAAAAAACATCGATGTAAAAATTTGGAATAGAAACCTCTAAAAAATAAAACCAACTTCCATAAACACTCAAATAAGACATCTAAAAGTTTTTATTTCCAACGAAACTATGGGAATGTCTAGACTCAGAACTTTACTAATACGTCATAAAAACTTAAAATCCACTTGAATTGGAATTCTGCTCAGCGACTTTCAGCTCATTGAATTCAATAAAAAGAACAAAAGCGGCTTACACGATCATTGAACGTCTCGATTCACAATGCGAGCTGCATAGAGGAAGTGCTGTGCCCACAAAGAAAGTCAAAGCCCGGGCCAAGCCATTTTTAAAGTAAACCTACTTCAACCTCGTAGTTTCTCCCCTATGCGAGGACCGAGGAGCAACAAAACGTTAGGCTAGGAAATAATCAGATTCGAGCAAAGAAGTTTTTGCGCTAACGATTTACTTTCGTTCTTCTTCGGGCCCAATACTAATTTTGTATTGGATTTATCGAGACAGAATAAATAACAACCAATCTACGATAGAAAGAGCAATAGTTACATTGACTGTAATAAAAGTAAATTGCCATTCAAGACAATAATGGCACGTCTGATGTTATGATTATTAAACACAGATTCAAGAATTGATATAACATTGACATTGAATTGATGTCATAATAAGACATTCAGAAAATAAAAACAGAAGATCAAAGGGTTGAAGAAGCAATAACGATTATTCGCATCGCATACCTATCGACAAACACTTGTCTGCGCAAATGTAAACTCGCATCATTAACGAATCGAATCGGTCGCCTTAGAAACGGAACGTAAACATTAGTGACGTGCCACATCCGCGCGTATCGATTCGACCGAGCACCGACCTCGGAGACGTCACCGTGTTGATACTGATACAGTTACTTGGCCATTAAAGAATTTATTATGTTATCTTATCGATACAGCAGCATTGTTATCGTCAGACCCAGATAACTAGGATCGATTTAGACTGAGTGTTGGGTTCGCATTTACGTTAATACTCGTATTTTCAGTCAGTATTGTTTTGGCTTTGTAAATCGGGCTTATGCGATTCTAACAGCAGTTACTCGATTTATCAATAAGCTCTACAGATTTTCGTTTGGAATCCAATAAAGAAATAAAATCCTAGATTTACAATATCAATAAGCCAAAGGCAATTCTAAATCTTGGGATCAAATGTTTTTTTCATATTCAAGGCCAAATTGGAACGAGATTTAGATAGATAAAAGATTTGACTCCCATTTTCGTCACAATACGAGTGAACAGAGAAACCCGAGCTGCAATTATTTTTAAGATAAAAAGATATCATCAAAAATGAATCTAAATATTCAAATGAAGTAGATATGCTGTATTGCCTAAATTAACGCGAAGGCCATTCGTCTATATAACATGAATGAATTTATTGAGAGGCCCTGTCGAGGTCATTGTCGAACACGTGGACCACGTAGCCATAGCCATTCAATTTCGACTAGCTAGTGTAATAGATGGATTCAATTTGGCTCTATTTCCCACTTAATGGAAGTCTTGTGCGCTGATCTAGGTCTAAATGAACAGTTTTACTGAGTCTAAAAATAATGTGGGATTCACTATAAGCTCTGATAAGTCAGTGGCAATAATCGCAGTATTATCTTTTGTTAAAGCAGTAAAGAAGTTCTTGTTTACATAACACCGATCTTTTGAACAAACAAATACGAAGTTACCATGAAAAAGTCAAACATGTGGGAGCAGAAACAAAACATTGGACCTTCCCTTTGGCTCCCAGAGGAGCGTACGTGCCTTTTACCCGAGCAGCAGACCCTAAACTAATTCCCCAATTTAATCCTATACAACGAATCGATCAGAAATGGCGGAAGGGTGAAAATTAACATCACAGTTCGATTTAATTTTCGACAATTGTTTTGAACGGCAACTGCCAAAATTGAGGTTCCGTGGCTACCCTCAATTTTAGATCCACTGAAATTCCAGAATGTTTACTGACAATCAAATTCTTGCGTGACGAAATATTCGGTTGGTATTTTTACGGGACCTACGGGTGTGGTCAAAGTACTTATACAAAATTAGATTTAAGAAAGGGTAAAAAGGTAATCAAAGTAATTGTGTTTTTGGTCAAATTCACCACAATACCGCACTGAATTTAAGGATAGCAAAACAGTTCATTCACGCAATACCATTATGATAATGTAATTAACTCAGCAATTTGTTAATTGCGTTCAGCTTCTACCTGCTTTTACCCTCAATTGTTCCTGACAAGTCATGAAGATATATCGGTAGTTTCAGACCGACATCTTTTTCCTCGGTCAGGAGTAAAGTTATTCCCTGACATTGATTGACCGAAACATTTACACAACTCCTAACAATTTAACTAACAGCAAAACGAATTCATCAGTCTTATCAAAAAGAAAGCTGTTATTAATGGCTCGTGGTGAATTTAATAATAACAGGGCGGTCGGGGAAATTCCCTAAAAGTTTTCTTCCCCAAGTAAATGACTAGTGGGAATAAAGGTATAATTTCATAAGCTTTTCCCCTAAATAGGGGCGTAGGGCGCGCCGTCTACAAAACGCTGACTTGGAGTCACGACACAGTCACTGTGGCATTGCAAAGCAAATTGTAAGTTATGGAATCCATTTTTCCTTTGACTTCATTTTGTACTTGTTTTTGTCGCTTCGTATTTCTCAAAGAAAGGACTTCGTTTGCTAGATTTGTAGCTTACGCGAGCGTGACAAAACAAATAACAAGGAACTATGTTTGGTAGATACAAAATGCATTAATTGCGGGTGTTTACTATTTGCATCTCAAATATCAAGATTGAATCACAATATTAATTAAACATTGAAACTGAAAAGCATGCATTCATTGAAAAAATGAAAGTAAAATTGGCGAGATTCCAGTAACAGTTATTCACGGAAATCTATTTGAGTATTAAATACAAAAACTAAAACATACATAAACAAAAAAAAAGTGTGGCACTCGGGGACTGCCGCGTTAAAGCTATTGCATAGCATTTGTAACCTCCATAACAACATCACGTTTCCCATGACAACATCACGTTGTCATGGGAACCGTCATTACATGGTAGGCGGAGTGAGGTGTGTTAGGTTTTATTATCGTTACGTTACGGAATTTCTTGATTCGGTCACCGCGCTCAAAGCCCGCGATAAAAGCTATGCAATAGCTTAAAAAATCTGGCGTGTTCGCTACGTTACCACTCTTTGACGAACCGATAGACTAATAAATTTCGAGACAAAGCAAACGAGTTCCGTTTACACAATCATGCTCTATGTAGGTATTTCTTGTGTATAGTCGACCGTACATCAGTGGTAACAAAGTTAGTATAAGCTGGTCTCTTATTCTATTGAAACTCCATACTACAAGTAGGCCAGATTAAGGTCAATCAAAGTGTGACAACTGAAGAGCAGTCAAGATCACGAAGATTTCCATAAGAATCTGGACCATTACATTGAACAACTCCACTAAATTACAAATCCTCAAATCGAGCTAGCATTGCGGGGATCCTTCTTAGTTACCCCAAAATGGTTCTCACACTATCAAACCACTTCAACTGTTCCATCACCACAGCTTTGGGACTCAAATGCGGATCTAGTAAATAAACATAGTAGCAAAAAGCAGCAAGATCGAAATAATCATAAACAAGACACAATAACTGGCCCAGTAATAGCAAATACACCAAACAACATGACTGGAATATGTCATTAAACAACTCCACTAAATTACTTATCCATAGGACATCCTCAAATCGAGCACAAAAATGACACGCTAAAAAGTCGCTACAATTGTTTCAGCACCACTGCTTTGGCACTCCAAAGCGGATCTAGTAAACAAACATAGTAGCAAAAAGCAGTAAGATCGGAACAATCATAACTGCCCCAATGGCCCGATATAGATAGCAAATACGCCGAACGATATAACAGGAGTATATTTGGTGGGTGCGGGCGACAGCCTAATGAAAGCCAAACACGCGAGCCTCCACCCTGCACGCACCCGAATATTGTTAATTACAATAACATAGCTTACTACTTGTGACAGCCTTACTATGAAGTTATTGTATGTGACAGGAATGTTTGTGTTCTTCTTACTGAAGATATTATTCTACTATTAATGGACGCTGTCTTTGACTGTTCGTGATGGGTTAGTTTGATTTTTGCTCATTATTTTTTAACGGTAATGCTTGGAACATTCCTGTGTCTATCTACACTTCAAAATAGAAATGATAACCGTTGATTGAACTATTTACTTTGATAAGATAATATTGTTGTAACAATGCTGTCTCTACTTCTCCCCTCTAATCTAGATTCCTACATCTTTTAGTAGATCTAAATTAAATTTACTCCACTCAAAACGTAAATTCATTGAATTTTTTAGTGAACTCGTTTATTTAATCCTCTCCTCACCTAGCCGAAACGCATTAGCGTCCCAACTCGACGCCTAAGTTCCAACCGGTGTTAGCATGAATTTAAAATTCCCGATTTCAGCTCTGAACAACCGAGTCGTAAGGTCGTAACTCTTGTATCTCTCAAAGCAAAAAAATATGAGTACAATTTCCACGGTCGTTACCATCAAATCCCGGAAGATACTTCTTTCATTTTATTTACGTATTTACATAAAACAACAACATTCTCTATGTTACGTGTACATCGAATATAAAAATGTTTTCGGACGAACTTCCATTCCAGGCCAATTCACATGTGTGTCGGAACCTCGGAACACAATGAATCGAGAGCGTTTTACCGCAACTGGAATAAATGCCAAAAAATGACATCGAGTTCCACGCCCCCCTAGTAACAGCAGTTATGTTTTTTTTTATTTGTCTCATTGCAAAAGGGAGAGACAAGCAGACGCGTTTTGTAGGCGGCGTTAAATAAATAAGCAGCATTCTGTACGGGAACGACCTTCGGCATCTGTGGCCGCTCTAAAAATACCACCCCGCCACCGACCGGCGTATTTTACCTCAAACGTCCCTCGAATTTCTGAATAATTAAAGGATCCTGTTATGATTCATACCATTGCCTTTTACGGCACGAAATAAAATGAGCCTGGACAATTAAGATAACACCAGTAAAGAAAACTACAGTGGTTTTGAAAAAAACGCAAATGGTATTCCTAGGCCTGTTCGCAGAACCTAATGGACTCTCGTGTTTATAAAGAGAACCTGGACAGTCAAGTGAAGCCAGCAAAATACGTTGCGTGGGATAGATACTTCTAAATTCACGCGTGGTAGCTTTAAATAGAATTTTCCTGATAAAGCTTTGTTTTTGAAATGTTGAATAAAGTTCACTTTATTTATGTAAAGTGCGATAATTATAAAACATACCATTTTTAGACAAATGCGTTTACTATTTTCATACTTAAATATAGCGGAGTGACCCAAATAAACAGGAACCGTTTCCAATTCATACTGTCCTGGTTAAGAAACCTTTGAGGGAATCAAACTTGGTGAATGTGCAAGCAAATAGCTATTCACGAGCTAGCTGAAGTCTCAGGGGACTTCGAGCAAGAGAACGTTACTCTCTTAGCACTTGGAAATTTCATTTGGAAGCTGTACGTGATGCCGCGTCGAAATGCGCCCCTTTCCAGAGGGTCCGCGATTTAGATAGAAACTCTTTGAAACTTATTCAGACGAACGTTCGTAACAATACCCCAGCTCGTTGCTACGGAATTGAAATTAGGACCGTTACCATCACGCTACACTGGGTAAATAGAAAAGTTCCAATATGGGATTCAATCTCACAAACAGTATCAATTCGACACACGGTCCGTGACCTCGGCCTTGGGTGAATTACGTATCCGAATATGTATCTCAATTGCGAAGCCCTACAGAGCTTACACTGTTCTCGTTTGACACGACCTTGTTTTGCGTAGAACAATGGGATAGTTGTTGCTGGGCAAGTAAGAATCATATCGAGATGGTACAATGCAAATTCACAACCTTGAGAGAAAGAAGTCTCAGTTGCAGATGTCAGCACTGGGGAGCTCCCGTGAGAACAATAAGGTTGGTCGCCGGTCGGCTTTGTTGCGGCACGTAGCGTGCAAATTAGCGAGCACGTGCGTCACTCTATAGTACACCTCATAGAGATCTACCGTGTTTACTCACAACGAGGTCGACGACTACAAAAAGAGATTACATTATACTAACGTTCTAAGCGCAACACGACAATTTCTTGAAAGGGGCCTTTATTCAGCTTCTTTAAGCGCAATAGAATGATCATATTATGAGCACAATACATGCTCAGTACACAATTTAAAATGTGAGAAGGAAATACAAAACAAGGCAAATATTATGCAGGATGGGACTGGGGTGCCAGTTGAGGAGTAGAAAGAACGTTTGATTGTCAGTATTGTCACCAGGTATATCTGAATCGTACCAACTCCTAAACAAGCATAAAAATAAAAAATTGTCCAAGAGAAACTATGTAAAAATTGTACCTATAAATAGAAACTCAGGGTGTCGCACAAGAATCGTTGGCCGGTAATATCTAAGTAGGGGATCGTTGACTCAGCCAAGTTTGCGTAGGCAGACTTGTTATGCGCACCATTCTATAAATGCAATAACGTAGAAATACTGCAGAAAACTTCTTATACGGTATGGTAATGAAATGGTTGAAATGTTTAACCGCTACGCCAACTGCAGGGAAAGCAAACAGCAATTTGAAGGCAATAAACGACTATTCGTTTGAAACACTAGCCACAAATAAGGTTTTAAACCAAGAAAGGAGACAAGAACGTTATAAAATGTTCTCCTCAGAAATCCACTTGTTTCAGCAAGACCAATGTATTGTTGAGCTTTAAATCCTAACATATCATATATCTTGAAAATCTCGTTGGCATTCCATCGACAGCTAAATTGGACACGAGTATGTATCACGACATTGCAGCGTTTATGGTCACATTTAATGCGAACTTGAACTCAAAACTTAACACGTGCAATCGTGCAAATCCAATATAAATGGAATTAGCGCCCGTGCTCGGTCAACATCGTTAACTTGTCAACTATGATATAGACCAAGATTTGCGGAGGCGAAATCAGGTCTATTCGTTCGCGCATCCTCTACATGTGGGCGAAATGAGGACGAAGCAAATCGACTGCAAAGCTGCTGGGATTGGTGCGTCGAATCTTGGTTTGAAACGATGTCATCTCTTTAGTTGCATTATGTATTAGTTTGCTTCGATCACAGCTTATCTTGCGAAAATACTCTCGCCATTCCAGAAGGATAAACAAATTTGTGAAAGTGTTTTCTACATAACAGTTTCGAAACTTTCAAGTTACATTCCCACTCGTCGTTTCCTTTACATCCTGTTTACAAACATTTCTAAGTCCTGACAGGCGCAGACGGTAAGTCACGTGTCGGAGGCAGTTTCGCCATTGTGGCTGGTATACACTTGCGCAAGTATCACGAGGCCTCCCACGTGGTGAGAGACAGGCTGCCTGTGACTCGTGAATCACGAGTTCACCCGCCTTTATATTTTAAACGAATTATGTATGCATTCACACTCAGTTTAGCATAAACACAATTATGGAGGACCTTGCATGTGCATAGCAACGGTTCAAATTATCAAGGTTTTTAATGTATGAATATTTTTAAATCAATAAAAACATGGGTAGGTATTTTATTTTGAAGGAGACTCTTAATATGTTAAATGTATTCTATTTTCCTTATTTACAATTCTCTCTGTTATTCAAAATTCTAACAACAACGAGTGTTTCTCTTTGGAATTCAGTCTGGCAGAGAAACCCTACACAAAGCTACTAAATAATACTGCCTTGGGATTCATGACCGCAAACAGTGCAGTCCCAAATCACGGAGTGGAAAGCAAAACAAACTAACTTAATTATTATTTTACTTCCAAAATGTAAAAGTTTGTAACAAACATTAATAGGAGTTTAGAACGCGAAATGAAAACAAGAGTTAATCCGTCGGTAGCTGTTGCAAACACGTTGTGCCGCCTACTAGAACAAACATAGTTTCCTTTCCAAAACTGGAAATTCACGGTTGACAATGCTGTTGCTGTTCTTATGAAATATTCATAAGAACACCGAATGGACAAATAAGTAACAAGTCTGCAAAACAAGCGAAGAATAAAACCCACAAAAAGCTACTCTCATTGAAGATAAGTGATACAAAGTATGCAGCTGTGTGCACAGTTAAAATGGGTGTTAAATATTTATTAGCCATTGATACTGCGAGCGATCTAGCGTGACGGCACCTGATGATTGGACGCGGTAGCTCGGAAGTAATCGACGTCATTATTCTGAGCATGGTGGATTCATACGACAAGTTTTCTTTTTAATATATATTGCGGAAAACGTCTGGTGGTGCCAAGGATTTTTATATGATCAAAGATGGTTGCTCTTCTTTGAGATTTTGTTTGTTGCGGTCAGACATTTGTGAAATCTATTATCAAAAAACGGGTAGGTATAATTTATTTCATAACGTCTAATGAATGACATCATCTACCTGTATAAAATTGCTAATCTTTTATTGCTTTAAGCCATCTTCGATAATGATCACAGAATATTTGCGATCCATAAGTTTCTAACCCAACAAAATCATCTCTCTCCAACTTACTTAAAAATACAGAAGCAACAGCTCATCCGTTATTTTGTTGGTTAGCTTAACAACTCAGCAAAACAGTAAACTTTGGTAGTTTACGCCTGTTTTATTAGCTAACTATTCGCCGTTAAGACGATGCCAACTCTTTGGTGTGTTCTGTTTCGAGTTAGAAGATGTTGGGGATTTGGCAACGGCATTCGACTTCCATAGATACTTATAAAAATATCGTACTTCAGGTACTACGACATTTTAATCGCGGTTACGAATTGAATACAGCCAGCATTTTCGAAGAAATGATATAATATCTTCTGCGTTTGCACGTTCTAACACAGAAGATATATACACAATTGAACTGGGGTTTAATGACACGGAAACAGAAAGGAAACTGGAGAAAACCTTTATAAAACTCCAAGCCTTATACAAAAGAAGTAAAAATCTTTACTGATACACACGCGGGCATTTTGATGTCAGGGATCAAGTGCCAGGGACGAAATGAAAATCCACGGAACAGTATTGAAAATGCCAATCACAACTGTCTACGGCCGCGCTCGAATTGTATGGGACCCGATGTTCATATTCTTTTCCTGCCATTCGCTCTACGATATTGCGTAATGAAAATTCGTATGTCGCCAAACGTTTGACTTCTATCTGGTTTAAATGAAAATTGCATTTTAAATAGAACATATTCCACATGGGAATATTGTACGACTGATAACCCGGAACAAATACAACTTTGTATGCTTTGTATTTGCTCATTGTTCAATAAACCGTTTGTTCAAAAACTGGAAACGAGCGCGCTCCCGGTACATTTTGCGTTGTTGTATGAAACTATTGAATTATTAATCTAGTTTAGATCCAGGAAGTAGTCGGAATCCAGCCAGTATATAAGCTTTTCTGATAGAGTTGTTTGGTGAACGGGGCCCTACATTTTAAGTGAAAACTTTTTTAGGCGCGTTGGGCATTTATGAGATGGGAAAAAACAACTGAACTAACGACACCGTTACCGACACCTCATTTTTGTAAACGCGATTGTGCTCTTTATCTATATTACGTTACGGATCAATGTTCTATGCAAGTACTTTTACTTTAAAGGTTTTGGAAGTATTTTTGAAGTGAAAACTTCTTTAGGCGCGTTGGGCATTTTGAGATTCGACTAAACCATTGATTTCGCGACACTGTAACGACACCTCATTTTTGTAAACGCGATTGTGCTCTTTATTTAGATAAGGTTACGGACCAATGTTCTATACAAGTATTTTTTCTTCCTGCACAATAAAATTCTGTCGGCACTCCCGGAGTGTTTTTTATCTATTTCTTTATGGGATTTTTGTACAGGGGCCCCATTTTTAAATTTTATTTAACTATTTTCTATTCGCAACAGACGCTGTGTACCTTTTATTCTTTGGTTCATCGGTCTTTAGTACGTAAAATGCTATTTCAAAGCTTTTTTTTTTTTTTTGGGTGGGAAATCATCAAATAACTTCTCCCGCTCTGGGCGGAGCGGGAGGGCGTGTCAGACTCTTACTGACTAAAACCCACCCGTGTTCCTTCAGTTGCTGTGTTGCCAGGGGGCCACGATTTCCCTATCGGTTTTCTTCGAACCCCCGGCAGGCATTGGCCCTAGCGGACCCCGTCAATTCTGCTGACATCTCTTTGAGGCGCGCGTGGAACACAACGCGCCGTCGACCCGGGCTTGGTCCTTATCGGACGGCGAGCTACCCATTGCTCACCGTCCGCAAGCCCGCGCCTACGGTGGCCGGAAATCCTCTCGTGACTCCCGACGCCCAGGGCGTCTCCTGCTGCGGCGGTTAGGGGCGCGAGGGCGCGAGATTTGCCTTTCCCTCACGCGCTCCGTCTCCTCCTTCGCGAGCATTACTGCTTCGCAGAACGAGGTGACGGCCTCCCATTTCCTCTCGCTCCGTAGCATGGCCCGAATCAGGGCCGGACGCGAGAGATCACCGCCGCCGATCGCTTCCACGAGGACACGGCGATGCTCTGCCCAAGCCGAGCAGACCTCCACCGTATGCTCCACCGTGTCCTCCGGGCGATCCACACAGTGATGACACCCGGGCGTTTCCTCCCGCTTTATCCTGAACAGGTACCTCCCGAAACAGCCGTGTCCGGTGAGCACCTGTGTCAGGCGGAAGGTGAGGACGCCGTGGCGCCTCTCTAGCCACTCCTCAAAGAGGGGTCTTATCGCCGCAATTGTGGCGTGCCCAGCGCTGGGTTGCGACAATCGCACTCTCCATTCCGCCATGAGATCCCGCCGGAGCTCTGTCCGCTGTGCCGAAAGCTTAACATTCGGTATTGATCGAACACTTGTTTTCACCTGACTGCAACTTGGCTTTAATGCCTTAGCTTTTCCGTATTACCTAGGTCCTAGCCTGAGGTGGTACGAAATATTCAAATACCAGTAGTTTACGTGAGTTTATATCATTTCTATGGAACACACGAGAAGATTTCAAGATGTCAACATATTTCTGTGTAAATCCACAGCTTGTGATGGAATAATACAGTAATACCTAAACATCAAGTCTGTATATTTACACAGTGAATCAGCCTTCGACGTGGCGTGTAAACAAATGTTAATACCTATTCTTGAGGTCGCGTAGAACAAGTCGGTTTGTAATGTTTTGAGCTTATATTTCAACGCTACAAGCCAAAAGATTTGAGACATGATTATGTTTACATGTATGTACCTCGAAAAATGCCACTTTTGCTGTTGGTATATTAAGAATGAGAGATTAGTGCATCGTATAAGGAAAATCGAATAGTATTAATAAATAATTGACTTGACGTATTGCTAGTTTCGAATCCAAATAAGGCATCGACAATATAAACGAATGACGTTAGTACGTTCGAAGAATAACAATATGAAACAGAAAAGTGACACAAAATTATAAATTCATTGTTTTAAAGTTATGGTAAGGAAATGATAACACTCACCTTATCGTTATTCTATGAGCTCATAGGCGTTTCCTCTATTGTGTATCGATATTCATACTTCTGCGTTTTATACAAAGTCATTGTATGTAAGTTAATATTTTTTTTTAATATCTTAACGCTATCATAAAATATGATTAAAATATAATGCCTAGTTAACACCAAGATTTAGCCACAAACCCAGCACAATTTAGCCACAAATCCCCGTAATAGTAAGATCGAACAATGACTACGAACAATGAAGCCTTCCCGGAGAATGATAATTCTGTATTGTTCAAACACGAGTTGCTTAGTTCGTCCTTACTTCCCGCTGTTATACACAGAACAAATTCCGAAGGACACCCTAAACGGCAAGGAGGTCCGCTGTCTATAATAAGGAAACGGGTTTGCGAAATTACAAGTTGCCAAACAACCCAAATTGCAGAAACAGACACAGGCTCTTGGGGATACTATAGTAACCCGTTCTGATAAGTTTCTTTCACACCTCGCGTACTGTGCGTAGAATTGAGTTGAAACGCAAATATTTATCATCTGGGCCTTGGGCATTATCAGAGCGGAACTTACTGCAGCCGCAGCCTTGGTTGATGCAAATGGCATGTTTACATTATTGTACCCGATCTCTCTTCAAACGTAACCCTTTATGTCTTTAATGAGGGAAATTTACATTAGAAAACCATCAAATAAACGACACACCAGGAGGGACCTGTAAGCCACTTTCCACATTTACATGCACAACTAGCCTTACATTTTATGTTAAGGAGCTCCGTAACCGTAACCGAAACTATATGATATCCGAAATGAAAATCTATCAATAACCGTAACCGAATCCGTTATAAACATTTCGGATAATTTCGGATTGAGGCGGTTAAAATGAGACACACTATGACAGGTTTTTCTGCCCGGCCGAGCCGATACAATAGCCGCGCGCGTCACTTGCATGTTTATTTATTATTGCTATTATTTAGTCATTACTAGTCAGTTATTGGTGCCGATTCCCTTGTTCACAAACTAAGCTAAATTTAAGTTCAGTGCATCTTTTTCTTTCTATTTCATTAAGAAAAGGACAGAGAATAAATTTTAGTTTAGTCCTGTCAAATTAATCAGCGCTTGACGTAAATTGACGTAATTTTAGTAGGCAAGTTTTTAATCACGTCTAAACTTGTATGGAGACTGACAGGCGCTGATTAATTTGACAGGACTAAACTAAAATTTATCTTCTGTCCTTTTCTTAATGAAATAGAAAGAAAAAGATGCACTGAACTTAAAAGTTTAGTTTGTGAACAATGGAATCGGCACCATTGCAGGATAATATTATAACATTACAATTTCTTAAAAATCGAATAATCCGCAACCGAAACTATCCGAAACTAACGGATAATCCGAAATAATATCATATCCGTAACCGTATCCGAAACCGGTATAATATCATTTCTATATCCGTATCCGTATCCAGATCCAAAATTGTATATCCATAACATCCCCGATTTCAACTAATTTCAAGCCTGTTAGTTCTAAACAAATAATACAGATGTCAAACGAAATACAATGACATAACCTTACAAACATGTTAATGGATGACTCATGCTTTCCCGCTCGATGTAAAACATTGTTAATTTTTACCTCGACATTGGTGGTATGCATTTAAAATGTTCCTCGGTTTAATGGTTTCTGTGTGCGCATGTGTTTCCTATATGCAATGACCTTTTGTTATGCCACTTTTATTTTTATTTCCATAATTTATGTGTTCGGCAGGTTGTATTTACGTACCAACATGATTATAATCATTTTGACTTAGGGGTGTGTATTTTTGCGATTATGTATTGAAACGATCATAATGAAGGCTTTGACATGCGTTTTATATTGAAGCCCGGACTCCACCAACGCGGAGACGAGACGAGAGGAGAACCAATAGAATTTCGTTATTCACACATGTCGTTTCCTCTCAGCTTCAGTGGAGACCACTGCACCGAGCGGAGATGTATCATATTTGTATGGCGCGATCGAAGCGGAGATGTGAGCTGTGCCTCACAAGCTGGCGATGGCGCGCAGCAGAGACGACAAGAGATGTGAGCGGCGCCGTAACAGTTCCGCTCTAGCCAACACACATCTCCACTCTAGCCAGCACACATCTCCGCTCTAGCCAACACACATCTCCACTCTAGCCAACACACATCTCCACTCTAGCCAACACACATCTCCACTCTAGCCAGCACACATCTCCGCTCTAGCCAGCACACATCTCCGCTCTAGCCAGCACACATCTCCGCTCTAGCCAGCACACATCTCCACTCTAGCCACCACACATCTACGCTCTAGCCAGCACACATCTCCGCTCTAGCCAGCACACATCTCCGCTCTAGCCAACACACATCTCCGCTCCAGTCTAGCCAGTACACATCTCCGCACAGCTTCGGTGGATACACCCTAGCTGAAAGACATCTCTTCTTGTCTCCGCTTCAGACATCTCCGCTTTGGTGGAGTCCGGGCCTAATGATAGCGAATATTTTACATAAAGTGAATATTCGAAAGACAAGACATTCGAAATAAGAAATGATAAGTAGTCATCAAATATCCAATCATACTTCTTTTAGACAACGACAAAATTGAAACATTGACATAATATTCCACCTCCACTTTCAGGTAAGTCGGGTAACTACGTTACGAAACAAAAGTTAATTCTGTTCCAGATCATCTAGATCTTAATTTACATTCTTCGATCTAATTGTTCGAGTGTCTGGCATAAGAGCAAAGGTCGTGGATTCAATTAAGGACCGAGTAATGATGCTTCGTTTTAAAACTATGCTGGTCTGCTGCGGAAAATAAATTGCTTCAAAGAATCTTGAAGAGGAAAGATTGAAAAACACGTTCGATTTTAAGTTTACTTGGTATAAAATATAAAGGCAAACCTTGTACCCTCTTAAAACTAGGAGAACCTATGCTCGTCTGACAAAGGCAGTTAATAATGCAACTTTTATAAGACGACGTTATGCAGTCGACTGGGATAGATTGAGCTGAAAACTTAAGTCCCCAAGTGTAATCCTAAACTCTTCTTTATACGAAAGCCTTTCTTGGCATACTTCCAAAGCCGGCTAACTTAAAAATTCGAATCGCATGCTAGATAAAACCCTCCTACTAACATGTCAACCCACCCTTGCTTCAATCTATCGCCTATCCCTTCTCCAATGAATAAATAACCACTAGTTTTACCCAAATGATACCATATCATCATTCAAGCTTCCGTGTACTACCACTTTCATCCTCTCACATCCCACAACACATTTATCTTGTGCACATCAGTACTAAATCACGGGACATGCAGTTCAATCCTATGAGAACGGCAGCGACCATGGTTATTTATTCACTTGCTCCTGACTTATTGATACTAGTAGTCTCAAAGTATAATAGTATGCGACAGGGTCAGATTGTGAGGCCGTGACTGTGCGTAATTTGTCTGAAATTACAATAGTAAAGGATCAGCTTCCCTAACTAGATCAAAGAGTTTTGTATGGAGATAATCACGATAAATGCTGCGAGGTTCTCCGAAAGATATTTCGTATATACACAGATATTCTCTTATAAAATCGAGCTTAGCTGCCAAAATCGTAACAGTTTTGAGAAAAGCTAATTAGAAAAGTATTTGCGAAGTATCATTCGTAGGTAATCGTAATCCACATTGACCATATTTAAGCTGCATTTCCTCTCATTTCAGGAAAGAGGTTTAAAAAACCGACCAAGAGCGTGTCGGACCACGCACAATGAAGGATTCCGTAATTGAGATGAACTTATCCCAAGGACAAACTTAACATGGTAGTTGAAAAATATATTCTTCCTTACATTCCAACTACAAATGTAAGTTAGTACGCACAATATTGAGAGATTCACCATGTTATTTAAAGACCATAGACTTTTTAGTTTCTGTATTTTTTTTTTCTTCTAAATTGTATGCACTGTAATTTAGGAGATAAGGCGGGAATGGTAAATATTCATCTATTTTCTTAAATATCTAAGTATTTATTTTAAAATGATAAAAAAATGAGATCCTCACAACAAACCCTTTCATTTGATGTCACATGCTAACTTTTTTTTTAATTTTTGCCATTTGCCCCCGAAAAGTGACCCACATATTCAAAATTCATTTATTTACGTTACACGTCCGTGTTTGGGTCACAGAAATTCAAATGTGTATCAAATTTCAATTAAATTGATCCAGTAGATTTGAAGCAATTTGGCTGTGACAGACAGACACCCCTGCCAGTCAGCCAGACACACAAGTGATCCTATAAGGGTTTCGATTTGAGGTACGGAACCCTAAAAAGTGGAAGAAGACACTAAATAAATTAGGATACGAGGTTACAAGAAAACTAATACAAACACCATCTGGACAAACGAGGAACTCGTCAAGTTCAGCTCCTGTTTAACCTTTCGTATAGTGACAAATGGCTGTCGATATAAAGCGTAATATAGCTGTTCTGTAATAAATAAAGCTGTTCTCGCCAACAGTATTTATAGGAATTGTATTATTCATGATGAGTCTATCTTGAAACATTGTATCCTAAGAACCTGAACACAACTAGAAATTACGTTATTGGTTTACATCACATGTCTTTGTCATGCTTTTTTTTTGAGTCATAGTTATGTAAGCACCAAGCTTTTGAACCTGCCAGCACTATTTTTCGACTTGAATCAGAATTCAGTAGAAATGTTTTTTTCTAGCTAAATAAAAAGTAATAGAAACATGAAATCTCATCTAAGGGATCCATAGGGAATACTTGAGGGTCGACCCGAATCATTATTAGTTATACTTGTACCGGACGAAATAGGTAGGTAACAGAATTATATTTATTTATTTAATCATATTAAAAATAAACGAACAAAGTAGAGAGAAAGAAAAAACAGTAATAACAATTAAAAAGGAGCATCTAAAACGATTTTTTTTTTTCGAATTTCCGAAAAGAATTAAACAATAATAAACGATCTATGCGAGGCCAAAAAGGCACCTATCTCAGCATAGGCTGCGACATTTAAACAATAAATACCGCAGCGCTGGTATTCTGATAGGGCCCGCTGTGATGCCACGGACACACGACACATAAATCCCACTATGGGATTACAAAATAAATAAACAATAATTTTTAACAAAAATAAAAGTTTATATGAAAACCGTAAATATATACTTAGGTATATATTGCAATCGGCTTATACGCCCGACGCTCCAACATCACTTGTCCATGGTATAGACTATAGTAGACTCTTCAACATAATGTACGAATTGAATACGCAGCGTCCAGCCTCGTCAATTCTGATGAATCGTTAGGTAATAACGAGCGTACGAGAGCTTCTGAATTTCCATCGAAACCAGCGACCCGCATTGGAATGATCAATCAAAACTACAAACGGTAAAAGTTAATTGAATAGCAAAATATTTTCCCTTGCAAGGAGTTCTACGTAAACGTTAGCTTGCTGCTTTGTTTAGTCAAGCGAGAAACAAATCTTCAAAAGGAAAATTAACAGAGATATTAACAAAGTTCAGTCATTTTAATTAGTCTTGTTCTTGTTTGAAAAAGCTCCTAAGAAAATGTAGTTGTATTCGCTCAGGATCTTTGCTTATATTCTGTTTGTCATCCTGTTGGGATTGAAGGTTAAAGGCGAGCCTTGTGACGAAACTTTTTGACGCCGTCCCAAAGGAAAATAAATAAACCAAATTGATAAATCGGATCACTGGCGCGTCCAATTGGACTCACTGTGTACGAGAATAGTTATTTTATTTCCACATTAGCTTTTGCCCGCAGCTACCGGGATTAAAGTAGACTCTCTGTTAATCCAGGTTATAGTGCCAAATTTCAACCACATCCGTTCAGCCGTTTTTGCGCCAATCTAGAACATACATCCAGACAAACAAACAAAAGAACATAAATTCTAAAAACTATATTTTCGGCATCAGATTCGTTCCCACACATCGTAGCAATTACTTTTTTTTTAAGGGAAAACTTCTTTGCGTTGGGCATTTTTGAGATGGGACTAAACCATTGATTTCGCGACATTGTTACGACACCAGCTTTTGACCATTTAACCCATCATCTGTTACGACGCCTCATTAAGGTGGATAACAATTAAAATTCTATTGTGTCTCGTTAATGACAGTTGAAAGGATATAAGACATCAACGTGTTGATTGTCACGGTGCGTGGAGTAAAAGACATCAACGCGTTGATTACCGTGGTGTCGTTTTTTTCTTTTTTTCACTTCTGTCGGCACTCCCGGAGTGCCACTGTTTTTTTTATACTGAATGTACAGTTTCGACTTTTCATTAAATGTACAGATAAATTCTGATGTAGAAATACAGAGCTGGTATAAATATACAAATAAATTTAAGAGATTCATTAAAACTTTAGGCCCAATCCCAGATTTACTACTACAGAATCACATTATGTAGGTATAGAAAGACAGAACCATTTAACCTTTAAATCATTATTTCTCTTTATAAAGCCTAAATCAGCTAATCCACAAGCTCAGTACAAAGCTGCATCTGCATTAGAGAGCGTCTGTCTCACTAAAACATCTCGGCTCAACATTGTTAAACTGACTGAGTAAACGTCGATACGTCGTGCACCGTTGTATAAACAAGCCTGGGTATATGTAGTACGTATATCAGCTATGTGGCACTCACATCTATCTAGCGAACTGTTATCTTTAATTTAGGGTTGACAGAGAAGTAGGTACTCAATAAATATTGGTTAACAATAGTTTGCATTGAGTAATCGTTGAAGAAAACCATATCTGGCCCTGCAGTCTCGATATAAATAGCGATCGCTATACGACTGAATTCGGTCGCAAAGTATAGCATAATACACATTTACAAATAAAAAAAAATTTGATTAAAATAACATTTTAATGTTAAAACTCAAATTAAAATAAGATTATTCTAATGGCGTCCCTAGACGGTCAAAATTGCTTGACAAGCACGAAAAAATCACATCCTTGTTAAGCACGTCGGGCGCGTCCAGGGACGTCATTAGGACTTTCCGACCGAATTCGGTCATAAAGCGATCGCTATCTATGTCGAGACTGCAGCCCCAGAATTCAATTGATGTTTCTCTGATGACATTGTAAAATAAATGACTGTTCTCAAGTTCAGTGCAAACTGTAACTACAGGTGCGCCTGAGAATTCCAGTCAATAGAAGATAACCACGTTGTTTTATCTACGTTACGTGTTATCCGACATAAACTCAATCGTACTTATCAATAGTACCTACTACAACTTGCTTAACTACAAACCACAAATATATCTGTGCCATCTAATAAATTATTTCAGACAATACAACGAGACTTTTTCTGCCATATTCTCCTAACTGGGTGAAGGGTTCTTCAATTCTTCCAGGCTAGCATCATATTTTCCTGTGCCATCTCGAATCATCCCTTGCTATACGCATCCACGTCCACTTTTGGACATGCCTCGGTGGCAGTTGGCACCGTCTATCTTCAGACAAAATTGAAAATCGTCAGCCCTAACATGTGACACACGTTTACACACTGCGCTTCGAGTATAGTTTAATACTCCTTCACTATCTATATAATTCCGACAATGAAACCTAATGATCGGAAACTTATTACTCATAGACTGTTTTGCTTCTAGACTGAGGACTTTTTGTTTGCAGACTCGTCCTTTGTAAGCTAATTGCTTTGTGAAAGTACTTGTTTTATTATTCTCAACTTTTATTGCTAGACAAAACGAGTCGCGAATACAAATTCTAATAGTTTCTGTGAAACCCGGCCGTAAACTTCTTTGTTCACTACTGAAGATCTTGATTTCTCACAAGTTCTTTTCTCACATTGTATAAGTTTCTCGATTTCCATTCACTTGCCCATCATTTAAAGTCAACTGAAATGCAATTATCTGTAGCTTCATTGATGTGTTCGTCTATTAATAGCAGTGCAATCGAAACCGGTCTCACGGCAGAATCAACGTGAATGAACAGCCATTGTATGGATGCACTGGAGTTAACCGTACGGCACTAACTAGTCAGCCTTGGACACAGTGCTAGCTAGCAAGATATAAGACGAAGTCAGTCAGAGAACCAAATCGAGGATATTAGGAGGATGGTTGGTTACCTGTTTGAAGAAGTTGTAAGACTGACAGACTCCTCAAAGCCTTTGGCCTTGCTTTCAGTAAGGAGTTAACCTTGGAACAGACAGACAACCGAAAAGTTTATCATAAAACTCAGGAGTTCACTTGATCTGATATTGTTAATCTCTTTTGCAATAAGAAATGATTGCATTTCAAAATAAACTAAATTATTATTTATTCTCACTTTGAGACCTTCAATCTGAATGATTTTGAAGAATTTTAAGTTTCGTTTTTATTTTCGTTTGAGTATAGATTTCGATGTTTTTTGTTGGTATATTGGCGTGTGCTAGATGACATATAGCAAATAATTTAATTAAATGTTTTGTGTTACGTAATGTAAATTATTTTGCATAAGTAGGTACTATTGTATAGAATCAAGTTTTTCTAACTGAACAGACAGCTGTGTTGCTTGGGAGTTTGTTGCGCCACTTCTTCCCAGCTAAAGTACTAGGAAGTGGTGAAGGGTGGGCGTTTTCGGGGGACTGTTTATATAATTTTGACGTTCGAAAAGTGCTGATTCTCAACCTAGTTTGAATAAATGAATTTTGAATTGCTAATCCATTGCTTCATTTGTTGGAAAAATTAGTCTGCTCAACAACGTAAATAACGCAATGAATGTTGTTGAACTGTCAAAAATTCAAAATGAGAACCAGCGCAATTACCTCGCTGTAATACGTTGGACATACCTATTTCCGAAATGCACTCCCAATAATGTTCCACCGCATCATTTCGGTAAATCAAACGTCAAAATATCAGTATGTCACGTATCAAGTGCTCATTAATCAGGGATTCAACGTAAATAGGTCACCGTGTCGTACATGTCATAGTCCTCCAATCTGTCAGTTCGAACGTACAATAGTGGGTAAGTAATAAGGTCTTGCACCAATTGACCTCGTGGCGTATCAGTACATCTTTATGTCACTTTAATATTACGTATAAGGAAAAAACGTGACTACTCTTGCTGATGATAGTAGAAAATACGAACAATACATGAGTAGCTTTCAGGAAATGTATTATAATGCAAATACGTGCACACGTTTTGAACAATACTTATAATGGAACTGGTCAGATATATATTAGTCATCGCCTCAAATTAAGGCATGTCTATATATGGTTTCTAATAAACACAACAAGCACTGTTCAAGTTTTACGTTTATAGCCCTCGATATAACACTAAAACCAACGTAAGCTATCTTAGACGCTACCGTCTGCTATTAACAAGCCAGTAGTGTGTAATCACGTCATTAAGTCTATGGTTCGTCTGGGTGCAACTAACGGCCAGTCACGCAAGAAACGCGCTGATACCCTGCCATCGTTTCAAGTAGGCCTAGCTGTTTTTGCGTAAAACCTACATGTTGGGGATCCTTTGTGTAACGGATGAGACTCAAGAGTCTAAGGCTGCCTGTCCATTGGAGCGGAGCGAGACAGCGGAGCGGAGAAATGTGCCAATATTAACCAATAGGAGACTAAACTTCGCTTCAGAGCTCCGCTCCTATTGGTTAATATTGGCACATTTCTTTGCTCCGCTGCCTCGTTCCGCTCCATTGGACAGGCAGCCTTAAAGTAGACACGTCTATATTATATTCTGTCAGACGAATCCAATTAGTTTGTTTGCGAATATGTAATTTGGTCGCAAGGTCGCCCCTGCAAAGTCGTATGATGAATCAAACAAAAATACAAATCTTCTGTGTGACCTTTTTGACGACACTGTATCACCTAGACCTGAGCATCGAAAAGTCACGATATGAAACTGCAATGTACTCTTATGTGATTATAAACACCGCTGAATCATGGTTTTAAAGGCTAGGTTCGGCTGTTATTTGTAGAGGTCAATGGTCATCAGTATTCCAAGTATATGATGGTCAAAGATAGTAAGAGGACATGCAAATTTTATTTAAAATTCTAAAAAGGAATAGTAAATTGCCGTGTCGAGACGAGACCAGCATAACAGGTTCAAAGGCACGCGCTCTGTCTGTCTGGACGGCAGCTTTGCGCGTCTGAAGTTAGACGCAGCTAATGACATACAAATTATGTAGGCGTATACAAATAAGTACTGTGGAACAAAACGACTCATTAAACTTTCGTCACGATAAACAAATACTCTCTCCAATCGAATCATAAGCCTACCCTTTTCCACAATTACGATCCTCAGTTTTTATCCCATACCAAAAGCTTTTTCCTCCACACATTTCCCAAACATTAAGCTCTCAAATCCGCAGCCCAAAAAATAAAACCTCATAAAAATTACGCGAAATCTGTCAGCCGCAATAATTTTGTGGGTAGTCGATATAAAAGGATATTAGTATGTTTCACTTGGTCGGGTAGGCGTAAATTTTCACAGATGTCATAAAGAGTAATGGCGGAGTCACATAACCACGCATTGGGACGAGCCTAAAGCTCAGCACTCACGTTGATGAGGAGAAATAACCCGAACTAGGGTTACCAAAATTGTTCATCTCTATCGAGATTTATTCGTTTTGATGTTTATTGCGACAGTTAAATCGTGCTGCGTTACCTGATATGCCTTTAGATTTTTTCTTAACAAAACATTAGTCGTAGTATCTAATACGCGAGAAAAATAAGCCGGCGATATTACTTGTACTAATGGTATAAAGATGAAGTACTTACGTACATGTAGATCAATGGTGTGTTTATTGTAGAGACGAAAAAACTTTACGCAAAAAACGAGCTCACGTGAGAATGATAAAAAAGTTATGTCATGTATAGAACTGGTTCGAACATATAATTTAGGTTCCCATAAATAGACATAGGTACATTATTAGTTTTGATTTATGCGCAGAACATGCGAATTTGTATCGTATAGAATCTACACAGCTCCCTGCTCATCTAAATTCACTTAGTAAAATGAAATTAACGTTGTAGGTAGCGGAAGAGAAGAATAGGCACCCTATCCGGTCTCCTTATAAATAATTCCGCTTGACCGCGAGCCTGGGCCGGGGCGACCTAATGAATAGTTTAAGCTCAGCTTTATCAGAATAAGTTACATTTACCTACAAATGATACATCTTCCCTTCTGAGTATAATTTATTAGTTTAGTATGACTAATACGGCATAGCGTTCCTGATAAATAACTTGTCTAAATTTTTTGAACGTGGCTCTTGACGAAGTCTGCATATAAATAGTCGAAATGGTGCAATTTTTGACCAAAGTATCAAGCTCATTCGGTAAATCGAACACATATAGTGTTCCCATTGGATATCCGTATCGATTGGAAAATCAATATGGATATCCAATGAGCCACCCAATACAGAATAAGGTTTGATTTAACATTTACAATGTGCATAAATAATGACAGGTTGGCTGACCACCTACGAACACCTCAAAGTAAGCCGGTTCCCTCGTTAAATATTGTAACAAGCGTGGGTTGTACAGCTGATACCACAACATAAATCAAAGTTACCAACGATGTTCGGATGGAGCTTGAAAAGAACTGAGATTTTGTACGTTAGTGTTCAGATTCAGGAGCACGTAGATTTTGGCAGAAGGAAGCCCAGTTGTTTTTATTATTTTGTTCGTTCCAGAAAAGCGTTAAATAAAACGAAGGCCCCAATTTATGGCACTGTAGTTCAATAAGGAACGAAATTAGGGCAGATAATCAGAGCAAACCTCGCCAAGGCTTTCAAATAATTCGTCTCGAATTTACGACAGCTGTAATATCGGTTGCTATACTGCTCACGTCTTATACATAAAATCGCAAGTCACTCACACACGAAGCCTCCGTAAGTCACTCCCCAATCCATCAAGAAATACCACCGATATATTTTATTTCCCTTCACTAATACTACCAGCCAACACGACATCACAGTTCGGTATATATATCCCTAAATCCTCGACACGACCCACTCAGCCCCAAGGCTCAAGTAATGCAATTAGGTCTATTTTCCGACAGAAAGGGACTCGGAATACAAAGCTAACGGCAATTTTAACAATAATGGCCTGTACCAGCCTTGTTGCAAAATACGTTGAGCGACGTATTAAGCGAGAACGATATTGGATTTTGTAATCCGAAGAAATAATCTGAAAAGAATGGAGTTGGGGCCTACATTTTTAAAACACGTATTGACGATTTAGTTTGGTATACCCAGTTTCTTTTCAGATAAAACGGCAAATATAGAAGACTCAAAAAGATTTCTTTTAAGAAAGTAAGGATGATTAAAAGGACTAAGGACGCCTAAAACCTCAAAATTACCAACCTTATAACTCTACAAAGGTAAATGGAGGACATTAACGACCCAAAATGTAGACATCAAAGGAAATCAAGTGATATTTGTTCCAACCAAATTCCGCAAGATTATCGCCTTAACTCCGGAATCTTCGAGAGATCTAACGCGTTACCACGGAAATGAACAAGGGTCTAGTATTAATGAGATTACATAGTCGATTTATTGTTCGGTAATCGAGATTTGCAGCCGACGTAAGTAGCTGAAACTATTTCGGCGTTTCGAAAGTCTCTAATCGTTTGAAATGGGTTCCCTATTAATGGGCTTACTGTATAAGGCGATTTATTGCCAGGTATCGAAGCAAAACTGCGTAGTTATGCTATAGATAGGATCATTTATAATTGAGAGCCTTGAGCGAGAACAACTAATCAGAATCCATATTTCACGCGGCATTGTCATTAATATTGATATAACTCAGGTTAACATTCTAGAAAAGGTCTTTGTCAGAACATGTCCTTTCATAGCTTATAGAATAGTGCATACCTATGTATACGGAGCAGGGCACTCAATTGATTGATCACTGCACTCGACCATTTAAAACAATCAAAACAAAAAAAAGAATAGGGGAACTGTATATAAACAAATATCTTTTTGACGTAACTGATGGATTATTTTTAATTATTAATTATTGACATATTTTTACATTTCGTGCCACTGAACATAGAAAGAAAAGAAAGAAAATACGTTTATTTGCGGTAAACATGATGTAGAGAAAGAACATAAAACAAAAAAGAACAAGTCACTACAACACAACACAGAACACACAGTCACACATACACACAAACTTTTCTACAATAAGTGTATAGCGCAAACAAATACCACAATCATCAGCGCAAACAAGTCAACAAAAATAGTCGTCTTTTACTCTACATTGCAATGTTTCCCTATCGGCTTCAACCTATCAGTTCATCAAACCGTCCATTTGACGTTATCGTGACAACTAACTGGAGCTGAAGGCGCTGCCAAATTGCGCTCACGTACTCTTTACTATCTTCAAAGTAATTAATTTTAAGAGCAGCAGTTTAGGCGCCTGTGCCATGGAGTGAATTTATTTGTGTAGTTTTACCCAATTTGAATTCCATGAGAGCTGCTTGTATAAATATATGTAGTGGGACGAGGCAACACAATCGCGTAAGCAGTAGCAAACGACCCATACTGAAAATATATCAGACATTTTATTCTTGAAATGTTTTAGTTACATTTAGGATAGCAGGACTTTACATCAAGCATAGAATTATTCTAATTATCTACAATTTTCTCACATTGTGAAGAACACCAAAAAATACAGGTACAGGTGAATTCTGAGCCCGTTTTAATGGTCCTACTATTAAAACGGTCTCAAAATTCTTAAAGCCTTAAAAAGTTTAATAGAAAATTGCGTCTAAATGGAATACTAATCTCGTTTGTTCTCAGGAGTTTTTAAGTTCTTAGAGCAAAGACAGTAAATTGTCACAGTTTGCTACTTCACGAAATGTAATTAGTCTGTCTTCTCTCTAGAGGAACTTCAATTGAAACAATTCCTTGTGTTCCTTTTTGTAAGAATTTTGGCGGCCTCGACTGTGGCACTAAGTCTACTTGTCCTTTGAAAGGTGGGTCGTGAAACTAACGAACACTCGAAATTTAATAAAGACACTTCTTGATGATGTTAGTCAAAAATTTCATATCTTGAGATATTTTAAAGATAATTGTGCCTCAACTCTGTCATTCAGATTAGAAACGTACCAAAGACATGCATAAATCTTACATTCGTTTTAGCCCTGAATAGTTTCATAATGATGCCAAGATTTGCGTTAAAAATTGAAACACGACTGAAAATACTCAAAGGCAAACATAAGCATCATCTGTACGTGTAGATGTTTATCCGACAGAGACTTGGAGGCTCTATTAAAAGCGAGCATTCAACACAAAATGAGGTCGTGCACAAAGAGATTGTTAGGGGTCCTCGGGAAATCACGAACAGCATGGCGTCTAAGCCGAGCTCTTCGAGAAAAAACGCGAGATTGCTGCGGTAGGGAAGGGAAAGCCAAACAACTATTTGTAAAGTGCGCCACTAGTTCGGATATTCAAGGAATACCTGCAGAACAATCTCTTTTAAAATTTTAAAAGTTACAAATGAAAATATAGAATAAAAAGTATGTGGCCTTCGTTCCGCCTGCGCAGGTCTCCGGATAAGAGACTTCCAAAAAACCGTATCCTTTGTTAATCTGGTTTATGTTCCTACATAAACCAGATAACCTAACAAAGGCTAGGCATATTTATTATAACATTAATAATAAGCTTGTTGTAAAACTCTACAAAAAGGGCAATGAAGAAAACGAGTCAATATCTGCCTAAATTGGTCGTCCAAAAGCTATAAAATTTTCTCTCTCCCAAGACTAGAATGAAATTCGCCGAGGATTTTCCTGGTTGGAGTCTTTAATACTTGAACAGAAATATACATATTACTTGAAATTGTTATGCATGCGGAAAACTGTTGCGTTCAAAAATAATGGGTCACGTCACGAATAGCTAATTCTCAAATGCTTCAAGCGAGTAGCAGTTCAGGACCTTGGAAAGTTAATGGATTAGGTAAAAGGTCACAGTTTCCCTTTGATTAATATCCTTTTATGTAAGAACCAGGGATGGGAGCGTTTCATATACAACCCCAGAGCCCGTAAGAGGCTTACAGCAGATTGTTTTAAATATTTTAAGCCTGAAAGAGATGCGGTATCATGCTTGAATGTTTTAATAAATAATACGTACATGTTAAGTTTCTGCTTTGTAGGTGTAGTGATCACAAGCGATACTGCTGTGCACGAGGTCCAGGGTTTGATTCCCGGTTTCGGATTCGGAATTTCTCAGTAGCAGCCCGGAGTTTGAATATGTGCCCGGTTTATTTATTTAATACTTGAAGCACACAAAGTACAGAGGCGGACTTAATGCCAAAGGCATTTTCTACCAGTCAACCTTTGGGTGATGCAGAGACAAACAGTGATAGCGAGAATTGAGGAATAAATATTTATTTAAATATAAAATAATCTAATTATATGTATATAAATATAAGCACAAATAAATATACTAAAACAATGGTTGATGAAACCCGGAACCCCGGTTGATGCCCCTGTTACATGGGACTTAAACATAACTGGCGAGGTGTGGGTGTATTACTATTGTGGCTAGCAGGGGCGGCGAGTCCATGCAACCCGATTCCTACCGGCTTCCCTTCGGAAATTCGGAACACAACCACTCTATCGTCATTGAATAATCAAACTGGGTAGACCTCTGCCTAACCCTCTAGGAAATACAATCGTGGTTAATGTGGTTCATGTCCTTGTTACATAATAAATAAATTCGAGCGATCTTGCAAATTTTATTAGCACAAGTGACAAAGTGGCGAGTTTTAAAGCAATGCGTTTTGTGCAAATTATGACGCATCGACAATTTTAATATGAGCTAAGTTTGAATTCAAATTTTCCATTTATAATACGGAATAATAATAAATAAAAACATTTATTTGACACTTAAAATACAAATTACAAACAAGTAGGTCGTAATAATATAGCACACAAATGTATAGCCAAGAATCTGATCCTAACCCCCAAACTAGGCCTGGACTTGTATTTTGGGGGCCAGCGTTTAGCCATGGGCTCTATTATTGCTCTTACAACATTGTGGAGAAGTGTCGCTAGTTGACAGTCAAGTGTCATGTGATAAAACATATTTGGTTAAATTTATCAGTTAAAACATAGATAAAACTTATTAACTACAAAAACACGGTAAAAATACAACAGAGTTATGTGTATGTCTGTGCGTGTGAATGTGTGTCTCTCTGTGTCTGTGTGAATGTTCATGGATCATTCTGAAATATCGATCACAATAAATAATTTACCGAACAATAATTGTTTTAACGAAAATTTATTGTCAGAATGTTAAATTAACTCTATGAAGCCTTTCGGCGAAGAATATTTGATCAATATTTTAATATGGTAATGATAATGTGGGGCTTGTGGCTAAGTATTAACAGCCGCACAAATCGATCTATCAGGTTAAGCTACGCTTGCCGCGGTTGGTCCATGGATGGGTGACCATCTTTACATACCGAGACTCTTCCATGCTTCGGAAAGCACGTTAAGCCGCTGGTCCCGACTGTCATTCGTGGATCTTTGACAGTCGTTACGGGTCGTCAGTAGCCCGAAAGTGACAACCAGTCTTACCAAGGCGTATCGTATTACCCAGTAACTGGGTTGTAGAGGTCCGATAGGCAGTCACTCCATGTAAAATACTGGCATTCAGCTGCATCCGGTTAGACTGGAAGCCGACCCCAATATAGTTGGGAAAAGGCTAGGCAGATTGATTCATTTTTTATGTTCTTCACAAAGGTCAAAACAAACATCTATACTAATATTATAAAGAAGCAAGACTGCTTCGTTGGTCTAGTGGTAGCAAGCGCTACTGCTGAGCATGAGGTCCTGGGTTCGATTCCCGGGTCGGACAAAGTGTTATTGGGTTCTTCTATCTGAAATTTCTTAGTAGCAGCTCGGAGTCTGGATTTGTGCCCGGTTGATGACAATAGGCTCGCCCCCTATTACATGGGACTTAAACACAACTGGTGAAATGTGGGTGTACCTGCTACAGGGACACCTCTGCCCAACCCTTCGGGGAAACAAGCCGTGATGTTATGTTATGTAAAGAAGCAAAATTTATTCGTTTGTATGTAGGGGGTAATCTCTGGAACTACCAGTCGGATTTGAAAAAATATTTTTGCATTGGATAGCCCAATTCTTGGGGAAGGTTTATAGGCTCGCGGACGAAGTCGCGGGCAGAAGCTAGTCACCAATAAGGTCACACATCATCATGCCTCAGCCTATCATTCAGTCACACCACAAATGCTTCGCAAGGAACGCATTTCCACAACATTTATTTATTACAGAGCTTGTAAGTAAAAAAATAACATAGCATAATAAAGCATATTATCTTTTCCAATAATACTAATACTTCCAGTATAAGCTGACCTCGCATTGTACGGAAATCTATACAATGCGAGATCAGCTTAATCTGGAAATGAATAGCTTGATGTGTAACACAGGAAAAGCGTCCCTGAGACTCAGCAATGTCCACTTGCACAATCTTAATTTATGGCCGTTGTGCAATGAAAGTCCTCGGAAACTTTGACGCTTAAAGAAGCTTCAATATAAATCGTATTATGAGTGTTATCTATTAGACGTCTACTTGCCAATAAGAACACGCTAATGTACGACAAGACACCTAAAGCACGCTATTGCATTTTCAACTTTCGACTCTGAGCCGAAAGCTTTTATTTAGGCATTAATTTACGTGTAGCTTAGTGTTGGTGAAACCGAGCGTAAGTACATTTGGGTCAATCAATACGACAAAAGACTAGTCGCATGTCGGATCGTACGGTACGCACCTCCGCTTTAACTATTCATTATTAAATCGATGACTGTCTATTATACAAGGCTGAGGAGCTACTTCGGAAGGAAGAAAACTACCGGCCACTCCACCACTTCTTGCAAGGAAAATCTACCTATTCTGCGTTCGCAAGTAAGTTTCCAAAAAGTAAACAAATACTTATGTGTATTTAGATTTTTAAATACCTACCCATAAATAAAAACCATTAAATAATGTGAAAATCCAAGATGACTGTACTTAATTTTGACATTTTAAAGTAATAATTACCTGATTATAATAATACAAATTCTAAATAGACCTATTGTAAATCACAAATCTTAAAATTAATATTGTACCTACTTAGTTTAAGATTGACAATTGAATATTTGTACACCATATACTTTGTGGTAGAATGTATAGAACTAACAAAAATACTAACACCATACTATGTAAAACTACATTCTTACAAATAAATAAATTCTAATTCTAATTCATAAGGTTCAGGTTGCTCTGGGTTACTGGTGATTCGCCCGAAATAGGTGAATCGACACTTTTAACTCTACTACTTTAACAAATTTTATGCTTTTTAAATAGTACTGACTAGTCTTTCTAAAATTAACTTAATTTTCAGTTACGTAAAGTTGATACTTGTTTAAGTGGAAATGACATCATTTGGAAACAAGGATTTGAATAGACTCTACGTCACGGCAGATACTATTGAACAGCTGCAGCGCAAAGAATACGTCATGATCTTTTAAAAATATACTAAATTATTTGGCGTGAACCAAGGGCAAGATTTGTTATCAAAAATCAGAAGGAACAATAGGAAGGAATATTTAATAACTTGTTTTGATAATGAAACTTTATAAAATACTAACATTATTACAACAGTCTAGAGTTTAGAGGACGTCGCTCTCACGACCATGAATACCTCCTGTTTACAGCTTCCTTTCAAAACAAACACTTTCATAGTAAATTACAATATATTCCGCAACAAAAACTATTGGTGGCCACATAAACTTTTTATTGAGTAACAACAAAATTGAGAGATGTAATAAAAAATTGTTGGCTCCACAGCTTCGCAAATAGATCAATGACCTGAGATTCCTCGCCTCGCACGATGTTGTTGTACTTCAGAAAAAAGCAGATAAGTAATCTGTGCTGTGAATGAGATAAATGCAAACAATTCATTTCTGAATTATCAAACAAACACAAAAAGCCGCGGTCACGAACCTCCGATTCATGTTGCGAAATCAGACCTAAGATTAATACCTGAGTAACGGTACTAATGTCTAGATTCTATACCAAACTCAACCAAGCAAAGAGAACACCTAGACCCAATTACGACACGAATTAGATTTATTTTTCATTTTACATAACTACTTGTACATTACGTAATTTTTAAACCACAAAACACAGTTAGTGGTAAAATTTTAAGGTAACTGACGTAAGAAACTAATTTTGCTGCAAACTCGCCAACAGCGATTTGCATAATGCAGGTGGACTGCGTTTTATAGCTCCCATTCCATGTTTTATTTAGAGTATAAAATGCACGGACAATATAATTCATGAGTTACAATGTGAGTTGGATAAAGTTCACAAAGTAACAGTCAGTAGCATCTGTGCTTTTGAAGCGCGAGACAAAAATATGAAGTCCTTTTTTTTTGGGTGGGAAATCATCAAATAACTTCTCCCGCTCTGGGCGGAGCGGGAGGGCGTGTCAGACTCTCACTGACTAAAACCCACCCGTGTTCCTTCAGTTGCCGTGTTGCCAGGGGGGCCACGATGTCCCTATCGGTTTTCTTCGAACCCCCGGCAGGCATTGGCCCTAGCGGACCCCGTCAATTCTGCTGACATCTCTTTGAGGCGCGCGTGGAACACAACGCGCCGTCGACCCGGGCTTGGTCCTTATCGGACGGCGAGCTACCCATTGCTCACCGTCCGCAAGCCCGCGCCTACGGTGGCCGGAAATCTGCCTGTGATTCCCGACGCCCAGGTCGTCTCGTCCTGCGGTGGTTAGGGGCGCGAGGGCGCGAAATTTGCCTCTCCCTCACGCGCTCCGTCTCCTCCTTCGCGAGCATTACTGCTTCGCAGGAGGTGAAAATATGAAGTCCTGTGGTTAATATTTACATAATTTTTGCAGAAAAACTTTTATGGGAATTTTGTGAAATTATTATTTACGGTTACGGAACAGTGGTGGCCCAGTGATAATAGCCGCGACTTACGAGTTGTAGGTCGTAGGTTCGAACCCAGACAGGCGCTTTACTTTGTGTAAATTATTTCATCACCACTGCTCTCAAAACGGTGAAGGAAAACATCGTAAGGAAACCGGCATGTCCTAGAACCGAAAATTCGAAGACATGTGACATCTACCAACCCGCACTGGGCCCGCGTGGTGGATTACGGCCCACTCCCTCTCACAGAGAGGAAGCCTGTGTCCCAGCAGTGGGAACATTATAAGCTGATGATGATGATTATTTACGGTTTGATCATGGTAACGAGCCGGCTAATTAGATTACGCTCCACTAGACATTTGAGGTGTGAGAATTAGACACATTCTAATTAACATGGCAAGAAAGAGAATGATTATGAAGAAACATTAACCATTTTAACAGTTAAAATTTTTAAAACCCCTAATTTTCTCTTTTCGACTCCATCACCAGACACTGTTCACCATCTATCTATAACCCATTAATTGAGACCATTTTAAGAATAAGAACCATCGCTACAAAACCGGCTTTCTAATAAAAAAAAACGCATTCAAATCGGTTCACCCGTTTAAGAGCTACGGTGCCACAGACAGACACAGCGTCAAACTTATAACACCCTTCTTTTTGCGTCGGGGGTTAAAAAACAATCATCTGCCTAGCCTTTTCCCAACTATGTTGGGGTCGGCTTCCAGTCTAACCGGATGCAGCTGAATACCAGTATTTTACATGGAGCGACTGCCTATCTGACCTCCACAACCCAGTAACTGGGTAATACGATACCCCTTGGTAAGACTGGTTGTCAGATTTTCGGGCTTCTGACGACCCGTAACGACTGTCAAAGATCCACGAATGACAGCCGGGACCAACGGCTTAACGTGCTTTCCGAGGCACGGAGGAGTCTCGGTATGTAAAGATGGTCACCCATCCACTAACCAACCCCGGCAAGCGTAGCTTAACCTGATGGATCGCTGTTATTACTTAGCCACGAGCACGAAAAAACAATGAGGGGAGATAAATAATGCATATTATTACTACTTATATGGTGCAGTAAATAATAATACGGAATATGTAAATAACAGCGATTTAATTTAAATTCAAATGTCATGTAAAACAGGGCTCGTCGCGAACGTAGGATGAAATTGAAAGCGCGGAGTCCAAAAATAGTCGTGTAAAATATACGGTTTTCAAAAGAACCGAGCACAAAACTATCTCAGACTTGCGGAGTTTCAAATGGGACACGCTGTATTGTGGGAGCTCACAGGGGATCCCAGCTTTCCGGACTAACACTCAGGTATTATAGCAACGAGCGCCATCTGGGAAATAGGTGATACACGTCATACGGGCATTGCCACTGAAAATTTTAGCTGCAATGTAGTTTCAAGGTATCAGAAATGTTAATATTTTCACTTTTAACGTGCACGTCTTTCTACATTGTTCTCACATGTATAAATACAACACGAATGATGTAACCAATATTTTGTAACAATATTTTGATTTAAAAGAGTGTCCGTGGAGTTTCTTTCCCGTTCTTCTCCATAGGTACCTACTACGCTTTGGAATGGGTAACTAGCTTCATTTTTCTGACTGACCGACCCCTTGACAATTCAAAAGTACCTGTAATTAGTTTATTTGAAATAAATGCTTTGAGTTTGAGTTTGACATTTATTTTTCAAATGAAACTGTAGTGAGGATTTCTATGCCCTCGTAAACTGTATGGATTGCACCATTTCTCGCGCTTGTCGATAAACTGTTTACTGATTGGGGAAAGTATCTATTACTTAGATAATTAAATAGTGAAAAAGGCATTTATATATTTATAGGGTCATTTGAAAGCTGTACTGTAAAAAAACAGTGACACTCCGGGAGTGACGACAGAAGTGAAAACTTGAAAAAAATCGGCACCGCGGTAATCAACGCGTTGATGTCTTTTACTCCACGGTGTCGGTAAAATCGGTAGCAGTGTCGCGAAATCAATGGTTTAGTCCCATCTCAAAGATGCCCAACGCGCCTAAAGATGTTTTCACTTCAAAAATTCTGGCGAAGATCTCTTTTCGAGAGCTCTCTTAATCTTTTCTCATCCTTTGTTCATTGTTAACCTCGTAGCGGTTTCACGGGTATAATAAAATAACATTTTCAAACGCAAAAGAGTTTCGCACAATAATCGTGTGAAATGAAATGCAAAGCTGGCCTTTCTTTCAGAACCGTTCCCGAGCAACCGTGGCTTCGTGGGCGGATTTAAAACAAGGAGTTAGTGAAAATTTACATTTCAAAAACCCAGCATTGATTTATGTGTTTGGTACTTTGGTGTAACTGGCCATTTTACGAAAGTTTAGCTTAGGTATTTTATTATTTTGGTACCGAAACACGGCGAAAAGGTAAAATATCATTCCGTATTCCATTCCGTAAGTTTTCAGAATCTACAATAAATATTGTTCTGTTCTGCAATATTTGCTGAAGCCTCAAGTACTTTCCACGACACAGAGATAGCGTCCGCTTAAGAAATTTAATTCCATATCAATGATTCAACATTCCCTAGCAAATATCCATTATTAATCAAAATTCATGAATCATACCCTCCTATCATGTACCACCATACATTTCCGCTTTCCAAATATCTGAAGCGGTAAGATACGGATGTGCTGTGTTAATAATACCAACCTTAAATCATGAATTATGATAATTAAATTACGTTATTTCCTTCACCCAACAAATTTTGATTAAAATCTTTACGCTTTCAGAGGTGAATCCAGTAGAGGATTGAATTCTTTACATTGCATCTTCTGTAGGGTAATACTGTAGGTATAATATAAATCATGACCTAGAAAACAACAAAAGAGTATCTGATTTAATAACAGCTAAGCATTATTTATTGCAATGGCACAAAAAGTACTCTAGTTTTACCACCTATACTTAGAACATTATGTTCGCAATACAAGTACTAGTTAAGTTTGCAGTAGGAGTGGGTTGTAACAGGTAAAATCACATATCTGTTCCGCCTGTTCCACGTAAATAACAGCTCCAAAAACCTGTTACAAAATAACAGCCTGTTATTTCATACTATGTGGGAACAGATTATTGTGTGTTCTCTGTTACCACAAATCTTTATATATATAATTCTTCTGTGAGTGTGTATGTCACTGAACTTCTCTCAAACGACTGGACCGATTTTGATGAAATTTTTTGTGTGTGTTCAAGGGGATCTGGGAATGGTTTAGATTCACAATCGGACCCGATAGGTGGCGGTATTCGGTCAGGACAACGTCTGTCAGGTCCGCTAGTATAAAGTATATTTGTGGTAACAGAGTATTTTTAACCGGTTTACTGTAACAACTGTTCTTAGGTAGTACATGTATTAACACGATATTTTTTTTGTCATAATTATTATGTCATCAAAACTTATACAAAAATCAAAAATAAATAAAATTAATTACCAATGTCATTATAAAAAGAGGAAATAAAAAATGTTAACATCACGCCTTGTTTCCCCAAAGGGTTGGGCATAAGTGTCCCTGTAGCAGGTACACCCACATTTCGCCAGTTATGTTTAAGTCCCATGTAATAATAGAGGGGCGAGCCTATTGCCATCAACCGGGCACAAATCCAGACTCCGGGCTACTACTGAGAAATTTCAGAAAGAAAATCCCAATAACACTTTGCCCGACCCGGGAATCGAACCCAGGACCAGGACCTCATGCTAAACAATATGAACCTAAAATTCAAGTTCCTGAATAATTCAAATTTATTTCAAGAAAGCCTAACTCCAAGGTTAGACAGGCGCTTGTAATTAACTGTTGGATAACAAAACCACGATAAGCTTCAGGCTTCAACCGCAAACGCTTTTGTTTACTTCAAATTTTATTTTCGCCTCAAACATTTTTCGTAATTAATTACACTGCTAAACTGGGCAGCCCTTGGGCTGTTTCAGTAAAATTTTCAGCAAGTAATTTTATTATTTTCATGAACATTCGTAGACAGTTTTTTGTGACGTAATAAAAATGTCTTCCGTTTGAAAATAACAAAGCCTAATGAGTATTCTCCAGAAGAGGTAACATATTTTATTCGTTGAAATAAAGGTCACTGTTGCTATTCAATGTTTTGAGCATTACACACCATTATTACTTTTACAAGTCACATTTCCGTCAATGTTCACATTTGCTCGTTTTTCTGCGCAAGCGCCACTTGTGTAACGCAACCTGCGGCAGTAACGCGCCAATCAGAGCATCTCGATTCGCCAGGTATGTACCTACTTAATGTTACCGCAAATTTGGCAACGCGTTCTGTTTCGATTACAGTAATTTTGGAGGAAATAGATGCCGATTCCCTTGTTCACAAACTAAACTAAATTTAAGTTCAGTGCATCTTTTTCTATTTCATTAAGAAAAGGACAGAAGATAAATTTTAGTTTAGTCCTGTCAAATTAATCAGCGCTTGACGTAAATTGACGTAATTTTAGTAGGCAAGTTTTTAATCACGTCTAAACTTGTATGGAGTAGTGACAGGTGCTGTAATTTAGTTTGTGAACAAGGGAATCGGCACCATAGTCAACCAAAATCCTAACTAATATTGTAAATGCGAAACTGTGTTTGTTACGCTTTTACGCTAAAACAGTCGAACGGATTTGGATGAAATTTGGCACATAAATAAACCAAGACCCGGGTTAGGACATAGAATACTTTTTATCCTGATATTCCCACGAGATCGAGACTTATGCGGGTTAAACCACGCTAGTTCTACAAAACTCCGAAAACCATGGAATTCAAGAAACAGTCTTGCTGGTCTTCTTCTTAGCGTATCGATAGCAATCTAAATGGACTCTGCCTAGAAATCGGCGAGGTGTTTGTCAGTCTTGCTGGTGACATACTAAGAAAATACTATTTCCACTTCACCAAGCCAAGCCTTAAATCTTATAAAGCTATGAGGAACAGTGTGTAAAGTTCACTCATACTCCATAGAAAAGGGAGGATCCTCCGACCAGACGGGTGTTGTGTCTGGTGGGCAACTGCCCGACTCTCTAGATGTCGCGACGCTCCCGCAGGGGGACGTGGCGAGCGGGGGCAGGCCTCGCCCGCGGAGGCTTTAGTGTGACCAGCTAATGCGGGCCCCTCATTTTGTCTGCCTAGTGCGGCCATGGTAGTGAGTGCGGGGTTTAAGTCGCACTCGTGTGTTTGGTTGGTTGCTATGAATAATTCGGTAGGAGCGCCGTGACGCTTATAAAGGCGTCGCTTTCTTCACGACATCCCTGCCGGGTGAGACCCCCAGTTCCCTGGTGGAGGCCTAGCAGAGGACGACCAGCGACGGGGATGTCGACTCAACGCGCCTACGGGGAGGCATGTAGCTAACCCCCGCCCCGCTCACAGATCTAGCCGTTTACGGATTGGGGGGAGGCTGTCGCATGTGTGTAAGCAGCTAGTGTTGTTATGTTACGCTGCTCAAAGACTGACCGACGGTTGATGTCGGAAAGTTATATACTGATCGCGCGGTAAACACTGCATGCGCGATGCAGGATTTGTGTGACGTCAGGTCTTTGATGCCTAGTTCGCATGTGGCGTTGTAGATGCCGCCACAATAATCGAACAACTTAGATAATATTGATAACAAAAAAAATAGCTTCAAGAAACTTGATTTCGAGCGCATTCGACCTTACTTCAGTTTCCTATTCGCTTAGCTAGTGTTCGCCTTCCATGTAGGGCAAGGATGATTTGTGAGGTCGATACGGAAATACATTTTTACAACACGAAGCCACTATGTTACTAAACCACATACTTCAAACAATGGTTTCTATATTGAATTTTGCTGCTGATATAGTTTCAATCAGGTGGGTCTGATATATGATTATCGCTAAACAAACAACAAAAGCAGTGGTGGCCCAGTGGCAACGACCGCAACTTTCGAGGTCGTAGGTTCGAACCCAGGCAGGTGATTTACTTTGTTTAAATTATTTCATCACTACTGCTCTCAAAACGGTGATGGAAACCGGTCTGTCCTAGAACCGAAAATTCGAAGATATGTGACATCTACCAACCCGCACTAGCCCCGCGTGGTAGATTACAGCCCATTCCCTCTCTGCGAGAGGAGGCCTGTCCCAGCAGTGGGAACATTATAAGCTGATTATACTTATGCTGATGCTCCACAAACTGGAGAAGATCACGGTCACCTAATTCACCTTCCTTTGTATTTGAGAGTTAAAAGGCTTTAAAGATAAGCAACAATTTAGAGCTACATTTTCAACTTTTGTTTATTTCGTTTATGAGAGAAGATTTTAACGCACTAATAAAGAATCCTAACATTAAAAGGAGTAATTTGTGTTTTATGCAAATAATATCCGTTATGGTAATGAGCAGAATACAATTAAACTTTTCACAAAAATTATTTGATAACCGTACCTTTCTTTTTCGTGCGCCGATTGAGGAATCTGCAGTATCGTCTGCATACTCTCCATTTCCACCACACATTGTGTACCCAGTTCGAGTTCTGGAAAAAAAAGAAACAAGTTTTAACAGCCGAAGGCAAAATATCATCGAAATATTAATAACTTAGGCACTACGTTGGCTCAACGACCCGAAATATTGATCATCTCAAAAGAATGACGATGACAGAGGTTGACGAACGTGACGTGTCACGACGTACATTAGTCCTATAACCTTTTGACCTAATGGGCAACGGCCTACGTAGGTTATTGATTTTAGACGTTGAATAATAATTTAAAGTTCCTGCACGAAACCCTGTGACCAACACACATCTGTGACTCATTCGGAGTCTAAAAATAAAGGACTCACGAGAACTTATTTTGTAATAAGAAACTATGACACCGTGTAAGGAGACGCAAAACATGTGGGCAAAGTAGAAGTATTGAAGATGAACACCATAGTTGATAATAATAGCTGGAAATTATGATTTAAGGAGCAGTATTATTGTAACATATGCATTGTGTCTTTATAATGTGCAAATTTTACAGACGGAAAAAATATTTAAAAAAATCTAAATATTTTTTTTACAAAACGGTGCCAGTTTTAAACTAAACGATCCTCATAAAATAGAAATAGTGGAAAAAAACTACCCTTAAATTGAAAATAAACATTTTTTTAATAAAAATCTGTTATTTTTTCATAAATTTTTACAATAATCGTAAAATTTCTCAATATGACGCCAAACAGAACAAAAAAAAAACGTTTTTTTATATTTTTTCCTTCGATAATATTAAGCATCATTCCCTCATTTCGATATATATGCACATTAAAAAGACACTGTATAGAAAACAGTGGCAATTCAGCAGACTCATTATCCTAACCTTTGGCACACCTTCCACAAATTCACGAAGAGATAACAGAATGTAATCGAACCGACAAATTTAATGTCAGTACAGAACGGGAAGTCGGGAACAACCGCCTACAGGAATACTAATCACCTTTAATTATTTCGTGTAAGGGTAATGGTAGACCTTAGACTAATAACGGACTATTTAGTAGTCAGCCTATTCGCTAATCAATGGTTATTAGTGTATGTGTTAGATTTACTAATCTAACACATACACAAAAAAAAAAAAAAAAAAAAAAAAAAAAAAAAAAAAAAAAAAAAAAAAAAAAAAAAAAAATTGTATTACTATACAATTTTATAAGCAAGTGGTTTGCAGATAAACTTTAGTCTTGTACTCGTAGTTTAGACGACATTATAACTATATAAGTAACAGGAAAATACGAGACTATTATTACATTGCTTGAGTGCTATTTGTGTAAACAGTTATCACTTCTGTATTATTTACTTGTTCATTTTCTCTATGTATGAACCAAAATATTACATGGAGTATTTTAAAAGGATATTATTTACATCACATCATAACATCACGCCTGTAATCCCCGAAGGGTTAGGCAGAGGTGTACCTATAGTACACCCACATTTCGCCAGTTATGTTTAAGTCCCATGTAATAGGGGGCGAGCCTATTGCCATCAACCGGGCACAAATCCAGACTCCGGGCTGCTACTGAGAAATTCCAGATGGAAAAACCCAATAACACTTTGCCCGACCCGGGAATCGAACCCAGGACCTCATACTCAGCAGTAGCGCTTGCGACCACTAGACTAGATATTATTTATACCTCAAAACTCAAAGCATTTATTTCAATTAAACCATTAACAGGCACTTTTGAATTGTCAAAGAGTCGGTCTGTTAGTAAGAAAGTTGAAGCTAGTTGCCCATTCCAAAACGTAGATCTCTATGGAGAAGAACGGGCAAGAAACTCCAAGGACACTCTTTTATATATAGATATTACAAAATCCTGGGTACATTTTTTTTTCAAAGACTCGAAGCAGGTTCTGATTGTCTAGTCTACACGACCTTCACTTTGTTACCAAATAGCTAATCTATCAGAATTTTAAATTAAACATCGAATGGCATTCCATCTTTTATGGGTTTCTTTTGAAACCGTTTGCCTGCTAGCTTGGGTTCTATGGACCTACATGTATTGAGTTTTTTTTTTATACCTCCCATGAGATCGCCGTGGACGGTTCAGATCCCGGTTCCTTAAAAGGAATTGATCGAACTTCTTTTGGACATGTTTCTGTCACACACGAACAGTTCCAACACTAAAAGATAGGACTCGCGAGCTACAGGTTAAGCCGTCATCCTCTTAGGTAGGGGAGTATCGTCAGTTAAAGGTTATATTCGTACGTGTGGAGAAAACCTCTAACAACCTCTAACATAATACATTATACAAGCATATAATACTAATTTAAATAGTAAGTACGCAAGCGGTGAGTCAAGCCGAGGTCGGGCCGTACGTCCGTGGCGATGCTCTTTCAAATCCGGTTTTACTAGACCATTTCATGTACGCTAGGCTTATGTAAAGCCAACGGTATTAACTCGGCTAGACATCGGAACAGACTGCTGTATGAAGAGTTTACAATTTACACGAAGGCAGTCCAATAATAATCTGAACAAAATATTATATGTTCCAAGTTTTTAAACAGTCCAGTAGCTTATTCTGAAAGTGGGCAACGTCGCAAATACATAAGATAACATCACGCCTTGTTTCCCCGAAGGGTTGGGCAGAGGTGTCCAAGGGTTGGGCAGAGGTGACCCTGTAACAGGAACACCCGCAACGTTAAACGCAACGTCGCAAATAGATGTCAAATATTTCGCTGTTTTGATTAATTTTGCAATGCAATATTACTGTATGGAAATATGAAATGTGGCTAGCAAACTAGAATATTAATAATGAATTGGAATTATAACACTGCATTTGATGTTGATGTTGCAATGCATTTGTTTTAGGTGTAAAAAATGCATTTAGAAAGTTTCCAAATACTTTTTTTACATCTAAGACTAAATAATTCGGTGAAACGATATTAATTATTGCATTTCATAATCAATATTCTAGTTCGCTAGTTAGCCACATTTTTTATTTCCATACAGTAATATTGCCAAATTAATCAAAACAGGTAAATATTTGACAGCTATTTGCGACGTTGCCAACTGTTAGGATAAACGCTCTTAAATTACCCTCAGATACTAAAGTTGGAACGAACCGTGAGTGAAACGGCATATCATGAGATCATGCATGAGCTAAATATAGCTAATCTTGCTTATTATGTATTTATTCGATTCTCTAATGTCAATATGATCGGAAGAGAAACAACAATTTTCACAATAACACTTCTCGGCTTACAATTTCTGGTAATGCCGACGCGATTAAGCGATATTTCTTTCGTTGTCGTGACACTAAAAGATACTGAATTCCTGTGGTAAAAAAAGGAAATAGTGCTCATCGAGGCGCTGCGTGTCGCAACGAACAGTTCAGTCTAGAATCGATTTGACAAATTACGTAAAGACGTTTCACTGAAAGTAGAGCAGCGGCAATCACACCGAGGATTTCCACCGAGTTTATTTACCATGACGAATGCAAGTGAGCGTGCATTCTTGTACTAAAATGATCTCGGAGTTTACACAACTATTTACTAACAAAGCCATTCAGTCAGACGACTTTGTCAAGGTTAAATTACTTGAATTGATATTTAATTCTTCACTGATCTTTAGCGTTGTTAACGGATATCGATTAAAAAAATTGTACATATGTTATCGATTTCGGTTTCAAATATTAGAATTACTAGTTTTCACCAACGGCTTCGCCCGCGTATTTCTTTATAAATTATGCCTTGAAAGAACTTTTGAATCGGTCCATTAGTTTTTTTGAGTTTTATTCATGCCTGGACTAGTAAGTAGATGTACGGTTCACTCAGGCTGGTGTGGTGAGTGAATTACCAAGTCAAATGACCAAAAGAAGCCCTAAAAGCTTTAGAGATTATCTTCATAAACTTGTTAGAATAGTCCTATATCGATTATCTATTAATAAACAACCTTCTATTACCTTCAAAGTTTTATGAAGAATTCATAAGTTTTCTAGAAAAATCGCGTGTTTTCCGCAGCATTATTCTCCATTCACGGTGCGGTCTGCCGACCCAGTCGGGTATTATAAATACTGATGGAATTCACAATAGGGCTCATGATAGATATGTAGGTCAGCCAGCTGTTGTTTCACAGCGTCCTTATACTGAACCAGTCCATCCATTTTCATAGTCAGAATAAATTGTCTTTACTTCGCAAATCCGTTTTTCGATACCGGATCCTGTGATAAATATGGGTTTATTGGAAAATGTATTAATTTATTTATCTGGGTCACAATGGATAGAGGTACTTCGTAATTGAGATAATAATTTGCATATCGATATCAGATGTGGTTCGTCAAATTGACGAATTTGATAAGCAAGCGGAACTAGAGTTGTTACACGATTTGGAAGTAGACTGCCTCTTGTAAATTGTTAATTTGACGGCCACCTCCAACCCCGGATCTAGATTTTTTTTGGGGCGGGGCAAAAACCACCGTCTGCCGCTCCCCATCAATCTTTTATGGGCTGCGCTAAGTTAGCCCCCGCGAAATTAAAATTTTCTCAAAATGAAAAATTTGGCAGCAACATAATAATCAATTGTATCGATCTATAATGCGAAAATTCAACAGGGGCGCCTAAACTGTTGTAAAAAAGAAAAAAATAGAAAGATTATAATGCTGCGCGTCTCATTTATTGCAAAGTTGCTGTGTGCTGGGTGGTGCACTTGTCTGCTACGCTTGAATTTGTCGCCCCCTGAAGTTGGCGCCCGGGGCACGGGCCCCGGTTTACCCCCCTAGATCACCTCAAGTATTTACATTTTTCAAATACTAGTGTTATTGCACTTCTTGTCTATAGTGAAGCTATGTATGTATATTTGGTGCCTTTGAAAGAAATGGACAAATAAAAGACGCTTATTTATAATCCGACTAGATTTTGTCCGCGGATTCGCCAGCGTGGGGGTAGGACTATACTACTGACTTACTGGGATAAAAAGTACCTATCATATGTCCTAACACAGATCATGGTCTACTTGTATGCCAATTAAGGCATGAAAAAGTAACAGAAAGACAGATAAGAGTTCCTTTTGAGTTTACAATATTAAATATGGATTAGTATAGATGTACTATCGAAGAAATGCATATCTATTAGATACACCGTAAGGACTATTTCTGCTTGCAACGCTCGGTCGCTATAGTAACGCTTACCTACGAAAAAAAGGGTCGTGTGCACGGGATTTTGTTTTCAAACTGCGTAGATATGCGTTTCTTCGATAGTACGCCCATCACAAAAATCTTGCTAAGTAATATTAAAGCGTAATAGTAGCGAATCAATTTCAAAACGAAACCATTTACAATTAAAATAATTACAACTCCAATTTGGCACAAGGTTGTGTTATTACATTCAATGAGAAGTACAAACATGTTTAGGTCTATTAAATATCCTGTTTTTACAGAGGAAAATACTATGCTTAATAATGTTGTAAATATGCTCACAAATATCAATAACAACTCAAGAATAATTCACATTAAGAGAAATGCTTATAACAAGTTAGTTTTAATAGGTACCTTTAAACAAGCAATTCTTGTATATCATAATCTCGGAAACGGTTCCAACGAGTTTCATGAAATCTAATATGCAGGGGGTTTCGGGGGCGATAAATCAATCTAGCTAGGTTTCATTTTTAGACAACTAACAAAAAAAAACAAGCAAAGCTCGGTCATCCAGATATTAAAATTAATCTTGTCTAGCTTCATAATTAATTTCCCAGTACCTTAAGAACATCAACATCAGAGGATTAACAAGCAAATCTTTCATGGACTACCTGCATGCATAGCATGACAACCATAGAATCCAGTTTTCTATGGGTTTTGTCTATGAAAGAATAGACAAAATGACAGATTGAGATTGTTTATCTGTCATTTTGTCTATTCTTCAGTCGACAATACCCGTTTCTATTGTGTTCATGCTAAGCATGTAGCGGTATTGTCTCTCCTTCTCCCTCTAAATCCATCCAAAGGTTGTTTTTCAGCGATAAGGCCGCCCACTGTGTCCCCCTAGGTAAAATTTCTACATTAATTATCTGTGAATTGTATAGTGTACATTATAAGGAGACTGTTTTAAAGACTGTCTGGTTGGTGGTACTACTGACTGTCCTAGGCTCGATTCCTAGGTCGGACAATGTGTTATACTGAGGTTTTCCATTTTATGGAATTTTGAGAATTGAACCCCATGGCTCACCTCCTATTTCATGAGACTCGAAGATAACTGTCGAAATGTGGGTGTGCTATAGGTACACCTCTGCCCAACCCTTCGGGGAATACAGGCATGATGTTAAGTTATGGTTTTTGGAAGACTATTCTTACTTTAGGACAAGTGTTGCGAAATATGAAAAGAGTTACATAGGATGCAGGAAACCAATGCTGAAGTTAGTAAATGAACACTGGCCACTGATGATGATGAAACTTGAGATTACCTCAACAAAGAATTCCTTTTTAGTTAATTAACACACTAATACTAAAATGAGGCAACAGCAAAAGTGTAAGAGTGATTCATTTATACTCTGACAAGGCTGTATTTATTTTGAAACATGAGTAACTTGTAGATTGAAAATAATAATTCAGAGAATATGACTAGTCAATTAGATTAGGTAAGTAATTCTTGATAGTACATAATTATGTAATGTTTATAAGGAATCCTATCTGTAGCTCTATTAAGATAGAGTTGAATTTTCTTTTCCATTATGGTCTTATTGTTTTTCATTTCTATTACGAAGTATTTTGACCAGTTCAATGGCTGGTCTTATACCTACTGAACATAACCAAAATGCTGTTAACAGGACAATATTACAGATATTTTCTCGTCTTCTTTAATAACCAAAAACTACTACGGTAAGAATAAATGAAAAAAACATGGAAGATAATATTATACCAAAAAATCAGCAGTTTTCAATACTTAGCTATCATCTGCTCATTTATCAAAAAATATATTTGGGTATTTTTATTAGTAAGGATACCAGAATGTGTACAAAGATAAGCCATGTACAACAAAAGTGAAAATATATATGTAACTCTGTGTAATATAATCAAGCTATACAATGTGTTATTAAATATTTAGGAACAAAGGTCCTTTTATGCAGTTGTAAATAAACATTCATTGGGAGTTCTAAATGAGATTTCTCCGTTTTTATAATCCATAGATATAATGTTACCTAGAAATCGGTAATATCATTCGATTTAACATATGAAGCGATTCCAAATTCATCATAAGTGATAGAACTGAAAATAATTGTCTCCACAAAAGTAATCAATTCTATTTAATTATATTGTACAGAAATACATACAACTATCACTCATTTTATCTTGTATATTTTATGCATTAGGTACACAGATAAACTGAAACAACGTAGTCACCTGAGCGATAGCGATTTCTTTATTTATTACCAAAATGAAACCAGCTTACCTCGCCTGTTAAAAGGACGAACCCGAACGGCTACTTTAATCTTATCCGTGGCCATTTTCACACGCAAATTACACAAATACAATTAAAACACAACACTTTGCACACAATTGTTTAGTAAATTATTGCACATATTCACCCATATTCTAAAAAAACATTATTCATTATTTCACGTTACGATCACGACGTTCCCGGATTGACACTGTCCGCCATGTTGTTTTTACTACGTTCGTTCGATAGTGCTTGACGTGTCTTCTTGTGCAGACGTTAACGATTTGAAACTTGCAATCGATTTTTATTCACTAAATGTGATAATTGAAAGAGTTTGCGATTGAAACTTCTAACTCTCCTTTTTAACCGATAAAGCAGTGGTGGCAGTACTTATTGAATAATAAAAAAATATTTTTGGACATGTCCTTTGTTCTTAAGGATCAAAATTAACTTAGAGAGATAAATGAATGAATCTAATGGTTATAATTCTGTAAATACGAATAAGTTATGGTCGCGAATCATATTTTGAGCAGGATATAACCTAACACTGACCTGCAAATTTCAAAATATTTAAGAAAATTTGAATTTCGCGAGCTACTACTAAGGATCTACGAAATTTCTCGCCGATTGGTCGACACTTCACGTGACCAGAAGACTGGCTCATTCTTTGGCCAAAAAATTAGCATTGCCAACACAAACTACAATTATATTGTAATAGGGTAATTGTCATTCAACGTGGCAATGCTGCCAGTCTTCTGGGCATGTTTCCGGATGACAGCGATGCGGACGAAAACTTCGACGCATTAGTGTCCTTTTGTTTCTGTATTCATTTATAAACACAAACATATTAATGATCTAAAACAAGCCAATCAGGGCAAAATAGATGCAAGGAGAAGTAAAGAAGACTATTTTCTGGTAGGTACCTGCCCTTACTGCCCCATCTCACAAAGTCATCATCATTCTCCAGCCCTTATCCCAATTTATCTGGGGTCGGCGCAAAATGTCTTGTTCTTTCATACTTCTCTTTTAATCTTACTATTACAGAAGTACAATCACAATATTGTTGTCATGTCCCTCGAGAGATGATGTTATTTTATCCAGAGACCGGTTACCAGTTGGCAATTTGAATGCTGGCTACTTATTTTTTATTTTATTTTTTACTATATTTAGAATTTCCATTCGATATGCTTCTATAGCAGGACAACACTAGTGACCATATTCTGCAATGTTACCATGCCAAAATAAAACTATTTTATAATTGAAACCCAGAATAAATGAAAACGAAATAAAAGAAGCAAAGGTTTTTCATCGCATTTTTATGCATAAAATAATACCAAGTCATTAAAATACTCGTATCGCGTAAGCACGTCGACTGCGTAAAGAAACGTAGCATGTTGTGACATCCAGCCGGCTACTAATGTCAAATTTGACATTGGCAGCCGAAGCAAAACATGACGAGTCTTTTTCAACTTCTCAGGAATATATAAAACAAGAAATTTTACAAACAAGACCCTGAAGAAAGATTACATAAAGATACGCAAGATATTTGTCTCAGAGCAAAATACAACACGATCACATCAATATGGCGACCGATGCACTATTTGGCTGGGACTTAACTTTTAAAACCGTAGAGAAGGACATCAAGCGGAAATCTGATGTTATTATTTCATTTATCCATTGGAACCTAACGAAGAGGGGATTTAGGAGTATTGGAATAGGAGATGAGGTGAGATATTTATACCTGCACTAAATACATCATTATACTTGCAAAGATAATGTTAATACACGTGCAGCTTGTGGGTAGATTACATTCAAAAATCGTAGGTACAGCGCCCTTCGCTTGCAACATAATAATGCGTTCCGGGTATTGATGGGGCTGTTCCGCTTCTGTAGCGCATCAAGGATGTTTGCTGATGCTCGTGTCGATTGTTTCCACGCAACAATGCGAAAAAAATGCGCTTCCCTGGTGCGCCGGGTGCGGGCCAGCCCCAACAATATACTGCAGTGTATCGGGAGCAGACTGGACTGTTTGTGTATGGATCGCTGCTACAAACTTTCCACATCTGTATTGAGCGTGTAGCAGGGATTCGTTAAATGTATAGGTTAAGTTTACTAACATAGTTGTTAAAAAATATTGTTACTAACATATTGTTTTGTTACTTACTGGTGTAGTTGCTGGTTAATTTCAAAATAATAAATAAATACGTAATTCAAAGATGAGTGAGTGTTTTAGCATTCATTTTTTAAGTAGGCAAAATCGATGTAATAGCTCCAGTAGTTGACCTAGTGACTGATGTGTTTTGTTACATTATGATGGTTGACAACCATGAAACATTATCTGAAATGGGCGGATACCTATGACAAACTATTGCCATATTATTGCATACAAACTGCACTTATAATACAAATATCAGTCACATCCATAATCAAAATATTTACATAACACATAACATCACGCCTTGTTTCCCCAAAAGGTTGGGCAAAGGTGTCCCAGTAGCAGGTACAAAAAAAAAAAACAATGTCAACAATATTTCCGTGGCTGGCGTGAATACATTGACATCTCGACTTGTATGTTTTTTTTTATTGGCTTAATACGTTCTACGCATTAGGAATTTATATGAAAAAAATTGACAGCTCAAAATATAAATAACTTTTGGAGCAAAGCTATGATATTATGTTGACATCTCGCATTTTTACATGTTTTACTTGATAACAACATGTCAAATTAACGATTCACATGGTTTTGTGAACGAACATTGATATTTCATTATATTGACACCGGAAATTTCAAATGTCGTAAAGGACAGGGAATACAGTGTCCTTTACGACAATTGAAATTTCCAGTATCGATATCAACTAAACCCCTAAAACAATTAAAACACATACTGTAAACTAATTTATCGATTTACCAGAAGAGGTCAAACCTTTAAAATGGCCGTCCTGAAAAATTGCCATTTTAAACATGTCAACATATTCACGCCAGCCACGGATTTAATACAATAATTTTCTGTTTCAGAGAACTTTGTCTGGAGATGAAGAAAAAACCGAGCTGTTGCCTACTGGCTGGAATGACAAGGACAACTATGCCCTGCGATATGTTCTTGATAACAAACTGTTCATTCTCCATGGACTGAATACTGATGGCAATCTCATTGTTAATCTCATGGTAATTATTATTGCAATTGTTTTATCCATCCAGTCTAAACACTTTGAACAATTTTGTATTCAAAATATCCATGATTGGACCTTGGACTCCTTGAACAAAAAATAGTTTTTAATGTTTAACTTCCTATGTTTCTGACAAATCACATTTTTAGTATCTGTAGAGTGTGTGATACTGTCATGGTGATTGTCCAAAATGTAAACATGTCCTGAAAAACGAAAACATATCTTTATTTTTTCATAAAAACATGACATAATAAGTAAGAACTTTATTTGTTCCAACATAACATACTCAAGATGAATCCATTTCAGAGATCCGAAGACTTGGCCGTGTCCAACATAGCAGTAAAGATAGATGATACAGTGAAATACTTAACTGGATCTATTGATAAAATGATGCCTAATCATAAGGAGTTGATATATATTGTGAAACGGGACCTAATCGACACAGTCACCGAGAGACACACGGTTACTACTGAGACGCAGACTACAAGAAGTATGAGCAATTTTTACATAATTTGATTCATTACCATATTATTATAGTTTACATCTGAAAGGGACCAAAAATAAATGTGTCAAAATATATTTAACCTGTTGACATATCATATTACTTAATTCATAAAAATGGGTTAAACTGGTTATACATATCGACGGTTGAAAGGCTAATTGATCAAATTTTTTTTTTTTTAAATAAAATCATAAAAAAACAACTATTTGATAGACTTTTACTACCTTAAATCAATCAATCATAATAAGATCTTATTATGATTTAAAAAAAAACAACCCATCCATCCTCCTGCAAGTTTTACAAAATGTCGCTTAGATCAATAAATTAGCCTTTCAAACGTCGATATGAATCTATCAAGTGACAAGGTTAAATTAAGTAAGAATTACATTGTTACAAAAAAATAAAAAAATGTTATGGCAGGATAAAATCTCGTCCAGACTGACGCGACGTGACCACGCGACGCGACACCGGTAATTGTTGTACCGTAAAGTTTTCTTAGAAATTGTATTGTTAGAGTCGCGTCGAACCGTTGTGTCGCGCCAGTCTGCACGAAGCTTAATAACAATGTTTCTCAGAGTAAGTAAAAATACATGTTAATGTGTTGAGTAAAATACCTATAATAAAATAATTGCATAGGGGTAATTTACATTTCAGTGCTAATTAATAACTTTGTTTAAAGCACAAGCTTGATTCAATGTTTAGTCTAAACAGTGGAAACATTGTTCTTTATGTAGGTTTTGATGACATTAATTGCAATATTATTTAATAAACAATTTTTTTACCATAAATATTTTTTATTGTAGGTAGTTCTAGATAAAACTTCTTGCTCTATACATAAACATGTATTTATTTATATAGCTTGAAAGTATAAATAATAACAAGCAAGTGATATGTTTTGAAAACTTTCACCTTTACTAATTAATTATATCCGCTTATCTGGAGGTCAATTTCTCAATGGAAAATAACAGAAACATATCCGTCATTCAAACATACTGCGGGATCAGGTTCTTCTCATTTCTTATGCTAGTTTTATGAGTCAACTAAGGAAAACAGGTTATTAGATCGCTCATACAGCATTGCAATCTATCAAGATTTTTACTTAGTTGTGACCTTAAACTCGAAACGATGTTGTCTCTAAGTGATGTGTTAGTTTTAGTTACACTTGGGGTACTGTTTACCCTGAGTGTCACTGGAGGTAAGAGATATTATTAAAACAAATATTTCACCTTGGGTTCATTGTTTTGAAAACAACGAATGTTATGTTTTTTATTTTTGTTGTTAAACAATTGTCAAATTGTTGATGTTTTTCAAGTTTAGTTTGTAGTTTATTTGACACTGGTGACGATTCCCTTGTTCACAAACTAAACTAAATTTAAGTTTAGTGCATCTTTTTCTTTCTATTTCATTAAGAAAAGGACAGAGGATAAATTTTAGTTTAGTCCTGTCAAATTAATCAGCGCTTGACGTAAATTGACGTAATTTTAGTCGGCAAGTTTTTAATCACGTCTAAACTTGTATGGAGAGTGACAGGCGCTCGCGAGTGATCATCACCATTGGTGCCGATTCCCTTGTTCACAAACTAAACTAAATTTAAGTTCAGTGCATCTTTTTCTTTCTATTTCATTAAGAAAAGGACAGAGAATAAATTTTAGTTTAGTCCTATCAAATTAATCAGCGCCTGTCACTCTCCATACAAGTTTAGACGTGATTAAAAACTTGCCGACTAAAATTACGTCAATTTACGTCAAGCGCTGATTAATTTGACAGGACTAAACTAAAATTTATCTTCTGTCCTTTTCTTAATGAAATAGAAAGAAAAAGATGCACTGAACTTAAATTTAGTTTAGTTTGTGAAGAAGGGAATCGGCACCACTATCATGTAAAAAATTCTAAGCATTCCTGTGGTGTCTAGTGTTACTATAAATTACACAATTTCTGCAAGGCGACATTGCTAGTAGACTACATTAATCACTCAAAAAGAATTAACTGTCTTACTAAGAAAGGTTTAAATCTGCCGTTATACTGAAATAAGTAGACCTAAGGAATATTAGTTCAGTGCAGCAAAAGACTCAAAAGCACATACTGCTAGATAGCCCTCATAAAATGTGTTACTATGAATGTTTGCAGGCGAATCAACTACAAGGAGGCCTCCGGAGGATCCGCTGAGAGTCCCGCCGCGACCAATGCCTGGAGTGAACCCCGACACCCCAGACCTATGGTACCTTTAAGTAAAGCCCGTTAACATTGGCTAATTATTTTTTATCTAACCCTTACTATTCTACGGGGTAGAACATCGCGGGATGAGCTAGACAAAACAAACGACCACTGGCCCACATTATCCCTGAATCGCAAGAACTGGAAGTCATGGGGAGAGGCCTTTGCCCAACATTGGGATGATACAGGCTAACAGTAACCCTTACTATTATAATAGGATGACATTCTTTTTTTAAAGATTATTAAAAATATTGGACGTTCTTTTTTATGTAATCAAAAGATTACGGCGATACATTGAGTTAAAAGTTCCATGACGTCACTTATATGTAGATTTTATACTTGTAACGTAACGAGTTAGCGACCCCCACTCCCCACCTTTAATGCGTTTTATCTAAGTAATTTTTTATCATTATGATAAAGCAAAAAATACGTGTTTAATATTTGTTTATTATCTAACTAACGGACTAAATAAAATTTCCTTTTTTTACCCAAGCGTCATCCCTACTACAATCACGTAAAACTAGGATCTCGCTATTTGATTTTTATGCAAGATAATTAAACTGAAGAGTAATGATTTTGATGTACTTACTAAAAATTAGAGTTGAAGTTTGTACAGTTTTTAGTAGGAGCCAAAAAAGCGAACTAAAACTAACTAAAACTGTAATAGACATGAGTTTCCAAAAACAATCGCTTGATTTTGTTTTTCCAGGGGAATGCCACCACCCCGTCTGCCGAACATTGGCAGTTCCGACCTGGACCCGTTTGCACCCGGCGGCGGCGGTATGCTGTTCAACCCATTCGAACCTCGCAGGGATCTTGAGAACCCTGGCCTTGGCATACCTGGAGGATTACCGAGGTATTGTCAAATATGTCCTTTTAATCTTGGCTGTTTCCAATATGCGTAAACACAAACACACACTTTTTAGGGTCCCGTAGCAAAATGGTAAAAAGAAACCCTTATGGCCCAGTCTGTCTGTCACAGCTGGATATCTCAAGAACTGCTAATACTATCAACTTGATATTTGGAATAGTTTTATATGACGTTTGCCCAACTACATATTTTTCAAATAAGAAAGAAATAAAAATGTTTTTTTTTTTTTGCAACAGGGACTGAACGTCTTAAAAATTTGAAGTGGGGCTACTAGGGCATGTGGGATATCATATGAAAGAGCGCTATTTGCACATTCTCAAACATTTTTCTTCTTTTTTAGGCCGCTTAGTTTTCGACATGATTGTGACGAAAAATGTAAAAAAATATACCAAATATACCCTTTATCTCCGAAGTTTGCATAGTGAAAAATTTGAAATTATTCTATTTGATAGAAGTTTATGTAAAGATTACAGGAAAATAAAACGATGTCTCTAAATATCACACTTTTTCAGAAATGATTAAAAAAAATTACATTAAGAGATGGCGCTGTCCTAAAACTGCAATATTCTACACTGCAGTGTGCTGTGTTAAAATTCTCTGACGAATATAGGCCTCGCCGATGAAAATTTAAAATGATACGGAACCCTCAGTGCGCGAGTCCGACTCGCTTTTAACCGGTTTTTTTTTGTGGGCTAAAAGGGCTGGGCAAATATTGGCGTTTTATATTTTTACCTGCCCCTGGTAATCATGAACCGTGAGCAATTTTTTTCAAAGCCTACAGTTCGACCGTCGAGATTATGCGTTGTCAGTTGAACAATTTTCTAGTACTACTACGGATCAAATGTGTAAAACACATATTCGTTAGTATGCAACTTTGTTACTTTGTTTTTAACCGACTTCCAAAAAGGAGGAGGTTATATGTTCGTCGCGTATGTTTGTTTTTTTTTTTTTTTTTTATGTATGTCCACCGATTTCTCCGTCAATTGTGGACCGATTTTGAAAATTCTTTTTTTGTTTGAAAGGGTGTGCTCTCGAATTGGTCCCATATAAATTTTATTAACTTTGCTTCTATAGTTTTTGAGTAAGCTACAAAATACGTATTTTTTCCCACTTAGTATGTAGATGATATGATACGTTTCTGTCACTGGTAGCAGGTAGTGGTATTCGAATGTGTGTGGGGTAGGTACCACAACTAAAAAGTGAAAAATAAAAACTTTTTACAAAAAAAAAAACAACCGACCTCCAAAAAGAAACACTACAAAGTGAAAAATAACTTTAATTTCGGAAGTCGGTGGCAAAAAACGAAAATACAAAACCCAAGACACCGACTTCCGAAATTAAAGTTATTTTTCACTTTGTAGTGTTTCTTTTTGGAGGTCGGTTGTTTTTTTTTTTGTAAAAAGTTTTTAATTGTTTTATTGAAGTGAAAACTTCTTTAGCATCGTTGTGATTTGAAAGTCGATGAAACGAAAAAGCGAGAGAAGGTGTTTTTATAAACATGATATTAATCCTTATCCAAATAAATACATTATTCATTACAAGTATTTAATTTAAAACAAAATTGCCCTTCACATCATTCGATTTCAGTGAATATCTTAGTTTTAAAATAACTAATAAATATTATCGCAGTTTTAAAATAACATTGCAGCAAAATAATGATCAAGTACTTACTGCGCGCGCATTTATGATGTGCATGAGGGGGAAGGGCGTGATATAAGATCTGTGGATTATAAGACCCAGTAGTTTTACCTAACGTTTTAAAATTCCACTTTTATTGATAAAAGCGTGATGTAGATACCTAAAATAGCTCCTTAACGTACGTACTATTAAAAAAAGAAAAACATCTAAGCCAAAATTTTTGAAGGTTTTTTTTTTATTTATGTCTTTGACATATCTCGGGACCCTGGGGTCCCGGACCTTTGGAAGGCATACGAGGGGCCGAAGCCAACTCGCAGAGGCCCCTTAGACATTTTTGAGTATTGAGGCACCAACCGACGAATATCCCTGTTCGCACTATGCAAGGGCACCCAAGGACAACCCCCGGTTGGTGTGGGACTATTGCAGAATATGGAAACAAAGATATTGGACTATGGCTTTGGGTGGCTTAAGTGGACTGGTTACCTGGAGCTATGGAAGGACTATGGCCCCTGCCTGATCAATGTTTAAATGTACACGGATAAAATGGCAGGGGGTGACTTGCACGCTCAATAATGGGCCCCCGAAAACGGTCGCTAGCACATAGTGTCGTAGCGACAAGGGGGCAACACGTCCTGAGGTGCTTATGAGGAGTGGAGAGGTATTCCACGGCTATCAGGACAATCCCGGAAGTACGGTCAAGATCCCTACCAGCATCTTACTGGAATACTTCCTTCCTCCGAGCACGTTTGCTCTTGCGAATCTCCACTCAAGCCGGCCAATTAAGGCAAGAATGAGGCGGGAGCTCTGTTCCTCGTCAGTGTTCACTCCAGCCGGCCAATAAAGGCAAGCCAGAGGTGAGGAACAAGACTTCTCCCGGGAGATAGGGTCCGTGGGGTCGCTACTGCCCAACAGCTCGCCACATGCTGCCCTGCGGGTTTTTGTATCTCTCTTGGTCTGGCTCCTAATCCCAGACCTGTTCCGGCAAAGTAAACTCTACCGGCACAGGCCTAGAGTTCGGAGCGCGCAAGCCCCACCACGACGTCAACGTAGAGATACGCCGGTGGGGTTATTTATGTTATTATTGAGTGTGTTTTATTTTAATTTGTGATTTCCAGTGCGAGTTGCTAAGCAATAACAGCCGCACGGGGCGATCCACCAGGTTGAGCTACGCTTGCCGGGGTTGGTCTGTGGATGGGTGACCATCTTTACATATCGAGACTCCTCCGTGCCTCGGAAAGCACGTTAAACTGTTGGTCCCGGCTGTCATTCGTGGATCTTTGACAGTCGTAACGGGTCGTCAGAAGCTCGAAAATCTGACAACCAATCTTACCAAGGGGTATCGTATTACTTACTGGGTTGTGGAGGTCAGATAGGCAGTCGCTCCATGTAAAATACTGGTATTCAGCTGCATCCGGTTAGACTGGAAGCCGACCCCAACATAGTTCTAGTCAGATTGATTGATTTCCTGTGCGAGTCACAATAAATCGCCGCCCCCGCAGAATAAACGCGTAAATGCTATTGAGGCGGTTTTGATGTTAATCCATATTCGTTATGTATAGGTCAAAATACATCACCTCAATTTTTTCCAGATTTTTACATAAATTATTTACGAAGTTACGTACACACGATATACCGTAACATAATGTTATAATTCCAACCTTGATGATATAAAAACTTAATTACCTATAACATTATCAGAATTTTTTCGACTGCACCAGAATAAACGCGTAATAGCCCATTAACGGTATCACTCTACTGCGAAAAACGCAACTAATATTACATTGCAAAACAAAGAAAAAACTATAGTGATAAGAAAAAATAACTCAAAGTAACATTAACGTTAAAAAAACCAAAACATTTCTGTAAAATGTTTTTTTATCAATGACTCAAAAACAGTACCTGTTGAACACTTAACATTAATTAGATTATCTACAAAAAAAATCTTTTAAACGACGTAAAAAACAAACTTCTATTCGGTGTAGTCATAAAGTTATGGATTAATTTAGGTTTTTTATTTTTCCTGTAAAATTGACTTTTTACACTTGCGCGTTTATTCTGCGGGGGCGGCGAAATACTTTTTCTTTATTTCTAAACGCATTCTCTCGACGGCCGGACCTTAGTCTGAAATACTGCCCTGCTAAGCCCAAAGGCGGTATCTCTGAGATACACCCTTTTAGTTTTTTTAATACCATTCAATAGCTTTACAATTTCGCATCTAATGGTATAAGCGGAATAGCGCTATCTAACTTAAAACAGTAAAAAAAACCACTAAGAAGTTTTTTATATCTCCATTTTTCCTTAAATTACAATTTACAAACAGTCAATTTTCTCAAAACTTACTCCGGTTGAGATACCGCCTTTGTGCTTAGCAGGGCAGAATAATACTTGTTCAAATAGTGTTTCCAGAGAAGTAACCTTCGTATCTATTCATGCCGCTAAACGCCCGATTTCTGGAACGAAAATCAACATAAAAATTTGTTAACGAATTGTCAAGCGCGCGTAACCTGCTGCGATTGGTTAATTGTCAGCAGCCAATCGCATCACTTGATTTGATTTTAATTTTGACGTGTCGATAACATTCGTTACAGAAACTGCGTATGTGCGTATGCTTGGTTCCGAGTATAGATGTAAGGCCTGTTTAAAACCAACTAAACCAATCCGTTTAAAACGAAAAAAAACATTATTTTCGATTTAAAACGGTTGGTGTTGATGACTATGTTTTTCTTAAGGCTCCGTGCCGCCGCACCGCACGAAATCACTGATTTTGATCAATTTTGTTTATTCGTTGTGAGACCTGGGACGAGAATTTAAACAAAATTATTTATGATTTGAAAAGTCCAATTCTTCGTCTTGTACATAGGGGAAATGGATTTTTGAAATAAATTAAGGATTCGTGGGAAATCACTAAAATTCGCAACAAGTTTTCCAAAAAATGACGCGAGACTGACGTTTGATCGTTTCGTTAGAAGAAACTGCTTTTGATGTTGAAAATTAAAAAATATCATCAACATCATTATATGGTCTACTTGTACATAGGGGAACCACTTTTTTCAACTTTCATACAAAATATAGCAGAAAAAAAATGTTGAAATAACGTAACTTTCTCAAAACTTCAAGCCAAATAAATATTTTTTTCTAATACTTAGAAACACTTTTAAGAAATTTAAAAAATTCTATATTAATTTTAAGTTAATTGTTTAATAGAATCTAAATTTTATTTTAAAAATAAACAATTACTTCATTACGTAAATAAATGGCAAAGTGAACTATATAAACGATCGCGGAAAATCTATTCCGTCAGTAGCGAACGGGCCTTCCCAGCGTGAGGACGTATCACTTTGCGTCGCAGCACGCACACACGCACGTACGTGTCCGATGTTAACATATTCCAGAAATTGTACGTCGACTACCACATTTTGATCCGCATTTTATTTTAAAGTACTTTGCTTGTTTTTGAAGAACATTAAAATTTTGCATGCCTGGCAATAAATAAAATACCGGTGTACGTGTGTTCGTAATTCTTCTTATCCTAAACGGCTTGACTGATTTAGATGTTTTTTTTTTTAATTCTTTTTGTGTAACTTGGATGGTTCATAACTATAGTTGCACTCGCGTGGCGCTGTTGTCGCAGGACAACATCTGCCTGCTGGGTTCACTAGTTATATTTTGACTTTAGATTTCATAGTTTTGAGTGATTTTTGGTAGGGGAAAAAGTTATGGGTTCGCGTCACCGATATGCCCGCGCCTATATGCTGTTGTAGCAATAAGTGAAGTATTTTTGGAACGAAGTTTCTTTAACGCTACTGAAGACTACTTTAAGTCAAAATAAAGATCCAAGATGGCGGCTGCGAACATTAAAAAATATTTCGTCATGGGTATCGTTTTCATAGTTTTCGAGGATGCTAAAGCTGATAGTGAGGTCAAAATATAAATCCAAGATGGCGGCTGTGACAATATTCAGATTTTTCGTCATGGGTGTCTTTTTCATAGTTTTTGAAGATTCTAAAGCAGATTTTGATATCAAAACGTAAATATAAGATGGCGGCTGCGAAAATTTTCACATTTCTTCATAACATCACGCCATCAATTTCAAAGGGCCCAACACTTTCTAAATCTCATTTAAATTTAAAATTCAAATTTAAATCTCATTTCCGCAACTTTTTCGCGCAAGTGTCTTTCGCGAAAATATATTTCGCGCAAGTGTCTCAGATCCCTTTATGGATACTGGTGCCAATTCTCTTGTCACAAATTAATGCCTCAAAACTAGAGTAAAAATCACCAAAGTTTCGTTCATTCCTGTCAAACGATGATTTCCCATCGTGAAATAATTATAGAATATATTTTATTTTGACAGCACTAAGATGGCAATATGGTGCCGATTCTCTTGTATACCGAACTAAACTTACTAAACTATCACTAAAATTCCTTACTTTTGGCTATGAAAATCTTGAAGCTATTCTGCAACAAAAAATTTCTAAATTTAAATATATTTTGACACACTAAAATTATATTTGACAATCGCGAGTCCACGTGGTACTTGTTTGCCCTACCCCGTGAATTTTTTTTAGAGCTGGAGGCGCACAGGGGGCAGCCTTGACGTTTTATATAGAATTTTTACTTTTTGTAAGGAAAATAAGAAAAAATATTACCTACATGTAGAGTGTCAGGGGTTTAAGGGTTTTATAAAGGGGATCGAAATTCTCATTATTTTTGCGATTGGACGCACCATTTGCGAGATATATGCAAAAGAAAAAAAAAAGATACAGTACTGTTTTTTGCACCTGAAGCGAGGTGTTGGTGTGAATTTTAGTTCAAGTAACTAATTTTATTCCGCACCTTTTTAATCGCGATTAAAAACAGTCAGATTTAGTTAGACATGGTGCCGATTCTCTTGTCACAAATGCCTCTAAACTAGACTAAAAATCACCAAAATTTTGTTTTATTCCTGTCAAACGACGATTTCCCATTCTGAAATAGACTAATGTGACACAACTTAACTAGATTTTAGTTTGACAGCACTAAGATGGAACTGAGATTTTCATTTAGTGAAAATAGCAATTTTACTATTCTGAATTTGACGTTTTTCACTTAAAATTTAGATTTTCTAACCGAATCTGACTATTTTTCGCGATTAAAAACGTGTGGAATAAAATTGATTGTCATGAACTTTAAATTCACACCAACACCTCGATTTCACACGCAAAAACAGTACTGAATCTTTTTTTTTCTTTTGCTTATATCTCGAAAACGGTGTGTCCAATCGCAAAAATAATGAAAATTTCGTCTCCCTTTATAAAACTCTTAAACCCCTTATACTCTACATGTAGGTAACATTTTTTCTTATTTTCCATACAAAAAGTGAAAAGTTCCATATAAAACACGTCGAGCGTGCGCGCCTCCGGCTCTAAAAAGATTCACATGGTTAGGTATCACGTGTGGAGTCGCGATTGTCAAATTTGATTTAGATGTGTCACAAATTTTCTTAAATTTAGAGAATTTATTTTGCATAATTGTGCCGATTCCCTTGTTCACAAACTAAACTAAATTTAAGTGCATCTTTTTCTTTCTATTTTATTAAAAAAAGGACAGAAAATAAATTTTAGTTTAGTCCTGTCAAATTAATCAGCGCTTGACGTTAATTGACGTAATTTTAGTCGGCAAGTTTTTAATCACGTCTAAACTTGTATGGAAAGTGATAGGCGGTGATTAATTTGACAGGACTAAACTAAAATTTATCTTCTGTTCTTTTCTTAATGAAATTGTAAGAAAAAGATGCACTGAACTTAAATTTAGTTTAGTTTGTGAACAAGGGAATCGGCACCAATAGCTTTGAGATTCTCATAGTCAAAAGTAAGAAATTTTAGTGATAGTTTAGTTAGTTTAGTTCGGTGTATAAGAGAATCGGCACCAATCAAAATTTTAGGTGAAAAAAGTCAAATTCAAAATAGCGAATTTTTCATTTTCACTAAATTAATAACTCATTCAGTTGCAAAAACTGTACTTTATCTTTTTTCTGTTCTTTTGCTTATATCTCGAAAATTGTTTCTTATCGCAAAAATAATGAAAATTTCGACCCCCTTTATGAAACCCATAAACCCATAAAACTCAACATGTAGGTAATAATTTTTCATGTTTTCCATACAAAAAGTATAAAATTCCATATAAAACAGAATTGTTATAAATATACTAAACGAATATACACAAACATTCCAGACTTATTTCATAAGCGTACCTACTACGTAACTTAACAAAATACCGTCTATAGGATCAAAACTGTTTAAGCGATCACTACGCTCGATGTTTAGGCGTGTGTGCGTGAACGGTGCACACAAACATAGCATCGCAAGAATTTACCTAAACTCTGTCGAGTGAATTCACAGCCAGGAGCCTTAATTATAACTACATTTTCTTGATTTTACCTAGGTAGGGATATAACGGAGTACCTATAAACTGTGTAGATTTTTTAAATGTGTTATATACTGATATTGATATACTTAGCGGGTTTAGTTCTAGTTGGTCCGTCCGATCAAGGGTAGGTATTTAATTAATTTAATTACTAATTAAAACGAAACATTACGTCAGTTGACCAAAAATTGCCCATAATGAAGTGTAAAACACAGTTCTTTTATTTTTGTAGGCGAGTTTTCAACCGTTATTACAATTTATTTGGGGTTTAAAACGGCAACATTTTATTTAAAACGTTTTAAACGGTTGTTTTACATCTATAGTTTCGCCCGACCTCAGGAGGATGTCTGCTCGTTTCGTTTGCCACCAAATAAAATGTATTAGCGTATTATTATTAGTATTTTATCTAGCTCAGAAGAAATATAATCTAAAAAAATACTTCTGTTTACAGAGGCGCCGTGCCGCCCGGAGCTCGTTTCGACCCGTTCGGACCACCCGGTGGGCCCATGCCGGGACGGCGACCAGCGCCGCCGGATGCAGACCACCTGCCGCCCCCCGGCTTCAACGACAACATGTTCATGTAGCCACTGTAATAGTATACTGTCCTTACTTTTGTCCACATCAATATGAATAAAAATTAATTTGGAAGTATTTGTTTTAAGTAGCTAATGGTGCCGATTCCCTTGTTCACAAACTAAACTAAATTTAAGTTCAGTGCATCTTTTTCTTTCTATTTCATTAAGAAAAGGACAGAAGATAAATTTTAGTTTAGTCCTGTCAAATTAATCGGCGCTTGACGTAAATTGACGTAATTTTAGTCGGCATGTTTTTAATCACGTCTAAATTTGTATGGAGAGTGACAGGCGCTGATTAATTTGACAGGACTAAACTAAAATTTATCTTCTATCCTTTTCTTAATGAAATAGAAAGAAAAAGATGCACTGAACTTAAATTTAGTTTAGTTTGTGAACGGGAATCGGCACCATTAAGTGGTTATTCTTTTAATCCTTTTCTAAAAGTTTTGCGACTGCAGCCAGATTTGCACCGTAAAATGACGTAGGTAATACCTACTTGATCTTGGTCTCGTTGGTCTAAGGACACGGACTCGAAGTCAGCGGCCAGCGGGGCTGCGGCTGCAGCGGCGCCAGAGCGGCGCGTTCAAATGCATAGATTTATATGGAACTGGCCTCGGAAGGCAGCGGCGCGGGGAGCGAGCGGTTCCATATAAAACTATGCGTTGCCGCGGCGCCACCGTCGCCGCCCCTCCGCTGCCCGCTGACTTCGAAACCGAGGCCTAATGGTCTCAAGCGCTACTGCTCAGAATGAAGTGCTGCTGACGTTCGATTCCCAGGTCGGATCCCTCAGTAGCAACTCTCGCAGGATTTATGTATCCGGTTGATGGCAATCTATAGGCTTATCTTAACCCTTATTGCATGAGACATTGACATAACTGGCGAAATATGGGTGTACCTATTATCGGTGCGTCTCTGCCTGCCCTGGGGAATACAAGCTTGATGTTATGATACCTACTTGGTCGTATTTTATTTAACTTATTGACCACCCCAGTTGGATTAATACGACAAATGTTATCATGCCCGTGCTGAACCTATGTTCGTTTTTATTTCATTGCCTGACCCTATTCGTCGTAGGTAGATATTTACCTATTGATATAAAACCAAGCGTTCAATGGGTTAAAGATGAAATCCAGTTTCTTCTAGTTAGTTAATGGTGCCGATTCTCTTGTACACCGAACTAAACTATCACCAAAATTCCTTACTTTTGACTATGATAATCTCAAAGCTATTCTGCAAAATAAATTCTCTAAATTTAAAAATAAATTTGACACATCTAAATAGAATTTGACAATCGCGACTCCACACGTGATACCTAACCACGTGAATCTTTTTAGAGCCGGAAGCGCGCGGGGGGGGTAGCCTCGACGTGTTTTATATGGATTTTTTCACTTTTTGTATGGAAAATAAGAAAAAATATTACCTAAATGTAGTGTGTAATGTGTGTTAGGGGTTTAAGGGCTTTTTAAAGGGTGTCGAAATTATCATTATTTTTGCGATTGGACACACCGTTTTTGAGATATAAGCAAAAAAAAAAAATTCAGTACTGTTTTTGCATCTGAAGTGTTGGTGTGAATTTAAGTACCAACCAATTTTATTCCACACGTTTTAAGTTAGTAAATAGTCAGATTTAGTTAGAAAATCTAAATTTTAGGTGAAAATCGTCAAATTCAGAATAGCAAAATTGCCATTTTCACTAAACTAATATCTCAGTACCATCTTAGTGCTGCCAAACTAAAATATAGTTAAGTTGTCTCATTTTAGTCTATTTCAGAATGGGAAATCGTCGTTTGACAGGATTAAACTAAATTTTGGTGATTTTTAGTCTAGTTTAGAGGCATTTCTGACAAGAGAATCGACACCATTGACTTACGTAACAAACCAAACCAACCACAAAATGGTGCCGATTCCCTTGTTCACAAACTAAATTTAAGTTCAGTGCATCTTTTTCTTTCTATTTCAATGAGAAAAGACCAGAAGATAAATTTTAGTTTAGTCCTGTCAAATTAATCAGCGCTTGACGTAAATTGACGTAATTTTAGTAGGCAAGTTTTTAATCACGTCTAAACTTGTATGGAGTAGTGACAGGCACTAATTAATTTGACAGGACTAAACTAAAATTTATCTTCTGTCCTTTTCTTAATGAAATAGAAAGAAAAAGATACACTGAACTTAAATTTAGTTTAGTTTGTGAACAAGGGAATCGGCACCAACATCTGCTTCTTGATAAACTATAAAATGACATGATTTCATAATTTCATGGTTAAGAGTCTATTATTTAAATTAAACAGACGAAGAAAACCTACATAAAGTACTGATAGCCAATATATAAAAAGTACTCTGTGACCGATAGGAAGTATCTACTTCAAAAGTTCATGCAAGATGAACAGCTATGAATATTAGCGCCATGGCCATGGTTGAATGTTGAATGACACTGTCACGTCACAGACTAAAAATAACTACCACCACTTGGTAGTAATTTATAAATTGCAGTCAACTACTATTCATAAATTACTACCAAGGATTGCTTGCAAAAGTAGGGTTTAAAAACTCACCCAGATTTTTAAATGTCTTCGGATGCAGGCAGTGACTCATGCAGTCATGTGATTATAGTCTTATTATAGCTTACCATAGCTATATATTAGGGTGTCCCGTCAATGTATGAGATTAATCCGATCCAGCCTGTCCCTTGCTATCCTCCACCAGCGACGCCCCAAGCCGAGGTCCATGCTCCACAGGGGGTACCCTTAGCGTTTAGTCGCTTAGTTTCTAAGTTTTATGCCCCAGCTGGAGGCCTTAATTTATTGAGGCAGCCAAAGGAAAGTAGCGGCCGCAAGTCAGCAAGAATGGCATCTTGCAAGTCAACCTAGGAGATTGTCGGAAAAAAAAAAACTATGTATGAGATATTTTTTTTTTATTTACACTACCGCAAGAAGTATCAAAATTTGCGTAATTTTACATCGATTATGAAAAAGATAGAAATACTGGAATTGCTTATCATCTTGAGGGCACTTTGAAGTTTTGTAAATTTTACGTTTTTACAGACCTAAACCTTATGCCTAAAATAATAATAATAAAAGGTATTTTATCATTGAAATTAGTGCAATAAAGAACAAAAAACAAAATAAACCAAAAAAGAGCTTATAATCAATGACAGAAACTTATAATTTTAATTTATTTTTGTGTCCAAAATTTGGCATTTCTGGTTGAGATTGCAACCTGGGTCTAATAAAGCCATCTCTAGAAGTAGCATCAGTTACAGTTTGTGAGGCCTCTGTTGCTTGCCGAAACCAGTTTAATACATCTTTCTACAGATTGTTGTGACGAGAAAAGGCATAGTAAAAGAACATAAGTTATTCGAATTATTATTGGATTTTGAGAGTCTTGTCTTTTCGTCGATCAAGTAAATGCTTCTTATAACAATACCTCCAATATCTTTTGATGCTTCTGTTGGGGCTTTAGACTGCTCTGTGGATCTTGTTTTTATCAATTACTATATACAGTTAAATCTTCTGTAGAAATCAAACAGATGTCAGCCAAAACCGCAGAAGCAACAGCAGCAGCAGATCGCGTCAATACTACTATCATAGACCTTAGCAACTGTTAAAATGTATGGGGATGAATGGTTTTTTTAAATTTATTAATGGAAAAAAAGCAAACAACATAAAAACTTTTTTTTTTTTTTTTAAATAAATTTCTTATTTTCGGAAAATTGGGAAAACCCCCCTTTCCCTGTGTTAACATTAAAATAACAATTATTACGAAAAAAAAACTACATATCCAATTTTAAAGTGTAAGCTTCTTTCATTACGATTCCAACGACATAAGTTATAAAAACAGCTCGCATACAAAACTTTTGAGATATCGTCATTTTAATCTCAAGTGGACGACCTTTGACCGGTACTTCTAGGACTTCATTAAGGGTCGCGACCCTTGATGTTCCGTGACAGCGGAGGGGTTAAGGAAGTCCTCGAAACAAGTTGAAACTTGAAGGAAAAAAATATTTTTGGGACACCCTAATATGGATAGCTTTAATTACACTACATCGCTGTAACCTCGAGATTTACATAATTCACTAGGTAGATAGGGTAGGGTTTTTGTTAAATAACCATTAGGATGTGTAAATTGTTTAAGAATTGCCAGACCAACCTACAGCCTTTTATTGCATCAATAGACGCAAATATTTATATAAGAGAGCTGGAATATCAATGATAACTTAATAAGGTCTACTTACGCAGTGCTGGTTTTAGCAATACCGGCGCCCCGGGCGAGATTTTTGTGGCACCCCTCACTACTCTTGGAGAGTAAAGAGGTGAAAATTTTAGCTTTTGTTCTAGTTTAAGGAATAGGAAAATGCAGGATGCTAAAGCGAGCGAAGCAAGCTCAAAAATTTCAACACCCCATCACGGAAAACTTAGGATTTCTTTTATGCAGAAAAGTTTGAGAATTCAGTCTTCAGAGAACGCAGAGTGCAAGAGCGAGCTCAACATTTTTTAGCACCCCGCTGGTCTTTTCTTTGGCCCATTCATATAAAAATAGTACCTAAACTTTGTTGATTTGAACAGAAACCTTAGAGAAAAACATAACCCTGTCTTTGCTGTCCCGCAATCGGGTAAAAAAAGATTTAAATAACAGAAAAGATAGAGAAATAAAAGGCTGGTGGTTCGCGTTGGGTGCTCCTTTATGTCTGGCGCCTTGGGCGGGTGCCCATGCGCGCCCTAAAGTAACGCCGCTACTGTACTTACGTGCAGGTGATAATGCAAGCAGAATAGCTTTATTATACAAGGACTGATTTTCATTAGGAATCAAATTAACAGTGGAATAAGTAATACTAGAAACAACTACTTAGTTTCAGTTTTAAAAGTCTCTTTAGCATTGTAAGAAACAACAATAAAACGTATAAGACTATTATGGCTTTGACAACATTGCTACCTAATTATCACCAACATTATATTTTTTAAGAATAATTTGATGGAAGGTGACGTGATTGTCTCAGGAACATTATAATATTGTGATGGTTTTTGATATTTATTAATCCACAATTTTTGGGTTTCATAGTGACATTAAAGATAATTTTTTTAGGCATGCCATTTGGGCGCGGTCCTTTTATTTTACTTTGCTTAGTAGAATTTGGATTTATATGATTGCAACACGTAATTGTAAAATTGAATTGTCGCGAATGGCAAGTAATGGCAACACTACACTTTTAGTTTAGCAAGTTATTTGTGCGGTGCACACGTTTCCCGCGTGTGTAGTGAATTTCCTTGGCTGCTCACGGCTGCAACCGTTCAATTTCTATTCAATGTGTATGGCTGTGAAGGTAAGTTTCATTGTTTAAATACGTCAAGTATGCTTATAGTCACCAATTTGCAACAAAATCACTTTAAAGGTCGTGCCCTCGCTAAGCGACTAACGTCAGCAGGCGTCACGAAACTATTTAAATTATAATAAAATTTACATTATCCTGTTGTTAATAACTTCTGCATCATTATCCACGTATCTCGCGTTAGGTAGGTAGCTAGGATAGGGTATTCTGAAAATATGTGGTCACCGCCCCGTGGTGGAGTTTTAGTTATCCGCCACCCCGCCACGGTTCTTGTCTTACGCGTGGTCTTCATTTCATTGTTCGAATCCTAATTCTGCCGACCAAATCGCCGGTCGATATACCGATGTCATATTGTCGAATGAGTCACGCAATAATGTAGACATAAAAAGTCATGATGTTGCTGAACAGCACATTTGCAACCTAATATAGCTAGGTAAGTAGATATTTTTTGTAGGTACTTGGAGTTCTAGCTATGTATGTAATTGGAAAGTGAGGTTGGAGTAATGTTGTTGAAACTTTCAATTCACAACAAAACCATGGTGTTAGTGAATCATTTGTAGCTTGCTGCATAGTTTGTATTTAGCTGTAAACTTGTTGAAATATTGGGTCAATTGGGTGTAAGCTGTTGGAATTTTAATTAATTACAAGTGTTCTACATACACACAATTAATTGAATTCTGTAAACCCATTGAAATTAATCTGAATTAGGCACTTATAACAAACTTTCATAATGTTGCATGTTTAAATAACACCATGACCTGTAATTTATTATGCAATGCATGATAAACATGTCAAATCTGATAATGTTTTAAATACAATATTACATTCATGTGGCATCACATTACACCTTTTATATTTATTATTTGATTAATCATGAAATATCAATTATTTAATTCATACTTAAATGTTTATGAAGAGTTTGATTGTTACAGCACTCATTTATAAACCAAGCTGCGACTGTATGATTGTTTCCATTTAAAATGTCCATTGTCTTTGATTCGCTCATGCTCATTCCATGCTAAGTTGACAGGAGTGTTCAGTGCACCCATAAATGATTTGTAGGTATGCACTTTTGGAATGATTGATTCAGAATGTCTGCGCTAATGTGCAGGAAGTTTGTGATTATCCAGTTAAGGATAGTTGTTTATTGTCTTGCTCAGACTGTCATTATTAGGAATCTTAGGAAGTTGTATTCCTTCAATATTCAGTCAAGGGTACAACTTACAAGAAATTAAAATGCTTCCTCTTTCCTCTCTTTATAATTAAGTTCTACATCTGTAATTATAAAATACCAAACTTCTTGTTCTTATAAAACCACTAAAATACCTAACCATGAAAGTTTAAAAGTTATAAGTAAGTACCTTCAAATCACATCCTCAATTTCTACTTTTTACTCAACTACGGCAAAGCCAAAGGAGGGTTATGATTCAAAATGGTGACTGACAAAAACTTGTTTACAAACAAAAGTTCCCTTCCTGTAGCAAGGAATCTTACCTGATACACATTGGAATGTTTTGCTACTGTTTTTTTTTTTTTATTGTATTCTTGTTCAGAATTGTTACCTGACCTTCTGTTTTTCTGATTGTCAATATGAATGAATGGAATAACTTTTTTATATGAGTTTTTCATGCAGTTCTAGAATGATTTTATAATTTTATTAGATTTTTGCACCTGATTAATTATAGTGTTTAATGTGTGTTTTTATAACTCCATTCTGAATTACGACCAATATTAGATAGCAACTTCATGAAATATCGTATAGTACTTATCTTGGAAGGATCTTTCTAGATAGAAAACACGGCGCACTTTTATTTCAAATAACAAGCAGCGTCGACGTCACTAGCATACCTACGTAAATCCGCGACTGCTTGTCCACAAGATTCCTAGACTGCAAAACCAAACTGCAACGTTAGGAAGTAATTTATTACGTCAGAATTGCATAATGCAGTTTATCGTTAAGTTGTGAAATATGAGCTGCCTTAGACTCATTGTTTAACACAGCATTACTTGCACGTGTACAGTCTACAAATCTGCATGCTACATAAAAATAAAACCTACTGGACGGTCATTTTACGCTGAAATTTGCGCACAGCTGCCTAAACGTTTACATATGGCGATATAAGCGTCGATGTGTATCCTTATGCGGTTTAAGACCTTGCATGCAAACGCAACGTGCTCCCTTTGAAGACCGCACACAGAGTAACTAAGAAATTGCTCTATTTTTATATAATTACTGGGAACTGTACATTGATGGGTGTATATTGCGGCGCGGCGTAAAATGTCAGGACTCCCTGGATAGTGCGTCGACCCGACCTTGACTAGCGTGTGTTGACCCTGCGCAAGCGCTGGTCCGTTACCCCGACCACTCACGATCCCGCCTGACTACTCGCAAAGTGCGAGTGAGGCCACACCGTTTTCTACTGATTTCATCCACCGCGTTTTTGGCTGACAATTATAGTTTTGTTGACGTCACCACTCGGCTTGGTGGCCATAGAACGCTATTGTTTAAAGTATTCTTTTAATAGGTAGATGATCTATTAGTTAGTTGGTTGCCTACATTTTTCTACCAGTACCTACGTGTTGTTTTCCCAGTCCACGGTTCATACAAACGTTTCAACCATTAATTAGCTTTATGTGTATAAACACGTACTATTTCTCGGAAGCTCATATTATTGGTCTTGTTTCTATTCGCTATTTTTCTCAGAGACTATCCTTATACTAGATTACCTATGTAAGTACTTGCAAATGGCGTGGTTAGTGACTGTAATTACCGTTCAGTTTATTAATATCTATCAAGCGACGTTGACTACGTCAGAAAATAGTAATTGAATTGATTAGAACATCGAGGAATTAAACTACCAATGTATTTATATCACGGAGGTACCGCAAAAATCCAAACATTTATGAAATTTCCGGAAAGCGGCACTCAGACACAAGAATAAAAAACGAGCAGAAGGCAAGCTTCCTAACAGAGTTCAAAATTCTTACCTACTTTCATAGGGCTGTCACTCGGTTATTACAGATTAAAATACCGGGTAAGTGCGAGTCGAGATTCGGCGATGAGTACAGACGGACGGACGGATGGATGGACGGATGGACAGCTGGACAGACGGACAGACGAATGGACACGCACTGTGACTGAGGTGATCCCGTGAGTTTTCCGTTTTCCAATTACGGTACCGAACCGGTAATTATTTTAACAGTTTGTTTAAAATTAAGTAATACCTATTTAATTAATCATACTGTGAAATAATTATACACACAATGCGTGCATCGTTGTTGAACTGAGACCCTCCCATTTTTTAAGTCGGGTAATAAAATGAGCAGTGGTGGCCCAGTGGTAACGGTCACGACTTACGAGTCTAGGGTTCGAACCCAAGCAGGCACTTTATATAAATTATTTCATTACCACTGCTCTCAAAACGGTAAAGAAAAATATCGTGAGGAAACCGGCATGTCCTAGAACCAATAATTCGAAAACATGACATCCACCAACCCGCACTGAGCCCGCTTGGTGGATGAGACCCAGACACAGAAAGAGGAGGGCTATTTCCCAACAGTAGGAACATTATACCTAGGCTGATTAAGCTTATATGCTAATAAAACACGATAGTAAAGTAGGTAAGTAATTATTTATACTGTCAAATAGTTATACATACATAGATGCATACGTTGCTTGCTTTTTTTGAAGTTGGTTACTTATTAAAATACCGTGACTTATAGACGGACGGACAGACGGACATGGCAAAACTATAAAGTTTCCTTTCTGGTTTTACTATTTCACGAACGTAAGTGGTACCTACAAACCTACTAAAACAAAAATACGAAACAAATAGGAGACAAACAATAACTCGCTAATATAGGCGGTAAACCATAAGATTAATAAATAATAATTCTTATGGGAAAACTTTATGGCCATCTTTATTTAGGATACTACCTATCTCGTAACTAAATAATTCTGCAATAAGCATTAAAAATGAGTAGGTATGGGTCAAAATCCTTTGGATAAAAAAAATAAACCTTGCTTTTCCTACTATTATTGATACACACAGTACTTCAACAATTTGCCATTTTTATTAACCTAAATGTCCGCGTCACTCGTACCGCTCTAGCACACGGCGCGCGGCGTACCCCTGAACGTTGGCTTCGGAATGAGCCGGCTCAAACCAGTTTGCCTCTAGCGGGCGCCGGTGCACCCCCCGCGCGCCTTGTCTGTGACACTGCACGCACACAAAGCTGTGCGTGTAGTAGTGATCTCGCGCAAAGCGTTAGTATGAAGCTTGCAGTCTGTTCCTTTTTTAGTCTTGTGACTCAGACTCGACTTATGCCCGTTTTCACCGACATCCCCTAAGTTTATGGGATCCCCTAAGAATGGTTAGGGGGCTGTTAGAAGGCGGTTTCTGTTTCACCAGAAGTAAGGGGTCTGTTAAGCGTTAAAAGGTCCCCTAACTTTAGGTGGCCGAAATGTGGGCCCATAAAGCGGCACATACGTAAGTGATCTCTCAAGCAACGAATATGGACAGTGATTTATTTGAATTTGTTGAAAATTTAGAAAATGTTTCTACTATATTTGACGTAAATAACAGCCGTAGACCAAAAATATATCGGAAACGACCAAACTACTTCGAAAGTTTTGATGAAATTGACTTTTTTCGGAGATATAGGTTATATAAATCTTCAGTGTTGTATTTATTAGAAAAGATTGAACATGCCTTAGAATTTCCTGATAATAGGTGAGTACTTAGTTTATTAAAGTTTTTATAAGTAGCCTGTAAATTAAAATTTAAAAAACGTGGTATTTTTCTTTGTTTTATCGACGATACATCGATACCTAACTAATAATGTAAACCATACATTTGTGAGATAGTTACCGCTGTCCTTATTGTAATGTAATTGTGGTACAATTAAATAAAGCATGTATTATTTTATTTCAGAAATAATTCAATATCTCCAATAAACCAATTGTTAATAGCATTGAGGTTTTATGCTACGGGATCTCATTTGTTGGCTGTGGCAGACATGGGTGGGATCAGTGTGGCTACTTGCAGTCGAATAATAAAAAGAGTGTCTGCAGCAATTGTGACTCTACGTACACAGTTTATAAAATTTCCTGAAACAAGTGAGGAACAAGAACATGTGAAGATGGGATTTTATAATATTGCAAGGTTCCCTAATGTTCTTGGATGCATTGATTGTACACATGTGAAAATACAATCACCAGGTGAAACTTCAACAACTTATATTAGTTTAAAATAATTGTCAAAATTATGAAATTAAACTGTAGGTACTTACCTACCTATTTAATCAATACCAACCTACATACATACAATAAAATGAAAGTATTGTATTTTTAAGGTGGAGATGATGCAGAGCTATTTAGAAACAGGAAGGGATACATGTCCATAAATGTGCAAACAGTAGCATCAGCCAATTTATTAATAAGAGATGTTGTGGCACGTTGGCCAGGTTCAACACATGACTCGGCTATTTATCAAAATAGCAACACTTTTAGAAAATTTGAAAGAGGAGACTATGGTGACAGCTATTTACTGGGTGACAGCGGATACCCATTGAAGGTAATTAAGCAATCTAGTAAAAATATAGAGTTTATTCTGTCAGTTTAATTATTTTACAGTAAGAGTATGTCTAGAATTATGTAAAACATATCAATAGAAATAATAATAAGCTTAATTTATTTATTTTAAATACAATTTCTAGTCGTTCTTCGGCACACCAAATAAATTCTTCAGATTGAAGTTTCCACCTGTAAAATAAATTATAATGTTAAGAACTATTAAAGCAGCAGTGATCTTTTTTTTCAGCCTCATCTCTTGACTCCATATTTAAATCCCACCATGAGAGGGCAGCAAAAATACAATGAGGCTCACATTAAAACAAGAAATGTGGTGGAAAGGCAGTATGGAGTCTTAAAACGACGTTTTCCTGTTTTAGCCATTGGCATAAGATTAGAATTAAGAAATGCTATCAATGTCATTATTGCGTGCTGTGTTTTACACAACATGTGTATTTCAAGAAATGAAGAGGAACCGGTCAACGAATATATTGTTCCCAATATAGAAGAACTTATTTCCAATGGGCAAATAACTGATGTCACAGCAAACATTACATCCCAGAACGCATATGGGCTTCGAAGATTACAAATTACAAATTATTTTGATAATATGTAATAAAATAATGGAATGTACTATTAAAGTTGTTAATAAATATTTTTTTATTTTATAATTATAACATACCTTTTATTTGATTGAGTACTTCTATTTTTATTTCTAGGTCTTTTCTTGCAGATTCAATTTGTAAATTGTATAGTTTTCTTTTAAATTCTATTTCTTCTTCCAATAATTTCATTTTCAAGTCTTCGATTTCAGTTTTTTTTTTGTTCATCCCTTGAAATCCTTTACATAAGGTGGCCACAACTTCAGACTGTTGGTTCTGTTCTTTAAGTATAGGCCTACGCCTTTTCCAAGGAGGAGATGTTGGTATCTTTGAACATGTGGGTGTGTAAATTTCCATGTTTTCTTCTTCTTTATTTATTGACTTGTCCTGAAAACACACAAATCAGTTTAAAGTACAAGAAAATATTTTGTTGTAAGTGAAATGAAGTTACGGTGTAAAGTAACAAACAAGTAGGCACGAGTCCTTTCACAATTTATTATCTTAGTAGAGTATGGCAAAAGTTTGTAAATATGTAATTCTGCCATGTAATAATAGTACTTACTGTAACTAGTTCAGTATCCAAAATTATGGTCTGCAATTCTTCATCAACTAGTTCTGAGTCTGTGACTGTAGTAATTGGGATGGTGATGACTGAATCAGAATCTAGAACATCAGCAATACCACTGCAGCCTCGACCCATTAAATCGCAGACTTGTTCGAGTATTGGGTCTATTTTTGACGTAGATGGTCCTCCACCCGTTCCAGTGGTACAACTTCTGTTTCTTGAGTGGTAAGTTTTAGCTTCACTCTTCATTTTCTCCCAGACTCTTAGGAGAGCATCTTTACCCCTAAAATAAAAAATAGTTATAGTTTCCCACATGGTATTATTCACTTTGCTAAAATATGGTATGTCGGTTTGTACCTATTTAAATGACTAACCTGTACGTGTTTCCCGTTGAATTATATTGGGTACAGAGGTTTATCCAAGCTTCGTTTTTGGCTTGATTGGTGGTACCATCTGTTCTTTTATTTAAAATAACCTTCCTGTAGGCATACACTAATTTCACCAGCTTGTCTTTCTCATCCATTGTGAAATTTTGGCTACGCTTCCTCTTGTCTGCCATTATGCCGTAACTTAACGTAATATCGGTAAAATAAACACCACACAACACACGCTCACAAGTAATAACAAACAAACTCAAAGGGAATAACAAACAAACTCAAAGGGAATAACAAACAAACTCAAAGGGAATAACAAACAAACTCAAAGGGAATAACAAACAAACTCAAAGGGAATAACAAACAAACTCAAAGGGTATAACAATAATAAGGGTGAATAAACAATGTTTTCTAGATACTAAACTTTTTGCAAACAATGAAACAAATCTCATGTCACGACGTTACAAAAGAAAGAAGTGTCAAATACAAACAAGACCACAGATAACACGCGAGGTTCGTAATATATTCACAGAGTAAATATACAAGAAAATATGAAATTAATTAAAAATATGAATGAAATAATATTTATCATTGCTATTAAAACATGATTAATTAATATATGTATCCATAGAAGTGTATACTTAAGAGAATTTCATAAAAACTGTCTTTTTACAAAGTATCGATAAGTTCGAAAACGAATCAGTCACTTTTATCGAAAACAAAACGTCACATAGATATGTGTCCCCTAGTTAGGTGGTAAAAATGATGGTGAAACGAAATTTAATTTAGGGGCTAGTTTAGGGGAACTTTTAAGCTAAAGATCCCATATGTAGGTGGTGGTATAGGGGATGTCGGTGAAAACGGGCATTAGAGTTGTTAAATGGCGTGGCCATTAAGCGCCGCCCGCCTCGGGGGAGAAGAGGGCCGCTTGACAAGCGATAGCTACGTAGTACGTATATAGAAAAACTCGGGCTGCTATTCAGTAAGGGCTAAGGTCGTTGCTCCGAGCTCCTTGCATAGACGGGCTTTCGAACCGCAGGGCGACGCACCCAACCTCGTCCTTTTGACACAACACGCACATTATTAGCATGATTGATCGGTTTTTAACCGAAACCAGTATTCATTTGGTAGTATTGGGAGTTTAAACAATATTTCTAGGTCATGAACAGAAATACATTTCTCGATAACGAGACAGCGTGAACAAAGCGGCGAGCGTGTATTTATTAATTTTCCGGCTTTTGTATAGGTACACTGACATAAAAATAAAACATTTGCTGAAACTTCTGAAGCTTGGTTACGAAACTGTGCAACGTCTTTAGAGTCGTGTTTCTCAATGTAATGCGCTGTCTCTACGTCTTCGTCTACTGAATCATGAAACAGACTATGAAGTAGGCAAGTACTAAAATATGAAATGGAAAAAATTCTCTGCTGCTTACCGAGATTTTTATATACGAAACTCGTTCGTTTTTCTATTCCAAAACGTCCTTTTTTCCTCCGCAAATATTTGCCAAATCGTTTGTTTAAATTCGAGCTAACCTTGGTTTTGTATTTAATGTCAGAATTTGTAATTAAAGCTGCATTGCGCGCTCTATGTATAGACATAGGTCTATTCATGTTCGTGTAAGTGCAGGTAAAGGGGGTCAGAGACGCGGCGCAGTCGGCGCGGGCGAATCCGGGTCACTGAGGCAGGTCGCGCCGATCGCGACCATCACGGTCAGGACGGCTCTCCTCCTGAAGCCTGGTTAAAAATAGAATCAAAATCGAGTATTTACAAGTCTTTATTTTACTTTTGCAGTATCATAATTCTAGAATTGTTTCTAATCTAAACCCAAAACCCTCGCAAAAACTAAATTTGCCAGGCAGCTGTTTTCGGAGTTGATAACCGGTTAACACATTTGTTTTTGTAGATACTCTTTTTATATGCTTTCGTGACAAAAACAGATTTTGGAGGTGACCTAAAATCACGCAACTGAATGAGTAGAAATGATCTTTGCATTGTTCTAGGGACGTTATTTAATACTTATTTGATGTATAGACTAATAGTAGACTGACAAAAATTCTGGGAAAAAACTAGAGCCCTAAATAATATAGTCCATCGGCCACTGCGCGTGACGTCATGCGCAGTACGTCACAGTTAATACGTCACGCCCCGACTCATCATCCAGAACATTCTGCTCATCTTTATTTCAACCTTTAGGTTCAAATATTATCATCACACAGATAATAATCAGGTTTTGATTTGTCTTTCGTAATTAGGTAAAACCAAAATATCGAAATTATCGCAATGTACTAAAAGTACTTATCTATTTAAAAAGATAAACAGTTAATATCATGATAATCTTGAGACCTTCAAACACCTGTCGGTACGTTAAACCTGTCGTTCTGGTTTTCAATTCCTAACTTCATAAGTTCATCATCTTATTAATGGTAAATAACATTAACATACTACAGACTACCGTTAGCTATGTTGCAGTCATTTCCAGTTGTTGTGAACAGTGTGCTATAGATTGCAAAAGAACTAAAGGAGTTTTTTGTATCAGATTTAATTTCTCTGAGGTTCTCGAGGCACAAGTCTGCCGGAAGAAGAAGGTCTAGCGTTAATAGACAAAAAATCAGAACATGTTCCCCGAAAAGAGATAAAGAATTCTCATGCATGCTAACATCACACGATGCCATGAAAAAACCAAATAAAGACTGGTGGCCGTTGGAGACTAAAAATCTGCATAGGTACAAAGCGTAGGTGCAATCGGGCTAGACTGTTGTAAATATGGCTGGCAGACTTGATGTGGAAGTTGAAGACACATACTCCCTGTATTTGAAAATTGGAAACAGTCTCGCCCAGCAGTGATCTGCTGAGGTGAGTGAGAAACACTGAATCTGAATATGAATTTTTACACTAGCTCAGTACAAAAATCACCGAATCATTTGTGACAGATCTTGTTTACAGTGAAGGGTGGTGATCTTCTACCTATTATAGTTTACGACGTTTGATGCAAAGTTCATCGTAATCATCCTGCCAGCCACACGACGATAACATGCCGTTCATCAACCGAACATCTGCACGTTGATAACTCAATAAAACGTCACAGATTTATGACCCTTCCCTTCCACTAACATTTAGAAATGTATGCATTACCAACATTCCTGCTTTAAAAATATCTCGCACAAGAATAAGAATAATTTATTGGTCCATTGTTACAAAGTAAATTTCAGAAAATAATGATATAGTATGCTTATAATGTAACTAGAATATTTACCATAGTATTAAAACAGTGGTCCCCAAACTAGGCAGCGCCTGTATCTTGGGGGCCTTGGGCAAGCATCTAAATAATAACAATTTATCTAAATATTGTGTCAATGTGATATCCTTCAGGAGTAAAGAAAATTGTGAGCTAGTAACTCATCAGAGACAGCGACTATTTCTGAATGGTCTCCCACGCTTTTCTAAATGCAATTCTCAATGGTCAAGCTGCGGAAGTTACTAGGCATAAGTTCAAATCCATGTCTGTCTGTAACAGACGTAAGGGGGCTACGCGCGGGCGGAGTCGATGACCGAGTATTGATCCCGACGAAGTGGGTCGCGACCCGTTTTCCGTTGCAATACCCAAGGGGAGCGATGCAACAGTCATCTCGATACGACATTGCATTATTGGTTCAAGCGAATAGAATGACGCTACGCCTACACGTGGACTTGTTCTAGAATCTAGATAGCTGTATACAGGATTGTGCCAGTGTTATTTTCTCCTTTTCTTTCAATTACTGATGAACCCGACAACATTTCTGGTATGTTAATATAGTTTTATTTGGATAATCGCGCACTTCAATTCTTGGTTATGTCAGCTACGTTCTACTGGTAAAAAGAAAAACTAAAATCCTTTCAGCGCTCCCAATTTCTGACTTATTGATTCTGTCTACGTTGCCGTGACTTTCTTCCGTATAAACTTTACTTTCTATTTATAGACTTTGATAGTCTCATTTATATTGTTGACTTACAACACAATATAACTATAAAAATGTATTTACAGATATGAAAGATATAAATATTTATATTTCACGTTCAGTACACGTTCATTTCATGAGCGTTGCACAGGACGGTTGATGTGGTGCGTGGCCTTCGGACGTTTAGTACCCGACTTGCTAAATGTCAGTCACGTCAATTTCGTGTTTTGCGGTAACCGGTACGGAGTTATTGCCCAGCTATCCTGCTAAATTTTCGTTAATTCTTCAGTAAACACCGAGCTGTAAACCTCTCCTGGTGGCTGCGAAATGAAGACCTGAATCCTCTTTTTTACCGTATAACCTGTCCGTAAGTTGGCTTTAAATGGAAATTCTGCTGTAAAGAGAAAGTCTGAATAATTCATGTCAGATAATGAGGTCGGGTATCGATGGAACGCTTTCCTCGGCCGGGTTCGTTTGTGTGAATAAACTGCTGAAGGCACCTACGTCGAGGCGGTAAATCGTTGTGATTGGTCCATTGCTTGGGTAAGTAAGTATCAGTGTTGTGAAAGTTGATTTGCACCGCGTATTTCCCCTCCATGCTGCTAAGGTGTATGGAGCATTCACTTTTCACTTCTGGAATGAGTGTTGGAAGACCTACTCATAATTTAAGGAAGTGTGCAAGGTGCCATATTTGCTAGATTGCACGCAACGTTCCGAATTATAAAGCAGAATAAACATCGCAAATAGAACGGAGAGTTTTCCTTATACCTACGTGTTGGCCCAATTTGCAATCTTTATCGTTTTCGTCTGAATATGAATAAAAAAAATCCGAGTGATATAAATCATTCTGACGTTATTTTATCTAAATCGCATACTCATTCTTGTATTATCTAAAAGCTGTTTTCGGTGATTCTAGAAATCAATTTTTGTGACAGCAGCATAGTCAGTCAATGTAGGTACTTACTATCCCAAAATAATCTACTACGCCCGTTACCATGTCGACGAGAATGGATTTGACCTTCGGAATGCTTTATATTAAATCGTGAAGATTTTGGCGCCACAGAGTGCAGACGTTTTTCTTTATGGTAGATAGAAATAATAGAAGTCTGGGGATATCTTTCCATTTTTGCTTTGGAGTGATGGGATGCACCTTTACAAAATTTGTTTCGCATTGCAGCTGCAATAATATAGGGTAATCCTTGTATCATACCAGTACTCGTACCTAACCTACCTGTTGTGTTGTAAATGATATCACTGCGGCATATACCGACGCGTTTCATTAAGATAACTACGTTTTAAATACATATTTTATCTGATAAAAACATCAAATCTATAATTACTGCGATATGAACAGAGTTAGTGTGAACTGATTTTAATCTGCAAGGATTATATAGATAGTACCATCCGCGAAGACGCGCCCCACTCTTCTTCCTAATCGCATACAGTACAGCTTGCAATATAGTAATCGCGTTTAGGAAGAAGAGTAGGGCGCGTATTCGTGGATGGCACTATCTATACTCAGTAGTATATGCATGACGTTATTGACGACATTTCAATTTGGTAAAATTGATTAGATATCTGCACACTGTTAGTTACAACGTTTGTTGAAACTAGGGACTTTTGCAGTAGGAGTTTGTTAAAATCCAACCAACACCTCCCATTTTGTTTATCCTACAAACGCACGTTGGGGCTGGTGCCACGTGCTGGAGTCACGTGGGTGGTACATGAACACGTTGGAGCAAACCCCATTTCATCAATTAAATTTTATTTCTATTTACTGACGCCTCGTTTACTGGAAGTCTTTAAAGACTGTAAAAGCTTCGTGGAACCATTATACAAACCTACGCACGCAGCTTTATGCCACAATGTCATTTAATTAATTAGAGACCTAATAAATTTTCGAAAAAAGCAACGTACATGAACCTTGCAAATGTGTACTATAGCCTTTTCGCGGTTCTGATCTTTTAAGAAGCTAAAAAAAATATGTACTTATTCATTTACGCCATTTCCGAATCATCGTCATCCTCATTCCTGCCCTTGTTCCAATTAATATGTAGTCTTTCAGCATCTTTATTAGCCGTCACTTCAGTAGTCATATCCTTTCTAGGCATATCATCTTTCTCACTAATCTTGTGGCCATGTTTATCATTTCCTAATATTCCATCAGTTTCCATTTGGAAGAAAAGACTTCGATGTTTATTCGATAGTCTTGACAGCAAATCCTCACTATCCCATGAAATTTGTAAACATGTAGTGAACGGTGAACCTTCAAGCTATCTTTGTGTGCAAGCTATCTGCTCATAGAGTTCTCTCAAATCAATCAATCTGCCTAGCTTTTTCCCAACTACGTTGGAGTCGGCTTCCAGTCTAACCGGATGCAGCTGATTACCAGTATTTTACATAGAGCGACTGCCTATCTGACCTCCACAACCCAGTATCTGGGTAACGATACCCCTTAGTAAGACTGGTTGTCAGAATTTCGTGCTTCTCACGACCCGTAACGACTGTCAATGATCCACGAATGACAGCCGGGACCAACGGCTTAACGAGCTCTCAAGTTCTCTCAAATATTAGCTCAATAGCTCAGGAACGATTTACTTTAACTTTCTAATGAGAATCATCATCTGCCTAGCCTTTTCCCAACTATGTTGGGGTCGGCTTCCAGTCTAACCGGATGCAGCTGAATATCAGTATTTTACATAGAGCGACTGCCTATCTGACCTCCACAACCTAGTGACTAGGTAACACGATACCCCTTGGTAAGACTGGTTGTCAGACTTTTTGGGCTTCTAACTACCCGTAACGACTGTCAAAGATCTACAAATGACAGCCGGGACCAACGGCTTAACGTGCTTTCCGAGGCACGGAGGGGACTTGGTATGTAAAGATGGTCACCCATCCACGGACCAACCGCGGCAAGCGTAGCTTAACGTGATCGATCGACCCGTGCAGCCGTTATTACTTAGCCACAAGCCCCCAACTTTCTAATGAGAATAAGGATCTGAAAAAACTTTTTACAAAAAAAAAAACAACCGACTTCAAAAAAACACTACAAAGTGAAAAATAACTTTAATTTCGGAAGTCGGTGTCTTTGGTTTTCAATTTTCGTTCTTTGTCACCGACTTCCGAAATTAAAGTTATTTTTCACTTTTTAGTTTTGGTACCTACCCCACACAAATTCGAATACCACTACCTGCTATGTAAATAACAGTGACAGGAAGTTATCATAATTCAAAAGTCATTTATTCAAACTAGGCTGAGAATCAGCACTTTTCGAACGTCAAAATTACATAAGTCAGTCCCCTAAAACGCCCACCCTTCACCACTTCCTAGTGCCTTTAGCTGGGAAGAAGAAGTGGCGCAACAAACTCCCCAGCAGCACAGCTGTCTGTTCAAGTTAGAAAAAATGATTCTATACAATAGCATGCAAAATGCATAATGTAAGTTCATTATGCAACACAAAACATAATTTAAATGATAAATTATTCGCCATATGTCAGCTAGCACACGCCAATATACCAACCAAAAACATCGAGAACTATACTCAAGCAGAAATAAAAAATAAAAACTAAACGTAAACAGAACTAAATACTCGTATCTAAATAAAAGCCTCCAGGCATAAAGGGCGTGCCCGCTTACATAAAGCTATTTAAAGCTATAATTGGAAGTTATTATAAATGATAAACTAGGACCATCGAGGTAAAATAAATAAACAGTTACTAGTTACAATAACAAAACCATGATCAGCAAGACGACCGGTCAGCACAAGCAGCACCCGTTCACGAGCATAACGCAAAGATCAGCCATTACCCCCCTCGCCATATTTGAGGGAAGGAGGTAACCCGACCCCCGACGCTACCGCAAGCAGTGACATCTAAGGGAGCATGACGAACTTGCGGCTGGTTGCTCAGGCAAAAAAAAAAAAATATGATCAACTGTCGAGGTCGCTAGCTAACCACAAATTCCAATACAACTCATAACAAAAACATTGTAATGAGTAGATTATGTCAGCAATAAAATAAAATAAAAATAAATTGACTTATACATTCAAATAAAATAAACTGTCAATAGGTAAACTAATTCTGGAGAAAGAACATAAGTATTGTCTTGAGTTAATCACAGCGACCAACTATTCTTATCATTTAAGTAGTCGTTGATACTATAGTATGCCTTTGAACAAAGGTTGGATTTTACTTTAGTTTTAAACGCATTAAAAGGCAAATCTAGCAAAGAAGAGGGTAGCTTGTTATAAAAGTCTATACCAAGCCCAACAAATGAGTTATGTACCTTATGAAGCCGGTGAAAGGGAGCTCGTAATTTGTCCTTATTTCTAGAGTTAACATTGTGTAAATCACTGTTTTTAGTGTACAAGTGTATATTTTGCCTAATATATAAAATGTTGGCAAAGATGAATTGTGATGCCACTGTAAGGATACCAATGTCTTTGAAAAAATCTCTCAGTGAAACACTGGCACCTAGCTGATAAATTGCTCGAACAGCTCGTTTTTGAAGCACAAATATATTTTGAATATCAGCAGCTTTGCCCCACAGCAGAATACCGTAAGACATAACGCTATGAAAATAACTAAAATAGACTAACCGAGCTGTATCAACGTCAGTGTATTATCATCCACATACTATATAGGAAAAAATACGTATTATTGAAGCTAACTCAAAAACTACCCAAGCAAAGTTAATAAAATTTATATGGGACCACCTCTGAAGTATGATCTACCAAACAAAAAAAGAATCATCAAAATCAATTCATAATTGGCGGAGTAATCGCGTAACAAACATACAAAAAAAAAAACAACATACAGTCGAATTGAGAACCTCCTCCTTTTGGAAGTCGGTTAAAAATAATCAGAAATCTTTTTACTAATAGTGAACATTAATGGCATATTTCGTATCCAGTGATTGAACTTATAAATCTACGTTACTGCCGACAGTCTGTCAATAAATATTTATATTATTTAAGGATGATAATATAGTATCATTGATTTGGATTAAGTCAACATACAGCTTATTCCGTCAACATAAACCTACTTACATTATGATAAACACTCATTTTTCTCAGTCTATACTATAGGACCATAATTCTCAATGGACTAGAAAATTTCCTCTCGCCGTGGGTAGAGCTAAATTTATCCGAGGCGGGTTGTAGTGGGCAGGCTTAGACAATAACGTCAGCTGTATCGCAAAGCCTGTTTTCCCATTTAGACGTAGGAGGATGCCAACATCTCAGTGCACGTAGTGATAATATTCTAAATCCGCTAAAATGTCAGTTGAAAGACTTGAGACCTACATGCCGAACCGGTGAGAGCGAACAAGGCCGCTTTAGCGATAACCTTAATTCCATATTTTCAGGATTGCAACGTTGTAGCTCACACGCTAAATCTTTCTCGGAGGCGATGGGGGAGACCTCTTAACATTTTTATTTTACGGATGAATCGCGTTGCGGTTTCAGGAAATTTATATTATAAATTCAAGCAAATCGATGGCTTGAGTTTTCTATGATACAAGGACTCCCTTAAATCACTTTATTGGGTGTGTGTACAGATAGCCACGCGTGGGAGTTTCTTAATACGAATTCTTTCTCGTTTTTCTCGCTATTATTAGAATGTGACCGACGAGCGGCGTCGCGGTTGCTAATCGAATCTTCTCGGTCACAGATGCGTCGTTTGAAATGCAATTGGTAGAGTTTTATCGCTCTCGATTTATTTTTTATCTCACCAATTAGGAACTGTTGGAAAAAACCCGAGATCAATCGGTAACAATTAGATAAAAACTGTAGATCGTTTATTGGAGCAAGTCTTGCGTCTTTTAATGAGTATTTGCAACATGATTCATAACTTCTGACTGTTCGAAAATGAAATCTACCAAACAATCATTGTTTCATTCATATGATGGCTCATAACTTGTGAAAAGTTTGAAAACTTTTGCGAAACGAGTGGGCAGACGTTGGTGTGCGTGTGTGCGATGTGGATAGCGGAGTACGTCTGGCTAGTGACGCCAACGCCCCCGCCTGCTCCGCCGGCGCGCCGCACGGCGTGACGTCCTCGCGGCCGGCGCTGGGGCGGCGCTCCAGTCTCTGCACAACCGCGGCACCGACAGTGTCGAACCGTTGCGATGTAAACGCCTAACCTTCTAATCTGTCTACAACGACAGCCTCAGTTGCGTGTGCACGATAGTTTCAGTTAATTTCCTCATCGATCTATTAACTTAATTTTTGTGTTAAAATAACTGTTTTGTCATCCGCCGCGCCGGATTCATGTAAGTGAAGTTTTTGTGTCATCATTAACGTCGGTGTCCCGCATTACTGACGCGTTTTGAACGAATCCTCAAGAGTCATGCGAGCGTGACCAAAGTAAGACAGTCAGGTGAACACGTACGGCATTCAATCCTGGTCGATTGGATATGGTCAAAATAGGTGACCAGGTAATTTTTTTAAATTGCACAATGTTTTCTTTTGTAGTGATGCATTATAAAGTAAACTTGCAATCATTTCTAGCGTTTGCATTTTAAATTATTTTATTACTCACTTTTGAATCAACAGGTGTTCAACTCAAAAGCGCGGTCACGCCTCGCACTTTAGAAGTAGCGTAAAAAACAGTAGCTCCACTCTCATATTATTGTGTTTATAAATGATCAAGACCTTTGCCTGTGATCACAATTATGAAGAAAGTAATCTTGAAAAGAATTATAAATATTTATATATATCAGCCCAGAATTTGGGTCACGAAAGACTAATGAATCAAATTAATTAGAATTTGAAGGCAACAATTATTCGATTGTGATACAATCTGCCCTCTGTAAAAGTTACCAAAATTATAGCAGGGTGTGTTGTGGAAATGATAATACACATTTGCTTAACGACCTTTGTTTTTGTGTATTGTGTTAATTTAATACCACTTTAATCGTTCTCAGCGGGTGCGGCTATCTACATGACTTCAATAGGAACTATCACTCCTAATTAAAAGATACTTCAACCAGTTATTATAACGTTTATTGCGTTATTTCCTGTACCTTGAATACGTCTCAAGTTTCTATTATTTTTTATATGTTTCCTCATTATATCAGATCTCTTCGACCACATTACGTGGGCTGTCAATGTCACGGTCAATTTCTATATAATATGTAGCATAGCATCTCCTTTGTTTGTTGCTAATGGATGTTGTTTATCGTCCACTTCACTAATAGTCTTGGTTGATTACTTTTTACTTATCTGTTTACCTTGATTGCGTTCAGTTCTTCTCTTATTGTTAAAATATTATGTGCATTTGAAGTGTCAATCTCAGCAAATCAAACAGAGTCATCTAAATATATACCGGCGTTTAACAACAACATTTTTGCATTGATGTTTTACATTCAATTATCTAGCAGTAATTGATCAAGAATTTGTAATGGTTATTTATTGTTAATGTATTCATGGTTCTGCTCCCTGAATATTGATGTTGAGTATCTTTATGAATACTCATTAGTTCCATACATCATAACTACCTACCTTTTAAGATGATATATGAAATCTTCACATATATTCAACTCAGGATCCTCGTAAACCGTTTCGTATTACCTCTTTTCTCTTTATTTTCAAGCCCTTTCCCAGTCTTCGAGGTCAAAGGTAAACGGGCCACCGTCGCGTCGTAAAGGGCGCAAAATTTCCTGTAATAAGAAAAATATCCATAAGCAAAAGCGAAATAAATTGAGGTATTCAAGTTTTACGGAATACGGAAGTTTATTTTGTTTTTCATGTTATTTTGACTTTCTTTTACGTTCATCTTTGGGATATAAATTAAGGTATCCTAGAACTTTGGACTTAACATATGGGTTATATGGTTATATCAAATAGATATACTTAAGTGATAATGAACTGTAGACAATAATTATTTTATCTCTGAAGATGTTGCTTGAGTTGTTCCTATATCGAGATAGTGGCAGCGGATATGACTTCATTCGGATGATTACACATAAATTACTAAACTTATAACGCTCGAGATAAATACTGATAACATTCTTGATGATATATTTTCGTAAATATTAGCCTGTTTTCAGTTTCATTTGTGATTCACTCGTAACCTAGCTCAAGTAGTAAACATTTCAGAACGAGCTGATGGAAATGTTGACGCAGTTTGGTTTTTATTTTACGCTTTATTTTTCTTGTGAAATGAGTCGCAATACGATGGCCTGGTAGCTAATGAAAATGAAAAACAGAATGAGTAACTACGATACGAAAACGTTCCACGCCCGTGAATTATTAGTAGCAGATTTTATAGGCTGCTCATACTGACAAGGACAAATGAACTTATCCTCCTAATGTCATAGGCTTCTCCAATCTAGCGTTCTCACTACTTGCTTTAGATAGATCATCGTCAAACTAAGTTTTTTGTACCTAGTATTTTTTTCTAAAGGTAAATCTAGTTACCCCATTTGGGATCACAATTTACAAGCATGATGTCATGAATGGATGAGCCGCACATTAATAGTTAGCATACGAGGTGTGTTGGAGCAATTCAAAGTCAAATCGTTTTCAATGTGCATGTTTTTATTATGCTGTATCATTTATATGAGTAGGTATTAGATAGATAAATACTGCTCGGTCCAGTCACAGAGTAAAGAAATCTACCCAAGTGGTCCAGTTTAGTACCAAATAGTTTTAGGAGGACGATGCACTATGCAATGACCGAGCAGTGAGCACGGTAACTCCAATATAGTTTATTTAAGAATATTATCAAGCCAAATCGTTTGTAGGAGGATAAAAATTCACATATTTCGCGGCAACATGTGTGCTTTGTGAGGTACCAAACTACCAACGATAATATAATAATATGTATGTCGCATTGATAGCACATACATAGGTATTTTGTTTATCTGCTGGTGACCTTCAGCTGCGGAGTTGCTTCGTGACTAAATCATAAGCTATCGCTATTGTTCCATCAGTTCATAATAATCCCGCGAGATAGGCGGATATCGGTATCAGATTGATCTGTTTTCCATTACCATGATGTGAATGAGCACTCAATGTGATAGGTACTACAAATCTTTAGTACCATCTGTTATTGAAGTTTTCCATGAGAACTCGTAAATAGCAAAGCTGCTCAGCCTGTTGACATCCGAAAGGCAAGGGAATTATAAATGTTAATAAGTAGCTGCACTCTCTACTTGGGAAGAGCGTGCATATTGTTCTTTGTGGTCCAACTTGTTGAATTACAAGTATCTGTAGTCCATCTTGTCGTTTTCCGGAATTATTATCAGACAGAACCGGCTTTTCTTGAAAGAGTCGGTTGTGCACTGATTAGCAAGCGTACGTCGACGTCGCCTAGACGGTTTCATATCGAAAAGCTGGTTTAATGTGGAGCTCATCTTAACAATTTTCCTGCTACTTGAAAGATGTTGTGTGATATAAGCCCTCAATTGTCTGTTACGACATCCACGGGAAGAAGTGGGATGTGCTATTCTTGGCCGGGGACCGCACATTAGATTTTACTGCAGAAGTTATTGGTCTATTTTATATTATTGTATCAAAGTTTCCCAAAACACCTGCGTTGTAATGAAAGGAAATTGGATTCTATTACACAAAAAGAAACTGAAAAACTCTTTAACCGCAAAAAGTTGTTATGGAAGAAATTGCGTTTTAATTTGACTTGGGGTAAACAACATCAAGGTTTGTAACGACCGCTTCCTGGAATTACCGGCAATGAAGTTAAATGTGCAACTAGTTGCATAGATACTGTCGGGCGACGGCCTCGCCCTGTTTCCGCCATTACGGCGATACTTGATAGACTGGGAAATCTATCCTTCGGGGAATACATCTTTTTTTCTGTCCGGTGTAGTCGATTTAGTTGCTCAGTTAACCGTGTCTCATTGATTGGAAGTTCAATTATAAACACTTGATAAACATACAGTACTTGAAAATTGGGGAGTCACTCTTTCCAAGACCAAAGTCCTTTAAAAATCTACATGTATTTAACGGGCTGATAGTACTGGTTAAATATCACTATCCACTTTAAACGTAAAACTTAACAATAGTTAATACTTGTGCGTGACTTTGACCAACACAATGAAGTACATTGTTTCCAATAATTGTTTGCGGTTGCTCAAGTACTATGTTACAAGTTCAACATGGCGGTGTTAGCCACGTGTCGACTCTATAAATTCATGCTATGTTTTGCTAGTGTTCGTCCATTGAATTCCATAGCTAGACTGCCAGTGCTATTGATAGACCAATAACATCCGCATCCTCGTGCCCTTGCACCCATGAAACGTGCATTGTGTCAAAAATACTGCTTACAACTTCACATCGAATTTATTCGCGACGGAACAATCCAATACATTAACGTATTGTTAAGAGTACAATAATTACCTATAAATAGTGATTGAATTGGACGCATAGCAATTAGATTGATTGCTTGGAGTTTATAAATGATGATTTGTGAACCAGAGACAGTGCATTGTCAGGAGTTAAGCCTTATCCAAAGTGATAATAAAATGTAATAAAGATACGTGATGATAATGTTATTTAAGTATTATATTTAGATCCAGAAATTCTTCGCATTGTTCTCTACCAACAAGTTGTTGCTAACCTCCAACTGAGGCTTATAGATTTTCAAGTACCAACTGTATCAGTTCGTGGTCTCGGCTATCTCGGCTAGACGTTCTCCCGGGTTCAGAAATTACAGATGTTAGTCTGAACTGTCTACATTGTTGCACATGTGTGCAGTCTGGCTTGGGTTTATCGACCGTAACGTCTAGTTCAGACAATCTTCCCTTCGGCTGCGACTGCAGATTTTTCCCTTTGTCTCACATGTGTTTTATTCCTCTTTTTGTTTCCTTGCATACGATTCATAGCATCTACCCATCTTTATGGATGTTCACAAGTACTAAAACAACATTTACGAAGTTGTGAGCGATTTGGAGCATAAATAAAACAGTTTTAACAAAATAACCTCGTTAATGTGAACTCATTAGCTTATTTTGTTATTTACTTCACGTGTTCTTCTTCATAGTATCCAATTTATAATATTATAGAAAAGAAAAACTGCGGAGAACTTCGCCATTCCATAAATCAGTAGTGTGTATAAGCAGATAACGTGCTATTTCGGCGACATCGTCACTCTTATTTTTATCTAAGGTTGACCGTTCCATCTAGAATGAATGGGCAATTATTTCGTGCAGCGTAATGACTTTGTTGCTACTAATAAAACCACGCAAATTGAATTGTATCTCTGTTATGAAGATTAGAAGCTCATTGTGTAGGATCAGGCATCTATTTGCGCTCAAGGAAAATTAAATTCCCGAAGTGAAATATGTTTGCTTGCGTCGGCACGAGCTACTGTTCCTTTTGGCCTGAACCCAAGTCTGTGCCGTCTCCTTGATAAAATCTGAAGGAAAATAAAGCAAAACACTTCAAAATATTCGTGATGATTTTTGCGCAGCTAGGTATTGAGTGGGGGAGGAGAGTAAATTCGATTGCGGCTAATGTTTTGCATCTCGATTGTAAATTTAAATGTAAACATATGACGTGTATATGTAAATCCCACGCCGGTATCGTGGCTGCCAACATCTCGTACGCCGCTGTTTCAGAGTTGTGCCCGCGCCGCTCCGGTAATCCGTCGTCTTTATTGTTTTGTGCTAATTGTGATAAAAATTGTATTTTCACATTTGAAGTGTTTAGTGAGACCCCGCCCGAGCGAGTCACGCGTAAGATGCCAGATATTTTGGGGGCCAACGATATCATTTATATTTTGCTAACAGCGCTATTCTCTGCTATACCGCATTTGTTAAATAAATTTCGTGATCTCCAGTTGTGTAGGAATGTGTTAATAAGTGTTTGAACTATAGAAGTTAAATATAGCATGTGTTCTATAGCTATACGTGAATAATCTTTATTCGTTGAAGTGTGAATGCCATTCGTCTATCACGAAGGATCGATAGGTATCGTTGATATCCAAGACAATTATTGAACAAATTGTTTTATTTATCTTGCATGCTCCTTTGCCATCGATGAAATATTTAACTGGAATATTTATATATATATCAGTTTTACATTGTCCATTGGAACTATTAATATGTGACTTCCAAGAACCCCATTATCGTTGTGCATAGTGTAAACAACAGCTCTGAGTCACACAAGTAAGACACTGCGGCGTTTTGTTAATTGATGTTATTTGTTTTTCGCAGCTGGAGATCCCTTCTGTGGCGACATTGATGGAGTTCCGCTTGGACAGCGCGGAGTACTGCCAGGCCCAACACAAATAAACTGCAGGGCGTTTCGAGCGACAAGGGAGCAGAGCGTGCCACCGCTGAACCCATGCTGCCGGGAGCGCAACACTCTACGTACCCCAGGCGCTGTACCACGTACACATACCCACAGGTAACCACAAGCTCTTGCTAACTACGCTCAACCGCCATATTGTAATCAGAGTGGGGTGAACCGAAGCCGGCGTCCCACGATAGAAGGTAGAACTATCAGTTGTTATCTGCTCCTGACCAAGACAAGAACGCGATACCGGTGATAATACTGTAACCGAATCCGTTTACCTAACGCGTTACATCACTATAATAATATAGGTGTACTTGTTGCGCAGGTATTTATCGAAATAAAATAACAGCAATGTTGTTCAGATGGCGCAGTGTTTACATATTGTGTTATCATAGTGTTGTTTTTTTTAAAAGAGTGCTGAGCTGTGTGAGGCACGTCTGAAATTGACGCGATGTTGGCTCTGGATCAGCTCGGAAATACCGATGTCGATGGACAGACATAGGCGTTCAGAACATCGCACGTCCACATGACCGAAACTTCGCTGTATCCCAAACACTATTTTTAGAAGCCATTTTTTATTCCACTTCAGTCGTTGCTCGAGCTTTGACGCAAATACGCTTTAAAAATGATATTCGTCGTAAATAACAGCGCGGTGCCGGCTGGATCGCTGACATTAACAAAACTATTATTTTTGTTTCAGTTACCTTAAATTCGGAAGCCACATAAAATTGGAGCATATCATTCAGTTGCCGAAGTTCGTGTGATAACAAAACTTATGTTTTTCGCATAATTTCTTTTAGTTCCATTCCACATTCTGAACTTTTGTTTGTTCGTCTCCGAATGCGAACTAGTGGTTGAAAGCGACATCCATGCGGGTGGTTCTCATTATATAATTGGACCCTTTCTAAAGAAAAGTAACGAAACTGTCGTGTGTTGTGTGGAAATAGAGTGACAGTTTGTCTGTTAGACTGTGACGGACCGTGACATCTTTCTCTGACGCGTGTGACGTGAGTACCAGCCGGGTGCAGATCTTGTGTGACCGGAGAGCAGCGACTCGATCACGATGAAGCAGAAGGACATCAGGCCGGCGCCCTCGCTAATCGAGTACAAGAACATGCGGTTCCTCATCACCGACCGCCCGTCCGACGTCACCATTCAGTCCTATCTTCAGGTAAATATACTTTATTTATACAATTTATCATTAGCATAATGTAAATGACATCTCAAGGCTTATTAAGTCCATAAACATTATTTTGAACTAAGTAAGTTACTTAGTAGGCAATACAATGTAGGTCACTCATACATTTGGGAACTTATGACTAATTAGTCATTGTCACAATTTGAGCGTGTTACAATTTCTATAACTTGGCCTGGACACTGTGAACTAGAGAACTAGCAGGCTGATCCTTCGAAATTTTCGTACTTTTCTGTTAAATAATCCTTAATAGGTTAAATCCAGCTTTAACTGGCTAAAATTTTAGAAGTTATCAGGCGTAAAATTAAAGGTGAAAAAGAAAAGGTGGTAAAGAAAACAAAAGTATTGTTTTCTTTCAGAACTTTCAATGAAAGATTCATTATTGCTTAATTCAAAATCTTTTCATAGATCTTTCGACTTTTCAAGATAATAAAAAAAACCGTGAATATCTATTATAATTATGACTATTATTTTAAAAGTTGAAATCTGCGGCTAGGCTCTTTGAGAAATTTCTCACGCATCAGTGACCAAAAAAAATAACTCTTCATTAACTTATAGCAAACTAACAAGGTCAGTGCTGTCAATGACACACAAGTGTCATCATAAATTATAATGGTAACATTCTAAATTTAAATAAATACGGTGCGCGTGTGAATGTTTCTTACCATTAGAAATGCTATTGAAGAAAAACTAGCACTTAACTTTTAACCGCAAAAATGTAAATAAACGGAGATTGGTTGGTTGCTAATTCGCAAATAATATAAAGAATGCCTTATTACTCGCAAAGGAGATAACACTTGGAATTTATGTTGAAAAGTCAATAAACGATAATGCCTTTGGCAGCAATACTGGTCTCACAATTTGTATGGCGGGGCTCCGTAATTCCGTATAAAATAAAATAATGATACCCAGCCTCAGCTAGTTAAGAGTAGATAGAACCCGATACCTGGAGAGGCTGAGCAATATTATAATGAGGAAAATAGTGCAGTCGATAACCATTATTGAGTGCTGATTCCTAGACTGTGGCCCTGAGGCCTATCTTGAATACGAACTATTTTCGAACTAGATTTTATTGAAATGGTCCTCCTTCTGTGCAAATTTTCGTGGATCTTATTAGGTCTGACTGCCCGTCATGGTCGTGGAACGTGGATTATATGAAAGACTGTTTGCTACGATCTGTGTCGGAGATTCATTTTCACTGCTCGAAATCATGATTCTTCGTGACGCTAGATTGATTCTGCTGCGTCCAACTTTCTGGTCAAGGCACTTTATCATGTCACTGCAGTTAATGCACAGAAGGCTAATTCCTGTAATTAAAAACGTTCAAAATCTAGTATCAGCGACAATCAATATCAAAAACTTGTCAAAAAAGTAGGTAAATTAGAGATATTTTTGACAGAATGAGACAAATTAGAATGCGACCATTCTAAATAATCCGGTTATTTCCCCTCAGCAGTTTCACGATGTTATACCATCTTTCTTCTTGGTACAGGAACTGAGGAAGCACAACGTGTGCACGGTGGTACGCGTGTGCGAGCCCAGCTACGACACGGCGCCGCTGAAGGCCGAGAACATCGAGGTGCGTGACCTGGCTTACGACGATGGAACCTTCCCGCCTGCCAACGTCGTCGACGACTGGTTTGAGATTCTGCGCGAAAAGTGAGTATCCCTTCCCATTCAAACAATCCGTTTTGTAAAAACCGGGGTTTCGGAGTTGTACCACTTTTATCTTAGTCCCGAGAAGTTATGCTCACCGTTCTGACTGCTTCTTTTTCTGGGTGTAAAAATGTTTGAAGACGTCCGGAATGCATTCTGAGAACCCCCAGATTGGTAATATGGCGGTAGTGGTGTTTGACTGACAGATGAGCAGCAGCTTGTGTTAAACTTTGCTTCAGTGATAAACTGCGATTGGTACGCGTATTTGGGAATGTTTAACAAAAAATTATCATTTAAACAGGCTATTTTGCCTGCCTTTCCATATTCCCTAGTTCTATATACGTCAATGTTTCATTCTATAATTCTGATGCAAATATTGAAATTCAAGCCTCACCAAGTAACAGTTCAATTATTATAGTAAATTCTATTTGGTATTGAGTGACGCATATTCAAAGTTATTATTACGTAACTGCGATGTGACGCACTGATTATGATCGACACATGTACTATATAGTTCGGATTCGCCGGTTCATTTAATACCTATTAAATTGGTATGTTACGTCGTGTTATTGTAGCTTATGTAAATTTTGTTGTTTGGTGTTGTGACCACATTATCAAACATTCCTCATGTTTGTTTGGCTATTGGCTAAACACTGGCAACGCCATAATATTGATTCATTATCAGAACATTCACTTTCCTTGAAGAGCACAATAATTTTAGGGTACAAATGATAGGTTACACTGACCCCTGGTTGATATTTTAAGACCCATAGGATGTCCTCTTAGCTAGCTTTTACCCATCAACATTCAGGAAATTCTGATATGCACTCAATAAGACATTTTGGAGAAGATAGATCTCCTAGAGTACTAGGTCACGTCCTTGTCATCAATTTGAGACCTGCAAAATATGACCAGATGTTTGAATCGTAGCAAGTATTGAAGTGTACTGGCGTTCTGTAGTTTCTGCCTGTCCCCATAGGAAAAAGGCGTGAGTTTATGTATGTATGTCCTAATAAAATCGCACAGTACTAAAACTGTCTTCATTAATTCCCTAGAGCGCAGAACAAGCCTGAGGCGGCGGTGGCGGTGCATTGCGTGGCAGGACTGGGCCGCGCGCCCGTCATGGTGGCCATTGCACTCATCGAACTCGGCATGAAGTACGAGGAAGCCGTCGAGACTATTCGAGAGTGAGTATTATGTAGTTAACGAAGCCAACATACATCCACCCATCCATAATAAAATATTACTGCTATAGGAGCAGTAATATTTTATTATTACTTAAGTGTGGGAAAGAGATGGAGCTATACAGACCGCAAACCAGTAGTGCCGTCACTGGCTGTCATTAACAGGGCGATAAGACATATTTTTTTGGTAGACAAATGACTATTGGGAAACTAAAGACTAGCAATGTCGCTGCCGACGAAGTTTTGATGCCGCGTTCGAAATTAAAACCGCACCGGCATGTCGAGTCGCTGAAGTCTGTCATTGCGATTGGTCGAAATTGCTGCTTGCCGGGTTGCCTTTGGAAGACCAGCCTTTGAAACTTCCATATACGGTCCCAGTTTCACATTATCTTTCAAGCAAGTCTCTTATCGAGCGTTGATGTAAAGGTCTAAAAGTCTTTGCGCATACGGTTGCCGGACGGAAAACTATTTGCCGCATCATATCGATAAAAGTGATAAGGTTGTTTCATGTATGTGCAAGAATCCGATCATATCAAACTGACGTAGATTCGCAACAGCTAATTGAAGTGCGAGAATTATTTAACGATCATTGTCTAGGAATGTGCAGATAGTGACAGTAATAATTTGACCTTCCTTTTGGAAGATGCATTCATTCTTTAAGACGCAAATCGATCTACGACAAAAATCATATTCGATACGACGCAATTTTTGTTTGCTAACTATTTTCGCCTTGCTAATCATAGCTTCACGATTCTTCGTCGAAGTCCAATAATATATCTCTGCATATAAAAGTGCTTGCACGTTACAACGCCTTATACACTGTACACAGGATGCTAAGGATCGTGACGCACATGTCAATTAATTGATAATTGAACGAGTAACGCGTAAAAGTGTGTATTTAACCGACGTTCGCACAGACGTAATAAAATCGCGGCAATTTTTTTTCGTGCATTGCATTTTCAACGCTCTGCTTAGCGCTGAGAATTTAAAATCCTACTGTGTTTTTCAACGTGCTGGGACGAGAGTGCGTCCCAGCGCGTTGGATTCTCAACGCTCGACTTACACACCGAGAGTTGAAAATCCAGAGCGCGATAAAATCCCGCCGCGATTTTATTACGTCCGTACGAACGTCGGCTTATGCACATATTTAGATCGAGGTGTGGAAATAGGAGTTGTCTTACCTTATATGGCTATGTTTATGCAATTAAACTGCGTTCGCGTCGTTCTGCATTAGATGACATTATAACTGTTATTTTTGAGTATTTTTTTATGTGGCCTACGTAAATGTCCTGTAGATCTGGTAGTGTCGTGTCGCCCTGCATTGTTTAGACTCACATATAATCTTAATAATATAATGTTTGGACTTTAAAAGAGACCATGACCTCCGAGTTTGTTTCGGCATTTCTTATCAGGGATCAGTCAGCTAGGAAATGCCGGCGCCATCTCGTTTTAAAATATTAACCTAAAAATTGACGTGTAAAAAGTGTCTTAAAAGATTTACTTACAGAAATTAACATCATTTCATTTCATTCCAGTCAACGCCGCGGTGCCATCAACGCAAAGCAACTGTCGTACTTGGAAAAGTACCGCCCGAAGTCGCGGCTGAAGAAGAACGGGCACAAGGGGCCCAACTGCTGCGTGCAGTAGCGTCCGTGGGAAACCGTCCTGCGCCCGTAACAGCGAATGTAGCTCTGCTTTCACACACACACTGACACAGGGGAGCATAGACAACAATCAATTAGTTTTTTATCCTAGTGTCGCCTCTTTTTGACGACTATTTTCTTTATTTCTCGTTTCGTTGGGGGGTTGTAACCGAATTCTGCCTTAACCTGCAAGAGCTTGGAATTACCACATTCCTTTTGAGTTAACCTGACACGACTGAGAATTTGGTTATGATCTCGGTACCTTATTACCCGTTACGACATATTTATCTCGGGTTTTCTATGAAATTTAATTGAGAGCCTTATTGTAAGCTAAAGTTTGTATGTTGAAAGTAAAGGTGTAATAACCCTTGTGCTGTAATGTGTATTAGTGGAATATGTTAATAGAAGCGAGCCACGATTTGTGTTCATAGTTGAAACAGTTAACTCAGGTATTCATATGCCTATATTGAATCATAATAAATTTCAATATCCATAATAATATGAATCAGTCAATGTCACTTAGATTTCTTTCCGTTTATATTAATATGTCGTTGTGTGGTGAAATCATGTTTTCCTATTATTTTTCTTTGTAGAGACTTATATTTACCTATATAATAATAATAACTTGAGACATAATAGAAATTGTTATGGTTTTGTGTTTCTTAAGACAATTTGACATGAAATTCAATAAATTTTGCTTTGATAAGATATTGTGAGAAATACAATGTTAATTTGAATGCTTTCCACTTAGCTTTTGTTACTCGCAAGCATTCAGCTTTTGACTAGTTGTCCAAACATGATGAAATTCTAATCAAATGAAATATAACCTGACTCACCGAAAAGTTCCAATGAAGAAAATAGCTCTTTGATATTATTTTTCTATTTCTAATTTTATGAAGATTATTATCGAAATATATGAGAAAAGTGTAACTACAAGAACTCACATTCTTAAATAAAAATATTTATAAGCAAAATTGATGTTTTATTTTAGTACATATATTGTTTACAAAAGTGTTCAGCTTATGAGGTAAAACTTAACATAAGTGAGGTAGTATGTGGAGGTATTATGTTCACAATATTATACAATACAGAATATCATACATAACATATTTAATTAAGATCTCTCAAAGCATAACAAAATCAGTTTTAAAATCAAACAATAATTCGATATATAAATATTATGCCATAATATGAAGATTCATTAAATATGAATAATATTCGAAATTATCCCTGTTAACAATGACAATATAATAATAAAAGTACTGATACTAATTATACACAACAATAAATAAACAACATTAGGTATTGTATACCGTTGGCCCTGATCAATTGTACTCTTTGTTTACTTTAATTTGCACTTTGGATTATAACTACTTAAATTATTAAGTACTGAGATTAACTTTTAAACTGCCGATAATTCGCCAATAGACTTACTCTTTATAAAAACTAGAATTATCGTGCAATGAGTTAGTATAACTAAACCAGTTACCCAGTAACAGGGTTGTGGAGTTCAGACAGGCAGTCGCTCCTTGTAAAATACTGGTATTCAGCTGCATCCGGTTAGACTGGTTGGATTTAGTAAATAAAACCACATTAATACAGATGGGACACTTCGCAATATCAGTTAAATAAAAAGCGACTCTTAATACAACACAATAAAGTGCAATTCAAGACGCACAACGCTAATTTACCTACAGTTATATTCACCTACAAGTTGTCTCTATCGCGTAACTCTTATACCTTCTGACCACGTTAGGGTTGTCATCTTTTAGAGAATAATTAATCTGAATATTTAATTACCAGTTATTCGCCTATTAGGCGCGGCGCCCACTATCGGTGGCTCGGGTGGCATTTTCGTGGCCAAACCAGTCGCAGAACAGTCATAACGTTCACCGGGCGCGCCTCCATTAGCTTGGCAACACCCAGAGGAAAATAAAAGGCAATAGCCTCATTAATTACACGTATAGGTTCGTTTTATTTGACGATGACAGAAGAAAAGTTGATTATTCTATTAAATCTTTTTTGCCTTAAGGCTCCAAGTTTCTCTTCTTCTTCAGCAAGATGAACAATGAGAACTAAGTCCCAATCCACCATTATAAATACACACGCCCAACTGTTTTCACGTATAGTTACGACTGCTCTGCGACGTGTCTGCCACCCGAACTATTCTTAGTTTTGCCGAAGCTACCCGAAACCAGGCTCGGCGTTTTTAGGTATGCTTACGACTGCCGAGGCAGCTCTCAGGCGACCGAAGCCGGCCGAAGCAGCCCTCAGGCGCCCGAACCCGCCGTAAAGCGCCCGAGTTCTACCGAGCCGCACCGATGCCCACCAATAGTGGGCGCCGCGCCTTACTCTACTTTTGTGAACAAATGACGTTTCAATTAAACCTAGGCTCGGTACTTTAATTTGTTTAGTCTCAATATAGGACAAATAAAAAAGTATGTACGAATACCCTGTTGTCTACATAATCGAAATCTTACTACATAATAGTTATGGTTAAAGTTAGTCTGTGGTAGGTACCCACCAAAACAAAATACATTTTAAATAGGTACTTTCTTACCTATACTTATCAAAGCCTGAACCTGTCCTTGTAAACAGAACTTGTAAGAATTTAATGATACCTACTTTAATAATAATATTTAATGTTCTAACTACGTAAATACGGGTGACAGATAAGAATAACATGTATAAACATTTGGTAGGTAGGTACCATCGAAGAAACGCATAACTATACACCGTAAGGACTATTTCTGCTTGCAGCGCTCGGCCGATATACGCTTACCTACGAAAAAAAAAGGGTCGTGGTCACGGGATTTTGTTTCCAAACTGCTTAGGTATGCGTTTCTACGATAGTACCTACCTAATTACTAACTACTTATAGGTAGACGTGCATTTTTTTAGCTTTCGGTGTCCTTTGGAAGTGAGAAAAACGTGAGGTTCGGATCCTTATTATTATTTAAGTAGCCAAATGCGATGCAATATACTTTTGCCGTCATTTAAGTATTTTTAGTTTTAATATTTTGCAACGAACGGACAACGCGACACGGCGCGTGGGTATTGAATTGATGTAGGTACGACCCGGCGGCGTGGCGGCGGCGGCGCACAGTGGGAAAAAAAAGACCAAAAATCTGCCTACACCACAATTTTTGACGTATCGCTGCAATTTTTTTTTTTTATACACTCCTGAGATAACACACTTTGATGTGTCACTGCCACTTTTCCAAAATCGAAATTTCTTTAAAAAAAAATCTTTTAAAAATCGGGAAATTAATCAAATTTTTTTTTGGGCTGCCATTTTGAATTTTTATAAACAGACAATAAATTCATAACCATGGACCTGAAAAACCCCTGAAAATTGATTTTTGTAAAAATATTTTTTTTAGAAATTGTTTTTTGCTTCAATTCCCGATTTTTTGAGGTTATATTGAATTTTAAGGAAAAGTGGCAGTGACACACCAAAGTGTGTTATCTCAGGAGTGTATAAAAAAAACGGCAACGATACGTCATAAATTGTGGTGTAGACAGATTTTTGAACAAAAAAAGTCATTTTTTTTCTCACTGTGCGGCGGCGCGCGGCAGCCCTACTGAATTGGCCCGACAAGACGGGCCCGCCGCGTATTTGTAGCTTCATACCTAAACTGCGGAGTGTCCTATCTGTATTAATATGTGGTAAAACTAAAAACTTACAAAAATAATAATTAACAAATTCAAAAGTTAAAAGTTGGTAATACCAAAAATAATATAACTTCCTTTCTAACATTCAGATCCTTTGTGTAGCAGATCCTTCTCCAGATAATATTTTAAAATATATATTATTATTTCTTCGGTACATACTTGTGTACTTTCCCGCCATACCGGGCTATGAAGGCTTTGATATCGAACTTGCGCTTGCATCCGTCGTAGTTCATGAACCGTATCTTGCCGAACACTGCACGCTCCGCCCAGCCTTGGTCGTGTATACCGCAAACTGACCACATGCAGCCTGTAAAACAGATGATACAATAACATACTTCCATTGATTGTTATCTAGTTGGACCGATACTCCTTCATCAGTTAAGATTGGAGACTGCAGTTCAAGTTTTAGTAGAAGTTAAAAACAGAACCCTGTCTTTTACTATCGCGGAGTCGAGTAAAAGTAGTGCTTTGTTTGAAAACGTTTTCTGTATACTACAGTCTAGGAATGTAAACATAATGTACACCTTTAGGATCATTTTTATGAGCACAGTGCATCAAAATTTAGATACACCCGCCATCCTGATATCAATATGGCGGATGTACCATCGGGGTAACGCATATCTAAGCATTTTGAAAACAACATTCCGTGCACACGACACAACCCTTTCTTTTCGTCAGTATGCGATACAATAGCGGCCGAATGCTGCAGTGCACAAATATGTGTTTCTTCGATAGTACCTAAGTTTTGATATAATATCGTTCTGAAGAAATTAGTTTTTTTTTTTTTAACCTAGGTACTTAATATTACGTCTTAGATATTTTTTGGTAGGTAACTGGGATGGGATGTTTTTTTTTTTTGTTTTGTAATGCAATTAGCCCGCCATTTTGACTCACCAGTGTATTGATTTTATTATTTTTCCAATGACCTATGTACTGTCAACATGAATACAAATAGTTAGTAAAAAGCGATAAGTACTTTTCCACTGTATGCGACAGGAATGTATATAAATCGTTCTGCCGCTATACATCTCATAGTCACCGATTTCGCTTTGAAGTCTCTTTTCAAAACTCCCACTTTAAAGGTTTTATAAACTTTAACTATACAAACTGGGTGTTGCCCGCGACTTCATCTGCGTGTTTTGTATTTAATTTTATTAATATTAATTTCCAGGATGAAAATTAGCCGATGTTCTCCAGATACCTATCTACCATCTGTCAAATTTCATAACAATTGGTTCAGTGGTTTAGGGTTGAAACAGTAACAGACAGGGTTCTTTTCGTATTTATAATACAGGGTAAGTTTTTATCCAGTGCACAAACTTTAGCACGTAATAATCGCAAAAAAAAAAATCTGCTAGACATTTTGACGAGTTATGCGAACATAAATGTAGGGAACAGCTAATTTTTTTTCGCGATTTTGGGTTTGGTCCCATTGTAAAAGTTGTTCATAATGATGAGTAAAGTCACGTGTTAAACTTACCCTGTATAATTGTTGTGTGAATGAGTACAGCTTACAGCATAACTCATCAAAATGTAGGGAACAGCTGATTTTTTTTTAAAGTTTACACACTGGATAAAAACTTACCCTGTATAAGTACGGATGTAAGAAAAGGGCGATTTATATTTACGTACCAACATATCCACTGGGGTCCCTTCCATCGATACTGTAGTGATCATTCAAGTATATCGCATACTTCAGCGCTTCCTCAGGAGACGGCGTCCACTCCAGGATCTTCTTGGCCCAGTACATGCGCAGGAAGCCGTGCATCTTGCCTTCCTTCACCAGCTGGATCTGAGCCGAGTTCCACAGGTCGTCGTGTGTCTCAGACTTAGCTAGCTGCTCAAGTGTGTAGATGTGTGATCTTTTGTCTTTTCTGTAAGACGGAAGACTTGCAGTGGAAAATTGGAAATCACAAGCATTTTAGAGTAGCCAGACACTTAACTTTGTCTTATGCAACGTAAGAGCCTAGAAAAGCATGAACTTGTCGATCATTCCCTCCCCTTTTCCAGATTCTAGACAGATTACTATTAGAATCATCATCATCATCAGCCTATAATGTTCCCACTGCTGGGATACAGGCCTCCTCTCTGTGAGAGGGAGTGGGCCGTAATCCACCACGCGGGCCCAGTGCGGGTTGGTAGATGTCACATGTCTTCAAATTTTCGGTTCTAAAGCACCTGTCTGGGTACGAACCTACGACGTAAAACTCGTAAGTCGCGGCCGTTACCACTGGACCACCAATGCTACTATTGAAATTGAATATTAAACCTTGTTACATGCACCATAAAGTGCTAAATTGATCGAACATTTACGCAGAAATGTAACAGCTCCCCGGGCGTTTTCACGCGTGTTCCAACGCACACTTTATGGTATCAAAAGATAAAGTCTATTATTCAATGCCATAAGAAAAGTCTTATATAGGTTAAATCCCATGTTTTACCTGTGATCATCCAGAGTTTTCTGCGCCCAGTTACTGGCGCCTTTGATGCTGTCGTAATGTTCGCAGTAGAAACAGAAGTTATCTGCCAACTCGCGACGTACGATAGCCTCTTCCAGATACGCATTCACTGATTCTGTGCACTTTGCTTTGTGTTCTTGGACACATAGGGCCACTCTCTGGACAGATATTTGACCTGAAAATGTGATTAAAAAATTAGCTGTGTGTAATGATCATTATCATCATATAACTATCACTTAGAGATATAATTAATACAGGGCGGTGTTTTTTTTTTTTTGTTGGAAATAATATTGGTTTCTTATTCTTTGCAAAACTAGAAGCTTTATTAAATTCTTTTTCATCTTTTGGTACCTCTCCAACTAGTGAACTGTTGGCGATTAACTCCGAATATTTCTCATTAGCCTTTGCGAAGTAGAAAAAATAAAGCTCCTGATTTTTTTGACCATTTTGATAACTGATCATAGCCCTAAAGCACAGATCAATTAATAGTTCCTTGCGGAACAGATAATGCAATCTGTACGAGTCATGTATCGTACATGGCACGCGCGCATTGCATACTTCAGCACTTTTCTGTCGCCTTGCACAAATTATAGTGCAACGCGACAGTACACAATCAGCGTTCATAATGAGCACTCATTGTACTCATTCACACAACATTTATACAACATTAGTTACGTGGTAGTTAAATAAACCATCATCTTTGACTATCCGTGACTTATCATTCAAGCTATCGCCCAAGGTGTGTGCGACCCATTCAGCAGCGCATACACACTCCATAGGAAAGATAGATACCTAACGCTATAACTACCTACAAAAATATTACAGGAGTTTCGTGCGCGCTAACATGTACCATACACAGACGCCCGAGAATACCGACTGGATTTTGTTTGCCCAGGTATACGCGACCCGTAGGTACACACGGCTACACATCAAGCTGTACAATTCCAGTATAAGCTGACCTCGCATTGTACGGAAATCCTTTACAATGCGAGATCAGCATAAACTGGAAATGTATAGCATGATGTGTAGCCGTGTGTACGTTTGTGCGTGACCTCGAACGAGTGACGGATGCCTGCCTAAGCCCCTTTGCAGAAGTTCACATGTATTATTCTCCACTACTGAAGTACAGCTCCTAATCTCTGGTAATGCCAATAAGTTCTTTAGTTACTTACAGCATTATTTTATTTTTCATCATTATTTTCTAACAAGAATTACTTACCAAAATGAAACCACGGTGATAAATTACTCAACGCATCTTTAGTAGGATCGTTCCTCTTTGTAGCAAACACCTTCAGCCTTTGGTCCAGGAAGCTCTTCAACATTTTCAAGGCATTATCATAGCCTGGCCCGGCCCATTCTACAGGGCCAACGTTTTTATCTGCCTCTCTGGATACTATTGCTTCATCCCAGTCTATGGGCTGGAATTTTATAAAAAAACAATAAGTTGGTACATACACAACTTTGTATTTTGAAAATGTCCTTATCCAATAAAATATTTTATTTAAATTAGGTATTTAATTTAGATTAAAATATGCCTTGACATCATATCATTTAAACGAATGGTTTGAAAGATATCACAGATTCAAAATTACGCGTAACAAAATAATATCTATTAGGTATGTAATCCCGTACCCTAATTGAGTAATACAACACAATCACAATTTGTTTTGATTTGAAACAGATTGCTAATCCATTGCTTCAAAAGTTGAAAAAAAATCTGCTCAACAATGTAAATAACGCAATGAATGTTGGACTGTCAAAATGAAACAAAGAAGCAAAATTGTTTTCGAAAATAAGTTACGCAATTAGGGTACGGGTAGTACGCTCCCGTGGGCTATTTTCCGACATCCACGCAGGCGATGCCGCGGGCAAAAGCTAGTAAGACATAACATCACGCCTTGTTTCCTTGATGGGTTGTGCAGAGGTGTACTTAAAGTACACCCACATTTCGCCAGTTATATTTAAGTCACAAGTAATAGGGGCGAGCCTATTACCATCAACCGAGCACAAATCCAGACTCCGGCTGCTACTGAGAAATTCCAGATAGAAAAACCGAATGGCACTGCCCGACCTGGGAATCGAACCCAGGATCTCATGTTCAGCAGTAGCGCTTGCGACCACTAGACCAACGAGGCAGTTTGTTAAAGTGTACAATAAATTAAATAATATATTTTGCTCTTACCTCCGGCTCAAATTTGGCAGTGTATGGATGTTTGATAACTGGAGGGAACTCAGTCAGGTATTCACCAAGTTTAGAGTTTATCTTGTTTCTGATTGTTCTTGCCGAGTACTCCTGTTTGTCTGAGGCCACCCAGCAGGGCACTATGTTGTGGGCATCTACCTGGAAGAATAAATAGTATTGTTAATATTAGCCTTTCAACTGTCATTAACGAGACACAATAGAATTTTAATTGTTATCCACCTCAATGAGGCATCGTAACAGATGATGTGTTATCTCATCATCTGTTACGATGCCTCATAGATGGTAATGCAGAAATACTAAACAGCATTGATGTTTCAGGTAGTTTTTTGTACAAATTCATTTTCTATTTCGATTTGGATATTTTTGCGCTGTCGCAATCTAAATTTAAAAGAATTGCTTCACAATCTCTTGCAAGTCACCTATAGGACGGATGCTCTTGTCATCCGCTTCCTTCGATTCGTCAGTATTTAGTGTTTTTCTCCTAATTATGTACTTCTTTTCTTTTTTCTTCATTCAACATGCATTATTTTAATACTCGATGTCACTTCTTGGACAATAGTGTGGGTTATACGTTTTTTCGACTGTAATATAACTACTTTTGTAAATGCTGTAATGTATAACTGTTTTTTGTCCCAAATAAATAAAAATAAAAAAATAACCTGACAAATTTTAATGTTGTATGAACCAGCAATTGTTCATAAGAAAAGTACACTCAAAATGACTAACACAACACGATGGAAAACAATTGAGCTATTATATGCAAATCGTTTATAGTAATTTCGACATTTTACAGATCGATGAAAAGTTTCCAAATGGTGAAAGGTGGGAGTTTCAATGGCAGTTGAATTTAATTTTAAGTTGCATTACATGAACTTATTTTTGATTAGTACCAGGACGATGGAGAGCACAGAAGATTCATTATGGAAACCAAATTTAGAAATGCATTGGGCTGATTCCCTTGTTCACAAACTAAACTAAATTTAAGTTCAGTGCATCTTTTTCTTTCTATTTCATTAAGAAAAGGACAGAAGATAAATTTTAGTTTAGTCCTGTCAAATTAATCAGCGCTTGACGTAATTTTAGTCGGCAAGTTTTTAATCACGTCTAAACTTGTATGGAGAATAACAGGCTCTGATTAATTTGACAGGACTAAACTAAAATTTATCTTCTGTTCTTTTCTTAATGAAATAGAAAGAAAAAGATGCACTGAACTTAAATTTAGTTTAGTTTGTGAACAAGGGAATCGGCACCTATATTCATCTTGAAGTGATTCAATATGGCTGAAAAATTTATGATTAAAAGACTCCTCTCTGACCCAGGTTTTCAATCATGTAGTATTTTCAAAACAATATAAGTTCATCTGCAACTACTTTATACCTGTATAAGCGGTACATCTTTCTTAAGTTTCTTCTTACAACCGTCCAGCCAGCCCAGAGGCACTCTCAATGGATTGAAGTCACAAACCACAGCCCCTATGTTATGTTTCACAACCCACTGAGGCAATACCTCTGCCCCGCTCCCTTCTAGAAGATGAAATGATATGTTGAGCTTCTTGCAGTCAGCTGCCACTTTCTCTAAACCTGAAAATAAGATAAAATACACTGTAAAAAACATGTAAGTTGGTCAGTAGGTCGTCTGTTTATAAATTAATTTCTAGTTCTAAATATTATGATTTAGGAATTTGAATTGTAAATAAGTGTCATTTACCTTTGACAAGAAAATCAAACTGTCTTACGGAGGCATCTAAATATTTGGCTATCAAACAAAAGCACACGTGAAGAGGTACTTCGTTTTTGAGCGCGAGTTTCTGCGCGAACAAAAAGGCCCAGTTATCCTGAACCCGGCTATCTCGGGACATCCAGTATACCACCCCTTCGCACTTATCAGGCACCATCTGCTCCTGAGACACGATTCTTACACGTTTTTTATTGAACTTATACTCTAAAATTGACTTTGCCGTATCTTCGCGTTTAGCTTGCAGATTCTTCATGAGTTCTTCAACATTAGAATTTGAAGTAATTCCATTGCTCTTGTTTGCCACTGAAGCTGCTGTAGAAAGCTTGAGCTTTTTCGCTGCAGATGCCATTTGTATTACAATAGTTTGTGTCGTTAGGAAGGGAAACCTCATAAAAGTTTTATTAAAATCTTTATTTTGAGGAAACCTTAGTTAGCCATAACAAAGCCAGCAGAAAATACAGATTAAAAATATAAAAATGACAGGAATGACAGACAATGATGGCATGGGCCGCATTCCGAGTTACGATAAAAGTGATAATATTGCGAATCCGTCCAAATTTAATAGTCACAAAATATAAGGGTTTTTGAGTAATAATTGTGACTTTGGACTTTGGTTGGATTCGCGATATTATCACTTTTAGCTTAAGTCGGAATGCGGCCATGGTGTTAATTTTGACATTTCAATTCGCGCAAAAGTCTTGCATTTTCATAATTTTTTGATGTGTAACATCTTTCTTCTTGTTTTCCTGCAATCTGTGGGAGTTATTACGTGAAAAAGATGTTTAACATCTTTCCTCTTGCTTTTCTGATATGTGGGAGTGATTTCGTGAAAAGGGACGGAAGCGTGTAACAGGAAGCCGGGGCAGCGCGCGCTATTTGATTTGACCAATGAGCCGCGCGCGGTGCTAAAGTTGTCTGTCAGAAACAGCTTTGACGAGGCCCCGCTCTTTTAATGTTGCTTATTACCAAGGTGAGATGAAGATTATGTTACACACCATAAGCGAATAGGTACTGTTGTAAGGATCGCTCGATTTTTTTTGTGCCATTTCTGTTTTTTGGAGAATTTAGATAAGAACGAAGTACGAAAATGTTCTTACGTACCTGAATACCTACATTCTACATTGATTCTACAAGCAAGACAATAATAGTCGTGAATTAGAAAATGTCTTCAGAATTAGTTTCAGTCTCTTCGGGAGTTGGGAAGTATTTTTCCTTTAGATAGTTACTGCATGGATGACAGTTCAATCTATCAATATTCGTTTTCATGCATTCAAAAGAACAAAAACCGATCAGATTGCATGAGTCGCACGGGATCTTTACATCTCCTAGTGGCAATATACATTCGAAGCACACGTTGAACTTTTCTTCCTGAAAACAATTATAACATTAGAAAGTTCTATCTAAACGGCAGACCAAAGAAACTCGGTGACAAGATATTAAGTAAGCTGTAGACAACAGAAAAGAGGGAGGTAATTTGTTCTGCTAAATACCTCACTTACCAGTGGTGTAACTACTAATATGCAAAGTGGTGTGGAGCACCAGGGCCCGCAATGTTTGGGGGCCCCTACTCAGTGTCCGCGCCGGGACATCTGCCAAACCAACAACGGAACACCGCATAGGGCCTCAGAGAGTTTTAGAATAAATATTATGCTACCTATGACTTTATGAAGAAGTGCAACATAGTCTAAAAAGCAAACAATTTTTTTCGAGCTTAGGTAGGTTCAACTTCGCGAGAAAGAGGTCAAGCGTTGAATCCAACTCGGCTGGGCAGCGTTCGGGAAGCTACGCAATATTTTCTCGTGCCAAATACAGCAGTGTCTCAAGTAGAATCTTTCACCAGTGCGTGTTGCCAGTGATGACCTATGGCACTGAAACGTGGTCGCTCAGTATGAGCCTTATAAGAAGGCTAAAAAGTCACCCATAGGGCAATGGAGGGGGCTATGCTTGGAATTTCCCTACGTGATCGACTCAGAAATGAAGAGATCCGCAGGAGAACCACGGTAATCGACATAACCCGAAGAATTGCCAAACTTAAGTGGCAGTGGGCAGGGCACAGTGCTCGCAGAATAGATGGCCGATGGGGCTGTAAAGTTCTGGAGTGGCGACCGCGTACCGGAAGACGTAGCCTTGGAAAGTCTCCTACAAGGTGGACCGATGACCTTGTGAAAGCCGCAGGAATCCGCTGGATGCGGGAAGCACAGAACCGATTGAAATAGCGGTGAATAGGGGCGGCCTATGTCCAGCAAGGAGACGTCTTTCGGCTGAAATGACGATGATGATAATGATGAATTCGACCAAGTAGTATTTCTCTTTAAATGATCAAAAGAAAATCGAACCTATCCTTGGCAAGGTGCATGAATTTGCGAGCTCGCTTCGCTCGCTCTAGCATTCAATGTTTTTTTTTAATTGACTGCACATGGCAACCACGCTAGCGACCAAGAAGGGGACTACAAACGGTAACGGTGGCACTATCGTATGCTAAAAAAAAAAATGCTAGTTGCTAGTGTGTGTGCCTTGTTTTGTTTTTCATACAAAATTGCTATAATAATAAATGTTGTCCGAAGAATACAACAACCATAGGCTAAAGTATCCAATTGAGTTTGAAAAGAAAAAAAAAAACAGTGACACTCCGGGGAGTGCCGACAGTAGTGAAAACTTGAAAAAAAATCGGCACCGCGGTAATCAACGCGTTGATGTCTTTTACTCCACTCACTGAGGTAATCAACGCGTTGATGTCTTTTACTTCACGGTGTCGGTAACAGGTCGCGAAATCAATGGTTTATTCCCATCTCAAAAATGCATAACGAGCCTAAAGAAGTTTTTACTTCAAAAATGACGCCGTGCAGATGGGTGATGGGGGCCCGATTGCCTCTTTGCACCAGGGACTCTGATTTGAAGTTACGCCACTGCCACTTACTTCCTTATTTTGCCGAAATTACGAGGAAGCCCTCCGATTTAAAACGACAACAGTCGATCGTCGATATGGTTTAGGTACTGTTTGAATTTCGAGATTACCTTTATCTTCAAACCTGTACCTAGCAGCTGTACTCATAGTGCCAAATACTATGTACCTACCTACATAAAAAAATATCAGTACCTACCTCTTTGACCATAAGCTCGGGTGTGACGTACGGCCGTATAGCTGGCACAATGTCCGGAGATGACATGGTAGCGAACTTATGTTCACGCGTAAACTTTTCTACTTCATTTTCTATGTATTCTTTCTCTTGAAATGTGATAGCGGGATGTCGCCAAATTTTTGTGATACAAAGACCTCGTAGGATTGTCGTCCTTTTAAAATAAAAGTGTATTATACACAGCACTTGTTTTAAAATCTTTCCATCCTTGTACATTTTTTTCTTTGTAGTTTTTAGGACATCCCAAATTTCCAGGCTGCGATTCGCAGTCAACCAGAGGCTTGTACACTTCTTATTTTTATGTTCTTTTAAAATCATGGTCCAATGGCGATGTTTATACCTATATAAACAAACGTAGTTAACAGTCTTCACTTTCAGGCATAATTTGACCGTCTGTCCAAGTGGTTCGCCCGTTTAACATAATTATAAGCATTCAGATACACACAATTTATTTCTTACCAGTCTTACCAAGGGGTATCGTGATTGTAGATAGGCAGTCGCTCCATGTTAAAGACTGGAAGCTGACCTCAACAGAGTTGGGGAAAGGCTAAGAAGATGATGATGATACTTTTTCCATGACTTACAAAGAACACCAGCACCCTAATAACGTAACACAGTAGCAATGGCTTTTGACAGTTCAACAACATTCATTGCGTTATTTACGTTGTAGAGCAGACAAATTTTCCGAACATAATGAAGCAATGAATTAGCAATATCCTTCAAAATCATTCTGATTGTGACTGAAAGTGTGTTACGCAATTAGGCTGCAGGGCTTGTTTTAGCAGAGGCACCTATAATATCCTTTACTAGGAACTTAGGATTGCAAAATATATTAAACTAGCTTTCGCCCGCGGCTTCGCCCGACAGGATCTCGGAAAATATCCCACGGGAATGTACTACCGATACCGGGATTATATACCTAATAGCCGAGGAAAAGGTCATTGACTCCTTCCGCTGCGCCTGCGTTGCCGTCAACCATAATTATTTTATTTCGCGTACCTAATTTTGAATCTGTGATATCTTTTAAACCATTGATTTAAATTATATGATGTTAAGACGTATTTTAATCTCAATTAAATGCCCAATTTAAATATCATATTTTATTGGATAAGGATTAATATGATACCGGTCAATATAGTTTCGGCAATAACAATGGAATTTTTATCAAATTCTGAAAGATAAAAATGGTTACTGTGGGTCATCCTTAGAAAGACATATGCCATCGCGGACTTTTTATTGAACTTTTTAAGATGAACAATACTGTAGAACATAAATTTTATGTAACTTTTACGATTTCCGCGGCGCACGCCCATAAAGTTCCCAATCGGCATGATTTTTTCCGACATCTTCAACAATAATCGTCAAACAGCCAATTTACACAAAACCTTTAATGAATTATACACTAAAATCCGTTCGGTAGTTTTTGAGTTTATCGCGTTCAGACAGACAGAAGACGCGGCGGGGGATATTGTTTTTTTATAATATGTAAGGAAACGCTTGAACAATACATACTTGTAAACGACTTCAATGAGGTCCTTCATCAATGTGCCCTGCAGCCATCTAATGTACAGCAACCTTGCGCACTCCACAACCAGGTCGACAGCTTGTCCGTAATCTCCTTTATTATCATCGGAAATTTTCCCCGATGGCTTTGATGTTGTAGCCTTTGCACCTGCGGTCTTTGACATTACAGGTTTCACAGGTTTCTTTTGCTTTACTTCGCTCTTACTATTTTTTGGAATATCTATAATCCGAAAAGGGTGGGTGGAAATATGTTATTAGTCCATACAATGTATTTACATTAGATGTATACAAGGTCAAATAAAATCAGCTGGTAACTTCGCCGACGTGACGGGTTCGATATCATAACGTGATAAAACAAAACTGCCTCGTTGGTCTAGTGGTCGCAAGCGTTACTGCTGAGTAAGAGGTCCTGCACGCGTAGCATGACCACCGTAGAAACGAGTTTTGTCGACGGAAGAGTAGACAAAATGACAGATAAACAATCACAATCTGTCAGTTTTGTCTATTCTTCCGTCGACAAAACTCGTTTCTACGGTGGTCATGCTACGCTGCTGGGTTCGAGTCGGACAAGGTGTTATTGGGTTTTTCCAACAGGATTTTTTCAGTAGCAGCCCGGAGTCTGGATTTGTGCCCGGTTGATGGCAATAGACTCGCCCCCTATTACATGGGACTTAAACATAACTGGTGAAATGTGGGTGTACTATAGGCACACCTCTGCCTAACCCTTCGGGGATTACAGGCGTGATATTATGTTATGTTTGATAAAACAAAAAATAAAAAAGATTTGATGATTTTTTTTTGGGTCAAGGACTGTATTTAGTGAAGTTACTTGGAATACCTATTAGTTTTTCTTGTGTAAACTTCATAGACGTAATGGGTATATCTAGACACAACAAAACAAAAACTGGTTTTCTCAACTCATACTTCAAGTAATAACTACACTACTAGCTGTCGTTGACCCCAGAAAAAAAAACAACAAATCGTTTTTAGGGTTCCGTAGTAAACAAGGAACCCTTATAGTTTCGTCATGTCCGTCTGTCTGTCTGTCTGTCCGCGGTCTAGCTCCAAGACCCTTAGTACTAGAAAGCTGTAATTTGACATAGGTATACATATTAATTACGCCAATAAAGTGATAAAACAAAATTATGAAAAACATTTTTTTTTAGGGTACCTCCCATACACGAAAAGTGGTGATGTTTTATTTTTTATTTTTTTATCCCATAGTGTGGGGTATCAATGGAAAGGTCTTACAAAAAAATTACGAGTTTGTGAAAATCATTTTTGGATTCAGGGTTCCGTTTGCAAAATATTAAGCTTTAAAGTGCTAATTTTTGTTAGAGTCAAGTGTCCTCCCCCCCCCCTGCCAGCTAAATGGTTGATTTTGGATGTGTGACAAAAATCACAGCAGTAGTTTATATAACGAAATTAAAAGGAAAACTATCACAGCTAAGAAGGCTTTACTAGTTATCGAGTAATAATCGACCAACTTAACTTTGCAGTTGCAAAAACATGTTTTCCCATACATTCCGTATGGGAGAACATGTTTATCAACTACAAAGTTAAGTTTGTTTTTGGGATAAATTCATCCCAACTACGTTGCATTACATTACTACGTTACATTGTGCGTGGTCCGACACGCACTTGCCCGGTTATTTTTATTTTATCGTGTTAAGATATCAATACCCATCACGTCTGCGTAATTTCTCTAGGTAATTTATTTTGACCCTGTATAGTTGACCTCGTAATTGCTTTTACCACTTTTGACAACAATTCCCAGTCAATTGCAACTTCACCAATGTTGAAAGTATACAACGTGCCGCTACAATGGCGACATTAATTTAACACACGGGTGGGGAGTGACCAGTAATCGTAAAAATTATAATAAGGTAGTAGAATGAAACCTAATTAAAAATATTATATTTTTCATGGAGTAGTTTGGAAACTCTTTTTGGAGTACTTTGGGAATAACCCAAAATAAAAATAATTCGTAAATCAAAAAATTCAAAATTTTCAATTGCTCGCCGACATGGGGCTCTATCTTTCCTTCAATCAAACGAATAACGTGCAAAATCTTTCTACGTTATTCGTTTTAATTTCATTGATGCGATGTTATGATCCGTGACCCCGGCAAATGACGTCTGCGCTACAGTTCTTTAAGTACAGGTTGCTTCAAGATGCTATTTTAGACGTTATTACGTTTAATGAAATTGAAATAAATCTTCATATAACATAAACGTAAAACCACGTGTTTTAAATTAAGTCGCCATTTTAAAGCGGCACGCTGCATAACTGTCTTCTAGACAAATAGATCTTGTCGTTTTATGATGTGAAGTAACATTTAATTTTAGGGCGGTAAAGAAATTACGAGGCCGACTATACCTAGGTACCTATGACATGTCAAAGATCAAAAGAATATTGTGGTCATCTAATTATTAAGGATAAGAGAAATTAGGCCTGTTTCACAAAGGCAAGATGGTCACTTACGACAAATATCTAAATTAAAAACATAAAAAAACCGCTAATTGCGTGTCTCACCACGCACAATGAAGGGTTCCGTAGTTGGGATGAATTTATCCCAAAGCCAAACTTTTCCTTTATTTGTGCTGTGAGACCTTGTTTCTTGACAAATTTCATGATTCTAGGTCAACAGGAAGAGTACCCCATGGGTTTTAATTTATTTGCGAGTTTGCGAGTATCAAAATATGTCGCATAAATGGTCGTATTTTTTTATTGCGTAGAAGATTGATTTTTTGAGCTGACAGACTGGCTGACAGACAACAAAGGGATCCTTTAGGGGTTTCCTTTCTTCCTTCTGAGGTACGGAACTATGAATACCATATTTATATCTAGGAAGTTATCTGGAAGATACTTATGTTGCAAATCAGGGAGTGGTGAAACAAGCTATAAAAGTATAAGTTCCATGATTATATTAAGTATTAGATAGGTACTTGATCCTGTCGGACTTGGACCCTGAAGGTGGAAAACCACCTTCAGGGTCCAAGTCCGACAGGATCAAGTCGCCTCGCCGGTGTAAAAACACCGGCGAGGCGAGGCGTGGATGGGATGGGCGAGAATTGAAATCACGCTTACCCTTTTACACCAAAAGATGTCCATCGTTATACCGCGCCGTCTCGCGATGGCCAGCGCTGCCTCGCGCCAGCTCGCGATGTCACGCGCCGGCCATCGCTACCTAGTGCCGGCTCGAGTAGCTCTGGGAGCTGGAGAGTATAGTATGCAGCGATGTCTCGCGATAGTCGGAGCGAGCCGGTGCTTGCCAGCGCGTGCCAGCGCGAGACATCGCGAGTCAGCGCTTGAGACCGTGCCAGTCCCCGATGGCCGGTGCGAGATTTGTATATCCGTTTTACAAAGTAAATAAATACTCTATTTTTATAGCAATAAAGTTCAATATTGTACTAACAAATATTTCAATACTCGCCTCGCACATTCTCGCGCATCTAGACCTATTACATCAAAGATGGGCAGGGCGTGGATAGAAATTTTGCCATACAAATTTCAATTCTCGCCCATCCCATCTACACCTCGCCTCGCCGGTGTAAAACTACCTTTAGCAGCTTGCGGTGAACCCATATCACTTAAGACGCTATTAACATAAACGAACAGGTTTCCATACTCGTCTTTTCCATTCTGACATTTTACTAAAGGGTCTGCGCCAAACAGAAGCAGAGTCGTCAGCTGAAAATATTATAAGAAAGAGGTGAAAATTTAAAAAAAATATGACAGGTTAATATTTGGTATAAAAGGTTTAAGGATTTTATTGAATGACTATTTCCAAAAAGTACGTAGTAAAAAAAAAATTGGGATTGTAAATAATAAGTATAAGGTAACAGTATGTACCGTTTGTAACTTTTCCGAGAGAGGTATAGTTTTCCAAGAAGGCAAATAGAACATTTTCACCAATATAGTTTGATTAAAATCATTGATGACGGCATTGAGATCCGTCCTCGGGCTTTTTAAGAAGATGTCAAATAAATCTAAACCTTTACTCAAAGCCACATCCACTGCTGAACGACCTTTGTATTGGGTCATCGGTTGGCAGCCATATTGAAGAAGTAACTCCAGGAGTCGGTCACGAAGCTAAAACGAAACGATATTTGCCCATTACAGTGCGTTCATTGAAAACTTGACCCGGGACGCGATTGGTAGCACTGAATTTTGCAGTCATGTGATTAGTAGTATTGTTCTGTCAGTCGCCATTTTGAACTCTATTCGTATTGACTATAGGTGGTTTTACATCGGCGAGGCGAGGCGTGGATGGGATGGGCGAGGATTGAAATCACGCTTGCCCTTTTACACCGGAAGATGTCCATCGCTATACTACGCCGTCTCGCGATAGCCAACGTTGACTCGCGCCAGCCATTGCTACCTAGCGTCGGCTCGCGTAGCACTGGGAGCTGGAGAGTATAGTATCGAATCGACAGTACTAGTGTTAGCTGATTGTAATAGGTATCACTGGTAGGTATCACACACAGTATTAACCGGTTTTTAAATCCGTCCAGCCGATTTAGCGTAAAAGCGTAACAAACAGACTCACTTTCGCATTTATATTATTACCTGTATAGTTAGGATTATTATTTACTTACGTCAACGAGGCGAGTATCTCCTTCAGGATCAATTTTTTTTGCAAGCACAGCATGCAACAAAGTTGGGCCCTCGACCTCAACCTCAGACGTAATATCTGGAGGTTGAGCAGCAGGAGGGGTTGATGATGTTGGTTGCGGAAGGACCTTCAACCTGAGGTCTGGGTCTGCTCCACACTCGAGTAATGCACGAATTACCTCCAAGTTGTCGTTTGTCAGCGGTCCGCTCACTGCTAAGGCTAAAGTTGAGTATCCATACACCTGAAAAAATTATAATTGTAGATTAGAAAAGTATGGTTATCCTATAACTTAAATGAATAATAAATTACTAGCGGACGTCACGCGGTTTCACCCGCGTAGTTCCCGTTCCCGTGGGAGTAGGTACGGGAATAAAATATAGCCTATGTTACTCGCTAATAATGTAGCTATCCATTGCTGAAAGAATTTTTCAAATCGGTCCAGTAGTTTTTAAGTTTATTCATTAGATACAAAAATACAAATCTTTTCTCTTTATGATATTATAGTATAGAGTATAGATTATAAATTTAAATTATTCAATTAACTCTTAAGTAAATGCTACTACTCGACTAATAAAAAAAAAGGAAATAGAAAATAATGGAATAAAAATGAATAATGGAATTAGGAAATAATTATTATATTATTCTCAAACGGCAATATAATCTACATTCTACCTACATACAACAACATTTACCTAATATTAGCACTGCGCTTTATTTAATAAGGACTATTTAAAATAGTAGATTATTCTTATGTGATTATGTTGCCGTGCAATGGCCAATTAATTATTAAAGAAATAAAGATGACAAATAGATAGGTACTGAATAAATTAACATAATATTTTTGCGGTAGAAGAACTGCGTTGCGAGACTTGCATTTTTTTACATGTTAACTTTTTGATGGGATATATTTTACTAATTTGCAATTTGAATGTTACTCTAATTTATTTTATTTATTATCAATTGAATATGTAACCTAATAGACTAACCAAAACCCTGACAATGTACCTATTTGTACGCCGGAAACGGCAGAATATTATGAACTATAAAAACTATGTAACATCTTTGTAACAATATTCTCACAAATAAATGAACTATTACTATAATAATACTATAATAATCGAACGCTAATAACCTCATGAGTTATGATTTAAGCATCATGACTGCATGAACCATAAATCACTGGTCATCATTGCTCATTCATGAGTCTTATACCTACACACATACCAATGGATTTAATAAATAAGTATTATCATCACAGTTTTAGTATTGGAAATTAAGGTCTTCACTCAGCAGGGTAATGGTTCCGTAACTTAAGAAAGACGGAAAACGAAATTAAGAATAAAATAGTTACTTCTGGGTAAACTTCATTAATATCAGCGCCATTCATGAATAAGTGTTCTATTAGTTCTGCACTACCGGACAGGGCCGCAATGAACAGTGGCGGTTGAGGACACCGGACTTTAAGCGGGTCCGCACCATCGGACAACAGCTGTAGAATTGTCAACATTATCCGAGACATCCTGCAATACGTGAAAAAGTAGACTCAGCTTACGATATGTAGGTGCTACAATTATCTAATAATTATTAGTACAGAAAACTATATTTATTAGAAAATTCATACGTATTAGAAAAAAAAGCGGCCAAGCGCGAGTCGGACTCGCCCATGAAGGGTTCCGTAGCAGCAAGTAACATTGAATGAAAGGAAATTGCGGTTTACGATTTAAGACATATTAAAAAAAAAACTACTTGCTAGATCTCGTTCAAACCAATTTTCGGTGGAAGTTTACATGGTAATGTACATTATATCTTTTTTTTAGTTTCATCATTCTCTTATTTTAGAAGTTACAGGAGGGGGCACACATTTTACCACTTTGGAAGTGTCTCTCGCGCAAACAATTCAGTTTAGAAAAAAATGATACTAGAAACCTCAATATCATTTTTAAAGACCTATCCATAAATACCCCACACGTATGGGTTTGATGAAAAAAAAAATTTTGAATTTCAGTTCTAAGTATGGGGAGCCCCCAAATTTTTTTGTATTTTTGTGTCAAAATCTTAATGCGGTTCACAGAATACATCTACTTACCAAGTTTCAATAGCATAGCTCTTATAGTTTCGGAAAAAGTGGCTGTGACATACGGACGGACAGACAGACAGACAGACATGACGAATCCATAAGGGTTCCGTTTTTGTCATTTGGCAACGGAACCCTAAAAACCTTAGTAACATTAGATATAGGTACCTAGTTAACAAGACTGATAACTTGATAAGTTAGGTTTCTAAAAACTCTCTCTCTCAAAATGTTTTATGCCCTAAACAGGCAAAATATGAACTGTCGTGCCATTAAAGTTGAGACTTGACGTCTTTTTAGCTGTATGAGGCCCCCGCCGGGGCATCATCGGGGCGGCGGAAAAAGCGGCGGGAGGCGCAGTCACGTCTCAACTCTTAAAAAACCACCAATTTTACCAACTGGTTACCTACACACTTATGGGGTTTATTTATAAACGTTGCGACTGTTTAACTATACATTTTTACATACACGTTTGAACGTCACTTAACTTTAAGATACGTTTATAAATAAGCTCTACATTTTCAACAATTAAATGATTCTTATTCTGCTATAAGTTTGCTGTCCTCGACAGGTTTCATAATGATCTCATTAAATATTAGGTAACCACTTAAAAACACATTGTGGAATGCAATAAATTGAGTAATGAGTACACTGTCGAATGCACAGAAAAAGACGGGAACATTAAAATAAATTACAAAATTGACAATATTAAGGGTAACCTGATAGTTATAAGTTAAACTCACTATAACCTGATTAATTAATCTTCTAACATTAGAGAAAAAATATGCAATTACGAATTAAGTTATAACTTGTTGTTGACAATTAAAAGACAATTACACGAACCTACGGTTTGTCTTTGTCTAAGTAATTAATATCATTATAATCATGTTTAATAATTATGGAATAACTCGTTACATTTCCTTTAACATTCAAAGATTTATAACATTAATCATATGGTATTAAATCAAATGGTATAAACATGTACTCACTTTTCTTGTTTCTTACGTTCTATAGTATCTACCAAGGTATCCTCCTTATCCTGATACAGAGTGTCTCTGCTACCCTTCGTTGGCAATTCTTTAATACCTTTAGAAGATTTAACGTTCTTCAGAGTTTTCTCTGTCATGAGTTTTGTTTCCTCTTCATTAAATAATTCCACGTCTTTACACATGTCGTTTACTTCAAAAATGTATGGTATAGGGTTAACCTCACTTGGCTCTGAGAACGCTTCAGCCACTCTTATCAAATATTCATTATTAATACTATCATACGTTCGCTTATCTTTTGCAACCGCATCAGTGCTCGCATTTATATCCTTATCAGTAGATTTTTGCAAGTCTTGTTTTGAAGATACCTCAGTTTTCTTTCTATCAGACAGTTCTTTTGCAGAAGTCTTTTTACTTAGCATATTCTGTTTATAATTTGCCTGTGCCTGTGGTTTGCCTGTGGTTAACACGTTCGCTGCTAGCGGCATATCTCGATTTTCTCGGCTAATGCTCCATTCAAGTATATTTTCATCCGGCAGCGGTGCTAGAATTTTACCAATATTTTTGAAAACCCTTATATAAATAGCAATCGATCGTTTTTTTTGGTGTTACTTTTCCCACTAGTTATAAATAATGTGTGGTAGTTTCACATGGTAGTACTTCTGTGGACAACCTAACTCTCAAAGAGTTCTACTACCCTTCTACTGACCATGCTGTTGGTCCAGCTACTAAAAAGATTACTTGCTCGTTTCTTTCAATAAGTATTTTATACTCACGTGGTCGTACAGCAGTGGGGGGTGGTAGCAGAGCCTGAAGCATTGCATTGTATTCTACACCCCACTTCTGTAGCACGTATCTTAGCAAGGCGATGCCCAGAGGTGTACAGCAGGCGTCATTGTAGGCGTCAACATCAGCGCCGGCTTCCACCAGGAAATGTATTATTTCAGGTTGATCCCCACACTGTCAAAAAGGCTTAAGTAGTGTTTATTTTGTAACTACAGGAGTGTCTAATTCAAACTAGGCTGAGAATCAGCACTTTTCGAACGTCAAAATTACATAAGACAGTCCTCCAAAACGCCCACCCTTCACCACTTCCTAGTGCCTTTAGCTGGCAAGAAGAAGTGGCGCAACAAACACCCCAGCAGCACAGCTGTCTGTTCAAGTTAGACAATCAAGTTACGCCGCTGATTTGTTTGAAGTTACGCATGTTGCGTGGATCTTAAATCGATCGAGATCTTAAATGCTGTTTAGGATCTCTTTCGCTGTAGTCCCTAACTGGGAACTCCAGTTATCTGATGTTACAGATCATTGCTAATTTTGTTAAAGCTGACGCAACAGCAGCTGCACACACATGATAAAGAATGACAACAAATTGATTGATCATAGTAGTCGGCTTGAAGGTTAGTAACCCTTTTCATACCGTAGTTAATTATTTAAGAGTCATACTCACTGCTGCATACATTATAGCCGAGTTTCCTTGTACATCAGTGACGTCTGCCACGACGTCGCATTCATTTATAAGCGTGGCAACATTCGAGATGTGCCCCAAATAGCTAGACATTATTAAAGTCCTGAAAACACGAGATTATTTCAAATTTTCTTTAATACCTTCGCTACATACGAACGAAGGAATACGAAAATTTTTTTTGGCCTAGGACTGACCTGAAAAGCCCGAAAATCTTGAAGACTTTTCAAAACCAAAATCTAATGAGTGGCTAGTTATCAAGACACGATAGAAGAAGAAGATGATTGATTGTATACAAACCTGCAATCCGTTTCATGCTTGCCAGCTCTTTTAAAAGAGGACCTAGGCCCTGAGAGGATATTCTCGAGGCTGAGCCGATTGCCCCTCTGCTCTTCGTGAGTAAAGGAATGCTTCATCATGTGAATGACTATTTTGTTATTGTTCCACGCGTAATAAGTCGTTTTATCGGGGTCATTCATTTCAATGCTGCTTTGGTTACTTTCCTGGGTATGAAGTGTGCAAGTGTTACTGTCATAAATTAAAACTGTCTATTCACTGGCGTAGAAGAATGGTAATATGTGTCCTTTGTTGCAATGCCGTGAATTACTCTTGGGCTTGATATTGAAACCCTAATACCCAGTTACTGAATTGAGAATTTTAAGATGAGGACTTATCAAACTCTACTTTAGCATTCGTTCAATGAAGCCCGCGAAATTGACTTACATTTTATTGCAAAAATTTACTTTAAATAGGTAATGTTCGAAAATCGGGTATAAGTAACGATATTCTCGGGAAGAGTAAAAGAAAAGAACTGCTTGAATATGCTAAGTCCTAACAGTTATTAAAAGTATGGTTTCAGTAAGGTTAAACACACGGTTTCAGTCAGGTTAAAAAAAAAAAACTACAACCTGTCTAAGGAAGAACAGCACATGATTTCTAGTTCTGATTCAAAGAAAAACCTTATAAGGCTCAACAGCTCATTAATTCATTCATTAACAAACCTCATTGAGCGTATTAATTCCATTGACATAGTAAGCCCGGTCAAACGCATCGACCTGGCACAGTTGGCTCGACAGGTCTGTACAGTTCTTTGAGTACAGCTTCGACCACTTGTCTACAGCTGCTAGTGGCTCACAACCAGATTGTTTTAGCAGTTCTAACGCGGAGTTAACTTCACCGATCTGGGGAAAGATGTAGATTCTATTCGTACTTACAATAAAGCCGATGAATCATGGCCAGTCCAAACTTTGCACAAAAGGCTGCGCAATAAAAAAAAATTACTAACTAAATTGTGACATGAGGCGAATGTGAATGAGAAGACATGCGCGAAAGTTCGGAAAGCCTGTGTTCAGACGGGCTATGATTCATCGGCCTATTGTATATGAGCTTTTATTTACGGTCGGTGACCCTAGATAAGTAACCACCTTACCTAGCAGTTCACTTGGTGAGGTGGATACGTATTTCAGGTCACTATCTATCTACTAACTAACTTCCTTCTTAGTTATAATCTTCACAACCCAACGTGGTATGTAAATCCGTGGTATCTCCTTACATCGTTTTATTGATGTTAACGTTTCAATTTCTCTCGTTTCTGACGACATTGGAAATGGAGACATACTCGTAGGTTACGTAGAATATTAATTTTCATTAATTTGAAGGGTACAGGGTTCTTAATTGGCGAAATGTATCCACATTTCGCAAATTATGCCTTCTAATTCAAAGTCTTCTAGTATAGTACATACATACCTTTGCCCAAGCCTTTGGGGAATACGTACAGGCTAGATGTAATGTTACGTTATAAGAATAATCTACTAACAATCTTAACATTCTTCGTCAAATGTGTCCGATGTGGCGTAACCGTGTTAACCCCAATAGGAGTCGACATCAGATCGATAGCCACGCTGGGCACTGCTGGCCGCCACGCCAGTCTGATGAGCTGCTGCCCATACCACAATCCTACATCCTCTTGAAGACACGTATGGGTCTCCACGCCGGGACCCCAGCGGATATTCTTATGAAATAGACCCTGAGTTGAATAAGGAAGAAGACGTTTAGAGAACAAGGGAATGTTTCTAAGGGCTTTTCCAACGTCAGATATCTCTTATCCGTGGAATAAAATTAACTTCGGACGATTTTGGAACTGCTCATTATGGAATAATTCTTCGACCATGTTAGTTAAATATGATGTAAATAAAGAATAACTGACAAAAATCCAAAATTTATTGTCGGATAAAATAAATATTTTCCGATGGAAAAAATCATCTCTTAGTTAGAATATTGTATTTTGTTGTTCAGCTGCTCGCTACTCGTTTGACATTCCAAATTCGAAATTTTCGAAATGTTGCAGTCGTATGAACTGACCAATGGCAGACTCGCCTGGCCGTCGGATTAGTCTCCGGATGAACTTGGACAAAACCCAAGTTTCAACCATCACGTCACTCCGGGAAAACTGCAGTTTGGTAAGAACAACTTTGAGAAGGAAGCTAGCAAGAAGAATTCAGCTGGGCTGGGCAGCGTTTGTGATGCTCCGTCGAGTTTCTCGTCGCGTATTTCGCAGAGCAAGAATGAAGTTTCAATCCGTGCGTCCTGCCTGTTATAACTTATGGAGCCAAAATATGGACACTCACGGTACAGCTGGTCCATGCAAGGTCGCTAAGCGAGCTACGGAACGAGCTATGCTTGGAATATCTCTGAAGGATAGAATCCGGAATGAGGAAATCCGGCAGAGAACCAAAGTTGTTGACATGCTCACTGAATAAGTAAGCTGAAGTGGTAATGGGCCGGCCAGACATGTTCTTGAGTGGAGACTGCCAAAGGACACTCTCAGGCTAGGTGGAGCGACGATCTTCGCAAGGTGGCTGGTTGCAGCTGGATGAGAGTTGCCGAGAATCGAGCTGAATGGCGTGCAATTGGACTATGTCTAGCAGTGGATTGCTGCCGATGATGATGATGTGAAAATCGAAGAGAGTGTGTAGTGTCATCTGTGCAGTGGTCGTGGTGTGAAGAAGCCTGGCAGTCCAGGGTAAGGTATTTTACTTCGTTTTACCGTTACCGGCTCCCTATTCTACTTTAGTATATTATTTACCCAACGAAGGAATCGAAATTTCTCTTGTGATAGACTCATGTCGTTAAACTTACAGTTCCAAACTTAGTTATATTGCGAATAATGATAAAATAATTTATAAAAATTTCATGTAGCCTTATTCAATGTAACGAAGTCTACGTGCAGACTTTACAAGGTCTTGCAGGTTTAGTAATAACAGGACAGCAACCATTTTTGCTGTAAAATAAAAGCCAAGGATACTAACATTAAATACGCGTCCGTCAGGATAGGACATGAGTCCGTAGCCGTGCATGGAATTGTTGTAGAATCGGCCCTCATAGGTGGTGGCTAAGTGGTCGGGTCCCAGGTAACGCCAGCGGTAGTCGCCAACACCATGCATCGTGTCACGTAACATTTGGCCATTATACCACTCTAGAGACTGTAAAATTCAACATATACAGTAATGTAGACCTTTTACTGCTTAACCAAGAAAACCAAAACTTTCAGTCGTGCTCACTAATAGATTTGGCTGACGGTTGTCTACTTTTCTTCGTGAACTAACTACGTATACAGACTGGCAGGGATTTTGACGCGCAAACTGTAACCCTGATTTAAACACTCGGTTTGGTTGGTGGTAGGGTTTGTTCTAAATCCGCCTGGCTAGCTACCGCCATCTTATCTAAGTCTGTCGCCATAACAACAATGTTACCAGCATCGTTGTGTTTCAGCAGTTAGGTAGAGTTGATTGAGGATTCCGGGTGAAGCTCGCTTCCACTTTCAGCCTGATCATCTCTTACCATCAGGTGAGCAGGCCAAGAGATTCCCCGTTGCGAAAAAAATATATTTATCGCATGGTTATGCCTTCTTTTTACCCACGACGGAACGGAGACGGTATATGCGTTTGGGGTGAGAGGATGTTTGTGCAAATCCCTGTTGCCATTTTTCTCCAAAACTACTAGTCCAATTTTGATGCAGTTTTCAGTTATGGGTTCGGGTTTGATTGGTGCATATTCTTAGATAAGTATTATGGTGATAACTCATCAGGGGGCGCTGCAGCAAACATTGTTTGTGCAAATCCATGTTGCCATTTTTATCCAAAACTACTAGTTCGATTTTGATGCAGTTTTCAGTTATGGGTTTGGGTTTGATTGGTGCATGTTCTTAGATAGGTGTTGCGATGACAACTCACCAGGGGGCGCTGCAGTAAACATTAGTTTGTGCAAAACCAAAACTAGTCCGGTTTTGATGCAGTTTGTGGTTGATTAGTGAGTGTTCTTAAATAAATGCTACGGTAGTAACTCACTAGAGAGCGCTGCAGTAATATATTTTATATTAGCTACTACATATTGAAGACATTTATGTTCGAAAACTACTAGTCCGATTTTGATGCAATTTTCATCAGAGATGGGTTCGAGTTTAATTGTTGTTTTTATCCTTTTTCAATTACTTTTCAACCGTCGTGGGTTTTTTCAAAAATATTAATTTTGCTTTTAAATGTGAGGAGGCGGCTGACCAGATGAGAAGTAAGTGGTCACCGACGACATCTTCAATACCAGAGGAGTCGCCGGCATTACAGAAGTATAGCTTCTAACATATAAAGGTACAAATATTTTATGTGCAGCCTACTGCCTAAGATATATGTTGTTTTAATAATACAATAACCTCAGCGCCACTCCAGTGATGTGACCCCTTCCCACTCTTTCTATTCTCCTCATCTCTCTCCCCGATGTAGTACTCCTCATGTAACCACTTGGTTTCGGCATTGGTCTTCGGCGGAATACAAGCCTTGCAGATTGACATCAGATCACTATGTTGTAAAAATACCAGTTTTCGTGTTTCAAATTAGATCACCTTTTTTTAACAAAAAATAATACCAGTTTCGTGTAAATTATTCGAAATGCTAAGATTGTTTACATTTTTAGTTTTGACAGCTGTATATGTCAATTTCGACAGCAGTATAATTTATGAGAAAGGAGAACATGTTAGAATCGATTTTTATGAGAACCTTTTTGTATATTATTGTTTAATGTTTGTTAAATTAAATACCTTTTAGTATGTTCAAGTATTTCCCAAAACGCAGCATGATTGTTCTTTTATTTTATTATATTGCAGTCGAGATTTGCGAACGCACGTTTTGCATAAATTAGACTCATGAACATTAAAACCATTTATTTTATAAAACTTTTTTACAGTATGAAAAATATAGGTAGTCATAAGCTTATTTTATTTATTAGGTATAAAATAGATCTGTAGGTATAAATGTTGTTCTGTACTCTTAAAATGGTTATTACTACTCCGCCAGTAAAACATTTGTATTTACTTTTATTGGTTGAATAATAGTATCAATATTTACTCCATAGGTTTAGGTAGTTAAATAAAGGTAAACAAATCTTAAAATGAGTTTTTATAGACGACACTTTCTTGTTTAAAAATACGATAACACCAAATTAAATTTTATTAGATTTTACAATGCCTCTTTTATTAATATATGTTAAACTTTATAATTAACTCTTAAAACTACTCTTCGTAGATGTAACTGCTTGAGCACAATTTTTAGTTAGTTTTATTTTAATAATATAATATTTTGTAATCTGTCTATTGTAAAGAGCCCAAACTCTAAACGTCAACGAATTATAACGTTGCTAAATTGAAGAGTACAACTGTGACGTAGCATGACAACTGAAGTGACAGGTATTACGTTAAGTTTGACAGTTGTCTCGTCACGTGTTTTTTTTTGTTTATCTTTATTTAAATACCTAAATCAATGGAGTACAAGTTGGGTGCAGGTGCAGTAATTACTGTCACATATGCTCGCCTTCAAACACAAGGGGCTAATAGACTTCCCTGTCTATCCTTTCATTCAATACAGGCGTGATGAAATATTCTTAAATTGTCTCCTAACAACAACAACAACTCGATCTTCCACTTTCGAAGTAAGTGTATTCCTGTAACAATAAAATAGAACAATTGATTACCGTCACAGAATTAATGGAATACCTCACTTTTGGTAAGAAAACAATCGTATAAAACCCCATTAGATTACATGACGCGAGTTTCTTGCCTATGGCATGCAATAAAATTGAAGCTACAAATGACCTGCATCGAGCATACAGTATGAGTCTTCATAATGTGCACATATCGAAATGAGGGAATCTATGCTTAATTTTACTGACGGTGAAAAATGGTAAAAACTTTTTTGGATTTTTTTTTAATTTTTTTTTGTATCAATTTTTTTTTATTCTCTTTGGCATCTTATCTATAAATTTTACAATTATTGTAAAAATTTATGAAAAAATACATTGCTAAAAAACATGTTTATTTTCAATTGAGGGTAGTTTTTTTTCTCAATTTTATGTGGATGCCTATTTACTTCCAATCATTATGGAGTTTGTTTTATTGCGATAGCTGATTCAGTTTAAAAGTTACACAGTTTTGTTAAAAAAAATATTAAATTCCATAAAAAGTTTTAAAAAAATATTTAGATTTTTTTAAATATTTTTTCTGTCTGTTAAAATTAAGCATAGATTCCCTCATTTCGATATGTGCACATTATGAAGAATCACACTGTATAATAAACACTGTTCCAACAGACCAACTTTTATGCATACTTAGTTGCTTCAACTTATGGTATGCCACAAGCAATTGCGTAAATACACAATCTGAATCATTTTAAAAGAGATTGCAAATCCATTGCTTCATAAGTTCGAAAAAAAAATCTGCTCAACAACGTAAATAACGCAATGAATGTTGTTGAACTGTCAAAATGAAACAGATTAGTCAGTAATCGTTTACCGATAATGTTTACGCAACTAGATAGCAGGCTTCATTATAGATTTTCTATATTCTGCATCATCTCATCAGTGATACACTCGTAGCAAACGCATGGCTCCACTAATCTCTCGGGGCTCTAAGATCAAAAATAAAGTTATAATATCAAAATCTTACCAATAGGAAGGCAGCAGCCAATATCAGAGCTTTGTGTTTCGGCTGCACAGCAGGGGCAGGTACTTGCACTGTGGTGGTGAAGCTGTTCAGGTCTCTGTCCCAGCCGTGGGCTATCTTACCCACCACGCGAAGAGAATCGCCTGTCATTATCTGGAAATTGCATTTTCCAAAATAAACCTTTCACTAGGAAATAAACCAACGGTAATAGAAAATGTAAGTATTTTAATAAACTTTTGTCTTCCCTCTGCTGGGGATCTCTCCCTTAGTTTTCCACTGTTCCTTGCGCGTTATTTAGAAAAAGCTCTATAAGCTTTTAGAACTACCTGTGTGTTTCAATAGTACATTATTGCAAAGGCCGGGAAATAGGCAATTGCAGGTCGAGTATGAGTTTGAAGGCCGAGCCGTAGGCGAGGACTTCACTAATACGAGACAGGCAATTGCCTATTTCCGCCGACGCATACATAGTGCTTTTCTCAAAAGAATGCAGGGAAATAAAAGTAATTAAATTTCCATAATTTTTCAAGTTAATGCCGTTTTTGACATGAACTGTACATTTCAGCATGGAATAAATTGCCCATAATGTAGATGGCTTTTTAGTTTTAGTAAGCCAAAAATACAGTTTGTAGAAAATGTTCACTTTATTCTCGTTTTTCCAAATCATAAAATTTTCATATACTTTCATGTATTTTTCTTTTGACTTCGCTGGAAGCAGGTTTTCCATTGCTAATTTGGCTTCTGATCTTAAATCTGGTGGAGTACAATCAATCTCCATTTCACTCTCTGAACCGTTGGAACTCATTTTAATTATCTATTATATAAGTAAACTAGCGACCCGCCCCGGCTTCGCACGGGTATAAACCGGGTTATTGTACATATAAACCTTCCTCTTCAATCACTCTATCTATTAAAAAAAACCGCATCAAAATCCGTTGCGTAGTTTTAAAGATTTAAGCATACATAGGGATATAGGGACAGAGAAAGCGACTTTGTTTTATACTATGTAGTGATAACAACATAGTTGGGAAAAGGCTAGGCAGATGATGATAAGTAAATAACAAATCAAGACGAATTCTCAGCTTTGCCGCCAATTTTCTATTTATAATCTGTGCGAAAGGCAAACGCATCTAAGGCCATACAGCCACGTGAACGCAATTTGTACTAAGCAAAGAGAACTTTGGTATGCCAAGAATGATAAAAGAGATCCAATCAAAGAGTATTTACTCAAAAAAACTTTTTACAAAAAAAAAACAACCGACCTCCAAAAAAAAACACTACAAAGTGAAAAATAACTTTAATTTCCGAAGTCGGTGTCTTGGGTTTTGAATTTTCGTTTTTTGCCACCGACTTCCGAAGTTAAAGTTATTTTTCACTTTGTAGTGTTTTTTTTTGGAGGTCGGTTGTTTTTTTTTTGTAAAAAGTTTTTATTTTTCACTTTTTAGTTGTGGTACCTACCCCACACACATTCGAATACCACTACCTGCTACCAGTGACAGAAACTTATCATATCATCTACATACGTCTATCATACATCTATCATCTATAAACGTATTTTGTAGCTAACTCAAAAACTATCCAACCAAAGTTAATAAAATTTATATGGGACCAATTCCAGAGCACACCCTTTCAAACAAAAAAAAAATTTTTAAAATCGGTCCACAATTGACGGAGAAATCGGTGGACATACATAAAAAAAAAAAAAAAAAAAAACAAACATACGCGACGAACATATAACCTCCTCCTTTTTGGAAGTCGGTTAAAAATGCATGTAATGTGGTCATTATTTTGACAACCTTGTTTGAGCAAAGTCGATCTTGCCGTTCTGTTTTAAGGAGCAGCCGGCAAAGTTTTGCTGGTCGCTCTAACAGGCCGGCAAAACATTGCCGGCCGCTATTTTGACGTTTCAACGTTTTAAAAAACCAAATGCAAAAAGATTTTATTTAAAACACAGCTATTTGTATTTATAGAGATAGGTACAAAAAGATTTTATTCCATATTTGGCTGTATAGTTCCAACTAACATTGTTAAAAAAAAAAAAAACAAAGAAGTAACAAAAGCGCGGTTCAGCGAAAATTTTATTTTTATTTAGTGACTTTTTTGCTAAAAATGAGCTCTCAAAGCGAAAATTCTTCCGATTCGATGTGTTTAACACCGCCAGACATTAAAGATGAAGCTAAATTAGTAGTTGAAAATTTAATACCGCGAAACTCAAAGGAAAAATATAAGCTTGCATATGAAAAGTTTGTGCAGTGGAAAATCAGTAAGAAATCTAAATCTTTACTTGCTGGTTTTATTTAGATTAGGTACTTGCATTTTTGAGTAAAGCACTATACAAGCCTCGGCCCACTATGACTGCTTCGCTGGTCACGCTATGATTGCCTCGAGCTAGCCTAGCTACGCTCTAGGCCTTCCAGCTTGGCCATCATTGCAGCCCTTGCTGTCCTCGCTGTAAAGGCCTCGACCTACGGCCTCGGCCTTTATCTCAGCTCGTCCATCAAGTGCTGCACGCTGACCGCGCTGTGTCGGCCTGGAGCTGCGCTACGCTGCGCTGTCGGCCATCATCAGCGCGACCAGCAAAGTAGTCATTATAGACCGCGGCAGTAATGTACTATTAATAACCACAGCACGCCATTTCATACAACATTGCTGGAGCGTTGTAATGTTCCAAATTCAAAAAACGCGCCTGCAATGGATTTGATTTTCTTTGACCGTAAGTAAATTCGATACTTCGCGTGTTCTTTGTTCGAAAATAATGACAATATTTCCATGTATGTTTGAGAAAAATATTTTCTTTAGTAGCTACATCAGTGCTAAAAATGATCCTGATAAATCCGAGTATCCTATCATGGGATAGACCAATAGTCACTTGCTCGACATCATGGAAAGATACAAGGCAGCCTTGCGGCCTACATAGCTCTAACACATGAACATTAACAGTCAAAATCCTACCTTAAACTCAGAGAGTAGCAAAGCACTCTTCTGCATCACGGCTGGTCCTTCCACCACAAACAGCACCTGGTCATTCGCATCCCGGACCAGGAAGAAAGGCACCATCCATGTGCACTGTTGCTGCACGCGGCCCACGTAATCACCAGGGGGAGTTACCACTTGTATCTCCTGAAAATAAATACAGACAATATGAAGAATACTTCTTCCTCAAGATGTTTATGAATTCATGATGTACAGGATTCAACTACGTCTAGAGTTGGCTCTGCTTCTAAGTAAGAGAAAACAGAAGAAGTTGTCTTCAAAACAAAATCCTTTTTACTTCGGTCATCATGATGCTCCTTAAGGTATGATGAAATGTAAATCTTAGTCCCATGATCATGGGATCATGGGACTAAGATGATGAGAATGTTCACAATTTATAATCAACTTGACACAACAGCAGCTGCAATGATCCACTTTGGAATCACGTTTTTTGTTTTTGTTTCTCTTTCAGTTGCAGATTTCAGTTTTTTGTTTTGTTTCTGTTTCAGTTGCAGACTTCAGTTTTTTGTTTTTGTTTCAGTTGCAGACTTCAGTTTTTTGTTTTTGTCTCAGTTGCAGACTTCAGTTTTTTGTTTTTGTTTCAGTTGCAGACTTCAGTTTTTTGATTTTGTTTCAGTTGCAGACTTCAGTTTTTTGTTTTTGTTTCAGTTTCCGTTGCAGACTTTAGTTTTTTGTTTTTGTTTCAGTTGCAGACTTCAGTTTTTTGTTTTTGTTTCCGTTTCAGTTGCAGACTTAACAAGCTCTACTACCTTTACCGTGTACGTTAAAATTACAGCTATTTTTACGGCTTTTGTGACACGACATGTACCTAGACATATGGAGGCTTATTCAAATCACTCCATAAGAACAACTGACCTGCAATCTACAAGGGAAGCAACACGAGGCAGCCGCAAGTCTTCTAGTGAACACCATGGCTTCTTGCCTGGTGTTATCATGGAGATGCAGGGTGAAGGCTCGTCCAGTTCCACATAGGCATCGCTGGGTAGAGCTTGATATCTCGCTGGCAATGTACAGCGCTTCGCCATTTGGTATCCTTACTATGTATCGGTTTTCGGACTCGATTCTAGATGTCACTGAAAGTTAGAGAATTTTTTTAATGTTGTTCTTGTCTGATTTAACTAATTCAAACTTTTGTTAGCCCGAACGACACTAGCTGAGTGCAAACATTGTTTACTTCATAAGGTTTGCGTGTATGTGTAAGTGAGAAAAATATGTACCCTAGTTAAAGTAATTTTCAAACTTGTCGATTTACCTCTGCTTCTTTGAAAGATCTATCTCTTTTCAGTGTATATCGTGGGAACCATGGATTATGTATATGTCGGAAACCGGTATGTGACTCTCGTTATTTTCAGGCATATTTTAACTACTGTGGGCGTAGTGTGGGTAGTGTTGGTTAATGCGCAATAGAAAAACAGTTTGCAGTTCAGATCACATTATAATTTACTATCAAATTAATCACACTAGCCAAATTATACACACACTGGGTGCGACGGCGTTTATTTAAATCACCAATTAACACAATGATCACAAATTACAACTAACACAATAACTGAGCACCACGAATCGAGAACAGTTCCGTGACGTCTTGACTCCGATGCGACCAGAGGCTGAATCCCTCCTCGCCGTGGCCTTAAAACATCACGAATCTGTAGAAGCGCGCCTTTTTTGGTGTAGGTAGATCACTCTTGATGTCGCCAGTGGCGCGCTTGCGATTCGTTTCGTGTCCGTACTAATGATCGGATCCGACATATACATAATTATGTTGGAATCATGAAGTACATCAGTCATGAAAATGATTTGAAAGTATGTAGGTCTTATACTGAAATTTCGGGATTTATTTTATTTTAATAGTGCCCATATTATTTATATTTCAGACTCACTTGTATACACGGCTACACATCAAGCTATACATTTCCAGTTTATGCTGATCTCGCATATTATTGGATTTCCGTACAATGCGAGGCCAGTTTATACATAGAACATTGTGCATTGTGAAATTATTCGCAATATGTAGATAAATTTTATCGGATATTAGGAACAGTCTTATGTACTCTAATCCTTTTATTTACAAGTGTCAGATTGTCTTATTTGCATAAAGCTGCAATTGCAGGAGAGTCGCGTTGACAATATGGCAGTAATTTGGAAGGTAGTTTTACGATGGATAGAGCTTATTATTGCAGATTACGCAAATAAAATAGACGACATTTGCAAACAATTGCGAAGTATAGCGCTTTTTATTGTAAACTAGCTGACTCGACTGGCGAAATGTGGGTGTACCTGCCACAGGCACACCTCTGCCCAACCTTTCGGGGAAACAAGGCGTGATATTATGTTAGCTGACTCGACAGACATTACCCTGTCCAAATTTCAATTCCCATAGAAAAAATCACTTTCAGTTTTTCCCGATTTTTCAAATTTTTCGGGCTTTTTTTTTTTTCCCTACACACCTTATTCGGATTATTACGAACATTGTAAAACCAAAAATAGCCAAATCGATCAAGCCGTTCTCAAGTGATGCGCTTACCACAGTAGGTACAGCATTTCACTTTTTAACCGAATTCCAAAGAGGAGGAGGTTATACGTTCGTAGCGCATGTGTTATTTTTTTTTAATGTTTCTCCACCGATTTCTCAATCAATTTTGGACCGATTATGAAAATTCTTTTTTGTTTGAAAGGGTATAATACTCTTTAGGTGGTCCCATATAACATTATATTATTATATATAACGTATATAATAATACGTATTTTTTCCCACTTCGTATGTGGATGATATGATAATTTCCTGTCACTGATAATTACATAGCAGGTAGTGGTATTCGAATTTGTGTGGGGTAGGTATCACAACAGAAAAATAAAAACTACAAAAAATAAAAACAACCGACTTCCAAAAATAACACTACAAAGTGTTATTTTAACTTTAATTTCGGAAGTCGGTGGGAACAACGAAAATTCAAAATCAAAGACACCGACTTCCGAAATTAAAGTAATTTTTCACTTTGTAGTGTTTTTTATTCTAATGTATATAGTTAAATTACGCAAATAAATAAAAATTGACGACATTTGCGAAGAGCAATACTTTGATGACGTAGTCGTGCTTGTGAGTCATTTATTTGAGCTAAATTCTTCAGATAAACGAAATTCCTTCAACGTCAAAGTCAAATAAAATATCACTACCTACGTAAGCAAATATCAGTGGTTTGCGATCGATTCGATCAATACTCAGAAAAATGCTACCGGTGCACGGTTATTATTATTTTTTTGTTAAGGCCTGATACTTTTTGACAGGCCTGCACTGTCCTCCCATAACTAATAATACGGTAAATTGAAAATATTTTAAAAGCCAATTATTTTTCAAAGAGTAACTGTGGACTTCCTTGCCGGCTTTGAAACCGTGCACCTAGCATGACTGTTTCTGACTTTTCATAAGTGCCCATGTTTCTATTTTCTTAACGTCCCTCGGGAATCATCGCATTTCCGAATACAAACGAATGCTAATTTCCATGTCCATCAATTATTAGATTTATCATGTATTATAATTTGAATTCAGAACTAAGTACTTTATTGTTGTTTTGATTTCCGTGTGAACAATATAGAGCTGTAAAACTATTTTCCTAACTGTAGTGCCTGCGACTTTAGCAGCTTTCCTCCCATATTTAAAATAAATTACTTAAGTTAAAAGAGTATTAACAACTCTATATACTTCCAAGTCAATTGAGAGCTTCCGGTCTACACCAAGTGCAAAGGACAACTAATAGAAATCCGACAACTAACGAAACATGAAATTGGCCGAGGAACATAAGAAAATAGAGAAAGGCTTATGTGAAATAAAATATTTGGACTTTTACTATTTAAAATGTGTACAAAGAAAACTTGGTTTTCTTCTTTTGGTGAATCCCATTCGTATCCCATTTAACTTTCATTTGTGAACAAGCAGGAAAATACTGCAAAATATTTTCCATAGGCCTTCGTTTCATTCTACTATTTAGTTCTGGTAAAATGCAGGTCAATATATAATTGACTATACTTACGATCAGTCAGCTCCACGGTTTGCTGGATCAGAAGGCTGGAGACTCCGATGAGGAAGTCCAGCCCATGAACCGGAATGAACTGGCCTCGAGTATTTGAGCGCCAGTCCAATGTGGACACGGGCAGTTGGGCACGATCAGTCTCTAAAAAATATGATTTCAATAACAAAATAAAAAAAGCGGCCAAGTGCGAGTCGTACTCGCCCATGAAGGGTTCCGTAGCAGCAAGTAACATTGAATTAAAGGTAAATTGCGGTTTACGATTTATGACGTATTAAAAAAAAAACTACTTGCTAGATCTCGTTCAAACCAATTTTCGGTGGAAGTTTACATGGTAATGTACATCATATATTTTTTTTAGTTTTATCGTTCTCTTATTTTAGAAGTTACAGGGGGGGACACACACATTTTACCACTTTGGAAGTGTATCTCGCGCAAACTAAACAGTTTAGAAAAAATGATATTAGAAACTTCAATATCATTTTTAAAGACCTATCCATAGAGACACGTATGGGATTGATGAAAAAAAAATGTTTGAGTTTCAGTTCTAAGTATGGGGAACTCCAAAATTATTTGTTTTTTTTTCTATTTTTGTGTGAAAATCTTAATGCGGTTCACAGAATACATCTACTTACCAAGTTTCAACAGCATAGCTCTTATAGTTTCGGAAAAAAGTGGCTGTGACATACGGACGGACAGACAGACAGACAGACATGACGAATCTATAAGGGTTCCGTTTTTGCCATTTGGCAACGGAACCCTAAAAAACAGTTTTCTCTTAAGTTTTTACAGCGGTAAAAATATGTTATGATTAGAATGATACTTCTTGCATGTCTTCAGTTAGGCTTTGTTCAGTACTACTCTTTTCGTCAAGCGGTGTATTTGTAGCTGGCATATCAAACGTCATCTTCTTTTTTTATTGTGTTTTGTAAGATATGATAATATCGGTGAGTACGCTCCCAGAATTTTGTATAGTCGTGTTTCTTCATTCGATGAAATCAAATAGTAGGGATGGAATAGCTTCATCTGTGCTAATCCTTTTATTAACTTTCTCATCAACTTGTTCATGAATCTTTAGAAAATGGTTTATTGACTCACCGTTTGTAGGTTGCACACTTATAACTAAATCTGGTCTCACGGGTGTTCCATCGTCTGTGGAAAAAATATTATCATCGAATCAATCGGAGTCTATCAGTTAAGTTCAAGGCTAAAGTAAAAGTGGCACTTATTTAGTTTTAAGCCTATTAGCGTCAGAAAGTCATTTAAGCAGATGCTTCATTTTTTGTTCATTTTTGTTTTTTTCTCTTCTTTTCTTCCATATTTTATTCAAAGTGAAACGTCTGAACACCAAATGATTTAAAAGTGAGTAAAATATTTCTTCAGTGAACCAATCCAACGATGTTGGATTTCGGCATTCGGCCATCTTTCATATACTCGAGTGAAGCGTCTTTTTTTTACAAACCTACAGGAATAATTACAGCACATAGTCCATTTAGGATAACTTTATTTTTGTCTTTTGCTTGCTCCCATTCACACTTTACGTGAACTAACAACAAATACTTCAAAGTTATTGAATTTCCTCAATCGATAACGTAGCGATCTTAATTACCCTTATCCCAGTCTTTTGTTTCAACAAGCATTTTGTGTACGAACTTATAATTTATAGACTTCTTATCTGTTTGATGATTTACGCCATAATTAACATAATTACCTTCAGTTGCGCCACGGTTATCAATCCCTCGAACTTCTGTTCTTAATTCTGTACCCCCACTATCACCCATTTTGGAAATTACTTTTTTTTTCGCACAATTTTTCACATTCAATTCACTTTATACAAGTAGATGTTATTTGTTGTCAATGCGTGGTCAAACTGTGTTATCGGCAGTTTTTACTCGTCGTTATCGAGTTATCAATAAAAGATATCTCAGCATTATTATCTAGTAGACATCGATGTGTTGTATGTACTGCGATTGGAACATTAATTACATCAACAGTAATCATGTGTGTGTGCGAACATGTGTTTGTGTGTTTTCCTTAGAAACAGTGTTATTTTTGATATTTCTTACGTAATAGAATTATTGTTTAATTAGAAAAGAAGACACACGAAAAAACATAATTTACATTAATGATTATAATCATTAATGTAAATTCGTCAGAAGCCCGAAAGTCTGACAACCAGTCTTACCAAGGGGTATCGTATTACCCAGTTACTGGGTTGTGGAGGTCAGATAAGCAGTAGCTCCATGTAAAATACTGGTATTCAGCTGCATCCGGTTAGACTGGAAGCCGACCCCAATATAGTTGGGAAAAGGCTAGGCAGAACGGAATCATTAATATAAATTGTGTTTTTTCGTGTGGAAATCTCATGGCTGTCATCCACCCGGGGCGGGCAGAAGGGCTGTCAGACTATTACCTACTGACTAAAAGCCACACGGTGTTCTTCAAATTCCTTTGACCGGGGTGCTGGAAGACGGGAAGGGTTGAGTTTAGAAACGTGCTGACTCGAAAGAACGGTGCGCCGCCGGCAGCTGCGCCGCTGCGCGCCGTCTCGGGTCTGCGTCTGTTCAGGCGTCAAACTCGCCAAGTTTGTCACTCGCAGGCCACACTCTAATGGCGGCGGCAGATAATTGCGGGCCCTCCGGCGCCCGGTGCGTCCGCTGTGAATAGGGCGGGAGGTTGTGTTTTCCCGCTCTCTTTCCGCCGCCTTCTTCGCAAAAAAGTTTTTCGGTTGTATTGTTTGTAAAAACAAAACTTTTTGGTTTTGGTTTCACAAATTCGTGTACTGGTACAATACTTAGCTTTATTTCATTTCACGTACGGTAGCCCAATCAAATATCATAGTTACAGAGCATCTGTGTCAGCCGAAAAGTAAGGGCACCATGCCGTCACTCCAGCCACTCCTTCATACAAGGGCGGATTCAGCCTACGAGTCAGAGGGGGTCAGATCAGTGGCGGATCCAGGATTATCGTTTGGGAGGGGCTTGACCCAGCTGAGGGTAGGTTTTAGCAAAGTAAACACTAAAAAAGCACACAAAATTTTACAAGCCTCCTCGAATTACTTTTCGCAAATTTCTCAATGACTTCTGTTTAGCACACCGCTTTGTGTAGGTAAGGTTTTTTTGTAGCAAGCGAAGCGAGCTCGAAAATTTTAGCACCCTTCATTTATATTTGCATACGTACGGGGCCTTCAACTCTAAATTGCTGCTTACTGAATGTATTTTGATCGTGTTTGGGATTTCATTCAAAGTACTTCTTAAAATTTGAGAGGCCCCAGGACCGGGGGCCCCGGGCAGTTTGTCTTGACACTGTTCTGGGATATTTAATTGCTAGCTTCACATAAACCTATACGGGCACTTATGAAACGTCAGAAGTTAGGAGCACGGTTCCATTTGGTCGTTTCTTATGGAGAAGTGCCGACAAGAAACTCTACGGTCCATCATCATATAATTATAATAACAGTTCCATAGTCTTAGGAGTATGCGTGTGTGGCAAACACACACATCATACAAAGTATTTATTTGATTTAATTTATCAATGCAATTAGAAAAATTATCAGTGGTTGACTCAACCCAGGAGGCGGTCAAGCTTCCCATGATCTCCCTGGTTTCGCCTTTACCTTCATAATGAGTCTTACCGAAGCTATTGCGCGGCGTGCCCAACCATCTGTCTAACATATTCCTTTCCTATCTTACTTTCTACGCTGTTATTTCTGCTATTTCTGGAGGAACTATTTTAATACAGGGTGCAGAAAAATTAAGATGTGATTGAAACAATTTTTATTGAAAACCATTTATATTCGGGTGTTAGTAATAATTACTTGAATAAAGTGATAACATTCAAGTCGTTAAAATGACCGGTACATACCGTACAGTACTTTTAATAAATTACATTCATATATTCTATCTAATTCTCATCACTCCGACTAACATTTATTGTAAATGTCGAGATAAAACATTGTAAATTTCGCATAGGGAGTTGTAAACGACGACGCGGTTAGATTCGATACGAAGGACACATTTGAAGCAAAATTTTGATCGGAAGACTTAGAGGCCGAGTGCAATATCCACTCTCTTAAAGACACTTGGTGACGTCAGACCGGAGCCGACGTCACGCGTGTAAACGAAACGATTTATTGTCCTAGTAAAGTCTAAAGTGCCGCGACTAATGCAAATGCGCTCTCAATCTCAGGCCTGATGGTTTGTCTATGGGGCGATCTGACAAAGCAATACTGTTTATGACTCACTTTTCCAATTCTTTATTCCTAAATATAATTTTAATTAAACGAATAGAAAATATAGATATAAATAAAGGTACACATTTATGTAAAATGTACCTATATGATATTTCTCATTTTCTCAATACATTGGAATATACTTCCATTTATAATAGTCTCATATTTTGGAATTACATTTATTATACATTTAGTATTTTGATTAGCTTCAATACTTACGTGGACACATTTAAATACAAATATATACGTAAGTAAATACTTAACAACAATTTAATAAAGTTACCATCTCACTACATTCATAAACACATCGATTTTCCGAAAACGCCACACCTAATCCTGCCCCAAGTTCACAGTATATTAGATGAGTCTACACTTGAAATACAATCGCAAAAACATATCTAGCAAAAGTCCATACAACGTTCAATATAATATAATAATAATAATTTAAAATTACATTTAACAATGAAAGCGTAGAATTATCGCTTAAATAACAGCTAGCTGACGTAACTATTGAGATCAACTTTGTGTGAACCTTAACGTTTTATCCCTACGGGTCTATGGCTGGTTAGACTCGTACGAATATAATAACAAAGTTTTAACTAGTTAATACTAATGGTGAAATGATATACCTTTAGGTGACGATTTAAAAGAAAGTAGATTAATACCATCGGTCACGAGTACAGCTCGCCGAGAGACATGTAGAGAAAGCCTTAGTCCATTCAACGTGACGCGGCTGAAGTGATTCTCGCCTTGAGTTATGTTCGCATGCGTGTGTTGATAGTCTATCGCTGGAAGGCTCGCTGCCAGCCTAGGTTGAGCTTGAGGGTGGCAGGCAGACAGGGGCTGGCCTCACATTCTCCATCGAGCTCGTCAGCCAGATTGTCGTGAAGTTCCCGAAGGGCCATGAGCGCAGAGCGAGCAGCCCGTTGACAACTCATATCTCCTTCGCAAGTCGTATCAGCTTCAGAAAGGAATACCAGGTCGCAGGTCGTTGGTGGGGCCTCTCCCTATAAGGAAATATAAATATTAGATCTCAAGAAAAAATCTTCTGATGAATAGTACCCGATGAATGAAAGGAACTTCTTACGCAAAGATAGCAGATCTGATGCAAGCTACAAAGCGGTAGGAACAGCTGTCCGCGGTCGCCAGCCAGCAAGTCTACTCCTCGGCAGCGCTGCACAATCTTCGCGAGAACCGGGCACGCGCCAGATGCACCTACTATAAAATGCAATTTGGTAAATATTGTTTTTGTCAACGATGATCGACGATTTTTTTTTTTTTGTTATAATTACCTGAAGCCATAGTGGGAATGCGGTGTCTACCGCTGCCACCCATGTAACCTTCAGAGTATTGCTCCTCAGTTTTTCCATTTAAGTAGTGACCAGCTCCTTGCTCATCTTCGAAGTCATTGGTCCTTTCATCTCCCTTTCCGAATCCTGGAATGTCATTGCTCATAATTTCCACTTTCTCCTTCTTTACGGCTACACGTTTGGCTTTAGACTCATCAGTGGAAATGGGACCCGGTTGCGCGTTTGGTTTCGTTTTTTGGATTTGCAAACTTTGTTTAAACTCTTTCAAAGCCTTTCTCATCTTTTCCAAGCTATAAGCGGCCGCTAAGCGTGACAACAGCTTTTCCTTCATTTCCTGCTCCTCTTTGGAATCAAGCTCTTCTCCTACGTTCGAATAATGAAGTGCCTCGTCTACAATCAGACCTTCCATGTTTCTTAATTTTTTGTCAATATTATCTAGTTTAGAATCGTTGTCAGTAGCTGTACTCCTCTTGTCTTCATTTTGAACCGCAAGATGTGCTCTGTCTATTTGAATTTCAGTTTCTTCGTTGGGTTGTTTCGTCTCAACGTAGTTCCTTTTAACATTGCTGTGTTTGCGGAATGAATTTAAGGGATAAATCACTTCCTTGTTAAAAGTGTCGAAATATTGTTTCCTCAGTCGATCTTGTGATAAGTCGTTTACAAATGAAACCGGTTTGTTAGTGCGTTTGTCAATTCCGAAGTAATCAGACCAATCAATAGACTTCTTCCTGACGATAATTGGCTTGTCTTTATCGCTGTGGCTGTGATCCTGCGCATGGCTATGGTCATGGTCGTGTGTATGGTCATGATCGTGTGAATGGCTGTCATGGGCATGCTCATGTTCGTGTTCTTGTTCTTTTCCAGAAATGCCTGGATGATGAATGTTATGACCGTGATGTTCGTGGCTATCATCGTCGTGCACAGCTGAAGTGTTGTGTTCATGAGTAAGATTATGTGTTGGTGTTAGCATTGGGGGCTTTACTTCATGCTCGTGCTCTTCATGATCAGCATTTCGTTTCACTGGGTTTTTGATAATATCAATCTCAGAATCACCAAATATTTTTGAAAGATCTTTTATGAGCTTTGGATCAGTACCGGCGCTGCTTCGGAATGATTTCGCTGTATCACGTTTGTTTTGATTTGGGGCAAACCTTTTCTTTTGTGTGTTGAGATTATAAGAGCCACTACTTCGTTTGGTGACAGGAAAACGCTTTTCAACTGCATCGTATGTGTATTGATCTTCATCTGCCATATCAGACAAGCTATCATCATCTAGTGGTTGGAAAGCGATGGCATATTCTTCACGGAGATCATCTTTATCATCATCAGAAGCATCATAAGTATTGTAATTATTGGGGTCCACTGGACCTGGGATTTGACTCTTCCTGTTATCATAATCGAACAAGATTGGTCGATCAGAATCGGAGTCGGAACTTCGTTTCCTTTTGAAAGCAATAGGACCCCAATTATCTGGGTATCGCTTCTTAACGATTTTTTCTTTGTACAGTTTTACCACGCCTTGAGGGGCAGTCTCAACATTATTAGCATGTTCTTTATTGTATTTATACTTTGACCAAAGTTGTCCTAGAAGCAGCGCGTATTCAGCATCATTGTCGGGTCCATCTTCAAGTTCCTTCTTCTCCTCAGCTTCGTTTTTATCCATGAACAATTCTCGTAGCCGGTCATTGTCGGAGTGGTGACTCCTCTCACGAAAAGCAGATTCTTTCTTAGACGCTGAATTAGCGGTATTCTTTTTCTTGATTAGTTTGTATTCGTAGGCTTCAGGTGGCCTTTCATCGTTATCTAGTAACTTCACAATGTATTTCTGATTTGGTTCATCTTCAATGTCTTCAACATCAACAGCGTAATCGGGTTCTGCAATAAGAAAGGATTTGAAAATATTACAACGATTTCATAGTAAGCGTTCCATATTTTCTACTTTATTTTTAAAATTCAAATGAATAATGTTTGCTATAATTCCAATTAAAATTAACACAGCTGTATGCACTGCTGGACTGAAACCCAAACTAAAATACTAACGATAAAGACTTGTGAATAGTGCATGAGATGTGTCATTGTGAAATTATTTTTTTGGTTTCTGGAAAGTACCCAGGTATGGACCTGACAACCTTGACATTGAAGGTCTGAGTTTCAACTTTTTCACGAAACCAAGTTTTAAAGGTATAATAAGTAAACTTTAAATAGCCCCACATCTCCTGTACCATTGCGTGGACAGTATTTCTATGTCACAAAGCGACGCGCGCTTTACTTGTGGTAACCAAGTGTACAAACACGCTATGAAAGTGTGTGTAAGCGCAGGAGCTCTGGGTACCGTCCGAGACACGAGCGAAGTCGTATGTGTTTGTATGTGTGCGTTATGTGCTGACGCTACTAGTCTTCACGCACACATTTACAGCGGTTTTGTAGACTTGGTTACCACAAGTAAAGCGTGCGTCGCTTCGTCAGATACAAATATACCTATTTTCTCAATATTAGTTTGAATTATACAGAATGCGTAGATAACGGCTATGTGATGGGTCGTTTTGCACCCTGTATTCCTGAAATGATGATGAAAGGTGATGTTAATTGTGTACATACCGGGGTATCCTTGCGGTGGTACGAATTCGTAAAGCGATTCGTAGTCCGGTTGTGGTAGGATAGGTCCGTGCATTCGTCCTCGCTGCCGACGCTGCAGCGCCTCAAGCGCACCTCGTAGTGATGAGCCACCGCGGTCGGCGCTCGCGCATGTCAGCGCGCACGCCGCCAAAAGTAGCCATATTAGGCCCATTGTTGTCATAGGGTTTCTGGAAAATGGGTGAAAGAAATTAGATAAGGTAACATTTGGTAAAATACTTGAACTTAAAATGTATTTTATTTTTAAACAATTTTTAACGTATAACTACTATTTTTAAGTATTATTTATGTCGCAGTAAGATGGTTATAGCTGTGATATAGTTATATCTCTAGGGATATAGCTATATACCGTAATATATGAAAAACCGGTTCAAAACTGTCGGAGTGTCCTAATTTTGTTACTGAGACCAATTTTAACTTAGCGCTCGCCGGTCACTGCCGCGGCACAGCTCGTTTTGCTTGCTCGGCTCGCGCTTCGTTGGTCACAGTTCTAACCTAACCTATTAAGTCAGAGGGCGCTAATAGTTAGTTATATTACTAGATCGTGCTGGTATCATGGTTATATTCCTAGTAAGATAGTTATGAACCGCTTTCATATAAATTATATTATACTAGCGACCCGCCCCGGCTTCGCACGGGTATAAACCGGGTTATTATACATATAAACCTTCCTCTTCAATCACTCTATCAATTAAAAAAAACCGCATCAAAATCCGTTGCATAGTTTCAAAGATTTAAGCATACATAGGGACAGAGAAAGCGACTTTGTTTTGTACTATGTAGTGATATGGTTGACGTCGTAAAAACCGTGCGATGCAGGGGCGAGTCGCTAGTTTAATAAATCAATTGAAGAGGGTTCTTCGTATTTCATTATTTGGCGTTCATCTAAACGTGTTGTTAATTCATTTCGTATTACGCTGAAAACGTTTTATATTTGTTTTTAATCTGGTCTGTTTTTGATGTTTTCTTTTGATTTGTTTGTCTGAGCACGAGGTCCTGGCCCCTGGGATTTGATTCCCAATTCTCAAGTCAGGCGAAGTGTTATTGGGTTTTCTTATCAGGAATTTCTCAGTAGCAGCGCGGAGTCTGTAATCGTGCCCGGTTGATGGCACCAGGCTTACCCCCTATTACATGGGACTTGAAACATAACTGGCGAAATGTGGGTGTACTTATAGGTACACCTTTGCCTAACCCCTCGGGGATCACAGTCGAGATGTTATGTTATGTTATTAAAATACCTACTTACATATTGATTACAGTTTCCATAAAGAAAACAGACATGAGCGTGCTGTAAGAACTTAACCTTTTTCATATTTAATAAACGTAAATTTCCGACCACGTACGTAGTTAGTTACCTTATTGAAAACGAAGTTATGGAGAAGATAGTCATATAGTGCGAAGAGGTAACTTACGCCAGCTATGAAACGTTAAAAAAACAGTGGCACTCCGAGAGTGCTGACAGAAGTGAAAACTTGAACAAGATCGCCTTGGTGGAAGAAAAATACTTGTAAAGAACTTTGGTCCGTAACTTTATCTAAATAAAGAGCACAATCGCGTTTACAAAAATGAGGTGTCGGTAACTGCGTCGCGAGTTCAATTGTTTTTTCCCATCTCAAAAATGAAATTTTCACATCAATGGAGTGTGTACTTCATACAATGCTAGCGATCATAATGCCGTTTCGTAACAAATATAATATTATAGTATCTGGTCGACCGAGCTCTGCTCGGGTAAAAATAGATAAACATATCGTCCAGATATACCAAAGTTGGGCCACATTTCCGAGGCTCTGAAAATAGATAAAAAGAAAATTTTCCCAGATATGAGACCAATTTTTCGCCCCCGTAAACCCCTATAGGTACTGCAACTTTCATCGAAATCGTTAGAGTTGTTTTCGAGAACGTGATTACAAATATATAAATATACATAATATTGCTCATTAATCTAATCTAAATTCCTCCTAATATCGGAATGCGTCGCACGCTCTTCCATAGAATATAATAGAATAGAATATATTTATTGTAAAACATGAGTATACATCAAATAATATATGCAAGGTTAAAATAACAGGTAGATCTGCATGTTTTGCCATTTATGGCGTACAAAACAACATATTTTTGGTTTAAATTAAACATTAAAAATTGAGTCTATACAACAAACTATGAGATAATAACTTAATCCTAATGCTAAATTAAAAGATTTTTTTGAAATTAATTAAATGCTTAATGTCCGCAATATCCTGGTTCTGGTCCTGGTGGTTATTCAAATAAGGTTCCAATCATAGATTTAGATCTATCTATGGTTCCAATATTGAATGTTGCTCTTATATGACGGAGTAAGCATATTATCATATTAACAGACCTCAATGAACATTAAATATAGCAACCATACCATAGACATATATACAAGTTATATCAAGTTGCTCTGAAAAGTCTTTGTGGTCCGCGCCATGACATTGCTTTATCGATCTGGCACCCTAACAGCTATTTATACTTAGGAATACTTTTATTCATACTATCTCAAATCTCAAATTCTTTATTGCGTACCATAATGTATATAGTTGGTAGGGAAATAATTATATTAGTCACAATTATGGACCCTGTCGGGCACAGCATAGATCAAGTAGGAGAGAGGAGGAAGAGCACTGGTCGTTTAATGTAACAATTGTATTATTAGTTAAGTAGTTAGTAAGTTATATATTTAGTAATACAGAATTCAATTTACGAATTAATATTATTATTTTATAAATTATATACGTTTATTTATTTATTAATACAGAATTCAATTTACGAATTAATATTAATGTTATTATTTTAAAAATTATATACGTTTATTTATTAGTAACATTATAATAACCATTTATTTTTTAAATTATTCATTATTGTTTGTTTACTTATTATTGTTTATTACGTAATTAATATTTATTATCCCTAAGTTAAGTTATTTATTGAATGATTATTTATTTTTTAAATTATATATTTTTCGTAATAAGAGTTGGTAGGCGTATCTTTAATAGTGAGTATTTGTAGATAAAAATGGATAGTATGAAGTTACCTATAATTTATCATTTAAGTATTCACTTATACTATAGTAGGATTTGTTTACAAGGAAAAGCTTCAATTTATTGATAAAGATATTATATTTATTTAAATTCTTTATTATTTCGGGCAACTTATTATAAATTTTTATAGACATTACAAAGGTACTATTGGAGTGCATTTTTAGTCGCGATTTTGGTAAGTTGAGTCTATTTTTGTGTCTTAAAATAATTTTCGTTTGTATGTCCTCTCTTTTTGTAAAGAATTCTGGGTACTTACGCACAAACTTGCAGACTTCAAAAATATAGAGACAGGGTAGGGATAAAATATTTAATTCCTGAAAATAGGGTTTACAGCTATCGGTGACTTCACTATTTACTAAGATTCTAATTAGTTTTTTTTGTAGGGTAAATAGCGTGGGCGCGTCAGTGCTGTTGCCCCATAAGATGACACCGTATTTGAGCCATGCGTAGGCGTACGCGTAATATGTTACTAGTGCAGTTTTAAAGTCTGTGGTTTTTTTGATCTCGCGGAGGGCGTATGAAAATTTAGATATTTTCGCTCTTACTTTCTGAATGTGTGACTTCCAATTTATGTGTGTATCAATGTTTAAGCCTAGTAGTGTGAATTTATCAACTACTTCCAGTGGAATGAAATTATTTTAGTTTTATTGAAGTTAATTTCTAGGTTGTGTTCAGTCATCCAATTTGTTGTAGAATCTAGTATGGAATTTAATTTATCATTAAGATTGATGTTATTTTCGCATGAAGTAAGTATTGATATGTCATCCGCAAATAGGACACATGGCTCATTAATGTTATTAGGAAGGTCGTTTACGTAGACAAGAAATAAGAAACACCCTATTACGCTTCCTTGCGGGATTGAGGCGGTTATTTGTTTACTGTCGGATCTAATTAATTCTATTTCATTTTTGCTGTTGTTGTAATATTCGATTTCAACCAGTTGTTCCCTATGTTTTAAATAAGATACAAACCAGTCATAGCATTTGCCGCGGAGTCCTATACTATATAGTTTATTTAATAATATTTCAAATTGAACTTTATCATATGCTTTAGTCATATCAAGCAGAAGTCCTACTGCGTACTTTTTATCATTAATAATATCAAGGGCTTTTTGAATGTATTTGTAAACGGCCAAGATAGTGGAACGGTTTTTTCGGAAACCATTTTGGCAGTCATTAAATATATGATATTTTTCACAAAACGCATAAACTCGATTACACATGGCTTTTTCGAATATTTTGGAAGCTGTCGGTAAGAGGGCAATGGGGCGGTAATTATTCGGATCAGTTTTAAAATTCTTTTTGTGTATAGGTTTTATTAGAGCTTTTTTTAAAAGATTGGGGAAAGCTCCTTCTTCAAATGATTGTTTTAATAATTTATAAAAAGGTAAAGTTAATTCATCTGCGCATTGTCTTAATAAAGTAGGTGGAAATTCATCAAGGCCGTGACTTTTTTTATTTTTCAAATTTTTTATTAGTGTGTTCACCTCGTAAGGATCAATTGGACTAAGGAAGATTGAATTCTCTGTAGGGCATACAACTGGAGATCTTTTCGGTTTTCCGGTTGAGTTGTTCGTAGCCTCTCCGATAGAAGCAAAAAAATCATTAAATATGTTTGCTACCTCTTTGGGTTCAGAAGTTAAGCTATTATTCATTTGAAGGCTTATGTTACATTTCTCACTTGCTATTTTTTTGTTTGTACGTTCATTTGTACATACTATGATTGGCACTTCGACCAAAATTATGCTGTCTAATTGTGTTATTATTTAAACTACTCAAAGATTCTTTTATAGCCAGTTGATGACACATGGGACTTAAATCTACATCATCATCAGCTACCCAGCCTTTTCCCAACTATGTTGGGGTCGGCTTCCAGTCTAACCACATGCAGCTGAATACCAGTATTTTATTTGGAGCGACTACCTATCCGACCTTCTCAACCCAGTTACTGGGGTTAATACGATACCCCTTAGTAAGACTGGTTGTCAGAATTTCGGGCTTCTGACTATCCGTAACGACTGTCAAATATCTACAAATGACAGCCGGGACCGACGGCTTAACGTGCTTTCCGAGGCACGGAGCATTCTCGATATGATGGATTCACGGACCGACCTCTGACCCGTGCGGCTGTTATTATAGTTATATACCTAACTGGCGAAATGTGGGTGTATTTATTTACTATAGGTACGTTCAGCTCTGCCTAACCCTTCGGGGAAAAACAGACATGATGTTAAGTTAATAAAATAAAAAAAACGCTAGAAAAATGCCGTATATTATCGGTTACAAAGCAACGATCGTTAAAAACGCCAGACAACGTATAATAAATCATAGTTATCATTATTTTAATATAAGCCTGTCGCACTGTAAAGCCTTTGATAAAAACACAAAACCTATCTTCTATCAATAGATATATATATTTTTCAACTTTAGGTTCCACGAGACTAGTATTTTTCAACTTGAGGTTCCACGAGAGTGTAGTATTTTTCAACTTGAGGTTCCACGAGAGTGTAGTATTTTCAACTTGAGGTTCCACGAGAGTGTAGTATTTTTCAACTTGAGGTTCCACGAGAGTGTAGTATTTTTCAACATGAGGTTCCACGAGACTGTAGTATTTTTCAACTTGAGGTTCCACGAGACTGTAATATTTTTCAACTTGAGGTTCCACGAGAGTGTAGTATTTTTCAACTTGAGGTTCCACGAGAGTGTAGTATTTTTCAACTTGAGGTTCCACGAGAGTGTAGTATTTTTCAACTTGAGGTTCCACGAGAGTGTAGTATTTTTCAACTTGAGGTTCCACGAGAGTGTAGTATTTTTCAACATGAGGTTCCACGAGACTGTAGTATTTTTCAACTTGAGGTTCCACGAGACTGTAATATTTTTCAACTTGAGGTTCCACGAGAGTGTAGTATTTTTCAACTTGAGGTTCCACGAGAGTGTAGTATTTTTCAACATGAGGTTCCACGAGACTGTAGTATTTTTCAACTTGAGGTTCCACGAGACTGTAATATTTTTCAACTTGAGGTTCCACGAGACTGTAGTATTTTTCAACTTGAGGTTCCACGAGAGTGTAATATTTTTCAACTTGAGGTTCCACGAGACTGTAGTATTTTTCAACTTGAGGTTCCACGAGACTGTAGTATTTTTCAACTTGAGGTTCCACGAGAGTAATATTTTTCTACATGAGTTTCCACGAGACTGTTGTATTTTTCAACATGAGGGTCCACGAGACTGTAGTATTTTTCAACTTGAGGTTCCACGAGACTCTTGTATTTTTCAACATGAGGTTCCACGAGACTGTAGTATTTTTCAACTTGAGGTTCCACGAGACTGTAATATTTTTCAACATGAGGGTCCACGAGACTGTAATATTTGTCAACATAAGGTTCCACGAGACTGGAGTATTTTTCAACATGAGGTTCCACGAGACTGTAATATTTATTAACTTGAGGTTCCACGAGACTGTAGTATTTTTATACTTGAGGTTCCACGAGACTGTAATCTTTGTCAGGGAAGTTTATTTTTGGAACGAACTTCCTTATGTCACGTTATACTCTGTACACTTTGCGAATGAGAGCTAAACCGAAAAAAGTGTAACATTATAACCGTCAAGACATTTTTGTTTTTTTCATTTAGTTACTCTCAAACGTTGTTTATTTATTTCCTTTCCTGTTATTTATTTAATACATAACATACAACAAAAGGATCTTTATCTACTTACCTCTAGTTAATAAATAAAGTTTTTCTGTGTCTCGAGAGATTTTGCAGACAATAAATATCTTTTTAGATTATAAAAATGGTTGTGTATTTTTTTCGTAAATATTCAGTAGGTTGAATAACATTAATGTTTTTATTACATCAACATACGAGTATTGTTGTTAGTATGAATTGTTGTTCGGCTGTCGGACGTACCTCAGGACCTACTGAATGGGTCCTTAAGGACAGACTGCGTCAGACTTCAGTAAAAGCTGCATGAAAAGATATTACGTTCCAGTCAATAAAATTATACCGTGTCTATTTTATTTATTCCCTTTTTCAAATAATCACTGCACTACCTACAGTGTATGCTAAAGGAAAAATTATGAAACACTTTCCCTAAACTCGTCAGAAAAACAATGAAACACTTTCCTACTCTAGAACCTCCTTCCTTCTCCTTCTTTCCTCCTTCTCCTTTTCTCTGACACCAGGTTAGTCGCCACAAACCACACGAAAAGAAGAAGAGACTTTCCTACTGTTTTAACAAGATCATTTCAGCCGAAAGACGTCCATTGTTGGACATAGGCCTCCTCCAAACACCGCCACTTCAACCAGTTCTGTGCTTCTCGCATCCAGCGGATTTCTGCAGCCTTCACAAGGTTATCAGTCCATATTGTGGGAGACCTTTCAACGCTACGTATTCCGTCGCCACTCCAGAACCTTTCCGTCCCATCGGCAATCTGTTCTGCGAGCAATGTGCCTTGTGCCCTGCCCAGTGCCAACTTAACAATATGTCGCATCAAAATTAAAATTAATGAATGCTTGTATACCATGCTGACACGAAACGACATGGCAGTTGGTATACAAGCAAGCTTGATATTGTAGAAACTAATTATTCAAAGACACATCTGATCTATTATGAAAATTAAATTCATATGACGTCATATCCTAGCCAGTTATTCGACTCCGAGGAACGTGAGGAATGTCCATTATATTATGGCCAGCGTACCTAAGTCCTCGACGAGGAGATATGAAGCGAAGGGTCATGAATATTTCATGGGGGACGTGATGTATTGCGTTTTACTGTCAAACTCGGTTCTATCCGTGACGTCATTGACTTTAGGCAATGTTGTAGTCACAAAGTTGTTTTGATTCTTGTTATTGGTTGCGTTAAGCTTTGGATAACTATTAAGATATGATAATTCTTTATTGACATAATAGGTTACAGAAACTTGTCTGAAGCCTCTGACTCCTGAACTAGGTGTACCTGTATGTCAGGAGTCAGAAGGAGTCATTAAGTAATGTGTAATTAACTAAACTGCCTCGTTGGTCTAGTGGTCGCAAGCGAGACTGCTGAGCAGGAGGTCCTGAGTTCGACTCCCAGGTCGGGCAAAAGTGTTGTTGGGTTTTTCCAACAGGAATTTGTCAGTAGCAGCCCGGAGTCTGGATTTGTACCCGGTTGATGGCAATATGCTCGCCTCCTGTTACATGGATGGGACTTAAACATGACTGGCTAAATGTGGGTGTACTCTACAGGTGCACCTCTGCCTAACCCTTCGGAAAATACAGTCGTGATGTTATGTAATTGATTAACTTTTGGTATTTGTATATCTATATGCTTTTCTTTTTCATATTACTTATACAATTCATTAAGTATCAATTCTTCTTTTCACTTCCTTTCATTTGTAGCTAAATAATAACAGCCGCACGGGTCGAGCGGTCGGTTCATGGATGGGTGACCATCCATTACATATCGAGACCCCACCGTGGCTCGGCAAGCACGATATGCCGTTGGTCCCGGCTGTCATTCGTCGATCTTTGAAAGCTCAAAAGTCTGTGTGTTACCCAGTAGGTTTAACTGGGTTGTGGAGATCAGACAGGCAGTCGCTCCATGTAAGATACTGGTGTTCAGCTGCATCCGGTTAGACTGGAAGCCAACCCCAATATAGTTGGGAAAATGCTAGGCAATTTGGTATTGACTGATGCGGTTCTATCTTATAATCATCTAGCTTAATAGGCATAATGATAACTTACTGCAGGGGTATTTAGTCTGAACAGCCCAAAGCGAATGGGCCGCGGGCCATTCGAACGTAAACAAAAATCGTCTACGTTCCAAAGGATTGGTAATAAAAGGATTGTGTGGTTTTATGAAACCACGGTAAAAGTGAAACTTTTAAGCGGCGCCGCCATTTTGGCCTTGGCTGCTCTGACGAGCGCCTTTCATTTTATCCCTACTCTGCGGCCGACCGTCACGCGACATGCAACACACAGACGAAAAAGTTTGAGACGATGTAATAAAAGTTTCATTTTAAAAATATAATTCCATGCTGCCATTTCATTATTCTAAGGTAGCCATCTTGTTATAAACTTTGGGCGACCGAGCTCTGCTCGGGTGAAAATATGAAGAAAACGAATTTTCCTAGCTAGATCGATTTTTAGCTTTATTGCAACTTTCATCGAAATCGTTAAAGCCCTTTTCGAGAACGTGATATGATAACAAATACAAATATTGCTCATTTTATTATAATAAGTTCCTAAAACAAAGTCAGACATTTGACATTCAAGACAAACATTACAATGTTCAATGTTCTTCATCCATTCTTCCCTATCATTCACTCCCATCTCTTTCATTTTATTCCTCACACAGTCCATCCATCTTTTCTTTGGTCTTCCTCTCCCTCTCCGTCCTTCAACATTTATACAGGATAGCAGGGAAAAAAACAGCTGTTTCATAGAAAAGTGCAATACCTACTCGGTCAAAATGTACGGAACAGCAGATTTAAAAAAAAAAAACCGACGAAAAATTTCAACGCAGCGGGGTTCAGAATCATGTACTGAATCCATGGTTTTCGCGTCGATATACATTTATCTTTTAGTCTTAAGCGTTTTCACTGCTACTTTGTTAACAATAATAACCCTGATGTTACCATATTATTAAGTAACTCTTGCTTTTCTTTTATTTCTCCATTGACAAAAAAAACATTTTTAACATTATTGCTTACGTCGCCGTTCAAAAGATTGTGGTACTTTAATCAAATATGATATTCTTTGAAGCCCGCAAAGAAAAAGATGACATAAAAGACTTCCCAGAACTCACTGAAGATGTTATGATATTCAGGCTTTTAGCATATCAATGGATTATTGTCAGAAAAATGTTTTATATGTCATTCTTTTGCTTCAGTTTAATAAGGATAATAATAAAGCTTCCGAAAATCTGTGGTTGACAAAAAAATAATACAAAACTTCCGAAAAAAATACTAAGTTTCCGAAAAGTCAATATGTTGTGCTACAAAAATTAGTGACAGAAACGAATCGCTGCAAAACCGACTCCGCGTAGTCTTGTCTGCCCTACCCCTAGAGTGTAATTTAAGCCCGCATAGGTGCAGAGGGGCGAGGCGGCCCGCGAGCTGAGGAGCAAGTGATTTTATAAAACCATTTTTTTTTTAAACCATCTGCGACGATAAGCTCGCGTGGGACCGCCGGAGCCTCGCAGCGCTGGAGCCGTGACAGAAACCATGCCTGCTGCATATTGCATGCTCGGTTGCATGCTGCATACATAGTGTATGCTTGTTTGCATGTTTGAAAATGATTACGTCAGCAAATTCTGTATAAATTTTTCGGAATTTTCAGTATTTTATTCGGTCGTTTCTTTATTTGTATTCGCATTTAAGTTGTCGGAAAATTAGTATTTATAGAGTATGCACATATTTAAATTTTTGTCCAGGGCGTTTATTACTACCCGTTTAATAATCACAAAATTTTTATGTTCTTTACACTTATTATCTCAAAATTAAAATATTTTATTTCACCTAAACCTACATGGGAACTTATGAAAGATTAGAAGCTAGGTGCACTATGATTTTGAAGTATATATAATTAACAACTTATACCTAATCTTCAATATACATTATTCAACATGTTCGCTTATCTCTTGGCAACAAAACAAACAACACAAAGCCGACGCTTCACTCTTTGTTCATTTTACCTTTCATTCGGCTTTTTTTCACTTAAAGAGAAAAGTAAAAATACACAAAATAATCAAAAGTGAATTCATTAGTGAACTGATCCAACGATGTCGGATTTCGGCACGGTCTTTGACTCGCCTACCGAATGATCGAAAAATCGAATGAAAGGAACAGATGAATGTTCAGTCGTTTGTACGTGGAATATAACATAAATGAACCATTCACTCGAGACAAGCGTCTGAAATCGGCTTAGCTAAATATTTTAAGCACATTAAAGTGTAAATGGTCTATAATGTGGTTCCAATTTCAAAAGTTAAGCAACATCCTTTTTTCAAGTTTATCTTGAAATTCTCAAAACGCTGTCGTTTTTAGGGTTCCGTACCTCAAAAGGAAAAAACGGAACCCTTATATTCTGAAATTCATATCAAATACTCAGATCTACTGTCCATTGGAGCTGTGAAAAAATCAAGCTTCTAAGCCAACGCAATCAAAAGATACAGCCGTTTATGCTGCAAATTTTCGACACTCGCAAGGGAATCAAAACCTACAGGGTACTTCCCGTGAACTCAGAATCTTTCAATTTGGTACGAAGCAACGTCTTATAGCACAGTAAAGGAAAAATTGCGAAAAGCATAAATTTTTAGTTACATCATATAATAAAAATAAATCATTTTAAACCCCTTTCCTCATGAACGCGGTTTTCGCGACTCGCACTAGGCCAGTTTTTATAAAGAGGTCACGAAGTATGTAATTCTAACCTTCCTGAAATAATATACCTACCCAAAGTAACCTGAATTTAAAGCCCGGACACTTGACAAAGTGATGTGCTAGTAGACTCGAGCTTTTATTATAAATAATGTGAGTTACGTCTCACAGTATCATCAATCATGTTGCTACGTAAGGGCAATGATTAACTACATAGTACATACAACGTTAGATAATATATCTTTTCAACAAAGGAAATATTAGTACCTATTTCAGCCGTTTTTACAGCAGCTTCAATTAATTTTATCTTTTACCTTTCTATATCTAATTATCTTTTTTTGAAACGAAAACGTCTTTAGACGCGTTGGACATTTTTCAGATGGGAAAAAACAATTGAACTCGCGACACCGCTACCAACACCTCATTTTTGTAAACGCGATTTTGCTCTTTATTTATATACTAGCTGATCCCGGCAAACGTTGTTTTGCCAATTATTTGTTTGGGGTGGACAACCCTTATCACTTAGGGGTATGAAAAATAGATAGTAGCTGATTCTCAGACCTACTGAATATGCATATAATATTTGGTAAGAATCAGTAAAGCCGTTTCGGAGGAGTAAGGTAACTAACATTGTGACACGAGAATTTTATATATAAGAAGATATACGTTACGGATCAATTTTCTATGCAAGTATTTTGAAGTGAAAACTTCTTTAGGCGCGTTAGGCATTTTTGAGATGGGTCTAAACCATTTATTTCGCGACACCATGACGACACCTCAGTTTTGTTAACGCGATTGTGCTCTTTATTCATATTCCGTTAAGGATCAATGTTCTATGAAAGTATTTTTACTTTAAAGGTTTCGGAAGTATTATTTTTTGTAAACGCGATTGTGCTCTTTATTTAGATAAGGTTACGGACCAACGTTCTATACAAGTATTTTTTTTTCCACCAAGGCGATCTTGTTCAAGTTTTCACTTCTGTCGGCACTCCCGGAGTGCCACTGTTTTTTTTAAATATTTTGTTTTTTGTTGTGGAATGGGCCTGATCTCGATCTCGCTTGATGGAAAGCGATGGATGAAGTCTACGATGGAACGAGCGTACCCAGAAGATACCTGTTCACTCTAACTTTACTTCAAAAACCCAACAACACTTTGCCCGACCCGGGAACCGAACCCAGGACTTCATGCTCAACGGTAGCACTTGTGACCACTACACCAGCGAGATAGTCAAACATAATTCGTTTATTCAAATAAAGGCTCTGGCAGACACACGCGACGCGACTCTGGTAGAACAATTTCTATGAAAACTTCAGGGAAATTGTTAAACTGGTGTCGCGCCACGCCTGTCTGTGGAGCCTTAAAAACTCGCCCTTATCTCTCTGGATGTTACTCAAGAACATTTATGCTTTAGGCGTAGTGAAAATGTTTTTGAACGATAAAAGGGAAACAGAAATTTCTTGACGGCTTCCACACGAAGCTGTCACATTCAGTTTTCGAGACCGTGTTATTACATGTGTATTTTGTGTACCGCCCGGGAGTAAACTCATTGTTGACAACGAAATATATTTCGCAGGAAATAAACCTTAGCAATAATAAACTGCCTACCTGTATTATTTACTCTGTGCCTGTACTTAGTAAGTAGAGAAATATATATGAAAATGTTGAGAGCAGTGAAAATTTTTAGTGATTTCTTGTAATAAGCAAGGTAGAACTTGTGAGATATGGCTTAACAAAGACATTACTATGAAACTGAAGAACTATATATACTAAAAAAAAGTGGTGGCACTCCGGGAGTGCCGACAGAAGTGAAAACTTGAACAAGATCGCTTTGGTGGAAGAAAAATACTTGTACAGAATATTGGTCCGTAACCTTATCTAAATAAAGAACACAATCCCGTTTAAAAAAAAAAAACTTCCGAAATCTTTAAAGTAAAAATACTTGCATAGAACATTGATCCCTACTTAAATATAAATAAAGAGCATAATCGCGTTTACAAAACCTTTAAAAGTAAAAATACTTGCATAGAACATTGATCCGTAACGTAATTTAAATAAAAAGCACAATTGTGTTTACAAACATGAGGTGTCGTCATGGTGTCGCGAAATGAATGGTTTAGTTCCATCTCAAAAATGCCCAACGCGCCTAAAGAAGTTTTCACTTCAAAATTCTTGCATAGTAACTCATCATCATCATTTCAGTCCAAAGACGTCCACGGTTGGACATAGGCCTCCCCCATGCATCGCCACTTCGACCGGTGCTGTGCTTCTCGCATTCAACGGATTCCTGCGGCCTTCACAAGGTCTTCGGCCCACCTTGAAGCCTTTCAACGATACGTCTTCCAGTACGCGGTCGCCACTCCAGAACCTTTCGGCCCCATCGACCATCATTTCTGCGAGGAATGTGCTCTTCCCTCTGCCACTTAAGTTTGGCAAATCTTCAGGCTATGTCGGGTACCTTAGTTCACCTGCCGATCTCTTCATTTCTGATTCCATCACGGAGTACGGAAACTCCAAGCTTAGCCCTCTCCATTGCCTTTGGGTGACTAACCTTCTAATGAGGTCCCCGTCCAATGTGAGTAACCACGTTTCAGTGCCATAGATCATCACTGGCAACACGCTCTGGTCAAAGACTAGTCTTGAGACACTGCGGCATGTGAGACGAGAAGATATTACGTAGGTAGCTTCCTGAGCACTGCCCAGCCGAGTTGGATTCCACAATTGACCTTACTGGACAGTTTGTTCGATCTTCTTAAGGGTGGGTGTAACATGGGCATTTGACATTTGACATGACCGTCTATCTTGAATAGTACTAAAGAAACCATATAGGTAGGTAAGATAGTCCGCCATTAATAAATTCACAAATCAGAAACTACGATACTAGTTGTATAAAACTTTTTACAAAAAAAAAACAACCGACCTCCAAAAAAACACACTACAAAGTGAAAAATAAATTTAATTTCGGAAGTCGGTGTCTTGGGTTTTGTATTTTCGTTTTTTGCCACCACCGACTTCCGAAATTAAAGTTATTTTTCACTTTGTAGTGTGTTTTTTTGGAGGTCGGTTGTTTTTTTTTGTAAAAAGTTTTTATTTTTCACTTTTTAGTTGTGGTACCTACCCCACACACATTCGAATACCACTACCTGCTACCAGTGACAGAAACTTATCATATCATCTACATACTAAGTGGGGAAAAAATACGTATTTTGTAGCTAACTCAAAAACTATCCAAGCAAAGTTAATAAAATTTATATGGGACCAATTCGAGAGCACACCCTTTCAAACAAAAAAAGAATTTTCAAAATCGGTCCACAATTGACGGAGAAATCGGTGGACATACATAAAAAAACATACGCGACGAACATATAACCTCCTCCTTTTTGGAAGTCGGTTAAAAATACAAATTGCTGATTGGATTAGATTTTAATAAAGTCTTATAAAATAAAATAAATATTTTAAAAGAGAGAGATAAGAAATAGAAAAATAATTTTATAAGAGTCAACCTTTTCTTAATTCAAGAGTTGATAGCCTAAACTTAAATATGAAAAAGCCTTACAAATGGAATAACAGATTTTTTGTGTCTTTATTAAGCAAAGCTTTTTATACCGAGAAACTCTCAAAGTAACGAACTAAAACATGAAAAAGAAATGTTTATTATTTATTTCTTTCCGCTTTTCTGTCTTTCCTTATTTTGTTAGGCTTCGTGTCTGTATATAAATATCAAACGGTTTTCACGAACACGAACTGTTTTTCTTTTTCTTTTATTTTAAGTCACGTTTCTTTTGTGTACCTATCTTTTATTTTTCGGAGAATATTATTTATGGATAGGGCTGTTTTGCACGTGGAAGAAGATATTTTTAATTTTCAGTGGCGTGTACTTTATAACTTTTCTGTATAAAAAACCTGAACAATGTACTTACTTAAAGTACAAAATTGTGATAAGAATTTGTATGAAAAATCAATGTGATTCGCGTTCTCCCTTCGTATGAAAGTAAATAAGATAAATAAATGCTAAATCCAAATTTATACAACATAATACATTTTCACGTAATGTAGTAAAAAGCTATCTCCAGATCGTATATACTTAATGGTCGTAACATAAAACCGCCTCTTCCATGTTTTATTCCCGAAGGACCAAATTTATGAACGCAGTACAAAATACTGGCATGAAGGACCAATTCTTTTTTGTTGCTTACTAAAATCATAGTATAAAGAGAGGAAGTAAGTTATCTTCATAGAAACGCACCGCGCGCGGCTTGTATGTGTGCGTGGCTTGTATCTATGCGTCGCCGCACGCACACTTAACAAAATCTCGGCTGTTTTAGAGTGCGCCAGTCGGGGCTAACGCCACACAAGGTTTGCACGTCGCGGCTTTTTGGCACTGCTAAATGTATGAAAAATGAGTGATAATCGCAGGAGAAATTATTGATGTGCGTTTGGGTGTCTAAATAATTCATCGATTCCAAAGTTGTCTCTGTTCAGATTACCTACTGAACAGAAAAGGTAACCAAGTCGCATATAATTTTTACTTGATGGTGAGATACCTTCTTATTTTTTGTTGTGTTAGTTATCTATCAGACAGACGAAGTAGGCAGCCTACTTTCCCACTAAAATGTATTAGGTACCTACTTTTGATCTGTCAATTGATATGCCGCTAATGCTCTCTCTTGATATGCCCGATTTCTCAGTATTGTAGGTATAGTAAAGTAACTAAGTACTTACAGTTATAAAATCATAATCAAATATTTGACGAATTGTGAATCAATCAGCCATTTTCTAGGCACTGAATTAAAATTTAAGTAGTTAAAAGTGACAACCCTGAGACAGGCAAGTATGGTAGGCAATTATATCGCGGATTGGGCCTGAGATAGCCTACTTGAACTCTTTATACTATGCTAAAATATAAACAACTTTTTGATAGTTAAGGCTCTTTCAAAGAGGCGCGACACGCGACGCGACACAAAGACACCGCTCGTCGCGCGACGAGCGGTGCCCTTATGTCGCGTCGTGTGTCGCGCTGGTCTGCACGAGCCTTTAAGTTTATTAAGGCCCTTTCCTCACTGGTCGGTACGTCTGCGGTGCGACATCGTTTCGGTACCGCGTGACGTCACGCGTTTTACTGCATCGGTACCGAAAGCTTACCGAGCGCAGTATATATATACAACGTGCCGTTAATGAAACATTTCATATATACAACGTGCTGCTACAATGGCGACATTAATTTAACACACGGGTAGGGCTAGTGGCCAGTAATCATAAAAATGTAATAAGAAAATATAATTCAATCATTGAAAAATTTCAAACGCTCGTCGACTCAGGGCTCTCCCTTTCCTTCAATTCGCCTTCTCTTTGCACGTTATTCGTTTTATTTTCATTGAGTCGTTGTTACGATCCATGATCCCGGTAAATGACCTCTGCGCTACAGTTGTTAAGTACAGGTTGCACCAAGACTATTTCAGAAAATTGAAAATAAATCAATAAATATTAACGTTTAATTAAATTAAATCTTCATAATTATGTATAGGATACATATACTCTTTGTATAATGTACAAGTACGCTAATTAAGTGCCGTGCTTTCCTATAATTTAGATACATGTGAGATCTATAATTATGACTGATAGACTAGGTTAATGCTGTGTATCTGTTTAGTTAATAAGCCTTTATATAAATAAATATCGATTACTGGAGGAAAAACCTACGGGTAAATACCGGGAAATTGACAATACTATTGAGCTTTCAGTGAAGTTTTTACGTTTGATTTTTTTGCAGAGAGCTTCCAGGAATTTTCTTTGTTTTCTGGTTTTATTGTTTGGTGTTGACGTTATTTTTATTTTCATGCAACAATAGAGTTTTGCCCTGTAGAATGGTTGTGCTATTTACAGAACCGGAACCAGTAGTGAAACCACAACAAAGCCTTAACACGACTACGAGCGGACTGCGTGTGGTACAAAGGATAAGAACCTGGAACAGGTGGCCTAAATATAAACTGACATCCGAGCCGAAGATACCCTTAAAGCCTTCCTCAACTGACAGGTACCCTAAATACCTAAGCAATTAAATTTATAGGGATTTACGTCTCACAAAAACCCGATCCCAAACTTAGGTTAGAAATGAGTTTTATTTCGTCGTTCCGATTTCAACTTTCTAAGAATTTTCCGGCCAATTGCCCCGGAAAATTCGAGATTAGGAATCCTTTAAACCCTTTTTAATGGTTTGCTTTGTCACAAAAAGGTCTTATATTTCATTGTTTTTTTTCGTTACTTACAATATTTTTGTTATAGGCAAAGAATTAAAATGTTAACTGAGGGCTTCAATGAATATTTTAATTCTTTGCTGTTTTTAATATTAAAACTAACTGTGTTGGGTTATTTTTTCATCTTTATACGAATTTAACAATTACTTTGTCGTGTTTGAATGGTAAGATAAAATAAAATAAACAATCTACCTAGCCTTTTCTTAACTATGTTGGGGTCGGCTTCCAGTCTAACCAGACGCAGCTGAATACCAATATTTTACATTGAGCGACTGCCTATCTGACCTCCACAACCCAGTCACTGGGTAATACGATATCCCTTGGTAAGAGACTGGTTGTCAGACTTTCGGGCTTCTGACGAACCGTAACAACTGTAAAAGATCCACGAATGACAGCTGGAACCAACGGCTTAACGTGCTTTCCGAGGCACGGAGGAGTCTCGGTATGTAAAGATGGTCACCCATCCACGGATCAACCTCAAAAAGTGTAGCTTAACCTGATGGATCGACCCGTGCGGCTGTTATTATTTAGCCACGAGCTCCTCGGTAAGATTAAATTAATGAGTGGTAATACCTAAAGAAACAAACTAGGTATTTTTAATGATAAGTTGCATGTTTGTAATTAAATAAATACTATGTCAGCAGGTCATATCGTTCGCATAAGAGATGTCAATACTAAGAACTGCACTATCGAACATAACATTTAACTATTATCTTATCTCTAGTACCTACAGGTAAAATCACTGAAATGCATTAGACAGTTAGGCACACTACACTTTCGAGTGCTGACAGACCGGTATATCAGACGTTCTACATAAATATTTACTATAGTAGTATTAGTACATATACTTACTTAGTATTATAATATTTTAATTATTTTGAATGTGAAACCTTTTTTTTAAGTGAAAACTTCTTTAGGCGCGTTGGGGAATTTTGAGATGGAACAAAACTATTGATTTCGCGACACTGTGACGACACAAGCTTTTGACCATTCAAAAGACATCAACACGTTGATTACCGTAGTGCCGATTTTTTTTCAAGTTTTCGCATTTTTATTTATTTTTTTATTATGGTTTGGCTGTTTGAGTAATTTATACGGCCTACCCAAATGTCCTTTCTTTGGTATTGTTCGTCAAATTGTTGAGCTCCTTAAGTTTTCAGTAAATTGAGCTGCACGATTACTGACAAATGCGTGCACTGTTTCAGATACCAATCAACATGGTCTTCATATGATCTGACCAAAATTATGTCTGAAAAAAGAGACATCTGAGTTTGTTTCGGTCTTTCTTCTCAGAGTAGTCAGATTGGAAACGCTCATAATTTTTTAAAAATATGATTGACGTGTAAAAGTGTTTGTACAAACCTACTTACGTTATTGTTCGTTATTGTTCTAAGCAGATGTTATTAGTTACATTGTGTTTACTATACATTATTTTCGCTAACGACTCAGGATGGTTTCAATCCAAGGACACTGATCATGTTTTTATAGTCCCCTAATTACTTTGAAATTTAATTGACTAATTTTATCATAAGTATATTTCTATGTTGAGTTATGATGACATTACTACATTTTTTTATTTCTAAGTTCTAAGTTGGATTGTTAATTGCTTTCTGTAATGGATAAATGTATTATTATTTATATTTGTACGTCGTTATGGCAGTTTTACTAAGGGGTATCGTATTACAAAGTAACTGGGTTGCGGAGGTCAGAAAGGTAGTCGCTCCATGTAAAATACTGGTATTCAGCTGCATCCGGTTAGACTGGAAGCCGACCCCGACATAGTTGGGAAAAGACTAGACAGATATGACTGTGATAGAATTTAATGTGACATCTTGTCACATTCATGCTATGTGTGTGTATACTCATGTTTTGGACAAATAAATAATCAAATCTTATCTTATCTTTGCAGATGAGTTAGTGAGTAAAAGAGCTCTTCGCAAAGGACCAATTTCTTAAAGCAGTGATCCTTTGTTCGGAGAAGATCAACCTTAAGCCTTAGTCCTGTCGAAAGAAAAGTTAACGCACTACCATATTGCTACAAATCCTTCCTAATTGTTCTATGTAATGTTTAGAAATAAAAGAGGAAAGACACATAACCTGACTGGAAAATAAATTAATCTAAACAAAATCAATTAATCTGCCTAGCCTTTTCCCAATAATGTTGGGGTCGGCTTCCAATCATCATCTAACCGGATGCAGCTGAATACCAGTATTTTAAATGAAGCGGCTGCCTATCTGACCTCCACCATAACCGAGTAACACGAGACCCCTTGGTAAGATTGGTTGTCAGACTTTTGGGCTTCTGACTACCCGTAACAACCATCAAAGGTCTACGAATGACAGAAAGGGCCAACGTCTTAAGGTGCTTGCCGACGCACGGAGGGTTTCGATATGTAATTGATGGTCACCCATCCACGAAATGACCGCAGCCAGGGTAGCTTAACCTTAGATTGACGTGGGGCTGTTATTATTAATTATTCATAATTTATTTTCAGAATAAAACATTCCATACATTGTTAGTAATTAGTACTTATAACTATGTCAGTAAATTATTATTTACAATTCCGCTATTTAATATTATATAAGGCACCTCCAGATCCGTGAACGGTGTTCCAGTGCCTCACAACCGGACAATCCACCCTTCCCAAAATAGTATTCAGAAGGCTGTTGGTGCTGCCCCGCCCGCGGCGCATCAGGGAGGCCGCTCTTTTTCTTACTATTGCCCTAAAACAGTCCGTGCTGGCCTTCGCAAACATACCTGATGCACTGCAAAAGCGAGGCAATCCTAACAGCATCCTAAAACCATTATTGTACTCCTGTACCGTCCCCGTAGGGCATTGAAAGATCTACGCGTATAACGGACCCACAGGCTGCAGGTATAAAATGTCTGGCAGTTTTTAATAGCTACTAGCCTCTCAAAAATCAAAACTTTAGAGCATGAATGCGAAAACGATCAAAGCCTCACATAAATCGTGACCTCTTTTTCTAATTAGAAGTCTAATTTATGTAATTGTCTCATACAGTCACGCAGTTGGATCTCTATTCCTTTTAGCCTGGAATGAGCAGACGAAGTAGGTAAAATGTTCGAGTCCATTACTTTAATTAAAAGGAAGGACGTACTTTGTCTTTGTAATTTGTGTTACGTTTATTTAATTAGTTCTAAGACCATCCTGTCTGTGTCTTTGAGACTTGACAAAGAGTCAATTATTTGTGGATGAAAAACAGCGTTCATTTTAGCAACAGAAATTAAGAAAAAGGAAAATTGTTTCTAGAAAAAGAGAAAAGTCTTACAGGTGGTTTCGCGTGAAACAGTGTTTTTTTTCATGTCTCAAAAGAGTAATAATTCTGTATCATGCACGTGCTAGTAAGCTCTAACCGATGAGATAAGCTCCATGAGGCAGAGTAGGCCTTGAAATAACCAGTAACCACAACTTGTCACTCGTCGTAGAGTGACAAGTTGTGGCTAATGTTTTAGTCGCTGCAGCCAAAGATTAAGAGAAGGTCACATACAAAGCCGTGAAGACCGTCCTAATCCTTTGAACTTATCCCATTTGATTTGATAGACGGATTCAGAGTGTCCTTAGATTACTTAGATTAAATAACTTTGGAATGCCTTTCAAATTCTTCAAGGTTAAAAAGCCTATAAACAAACGAACGCAGTCCTTTTGGATCCGCGGACCAAAGGACCAAAAAGTTTAAAGAAAAGTTCGAATTAAAGAATTAAAAAGCAAACATTTTTTATACCCGTGTACACTATAAAAAAGCTTCGACACAAATTAAATAAGTAAATAATGAACGTAAATATGTCAAATAAGTAGTCGAACAACTTGCAGCTCGTTTAAAATGCAAATATAAACTATAAATTATGGTTGTGTTTTCATTTTATTCTTTTAAGCTTGGCTGGTTAGTAAAGAATTTTAATATCCTGTAGACTTTATAAGTTATCTACAAAAGATCCTACCTTGCCTTGGTATTAAATATTTATGCATAGAAACATAAAACGTTCCCAACATGTATATTTTATATTTATGGTTCTCGCATCTGCTGCATAGTTGAAATGATAAACATGCAAGATTCTGGTAGAGAACGCCATGTTGCATTAAGTACACATATGAAGAAAAGTTTAAATAAATAAATAAAAGCTTGGGTTTCAAACAAACCAGAAACAAAACGGAGATGATGGTCCTTTATTAAAAGTCGAGGAGATTATTGGATGCTATTATAACGATTTATGTCCAATTTTAGATGCAATCAAGTAGTCGCAGAATCATTTATTCAAACATTTGATCGACACCTATGTATCCCGTTTACCAATACAAAAACAAATTATGTTTATAATGTTTGAGTTTCTGAAGAAACCCGCGTTCAATATTTTATGTGAAACAAACAAACGCTGCCGAAATATCTGATAATTGGCATCTTTCTAAATATTTGGATCATCAGCGACGGCGCTGAAAAACGGCAGACGCTTCGGAAAGTGTAAATGACGCGACGCATCAGGAAAACCGCTGGCTTAACATTATTATTAATTGATATAAATGCGCAATAATAATTAATACAAATGAGGAAATAAAATACCTTAATTCCAAAAATCAACTCTGACCTGCAAAGGACACTAATGATAGTTGACAGCGTTAATTAGGATGTCAATTATAATTGTACGTTTCCATGATACATAGCAATTGGAGCTGGCTTAACAAACAATTAGCCTGGCGCCGCATTCTGACCTGACCTGATTTATTACTTTTTTATTGCCCCATAAAACGAGCTTACAGAATGACCAGTCGGGACACAACATTCATGATGGTGTACACAAATCATTCCAGAGAAATGGCTGAAAAACAAACTGATAATAAGTTAGACACTTACCTTAGAACATTTATCGCGATTGTCCACAACAAAACACTGCTGAAAGTTGTGCAAAGCGTTCGTACACTCTGGGGTTTAGAAAACAACTGAGAGGCAGTGTTGGGCAACTTGCGCAGCACAGGATGCGCAGTGAGAGGGTTGAGGCTTCGGGAAGGAGCGAGCGCGGACCGCCGGCTGCGGAACCTGACTTATGAATGATATAGCCTGCGAAAGGTATCTTGTGTTAGTCGGGGCGCGGCGGGGGCGCGCGGGGAAGGGTTATATAACGTGCCCGATCGATACCGGGGGCGGGCGCGAGCGTAGGGCGCGAGCACAACCATTTTTCCTTTTTATCGGCGAACTATACATCGGCGGGTTATACTCTTTGTTTTATTGCGGCATTTGTTACACCCATCGGTTTAAAATTAAACGCTTTGTTAGTTTTTGCAATTGCATCGTGTAATTGGATGTTTTATTTAATAGGCGGGAAAATGGTTGGAAAAGCTCAATTTGAAAAGCTCTATTGTATGTTTCTGCAGGCTTCTGTTTTATGGAAATTTATTATTATTCAATATGATATCATAAGTAATACGTGGGACTTTGAGTCGAAATTCGAAACGCCAAATTGACACTCCAAAAATAAACATCCAAATTGACACTTCAAAAATAAACATGGCAGCATAGCTGTCATAGACCATCTTCCATTCCATTAGCTATTGATATAAAGAAAGTACCCACCGTATTTCCTCTGCCAAAGCCATAACGAACCTTTCTTTATGAACGGAGTTTAACAATAGGTGATAAAGGCTTTCATTCTATACGAGGTGCAGGGCAAATGAGCCGTTTCATACAATTAATTTTAAATTTAGCCCTGTAAGTCCAATTAATGAAGAATTATACACCTACTCGTAGGTACAAAATCAAGATGAAAGAAAACAGGATGACATCATCCGATTATCCAATGTTGCTCTCCCTTGTACGTAAGTATGTAAATTTATTTATTTGCATAAAATGTGGTAAATTTAAAGGATGTTACAGATATTTTTAGCACGGGACACGTTCCGCTATACGAGAAAATTTTACTTGTCCTGCATATAGTGCATTTTATGATGATGAAACTTTTGTCTCTCGAATCCTCTGGCTGACATACAGAAGGTTGGCAGTATAGATGAACTGGTCCTGTGGATTGTAAATTAGACATCATAAGTGTAACGAAAAATACATCCCTTTGTCCTTGACCTTCATCCAACTATCTAGCAGCTGCTTATGAAAATAATCCATCTCTAAAATATATAACACAAAGGTAGATGTGACTGTTCTGTTTAATCTAAACTCTATTTGGCTGATAGATATTTTCTTCTCTAATACATAATAAACTAAGGGAAATATTTAACTGGTCCTCTAAAAACTTATTGACCTTCTAATGATGAACGCTTTTTATAATTAATGAACCTCTTTAAGTTTTTGGATTTTTAGTGATGAACTCTTTGTTTAATAAATGAGCTTCTTTTTCCTCTCAGTTGGTCGCAGTAGATAAGCTAGAGGGTAAATGAATTAGTTTAGAACTGAAACTTAGCATTCGCGAGCCGAGCGAGCGAAGCGAGCGCTGCCGCGGCAGCAGTCGGCGAGCGTTAGATCCAAATTGATCGCATTTAAGTACTTGGCTTTTAGTATTTTTAGGATCCCAAAATAGGAATTATTTGAGATTGATAAAAAGAGACGCAGTACGCATATTAGAGTGTTAAATTTTTTATTGTGACAATGAGACGTACCGACCAATGTTTGGTTTTTACAATCCGGATCTAAGGACCAAACGTTAAAAAAAACAATAAATCATTATTTTCAATCATTCTGGAATGTACAAGAGATTTTTAATAACGTTCTCACCGCAAAAGCAATATTCTTTTCAATTTATGAAACGAGGTTGACTGTTTGACATGATGACTGAGCTTTTAATATTTCTGTGTTATTACGCCTAATGGGAACGCGTTAATAAAACAATTAAATGTGGTTGGTTTATAACATGTTTGTTGGACTAATGTTGACTTGAAATAATAGAAATTATGTACCTATGTTTACTGGGCAACCTTTCTAGGTCAAAGGTTTTTGGAAAATACGTTCGATAAATTAAATGTACCTTTATTCGTAAGTACTCTATATCAAACTGCCTAGTCATTTCTCAAATAAGTTGGGGTCCGCTTCTAGTCCAACCCGATGCAGTTGAATATCAGTATTTTACATGGAGCGACTGCCTATCTGACCTCCACAACCCAGTAACTGGATAATACGATACCCCTTGGTAAGACTGGTTGGCAGACTTTCGGGCTACTGACGATCCATAACGACTGTCAAAGATCTACGAATGACAGCCGGGACCAACGGCTTAACGTTCTTTCCGAGGCACGGAGGAGTTTCGGTATATAAAGATGGATCCTTTATTCGTACCCTCATATATCAAATATTATGGAACCTATGTAAAAAGTACCACAATTTTCCGAAGGATTGCTTGCCGTTTCTTGTTTTAATTAATTTTCATCAAAAAAACCCGCTATTGCACTGTCTTACCTTTAAGTAAACCTCCTGTTTATTTACTCCGGTTTTCATTCAATTTCATACATTTTTTCGGGTTCTTTTTTCAATCTACATAACTAGATATATTCTGTATATCTACAGTCATCTCTTTATTTACTATCTAACACTAAGTATATACTTATGCTACTCATTTTCAAACGATTAAATTCTTAGACGCATTTCGGCAATATTTGCAAGATTAAATTGAGCTTCACTAAATAAATTAGTTAATTCCGTACACAAGTTTATTTGGCAACACTATTAATAAACTCGTCGGTATTCTCCGAGCTTAATTAGTATTTTAGGTAATTTTAGTTCAAGAAATATTACCATAATTATGTCTGTGAAATTAGGGTAGATTTTTTAATTCCCTAAGGACCAGAGTTCATTTGGCATTGAGCACGATTTTGGGGCAGACCGTATTAGATAATTTGGGCAATGTGGCGTAAGGGAAGGTCATTTAGGCTTCTTAGGTAATTGTGTACGAGAATTATGTATGTTCTTTCTACCTACTAGTTACCGTCCGAAGTCGGGTCAAAAATAAAATAAACTGTGACTTTGACTTACGGTTTTTATTCAGTGTCCTTTATTTAAGTAGTTTTTACTTTTGGAGTAATTTATTTATTATACGCACGTCATAATTTGTCATTGGTGGTATACCACCAATGACAAATTATATCATCATTGTGCATTTATAAATGCACAATGACATAATATCCGAAGAAGTACCAAACTTAAGTGGCCGTGGGCAGGGCACATTGCTTGCAGAATAGATGGCCGATGGGACCGAAATGTTCTGGAGTGGCGACCGCGTACCGGAAGACGTAGCGTTGCAAGGCCTCCCACAAGGTGGACCGATGACCTGGTAAAGGCCGCAGGAATTCGCTGGATGCGGGAAGCACAGAACAGGTCGAAGTGGCGGTGCTTGGTGGATGCCTATGTCCAGCAGTGGACGTCTTTCGGCTGAAATGATGATGAGGACATGATATCCAAAATAACTTCAAATTCTGTCATCTATAAATAGGACAAAACACCGTCGTCGATTTTTAAAGTTATATCAATGTTTTATTCCATAGAGCCATCTCTCTTCAATCTCAGCACGAGCGTATAGCAGACTCAATAGTGTCATTTTCTGGGTCATATTTGAGGCTTTAATGGAGTATCAAGGAGGCTGTAGTATCCAATAACCTTTACTTGAAAGTGCAGTAAAACTTCCAATATTGTTTCTAACAGCCCTCTCAGACAGTAACGTTCTAATTAAATGTTTTATTAGAACCTAAGCATCCTGTGTGAGGAGAAAATGTCGACTATTTTCTACGGCTGCAGTGCTAGATTTTCCTGATTGAGCAAACTGCCTCCTGCCCATATTTTATTTCACATAAACTACTTACTCCCAAAGTATTGATAGAAATGCAATTAGCACCATTGCGTCAAACGTCTTTTCTCATAGTTACAACAGTTATTTCATCAGAAAATCGCTTTTGAATTTTGCGTAAGTGTGCAGTATTTATGTTCCTGACAGTACCTGAGTCACAACTTGTGACTAACCTGGTGTCAGAATTTTTATGCTGCCCATGGGCCTCTGACTTGGCTTCACATGCCGTCGAGAAATATCTCTCAGGCATGTCGGTTTCCTCACGATGTTTTCCTTCACCGTTTTTGAAGCAAGTGATAATTATACAATACGCACATGGATCCGAAATGTCTGAGGTACCTCTGACTTTTCGGATTCATGTGCGTGTTGTTTGAAACCTTAGGTTCGAACTCGAGACCTATGACTTGGCAGTTCGACGGTCACACCACTAGGCTATCACTACTGTATCTATTGAAAACAGAAATTTTATAACGATCGCTGAAACCTTCTCTTTCTTTTGTCTAGTTCGAAGTTATGAAACGTGTCAGAGGCTCAGCTGAATCTCACGGGTAACAGACACAGCGACAGGTAAACCTTATATGATTCATTCCGGAAATACCCTTTAAGCTGAATTTACGTAACGGAAATAATTCTACCCTTCTCCACAAAGGATCAAAATATTGTCGTCGGTTTATTACTGGTCTGGTTGTGCAAATAATGTTTGTTATAAATATTTTTCCAAATCCGGTTTTCCACCTTTCAGTAATAAATGTTACTCTAATTATAAATTACAATGCTTCAACTGGCTATTAATATTAACACACGCACACTTGTTTATTACTAATTTATCTCTAATAATATAATGAATATGTACGTACTATATTCATCTGTTCGCTCATATCTTATTTAAGTCTTCGTCGTATTTAAAAAAATCCGTAATCACACGATTTCCGGATTTTTAATTTGTGTCTATAATGGTGCTGATTCCCTTGTTCACGAACTAAACTAAATTTAAGTTCAGTGCATCTTTTTCTTTCTATTTCATTAAGAAAAGGACAGAGGATAAAATTTACTTTAGTCCTGTCAAATTAATCAGCGCTTGACGTAAATTGACGTAATTTTAGTAGGCAAGTTTTTAATCACGTCTAAACTTGTATGGAGTAGTGACAGGCGCTGATTAATTAACAAGGGAAGCGGCACCATTATCTTGTTTATTATACCTTTTAGTTGGCGTTTTTGTCACATAACATAACATCACGCCTTGTTTCCCCGAAAGGTTGGGCAGAGGTGTACCTGTAGTAGGTACACCCACATTTTGCCAGTTATGTTTAAGTCCCATGTAATAGGGGGCGAGCCTATTGCCATCAACCGGGCACAAATCCAGGCTCCGCGCTGCTGCTGAGAAATTCCAGATAGAAAAACCTAATAACACTTTGCCCGACCCAGGAATCGAACCCAGGACCTCACGCTCAGCTCGCTTGGCGTTTTTGTCGTATTTGGTTTTTTAGGTATTTATTTGTAGAGCCGAAATATAATTAGGTACCTATAGCTTCTAACTTCCAACTAAGAAAAAATTTATTCAGAATTATGTGTATTATCGAAATAGGTATAATTCTCATTAGTTAGCATTTGTTTCATCTGTCCGTCGACGGTTACGTACGAAGGTTTCATAATTACTCTTGTCCTAAGCTCGTAGGTTGTGAGACTGGCATGTTTCGTTCAGCTGTGATATATCAAAGCCTCCAGCCACATGCGTCATGCGAAATCTTGTATAGAGACAGTGTTTTGTGAAGTCTAGCAGTTTTGATTAAGTATAATGATTTATTTATTTAAATACTATTACCACACATTTTGTTTTTACATACAATAATGTAGTCACAATTTTCACACTCAGAGTCATCATCTAAAACCCAATTAAACACCACCACCACCAATAAGCTGCACCCTGCGGTTTCACCCGCATAAGTCTCAATCCCGTAAGAATATCGGGATAAAAAGTATTTTATGTGTTAATCCAGGTTATAAAATATATATGTGCCAAATGTCATCCAAATCCGTTCAGTAGATTTTGCGTGAAAGGGTAACAAACATCCATCCATCATACAAACTTTCACATTTATAAAATACTAGCTGCGCCCCGCGGTTTCACCCGCATAAGTCTCGATCCCGTGGGAAAAAAAAAAGTATCCTATGTTCTTTTCCAGGGCATCATCTATATATATGCCAAATTTCATCCAAATCCGTTCAGCCGTTTTAGCGTGAAGGCGTAACAAACAAACTTACTTTCGCATTTATAATATTAAGGATAATATATAAGTATGAAGTAGGATATTAGGATAGGATAGGATTACGCTGAACCCAAATAAATTGGGTGTCCTTGGGAAGAACATTATGATGATAGAAAGTTTCGTTAAAAGCATTTAAAAAGTTGGTCCTACCTCCAGCGTGTCAAATCTTTTAGTAGTGTTCAGTAAAGTTTAATCCGAACTTCACTCAAGTGCAGCAAAATTTAAAAGCGATCTCTCAAGTAATTATCTTTACCCGACGGCGCCACAAGAAGAGTACCTAAGGCTCTACGGCGTAATGTTGCTTGCCTGTCGGTCTTCTACAGACTGTACTTCGGAGAGTGTGCGCAAGAGCTCCATGATCTGATCCCACCATCTCCCTTTCACTACCGGACTACCAGACGTACTGCGGGGTACCATCCGCACGTACTGCGGGGTACCATCAGTATGTACTGCGGGGTACCATCCGCACGTACTGCGGGGTACCATCCACACCTACTGCGGGGTACCATCCGCACGTACTGCGGGGTACCATCCACACTTAGTCGATATACTGACTAGTCGTACTCAGCGCTTCTCTTCCACATTTATTATGCGCACGGCCAAAGTGTGGAACTCTCTGCTAGCGTCTGTATTTTCTACGTATAACCCGTCAACCTTCAAAGTAAGAGTGAACAGGCATTTTCTGGGTTTGCTTGTTTCATTATAGACCTCATCCATCGCTTTCCATCAGGCGAGATCAAGGTCAAGAGCTGGCCAGTAATTCAATAAAAAAAAAACCTATAATGTTATTGAAGTCCTTCCCTCAAATATGGCGAGGGGGTAATGGCTGATCTTTGCGTTATGCTCGTGAATGGATGCTGCTTGTGGTGACTATGGTCGTCTTGCTGATCATGGTTTTGTTATTGTTACTAGTAATTAACTGTTCATTTATTTTACCTCGATGGTCCTAGTTTATCATTTATAACTTTTCTTACAGTTTTATGTAAGCGGGCACGCCCTTTATGCCTGGAGGCTTTTATTTAGATATTTAGTTGTAATTTACGTTTATTTTTTCATTTTTTTCATTCTGCTTGAGTATAGTTGATTCGATGTTTTTGGTTGGTATATTGGCGTGTGCTAGCTGACATATGGCCAATAATTTATACTTAATTAAAATAATGTTTTGTGTTGTATAATAATTTTGCATACTAATGTATAGAATCTTTTTTTTTCTTACTTGAACAGACAGCTGTGCTGCTGGGGAGTTTGTTGCGCCACTTCTTCCCAGCTAAAGGCACTAGGAAGTGGTGAAGGGTGGGCGTTTTTGGGGGACTATCTTATGTAATTTTGACGTTCGAAAAGTGCTGATTCTCAGCCTAGTTTGAATAAATGACTTTTGAATTTTGAAGTAAGTAAATCATCATGGATTCACACACTCGATACCTTTCGAATTTCGAATGTGACGTTTTAAGCTATCCTTGTACATGATATAATGGTCGTAACACACTAAAGTCAAAGCTGAACGGTGTCGAGTCGGTTTGCTTCGAAAATGAAGTAAGTCCATAACCACGTAGTTGCTATGATAGGACGCAAATTGATGACCGCAGAGCTTTATCGCAACGTTGCATGCACCGCCACGCGCCAGTGTGAGGTTGACATTTTGAAATGGAAAATGTGATCGATTTTATAAGTCACTCTATTTTTTTCCTGTTTTACCTAACTGAATTTTGTACCTACAATATTCTGTTGATTTTAGAGAACTTAATAAAAATGGGGACAGTATTTACCTAAAAATATATCATGAGATATGCGTATCTTTTTAAGGACACATCACAATTATCTCCTCATTACTGTTAATTTAGACTTTTTCATTATTTTATTTATAGACTATAAAGAAGAGTGATTCCTACGTCCCAAGCCCACGCCCTTCTTACATGTTTCTCATTACCAAAGAAAGGGAACCCCTAGGTACAAAACGCTGATGTAATCACATCACTGAGTCGGGACCTGATTACCATCGGCATTCGCGTGGGAGGCCTCTCGGCACGAGTGGACTGAAAACGATAGAAGATATTCACTAGATGTATGAAGTCGAATTTGTACCTATAATGTAGTAGGACAATTACTGACAAATGCGTGCACTGACTGGACAGGTCCACTCAAATCTGTATGGTTCTTTCCTCAAAAGACCATTTCAGATACAAATCTACATGGTCCTCAAATGAAATGCTCTGACCAAGATTATTTCCGGGTTTTTTTTATTTTTATATACACATTGACGTAAATAATTTTTATATATACAATGACATGAATATTTACTTTTAAAGTATTATATTATTTTAATTATTGTGAATGTGAAGACTATATGGATCATTCCTTTTTGTTTTGTTTTTAATCTTTTCTCAGTTAGTTCTAATTATGGTCTGACAGTTTGAGTAATTTATGTGGCCTACACAAATGTCCTTTTTTTGGTATTGTTCGTCGAATCGTTGAGCTCCTTAAATTCTGAGTTGAGCTGCACGATAACTGACAAATGCGTGCACTGACTGGACAGGCCCTCTCAATCTGTGTGGTGCTTTCCTCTAAAGACCACTTCAGACACCAATCCACATGGCCTTCACATGATCTGACCAAGATTATGTCTGGACTTTAAAAGAGACTGTGACCTCTGAGTTTGTTTCGGCCTTTCTTCTCAGAGTAGTCAGATAGGAAACGCCGACATCATCTAGTTTTTAAAATATGATTGACGTGTAAAAGTGTTTGTACAAACCTACTTACAGAAATAAAATCATTTATTATTCATTTATCATTTATCAATTACAAAAATCTTAAGATTTTTATAAAAATCTGGATTATTAGAAACGTTTTCATAATAGGAGTTAATAATGTATGGATATTTGCAAAAAAGATTTTTGAAAGAGAAGTCTTATAGATGTAGGTCAGACTTTAGAATAAAGAAAACTTCTTTATTATAATGTCATTTATGCTACGTAGGACAAAAGATAGATAGATAGAATATTCTTCATTATGTACACCATAAAAATTACTGACATAAATTTAGAAATTTTACATTGGGTGACACAATGGGCGGTCTTATCGCTAAAAGCGATCTTTTACAGACAACGTTTGAATGGCTTTAAATGGAAAAGGAGAGACAATACTGCAGGTCGTCAGTGATATATCATTTACATTTACAAAAGATACATAAAGCATATATTTAACTATGTAAATGTATATATATTAGATAAATAACATATAATATACATAGAATTATAAACATGAATCAAGAGCAAGGAACTATATGTAATGATGATGTTTAAGGAGAGAGGAAGTGTTTTTTCACCAGCTCGCTTGAAAATAACTCTGTGAAGCCTTGCAGGAAAAAGTTTTGTTTTATTTTGAACTTTTATGGGAAAGTTTTGCAAAGTTTTTGTAACGAGTTCATTGTTTTGGAACAAAAATATCAAAAAAAGCCAGTCAGTGACGTCTTTGCCATACAATTGTGTATTTATCAGGTTTTAATATTAATAGAATTAGCTATCAATAAGTTAGACCGTAGGGGAAAGGTTTCATCTGATGGAGATTAATTAGTTGAGGGTTGATCGCAATGTACTGCATAATAATAATTTCAGGACACAGTAGTCCAGATTTTATCCAATTATTCCAAAACCAGAGGCCCTCGAAAATACAAAGTCAAATAATATATTTCAAATAGGCACGTAAAAGGCAATTTGAACGTGAAAATTTAAAGAAAAATATAATTGATTCTAGTCGCCTCTTCTAAAGGGTAGTATCGTATGAAGAAGAATGAGAAAGAAACTCCACCGTTACTCTTTTAAAAATGTTTTATAATATTTTGTATAGGTACAATTTTAAATAATAGAACTGTGACCATTTTTTTTTGTCCTTCTTGTAGATTATAAAAAAACATTGAACACGTATTTTTTCTTTTTTGACGTAATCAAAAGATTACAGCGATAAATGTTAAAATGTGGCATGACGTCACGCCTTGCTAGATTTAATACTGCGTTGTGACGTAGCGAGCCCCCACTCCCTAACTTTAATGCATGTTTTCTAAGTTATTTCTGATTAATATGATAAAGTAAAAAGTACGTGTCTAGTATATTTTTATTATCTGAAAGACAGACTAAATAGAATTTCTTTTTTTTACCTCGGCAAATATCGTATTATCTGTGAAGACGATGCACCTAGAATAAAATTACTACATCACAGTAGGTAATACAACTAGGATTTTGGTTTATGAATAGTTTTAAAACGTAAGTTAATACGTGCGAAACAAGTATTTTGTTCGAAAGTTCGTTACGTTTATTTACTTCTTGCGTTTATTTTCGTTGTTTGTCTACAAACTTAAATCCGAGACTTCAAGTATTCAAGTTTTCAATGAACCTTTATCTACTGCCCTGTAAAAAAAGACTCCAACAGTTTCCAATTTCCAATTCACATTTCAAACTTCATACGTAATTATCCGTGTTCAAAATGCTAGTCGAAAATAAAGTGCTTTTATAATTTTATCTGACAGACAGACAGCCCTTATCGGCATCCATATTGAACCAGGCATCGGCGTAGAGCGAATGAATCCCAGCTTTTCCTATCCACTCCACTATTGTTGTGAGATTTCAGCTCGCTTTTATATCAAGGCAGAAAAGTGTCGACCATTGTCGATGACGTGTCGTTTGACACGTCTACGTTTGCTTTGTACTTTCCTATGCATTGTCATCTTTGCTATTTCCTGCTTCAAAGAAGATTTTGTTGTTGCGATTCTTTTGATAAGCGGTTTTCATTCTTTGAGTTAAAATGTTTTAGACTTATGTTAAATCTATTCGTTTTAAAGACGATTTCAGAAGAACTGTTTCGTTTATTTCAGGATTTCAGGCTGACTGTCGTCGAATTCAAGAGTTGTCCACACCCAGAAACTATAATATTTTATTGTTATATATAATATAAAATTATATATAACATAATATTTGTCTATCGCACCATTAAATTCTACCTAATACCTGAATAGCCTACATACTACGGGATACCAGTAAATCCTAGATTTGTCACTAAATGCTACGACCTAGAATACACAGCTGTTACAAACACGCCGACTAATAGCCCTGCAGTGAAATACAAGAAGGTATAATAGGTACAAACAAGGTACAAGATATAAGCACAATATAAGTAAGTATATGTCAGCGACGAATTAATGTCTATCTGAAACAGGACTCGGATAACGTTATATTTTTCGAAACGGTTTCGTCTTAAAAACCTAAGAAACGATTTGTTTCGGTTACGTTCGAACGGAACGTTATAAAAACGTTTTTGAAGAATAAGAAAATTTAAATAGTGTTAAGGCTCCTGGCCGTGACTTCACTCGACAGAGTTTAGGTAAATTCTTGCGATGCTATGTTTGTGTGCACCGTTCACGCACACACGCCTAAACATCGAGCGTAGTGATCGCTTAAACAGTTTTGATCCTATAGACGGTATTTTGTTAAGTTACGTAGGTACGCTTATGAAATAAGTCTGGAATGTTTGTGTATATTCGTTTAGTATATTTATAACAATTCTGTTTTATATGGAATTTTATACTTTTTGTATGGAAAACATGAAAAATTATTACCTACATGTTGAGTTTTATGGGTTTATGGGTTTCATAAAGGGGGTCGAAATTTTCATTATTTTTGCGATAAGACACAATTTTCGAGATATAAGCAAAAGAACAGAAACAAGATAAAGTACAGTTTTTGCAACTGAATGAGTTATTAATTTAGTGAAAATGAAAAATTCTCTATTGGTGCCGATTCTCTTGTATACCGAACTAAACTTACTAAACTATCACTAAAATTCCTTAATTTTGACTATGAGAATCTCAAAGCTATTCTGCAAAATAAATTCTCTAAATTTAAAAATAATTTTGACACATCTAAATCGAATTTGACAACCGCGACTCCACACGTGATACCTAACCACGTGAATCTTTTTAGAGCCGGAGGCGCGCAGGGGGGGCAGCCTCGACGTGTTTTATATGGATTTTTCACTTTTTGTGTGGAAAATAAGAAAAAATATTACCTACATGTAGAGTGTTAGAGGTTTAAGGGTTTTATGAAGGGTGTCGAAATTTTCATTATTTTTGCGATTGGACACACCGTTTTCGAGATATAAGCAAAAGAAAAAAAAAATATTCGGTACTGTTTTTTCATCTGAAGTCGAGGTGTTGGTGTGAATTTTAGTTCATGACAACCAATTTTATTCCACATGTTTTTAGTCACGATAAAAAAATAGTCATATTTAGTTAGAAAATCTAAATTACTTACTTTAGTCTATTTCAGAATGGGCAATCGTCGTTTGACAGGAATAAACAAAATTTTGGTGATTTTTAGTCTAGTTTAGAGGCATTTGTGACAAGAGATTCTCTTGTCACAAATGCCTAATGTAATTTTGTTTATTCCTGTCAAACGACGATTGCCCATTCTGAAATAGATTAAAGTGACACAACTTAACTATATTTTAGTTTGACAGCACTAAGATGGCACTGAGATATTAGTTTAGTGAAAATGGCAATTTTGCTATTCTGAATTTGACGTTTTTAACCTAAAATTTAGATTTTCTAACTAAATATGACTATTTTTAATCGCGACTAAAAACATGTGGAATAAAATTGGTTGTCATGAACTAAAATTCACACCAACACCTCGACTTCAGATGAAAAAACAGTACTGAATTTTTTTTTTTCTTTTGCTTATATCTCGAAAACGGTGTGTCCAATCGCAAAAATAATTAAAATTTTGACACCCTTTATAAAACCTTTAAACCCCTAACACTCTACATGTAGGTAATATTTTTTCTTATTTTCCACACAAAAAGTGAAAAATCCATATAAAACACGTCGAGGCTGCCCCCCCTGCGCGCCTCCGTCTCTAAAAAGATTCACGTGGTTAGGTATCACGTGTGGAGTCGCGGTTGTCAAATTCGATTTAGATGTGTCAAAATTATTTTTAAATTTAGAGAATTTATTTTGCAGAATAGCTTTGAGATTCTCATAGTCAAAAATTAAGGAATTTTAGTGATAGTTTAGTTAGTTTAGTTCGGTGTACAAGAGAATCGGCACCCATGTCTAACTAAATCTGACTATTTTTAATCGCGATTAAAAAGGAGCGGAATAAAATTAGTTATCTTGAACTAAAATTCACACCAACACCTCGCTTCAGGTGCAAAAAACAGTACTGTATCTTTTTTTTTTCTTTTGCATATATCTCGAAAATGGTGCGTCCAATCGCAAAAATAATGAGAATTTCGATCCCCTTTATAAAACTCTTAAACCCCTGACACTCTACATGTAGGTAATATTTTTTCTTATTTTCCTTACAAAAAGTAAAAATTCTATATAAAACGTCAAGGCTGCCCCCTGTGCGCCTCCAGCTCTAAAAAAAATTCACGGGGTAGGGCAAACAAGTACCACGTGGACTCGCGATTGTCAAATATAATTTTAGTGTGTCAAAATATATTTAAATTTAATTTAGAAAATTTTTGTTGCAGAATAGCTTCAAGATTTTCATAGCCAAAAGTAAGGAATTTTAGTGATAGTTTAATAAGTTTAGTTCGGTATACAAGAGAATCGGCACCATATTGCCATCTTAGTGCTGTCAAAATAAAATATATTCTATAATTATTTCACGATGGGAAATCATCGTTTGACAGGAATGAACGAAACTTTGGTGATTTTTAGTCTAGTTTTGAGGCATTAATTTGTGACAAGAGAATTGGCACCAGTATCCATAAAGGGATCTGAGACACTTGCGCGAAAGACATTTTCGCGAAAGACACTTGCGCGAACCCACTTGCGCGAAAAAGTTGCGGAAATGAGATTTCTTCATAACATCACGCCATCAATTTCAAAGGGCCCAACACTTTGAAATTGATGGCGTGATATTATGAAGAAATGTGAAAATTTTCGCAGCCGCCATCTTAGATTTACGTTTTGACATCAAAATCTGCTTTAGAATCCTCAAAAACTATGAAAAAGACACCTATGACGAAAAATCTGAATATTGTCACAGCCGCCATCTTGGATTTATATTTTGACCTCACTATCAGCTTTAGCATCCTCGAAAACTATGAAAACGATACCCATGACGAAATATTTTTAAATGTTCGCAGCCGTCATCTTGGATCTTTATTTTGACTTAAAGTAGTCTTCAGTAGCGTTAAAGAACTTCGTTCCAAAAATACTTCACTTATTGCTACAACAGCATATCGGCGCGGGCATATCGGTGACGCGAACCCATAACTTTTCCCCTACCAAAAATCATTCAAAACTATGAAATCAAAAGTCAAAATATTACTAGTGAACCCAGCAGGCAGATGTTGTCCTGCGTTATGAACCATCCAAGTTACACAAAAAGAATTTAAAAAAAAAACATCTAAATCAGTCAAGCCGTTTAGGATAAGAAGAATTACGAACACACGTACACCGGTATTTTATTTATTGCCAGGCATGCAAAATTTTAATGTTCTTCAAAAACAAGCAAAGTACTTTAAAATAAAATGCGGATCAAAATGTGGTAGTCGACGTACAATTTCTGGAATATGTTAACATCGGACACGTACGTGCGTGTGTGCGTGCTGGGACGCAAAGTGATACGTCCTCACGCTGGGAAGGCCCGTTCGCTACTGACGGAATAGATTTTCCGCGATCGTTTATATAGTTCACTTTGCCATTTATTTACGTAATGAAGTAATTGTTTATTTATAAAATAAAATTTAGATTCTATTAAACAATTAACTTAAAATTAATATATAATTTTTAAAATTTCTTAAAAGTGTTTCTAAGTATTAGAAAAAAATATTTATTTGGCTTGAAGTTTTGAGAAAGTTACGTTATTTCAACATTTTTTTTCTGCTATATTTTGTATGAAAGTTGAAAAAAGTGGTTCCCCTATGTACAAGTAGACCATATAATGATGTTGATGATATTTTTTAATTTTCAACATCAAAAGCAGTTTCTTCTAACGAAACGATCAAACGTCAGTCTCGCGTCATTTTTTAGAAAACTTGTTGCGAATTTTAGTGATTTCCCACGAATCCTTAATTTATTTCAAAAATCCCTTTCCCCTATGTACAAGACGAAGAATTGGACTTTTCAAATCACAAATAATTTTGTTTAAATTCTCGTCCCCTTTCTCACAACGAATAAACAAAATTGATCAAAATCAGTGATTTCGTGCGGTGCGGCGGCACGGAGCCTTAAGTGTTGTTGTAGTGTGTTGTTTAGTGTTAGTGTGTTTTTAATTGTGTTATCTATAAACAATATTGTCAAACTTTTTTACGGGTTGAATACGAGGCTTTTGGCTACTTTTGTTTTGCGTGTATTTTGCCCAGTTTTTTAAAATGTGCGTTTTAATAATAAACAAGTTTTCTTTCTTTCTTTCTTTTCTAAATCGTTTTCGATTAATTAAACGTTTTTAATTATTTTTTTCCATTTTTGGGTTGATCGATAGGCAACTCTCAACACAATCCTAACTAATACGTAAATGGCAAGCGCATTTGAATCAATGATGTAATGAAATGAAAATAAGGTACAATTTAACTAAACAAGTTCGGCTTGTCGGCGCACGCCCCGTGCGCGGCTGCGTCCTGGGGAATAAACCGGTTTTTGAAAACGTTCTCATTTCGTTTTCGTTCCGAATAAAATGTTATACAAGAAACGGTTAAAAACGTTTTAAAAACGTTATTTTAAATAACGTTTCCAAGCCTCTGATCTGAAATAGTCTACACGAACCTTGTGATATAATTATGACACACAAGACTCGGGAATCAATATCATCATCTTGTTAAATGTTCTACGATATTGTACAGACGACAGCAAAATTCAAGAACAAAGAAATGATAACTACATAACATCATGCCTTTATTCCCCGAAGGGTTAGGCAGAGGTGTACCTACGAGTGCTACGAGTATAGTACACCCACATTTCGTCAGTTATATTTAAGTCTCATGTAATAGAGGGCGAGTCATATTCTCCGATCCAAATGACCCCATAACACTCCTCCAGAAGAAGAATAGGGAGAATGAACCCGTTATCGACCCCGCCGCCGAGGTCTTTTGCGATCGCGACCGCGTCCCCGAGTAAATGATACTCCCCCCCCCGACCCTTGCTCTATAACGAAGTCCAGCAGTTGTTGCAGCTGAGCACGTAGCTTTAAATACCCCGTATAATAATCAAGATGAAAATCTAAGTTTGATCCAGCCTGTCCCTTCTTGCTGTCCTCCTCCCAGCGACGCCCTAAGCCGAGGTTCGTACCCCACAGGGGATGCCCTTAGCGAGCGTTCGCCTAGTTTTAATTTAGAATAGTTTTTGTCCCTGGCTGGAGGCTTTGAGTGTAGAAGCTTAAGGCAGCCACAGGAAAGCCCGGTTAAGCAGCAATGACCTCATAAGTCAACTGCGAGATGCCCTAGTTAAAAAAAGGGGCGAGTCTACTGCCATTAACCGGGCACAAATTCAAACTCCGGTCTGCTACTGAGAAATTCCAGATCGAAAAACCAAAAATGAAATAATAACAGTAATTAATAAACAACAAAAACAAGAATACTGTTACCAAGTTTTGGTTAAGTGAGAATTTATTGTTCATTTAAAGTTATTTGAAGCTTGAACTTGAGGCGAAAACAATAGGTATTTATGAAAGGAAATAACGGTAGGTATACAAGTAGGCAGTACCCAGACATTTTGTTTGAACTGAAAATAATATAAATGGCGGACGATGTGAAAATACTGCTTGTAGCGAAGTGTGCAAATGTGATAAAATGTATGATTGTGGCCCATATTTTAACGTAGGTAGTTATATTTAAGAAAATATGAATGTTATCTTTGAAAATTGTATGGGCCACGGCTCGAAATATGCCATGTTAATTTAAAGAGAACACAGACATTTGAATTAATGAGGTGCCAGCAGTTGTTGCAGCTGAGCATGTAGCTTTAAATTCCCCGACTATAATCATGATCAAAACTTTGATCCAGCCCGTCCCATCCTTGATGTCCTCCCTCCGGTTGACGCCCTAAGCCGAGGTTCGTACCCCACAGGGGGTGCCCTTAGCGAGCGTTCACCTAGTTTTAATTAGCATAGTTTTATAACCCCTGGCTGGAGGTTTTAAGTGTAGTAGCTTAAGGCACCCACAGGAAAGCCCGGTTAAGTAGTCATGATCTTAGAGGTCAACAACGACGCGTTGTGTTCCACGCGCGCCTCAAAGAGATGTCAGCATAATTGACGGGCTCCGCTAGGGCCAATGCCTGCCGAGGGTTCGAAGAAAACCGATAGGGACGTCGTAGCCCCCTGGCAACATGGCAACTGAAGGAACACGGGTGGGTTTTAGTCAGTAAGAGTCTGACACGTCCTCCCGCTCCGCCCAGAGCGGGAGAAGTTATTTGATAATTTCCCATCCAAAAAAAAAAAAAGAAGTCAACAACGAGATGCCCTACCTAAAAAAAATGACATTTGAAGGACTTTTACATTATTTCCGTGAAAGAGAAACTACCAGAGATGTACCTACTAGTGTTGTTTCAGTTTTTGTATATTATGATACGATTTGTATCTCATCATCTGTTACGATGCCTCATTGAGGTGGATAACAATTAAAATTCTATTGTGTCTCGTTAATGACAGTTGAAAGGTTAAATATAATAAATAAAATAGTAACGCAACCAAAACTGTACATAGAATATTTAAAAAAAAGTTATTGCTACGAGGTGTGGGAACGAGTCTGATACTGTAAGTATAGTTTTTATATTTTTTGTCCGTTTGTCTTTGTCTGGATGCTAATTGCATAATACACGATCAATCACAATTTTTTTTATATTTGTAACAGATTGCTAATCCATTGCTTCATAAGTTGGAAAAAAAATCTGCTCACCAACATAAATAACGCAATGAATGTTGTTGAACTATCAAAATGAAACAAATTTGTCATAATCGTTTACGAAATTAAGTTACGCAATTAGGACCCACAGGGAGCCTACCACCAGCTCAAAAGCAGTATTATTTTAATATTACTTCAGTGGGAGAGAGAGATAGAGCTATACGTCCTGTAGAGCTTCATCTCTTTCCCACACTGAAGTAATATTAAAATAATATTGCTTTATGAGCTGGTGTTGGAAGTTGTGGACGAGTATGTTTACCTAGGACAAACTGTCCAGCTAGGTAGGTTCAATTTCGAGAAAGAGGTCAATTGTCGAATCCGACTCGGCTGTGCAGCGTTCGGGAAGCTACGCAATATTTTTTCGTCCCACATACCACAGTGTCTCAAGACGAAAGTCTTTGACCAGTGCGTGTTGCCAGTGATGACCTACGGTACTGAAACATGGTCGCTCACAATGGGCTTTATTAGAAGGTTAAAAGTCACCCAAAGGGCAATGGAGAGGGCTATGCTTGGAGTTTCCCTACGTGATCGAATCAGAAATGAAGAGATCCTCAGGAGAACCAAGATAACCGACATAGCCCGAAGAATTGCCAAACTTAAGTGGCAATGGGCAGGGCACATTTCTCGCAGAACGGATGGCCGATGGGGTCGAAAGGTTCTGGAGTGGCGACCACGTACCGGAAGACGTAGCGTTGGAAGGCCTCCCACAAGATGGACCGATAACCTTGTGAAGGCCGCAGGAATCCGCTGGATGCGGAAAGCATAGAATCGGTCGAAGTGGCGGTGCTTGGGGGGAGGCCTATGTCCAGCAATGGACGTCTTTCGGCTGAAATGATGATGATGATGAGCTGGTGGTAGGCCCCAGGTCGTACGTTTCGACATTCACGTGGGTGAAGCCGCGGGTAAGAGCTAGTGATATCTATAATAATGGAACCATATGACGACTTTCATGCTTCTCTTTCATCGTAAACGTAATTGAGTAATAAAAGTATTATGGCTCATGTTTTTTATAAGTTTTCGTCCATGTATTCCAATTAAGTTATTGTTTCATAATTTACGTTGGTCTTTTATCATTGACCTGGTGAAGGTCGCGGGGTCCACTACCTACATGACTCATTAAGAAGCACAGTGCCAGCCCTTGTGGCGGTATTTGGGGGAGGCCCTTTTTTTTTGTGTGGGAAATTATCAAATAACTTCTCCCGCTCTAGGTGGAGCAGGAGGGCGTGTCAGACTCTTACTGACTAAAACCCACCCGTGTTCCTTCAGTTGCCTGTATGTTGCCAGGGGCCACGGTAACCCTTTCGGACGTTCTCGAGTTCAGTTGCGCTGACATCTCTTAGAGGCGCGCGTGGAACACAACTCGCCGTCGACCCAGGCCTGGTCCTTATCTGACGGCGAGCTACCCATTGCTCGCCGTCCGCAAGCCCGCGCCTACGGTGACCGGGAATCGGCCTGGAATTCCCGATGCCCAGGGCGTCTCCTGTGGCAGTAACCTAAGCTGAAATTTCCCGTGGTTACAAAATTATTGATGGATATTATCTACCTACTTAATCATCATTTAAACCGAAAAACATCACACAGGCGTCCCCTAAGCACCGCCACTTCGACTAGTTCTGTGCTTCCCGCATCCGCTAGATTCCTGCGGCCTTCACAAGGTCTTCGGTCCACCTTGTAGGAGGCCTTCCAACGCTACTTGTTCCGGTACGCGGATGTTACCTATACACCGTGACATTTTAGTCGTCTTACAAACGCAGCCCACTTCTTGTATCCAATGACCACTAAACATTCATTAAAAAACAAAACAGTGGCACTCCGGAAGTGCCGACAGAAGTGAAAACTTGAACAAGATCGCCTTGGTGAAAGAAAAATACTTGTTTAGAATATTGGTCCGTAACATAATATAAATAAAGAGCACAATCGCGTTTAGGAAAATGAGGTGTCGGTAACGGTGTCGCGAGTTCAATTGTTTTATACCATCTTAAAAATTGCTCCTAGAGGTATTTTATGTCGGGTACATTGAGTGGCCCTTTGTAAGACGACTAAAATGTCACGGTGTATACATATTTTTTTTTAAATGAATGTTTAGTAGTCATTGGGTAAATGAAGTGGGCTGCTTTTGCAAGACGATAAAAATGTCACGGTGTATAATAAAATTCTTTTAAATTAATTCACTGACAGATAATTATTATTAAATTATGTCAGTCGCCGCACAGAGCTAAACTGCTAGATAGGTCAAGACGCATGAAATGCACCATAGTTCCTTTTGTAACGAAAGTGAGCATAGTAACGAAGGTAAGCGCTTAGGAAGGATTTTTGGAAATTCATTGCCTAATAGGGGAAGAAAGTTTCAAAAGTTTGTATGGACATTTTTTTTTTTACTCAACTGGTGCACAAAAGCACCAGAGTACCCCGAATTCAACTTTCTTAAGTTTTTTGCAATTTTGCAAAAACCTCTGTCTTAATAAAAATATCTAAACGAACAACGGCAAAAGACATTTAATTTAAAAGCTGGCCATAACAACGTTGTATGCGGTTGTACATAAGATTCCTGTCTCAGGAATGGCGACGCGTCTCAATCTAATGAAATTGCCGGCGCGGGTCGAGGGCGACCCTGATACCCTCCAGCGGTTGACATTACAGGAACACCACACCGATCGAACAATGAGCCAAGACTTCATTGATCAGTGTGGGACCGATAATTGAATCTTTTAATCGAATCGTTAAGGACGGAATGCTAGGAAAACGTTTCCACATTCACATTTCCGATCTAAGACTGAATTTGATTAAAGGAAAGTGCACCAAAATTAATAGTAAGGAGATGGTCTGCTAAGGTTGGTTAATACAACAAAATACCTTGGTGTTATAATAGATGAAACACTTTCGTTCAAACAACATATACAAGCTTTAAATAATAGGATTCGCATGTTAATATTTGTTTTTTAAAAGTTACGCTATATTGCTGACCCAAAAATCGTTAGACAAGTTTACTTTGCTCTATGTCAATCAATATTAACTTACTGTATTACCACATGGCGTGGAGCGGGTAAAACAATGTTACTAACCATCGAGAGAGCTCAAAGGGCGATTCTCAAAGTGTCTACTTTCCGCCCTTTCCTTTTTTCTACTAACCTCCTATACAAATCTTGTGAAGTATTAACAGTTCGACAGCTATTTATAATGGGTATTGTATTAAAACAACACACAGCTCTACCTTACAGCACTGCGTATACTAATAAAAGGCGTAAAGATATAGTGTGTCCACAAAATACATCAAAACATGCTTTTGTATCTAAATTTTACCTGTACCTCGGTCCTCTTCTCTATAATAGACTAAATTCGAAAGCAAACATTTATTCCCTGAACTACATAAATTGTAAGAGTATTCTCAAGGATGCTCTCCAAAGTATGTCTTATGAAGATACAGAGAATTTACTAACTGTGTTAAAGTGAATAAGTATGTACAAATTTCACCTACGTTAAGTATTTATCAAATTTAGAAACTAAAATTTAAGCTACTCAACATATAATTAGTGATCTATTATCAACCTGCAGATAATTTATTTATTTATAAATCTATTTTAGCTCTTCTCGCCTGAAACACAGGATTACCTAGTTCAGGCACGTAAGTCTTAGGAATATAATTTACGTTTAAGCAAATCTGTAATAATTTTTATGCCTTGTAATAATTTTTTGAATAAATATTTAAAAAAAAAAATTGAATAAAATAGAATTTTTCTTTATTGGCTCAACAAGATTGTTAGTAAAACTTACGACTATGTCAGTAAACACAGACACTAAACAAAAACAAGAAAAACAAAACAATAAATTACGGTCACCGCTGCGACATCCCATGAGAGACTGCACAACAGTGACCCACGTATACAGTCCAGGCGACTCGCAACCATGTTTACTGTTGGAGCCAAAAAAAAAGAAAAATTAATGAATCTTGGAATGTGTCTTAGAATTTTTACATGGGCTTAAGGGCTTATAGACAAATTCAGTATGTCCATCCCATGTAAAAAAGGTTTACCATTACTAGATAGAATATTATGGTTTATTCCAGAAATCCCTACAGACGAATCTCCCCACCAGTGGGGATTGTTATTTTTTTTGCCAGAAATCCCCACTGGTTAAATAAACTCAGCCTTTTTTTCTAATATTCTAGTCTTTTTTGGCACTCGCCGGCCGCTGCCGCGGCACCCTCGCTTCGCTCGCTCGGCTCGTGCGTAGGGGGTCACAGTTCTAACCTAACCTTTTAACTAGTGGGGGTTTCTGGCAAAAAATAACAATCCTCACTGGTAGGATTTGTCGGTGGGGATTTCTGGAATAATCTAATATTATATGTATTAGTGATTCGTTATCAACCATAACAAATTATTTCGTTTTCATACATTTGTGGTGACATCTACATCGCCACATACGAACTACGCATCACACTGACGTCACGCAAAATCTGGCATCTGCAAGCAGAATTTACCGCGCGACTAGCATATGTCGTCGACCGTAGGTTCAATTTTATTGAGGTAAGGGACAAAATACGATTTTTCAGGAAAGGCCGACAAAGTTTTTTTTTCGGACTAAATCGCCCATAACTTTTTTCTTATTAACTTTTTTCGGGTCTATTTTTCTTAAGTTAAAATTTTTTCATATTCACCATTCGATAGAGCGAAAAATTCTGAACAAAACTATATACTCAACTCATTTTGGGTATTTTGTCCCTTACCTCAATTGAACCTACGGTCGACGATATACAACGTCCCGACTTCAATCGTCGGGCAGTACAATACCCGTCTGGTCGAAGGATCCTCCCTTTTCTATAGAGGGTGAGTGAACTTTACACTAGGGATGTAAAACGGTAAAATTACCCTGGTAAAATACGGTAAAAAAATAATTTTACGTAATTTACGGTATTTCACGGTAAAATATGGTCATCATCATCATTTCAGCCGATAGACGTCCACTGCTGGACATAGGCCTCCCCCAAGCACCGCCACTTCGACCGATTCTGTGCTTTACGTCTTCCGGTACGCGGTCGCCACTCCAGAACCTTTTGACCCCATCGGCCATCCGTTCTGCGAGCAATGTGCCCTGCCCATTGCCACTTAAGTTTGGCAATTCTTCGGGCTATGTCGGTTACCTTGGTTCTCCTGCGGATTTCTTCATTTCTGATTCGATCACGTAGGGAAACTCCAAGCATAGCCCTCTCCATTGCCCTTTGGGTGACTTTTAGCCTTCTGATAAGGCCCATTGTGAGCGACCACGTTTCAGTACCATAGGTCATCACTGGCAACACGCAGGCATGTTTTTTATCGAAAATATGGTAATTTTCTATAAAAAACATATTAAACGTACCCACAAAAAAACTACAAATACGGGAGTGAGTATGTTTGTGTGTAGGTATCATGTGTATGTCATAAAAGGATTTGAATGAAATTTGCCAGAGATTTAAGCAGTATTGGAGTACTCTTGCGTACTAAAAATCCTTAAAACTAAATTCTCAAGTCAAGAATTCAAGATATGAATCACACCATGTCATGGATTATAATAATATCATCTATGTGCAGAGGCCAACCAGAGGATAGCACAAATTAAAATTGAAAACTTCATAAGTCGTCAGTAATTTTACCGTAATTTATATAAAAGACCGTAAAATACCCGTATTTTACTAGCGTTTTCGGTAAAATTACGTAATTATGCAACCCTACTTTACACCCTGTTCCTCACACCTATGGACATTTCAACATTAAATTCAATGTTGAGCTAATGTTACGTTACAGAACTTACCACAATAATCTCATCCATACTATAATGATATAAACTCAAAATTACTTTTAACTATCCGTCTATTACCTAGATTTCGATTAAAATTGTCACACAGATAGACCATGACCTGGGTTAAGACATACTTTTTATTCCGGTTTCCCTGTGGGATAATTTTCGACCTCCACGTGGCCGAAGCCGCGTCTAAAAGCTAGTAAACAACAAACTGTCAGCTGCTAGAGTTCCCATGTTAGCTATAGAAATTAATAGAGGATAATTGAATCAGTAATGGAACAATAGGTATTATGTGTAGGAGACTAATCGTTTTAGCATTGATCGGGGATATCAATTGGATGTGTTGTTTACTGGTTTATAGACTAGACTAGGCTGAAGGAAAAGCCTCAGTGTTGAGTAGCTTGAGGGTAGAATATTACCTGTATGTAGAAGAGGGGTGGCTCAGTTGTAATGAGACTTAGGACTTAAGGCACTTCTCTGAGCAAAAAACCTTGAGCATTCGTTTCTTCTTTGCCGCCACTACACCACGCGCGTGAGTAACAGTAGTGAATACGCACAGATTTTAGTTTTTTTTTTATATAAAATTTTGGTCTTTTGAAAAAATTCATTCGTACAAAATGTCATTATTAAATTGTCTATCCATTAGTGTCAGTCGCAAAATTAAAAAATAGTGATTACTTCACAAAGAGATACATGTTATCAATCATTATTTCTCATTTCTGGAAATGAATTACAGAAATTAAATCAACCATTATGGAATCAAGATTAGGTATATTTTTATTTAGGTTTTTTTATTTTTTATTATAGCTAAGCAGAACAGGTTACTAAATACATCCACGTCTATTGTATTTTAGGTAAATATATTTCTTTTAAATAACAAGTAGATACCTCCAAAAAACTGTACAAAAAACAGCTAGCGCGTCGTTTTGCTCGGAGACGCGCCTTAAGTAATTGGTCTGAACCCAAGCTAGCGCGCACTTGGCTAAGAGCAAAATTTACTTCATCACCATGCTCTAAAAATCATGAAGGAAAAAATCTTGAGGAAACCGACACAACCGAAAATACAAACTCTCACAGAGAGATGGTCTGAGTCTTACCTATGTTATAGGGAGGTGTCCGTATTGGGCGATGTCTGTGATGATGGGAATTTACCTACATAATATATTAATGAAGAGAGGTGTTCAATTCTAGCGAATTAGATAAAGGCACTTTATGAAAGCACTGTCATCATCATCAGCCTACAGCAGTCTCCAGTCCACTGCTGGACATAGCTTCTCCAATTGCACGCCATTCAGCTCGATTATCGGCAACTCTCATACAGCTGCTACCTGCCACCCTACGAAAATCGTCGCTCTACCTAATCTGAGGGCGTCCTATACCTTACGTTTGCCGATTCGCGGTTCCAACTCAAGAACATGTCTACCCCAACGGTCATCGATTCTACGGCACTGCAATGTAAGGTAGGTAAACTTTAGATATTAGATTGTTTCTTCGAAAATGCTTTAGTACCAAACTGGTAATGTTCAATCCGATGGTCCATTGGTAGTCAACCCTTCTAAGGCGCGGGCCACACAGAAGAGATTAGAGTTTCTTTATACAAAATGTATTAACGCGATCTGGCGCTTCGGTTTTCCGAAAAAGCGAGGCGCCTGCGTCTTGTCCTTTCTTTATGTTTTATGCCAGATCGCTTTAATACATATTGTATGAAGAATAATGAATCCCACCGAAAACATTTCATTTAAAGTAGGTTACCAGGACTTACATAGCGCTTTCACTGTTAAAAATTTTATCTATTCTAGTCAGATCTAAATTTAGCCCTAACTCTACAAACCTTGCATTATTGTCAACATGTACGACTTGGCCGTTTCGCGGCCAAGTCGTACCAATAAGCCCATAGGAGTGTCTGTGCGACAGACACTCCTATGGGCTTATTGGTAAGAAATTAAGTCACTGGTCTTTAATGATGTGTCATGCAATAGTACAATGCCCCAAAGTGCCCCCGCTTTTTGTTTTTACCTCGTATTGGCGGAGCACTTCCATGCCCGGACAGGACTCGTATTGTTAAAATATACTAAAGTGCCGAGACGCGGTTACGGCTCACACGCAGGGGGACCTTGCGGAGAGGGCGCGGGGGATATGTCATAGCTCAGAACCGCACGCCACCGCTGCTGCACTCGAAAAGAACTATCAAAGACAGTACAGTATGATGCGTTTTCATCTCGTCCGTGTCTGTTCATCGTCTCTTCTACATAATTTGAAAAGTTGCATCCGCATCTCGTCTGCGCCCCGTCCTCATGTGAGATGAGGACGGGGCGCAGACGAGATGCGGTCCCTTCTATGTAAAGACTTTTCATAAAAGCTCTAGTCTACTTTTAAAACACTTGTTATTTCCTGCTCAGCAAGCTAATAAAATGAAAAGATGTAAAAGGAAGCCTCTTACTATCATCCGGTTTATTTCTTGTAGCCTGTAGTGCCTGGGTTCTTGGAAATACAAGTAAGCGTCGTTAAAACAAAGAGCACATCTCCGACAATGTTTCTTTCCTATAATAAAACAGAACAGTTTATTACGTTAGGTTAATAAAAGACCCAGCCTCAGGTATAGTGTTATTGACGTTATTCCGATCGTTTATTTGCTGTACCGTACCTGTGTGGTCTATGTAGCGTTTGTGTCCCCAGACTGTATGCTTAGGGTGGCTGTCGTGCATCGTACATCGCCCTTTTTTTTTTGGGTGGGTAATTATCAAATAACTTCTCCCGCTCTGGGTGGAGCGGGAGGGCGTGTCAGACTCTTACTGACTAAAACCCACCCGTGTTCCTTCAGTTGCCGTGGTATCCCTTTCGGACTTTTCCGCCTTAAGGGCAGCCGATCTATCCTAGCATAAGGTGGACTGACAGCTCACTTCACCCAAGTTTTCAAGGTGAGATTTTTACGGAAGACGAGCTTTTCTTTTTTTACCTGACTTCTAAAATGGAGGAGGTTCTATGTTCGACATTGTTTTTTATAAGTTTGTTCATCTATATTTTCGTCAATTGCGAACCTATTCAAAAAATTCATTTGGTAGAAGAAGCTTGCGCGGTGGTCCCATATTTTGATTAACTTTGCTTGGGTAGTTTTTTAGTCAGCTTAAAATTTTGGTATTGCAGGCCGGACAAACAAAATTTACACCATAATTTCAGGTTATTGGTTTGTCCCGCCTGCAATACCAAAATTTTATAGATCATAATGCTTGTTTTTCTCTTTTCAGTTATGTGTTTTTGCAGTCGGGTTTTTTGTTTTTTAAATAAAAAAAATTATCAAACCTCCTTCCATCCACTTCTAAGACTTCAACAAATTTGATTATTACCTTCTTCAATTCTCCGGGAATCACATACGATCCTCAGATCCACCTTTATAAACTTTATGTCCCAGGACACCATATTATTTCCTGTCAAACGTGCTCTGAAACAAATTGGATGATAACCTTTCTTGCCATCGACATTATTTTCTCCAATAATTTCCTTTTGACAACGGAAACCCTTTTATCCTAGGTATGTCGGTAAAATATCTTATTTCATAAAAGTTATAAATTGGAGGTACAGTGGATATCGAATTCGACCCTATTCTGCATGTTTTACGTAAGTATGGCATCTCCGCTGGGTCGGTCAAAGTGAAATAGGAAAAGGTCTAGGAAATTCGTTATTTGTTGATCGAGTGAGCGAAGCGAGCGAATCATCTCTGCTTCAAGTCTGACAAAGTTTGCTTTTCTCTGTCAGTTTCTTGGTACTCCTCTACAGCACGCGTAGCATGACCACCGTAGAAACGAGTTTTGTCGACGGAAGAATAGACAAAATGACAGATTGTGATTGTTTATCTGTCATTTTGTCTATTCTTCCGTCGACAAAACTCGTTTCTACGGTGGTCATGCTACGCGTGCTGGTCGTATTTTACAACCGATGGACGAAACTTGATAAACAGGTTTTACGATTTTATAGTTTTTTTTTTTTCGTCGGGGATTTTTTGATTGGAGGGGTACTTCCTCCAAAAAGGGGCAAAAAGGGGGCTTCGATCTCATAAGGGATATCTCCGCCTTATGAGATCCGATTTTGATAGTTCTTTTTTTCTTTGAAAGGTAGTAACTTTAAATTGGTCTCATAAAAATTTGATGAAAATCTGATGAGGATCTTCTAAGTGTTGAGCAGCTCCTCAAAATACAGTTAATTGCCTTCTCATCACAAAACTATTAAATTTTCAATTTCCAATATTAATGTTAGCTTTACAATAAGGTCACTAGATGGCGCTACTATGCACCGCTAGATCGCGCTGTCGTTGTCGCTCGCCAAATGTCCCGTCCAGTTTGTGCTCGCGAGGTCTACTGTTCGCAGAACTACTAGTTTTATGTTGTCGGGGGTCGGCTCGCAGCTCTTTACCCGTAGACAGTTCCATTATGACCCACATATGGGACATGATGATTGTTTAAGTATTGTGTCTGCTTCGCGGTAAACCTGTTGAGATTCTCATAGTTACTTAACTAACAGACAGTTCTGTAAGTTCTGTTTTTTTTTTTCTACTTCGGTAAATAGCAGTTCCCCATATCTGGGCAGGTCTCTTCCATAGTTCTCTCTCTGTTCCCTTGTCTGACCAATCTGTCATGTATGAAGGGTCTGAACATTTAAATTTTGTTGGACAACTAAATAATGTTAAGTATTTAATTTTCTTATTTTGATGAAAATAGAGCTGAGTTCACTTTATGTCGCCAGCCCTGCCAGGATTTGAATTTCTTTTGATATCAGCTGTTTTTAATACAGCGTGTTTTTACAAGTGATTTGCAGTAGATATTATCGGACAATCGATTTTGTTGACGGTATTTCCTAATATTGGGGGCTTTGACTGATAAGTGGTCTAATGAGGCAATTGATAAAGTTGGCACCTACTCGTTATCGGCTTCGGGTTACTAGCATGGTGATTCATAATTTTACCACAATTATGAGGTAATCACATGGGACTTAAACATAACTGGCGAAATGTGAGTGTACTATTAGTACACCTCTGCCTAACCCTTCGAGAATTACAGGCGTGATGTTATGTTATACATGTGTGTTCTGGTTAAGATAGCTAAATAAATGTTTTTTCTTGAAAATAGTTTGTCTGGCCACGCCAAGTCTGCAATAGAATAAATGGGCAACCCCAAAAAGTTTTATATATGGTATACTTTTACATCAGTCAGTTATGTCAGTTTCGAGGTTGTAAGTAGGTCTAATGTTTTGATATTTTGCCTTTTGATTTTTGCATAATAGATAATGTGTAATAGACCATGTCGTACCTGTGCTGTACTACCTCCAAACGATGACAAAACTGTATCAAATCTACACTGCATCGTGCTAAAGTGACTATTCTATAACAGGAATAAATCAGAATCTAAACAAAATAACCTATCAAAAACAAAAAGATAAAGTATCAAATTCTTTTTTCGTAGGACAGGATGGTGTTGCCGTCTATAGATTTTTAAATTCCATCGTTGTTTTTACTTGTACAGATTTCGCGTGGCTAGACTCTACTTGACTAAAACCCAATAATGTTTATGCTAGCTCATCATCATCATCATTTCAGCCGAAAGACGTCCACTGCTGGACATAGGCCGCTCCCAAGCACCGCCACTTCGACCGATTCTGTGCTTCCCGCATCCAGCGGATTCCTGTGATTCCTGATTTATGCTAGCTCATAAAAAAAACAAATGATTATTTTTCATACAATTTATTTTTTTCACTTACAAAACATGAATATCAAAAATGCATCGTCGCATTTTCACTTCTATAAGTATTAAATAAGAATACCTACATATGTACGTACAATAAATTATTTTAAGTTTTAAACGTTAGTAGTTACTTATAATATCAATGGTATAACAGATCTTTCGATTGATTCCTCGATATATTACTAAAATACACGTAAACATATATTTCAAAACAATAAAAGAACACAAAAAGTATTAATTTTATAAAACGAATAATAAAAATGTACCAAAAGTTTGCATTGCCATTATTTTGCTAAAATTAAATGGCTGGCAACACATGCAAAATGTTGCTAGGACAAAAAATACAATAAATGTAAATTCGGCGAGGTCGTTTCCATGAAGTATCTATTTCAGCATATCGCCAACATGATGCCAATACTAATAAACTAATTAATTTGTTCCTATAATTACCGCTTCGTAAACCCATAACAATGGCACTTTCTTGACTATTATAACAATATTATCACTTTCCAATACATTTGTATAATTACATTACAAACATATTCAGACAAAAATCTATACTAACATCAAGTTAGGGGAAAATGTTCCAAGTTTTATAGTAACTTATCAGAATTTGAGGAAAGTTTCCTGTAAATGTACTCGATAATCCTGTACTAGAAAATGTTTTTAAACACCAAATTATATAACCACCTTTCCATTAACTTTAAAGAACTTTCAGACAATCTGACTAAAGACTAACGGAACACGGAGGTAGAGAGTCTACAGCTCCTGAACAGGATCCTCTGCATCAGCCAGCTTGACAAGGCCGATGAAGCTCTTCTCAGGCTGCATCAAGGAGTGTCTGTCTCCCCCTGTATTCCTCACCGCTAGTCTGTCACCAGCCTTTAAGAACAGGGCGGCTGCTGAGAAGCAGGAGTTGGGCTTGTCGATTTGTTCAGTAGAGTGGGTAGACTGAGCACACTGGAGGAGAGTCTCCCGACCTTCAATTTCGGCATTCGTGCGGTGAAGAACCCAGGAGATTATGTCGTGGCTGTCCAGATAGTAGATCTGAGGAAAAAAATAATATATTAAAGTGACTTCAACAAATATACCTACGCGTCGACTTGAGAACCTCCGACTTTTTTCGTCGGCTAAAAAGGAGCAGGTTTCCAATTCGTCGAAATCTTTTTATTACCCGACTGCGGCGAAGCCAAAAAAAGAGGGTTATGTGTTTGACCTGTATGTAGGTATGTGTGTTCGTCTCTAATGTTCCCTCGTAACTACTAAACGACTGAACCGATTTTGATGAATGATATGTCGTTGGATTCGTTTTTATTGCGGAAGTATCACTGGGTATATTCAAATTTTAATTTTTTAAATAACTTTTTTTTTAATTTATTATCTTAATTATGAGTATGACACACGAACCATAATTAAATCAAAGACAGGTATTTTCGCCAAATAAAATATATTATAAATGGTTTTATGGCTTTATGCCTTTCAGTCTTTTTTAAAAGCTACTAATTGCTTCAAGGCAGAAAATTACACCAAAGTAGATAAAGTAATTCAAAACCAAAACTTAACACACATAACATAACATAACATCACGCCTTGTTTCCCCGAAGGGTTGGGCAGAGGTGTCCCTGTAGCAGGTACACCCACATTTCGCCAGTTATGTTTAAGTCCCATGTAATAGGGGGCGAGCCTATTGCCATCAACCGGGTACAAATCCAAACTCCGAGCTGCTACTGAGACATTTCAGATAGAAAAACCCAATAACACTTTGCCCGACCCGGGAATCGAACCCAGGACCTCATGCTCAGCAGTAGCGCTTGCGACCACTAGACCAACGAGGCAGCTTAAACCAAAACTTAAACTCTTATAAATCTGCCGACTCTGGATTTGTTTATTGACTCAACTAGTTTATTTAAATAAGATAACAGGTTGAAAACAATTTGTAAGCCCTATTTATTCCAGTTTGAGACTATTTATTGTTCACTATTTTCTGAAAGTCTAGACTGAAATCCAACGCAAAATTCACTGTATAGAAAAATAAGACAGCTCCATAATTTTCCCAAGAAAAATGCTGGGCGCACCGAGCTTTTGCTGCTAATTAATGGGATAGAGCGGGATAAAGAATTCGCGCGCTAATTTTGGTATTTCCTTCGTAATAATAAAACAAATACACATTCTGAAAATGTAAAACGTATACGTTATCGAAAACATGTACTTTTGTTATTATTAAATAAAAAACTGATAACTTTTCGTGAAGTATTTACGCTGTACTAAGGGTTTATGTTGATGATATGATGAACGCCGGCTGCACGCACAAAAGTGTCACGTTCCGCCTGAGCCGAGCGTGCAAGCGAGAGCGCGGAACAAGCGATAGAGAGGCACGATCGGCCTAAGCGTTCGGCATGTGACGTTATCACGGAAAATTATCGTCCGTAAACCGACTTTACAGACAAACTATTTTTTTTTTTAGATTAATTTGGATTTTTTTCTATCGAGGAATCTACAAGTAATCGTGTTTCTTATGTGTACGATTTATATAGTGAATCCTTAAATATCTTACATATTAATTGCATAACTAAAAGTTAAGTAATAACGATGCAGCAAGGGATCAAACGAACGCAATTATATCGCTATTTCCTAGGTGCGCTCTTAATAGGGATAATGCCTGGCAAAAAAAAACTATTTAGTCCGTCAGTCAAATAATAAAAAATATTAGACACGAATTTTTTGCTTCATCATATTAATTAAAAAATACTTAGATAAAAAAACGCATTAAAAAGTTAGGGAGTGGGGGTCGCTACGTCACAAGTAAGTATAAAATCTACATACTCGTGACGTCATGGCACATTTTAACTCAATGTATCACCGTAATCTTTTGATTACGTAAAAAAAGAAAAAATACGTGTTCAATATTTTTTAATAAGCTTGTTATAAAATATTGAACACGTATTTTTTTCTTTGTCCAAGAAATTCAAATAAAACCTAACACCCCTCACTCCGCCTACCATGTAATGACGGTTCCCATGACAACGTGATGTTGTCATGGGAACGTAATTTTTGTTTTATGTCATCACGTCATCATCCCAAGTGTAGCGTTGACAAATGGGAAGTATAGAGGTTACAAATGCTATGCAATAGCTTTACCGCGGCAGTCCCCGAGTGCCACACGTTTATTTTTTTTGTCGGCCTCCCTATTTGCCAAATTAGAACTAGGCGTTGGGTAGTGATGACGTGATGCCTTCAGAGTTAGGTTGAATATCAAACTTCGCAACGTAGCCGATAATAGTTGGACGAGAGTGGGCGAAGATCGAAATCAGTGACTTGCAATTTATTAAAAAGCCTGTACAGCATGAACTGGTATTTGTAAAACTTGGCTTGGTCATCGTCGTTTTGTTTACCTATCTCCACAGAGCAGCTGCCGATGCCGAGAGGTGCTCAGTGCACAAGTACCTAATAGTAGGTATATATGTAATTTACTAAGATATTTTACCTGCACATAGACGAGATACACGCCAGTATGATGCACGTGCACGTGGCCGTTGCGCGTGAGCGTGGGGCGAGGGTGCGGCGACACCACCGTCCAGGGCGCCGGGTACCACACGTCGTGAGCCGCTCCGTGGGACACACGGACTAGACCATTACCTGGAAAAGATACATTATTGAATTATTAACGCTGAACTTCACGTGGAACTGGGTGTCGCAGAGTTACCAGATTGGGTATTTTTTTCGCAATTTTGGGTAAAAATTTGACTCCTGCACGCGTATTTTGTCTATTCTTCCGTCGACAAAACTCGTTTCTACGGTGGTCATGCTACGCGTGCTGGAGAAATTTTGGAGGAAATGAAATATTTGGACAAATTATGAAAAGAAAAAATCCATGGAGAATTTTGGGGTTTTTATTTTTATAGTTTCCTACGTTATGTTTCATATTTTCCGAACACACTCGATAAAACAGTACGCTCACAGATCTCGAAATCTGTGAGTACGCTCGTTTTTCAGTTCGTATCTCTTAATATTCAATGGTTTGATTCGTTCTACTTCCACAATATTCTACATATTGCATATTGTTAATTCGTTTCATTCATTCATGATTGTTGTGTTATTATTGTTTCACACTTTCGAAGAGTTAAGATTTATTTTGATCTATCAAAATTATCTTCAAAGTTCAAAGATAAAATGTCTTTCTGTTGAGTTATTGTAACGTACTATTTATAATAATGTCAAAATCAAGACGATACAGACCAGCTTGGAAGCTGAACTGCAGATTTCTGGTAAACTAACTTCATTTGCCAAAATAACGCAGGTTTTACACTTTGTTTTTAACCGACTTCCAAAAAGGAGAAGGTTATATGTTCGTAGCGTATACATGTATGTTTGTATGTCCACCGATTTCTTCGTTAATTGTGAACCGATTTTGAAAATTATTTTTTATTTGAAAGGGTATATATGCTCTCTAGGTGGTCCCATATAAATTTTATAAAAATTAAAAATTTTACAATAAGAAACCAACCGTCTTCCAAAAGAACACTACAAAGTGAAAAATAACTTTTATTTCGGAAGTCGGTGGCAAAAAACGAAAATTCAAACCAAAGACACCGACTTCCGAAATTAAAGTTATTTTTCACTTTGTAATGTTTTTTTTGTGAAGTCGGTTGTTTTTTTTTTTGTAAAAAATTTTTTAGTTACAATTTCTTTATAGTACAGACGCCAGCACATCAAGCTAACCGAAATTGTCAAATTTTCCCAATCAACTTTGAACCTTAAACTTCAGCGATAAAGTTGAAAATCTATTAAATAAATTTGACAGATTGTAGTAGCTTGATGTGCTGGCGTCTGTACAAATTTTTGCCTTTGGGTAAGTAACTTAGAAAAATGGTATCATTTTGGAGAAAAATTATTTCAACTTTGGGGAGAAATAAAAAATCACATCTGACAACCCTGGGGTGTCGTGGTACAATTTGGGAGAGGCCTATATCCAGAACTTCATTGGACTGATTTAATTAATCTTTACTAGATTTACAGTTTCTGACAGCCTAATCGAAGCTCTAAATGCCAAATTCTCGTATTTAAACAAAAAAAACATTGAAATTCAATTCGCAATCACATCTCGGCGAAAATCCAGGTTAACACACACACTTTTCTTAAAGCTCTAAAGTTAACCCTCGCGGACGGTCAACAGCATTAGGTTTGAAACCGTGTTATAAAACACTGTAAAACCAAGTAATGTTGTGTTTTCAGGGGGTCTTGTCGCTGTGCGTAGTAACTCTGGGTATTTTCATGTACTAGTGGGGTGGGGAAGTGAAATGATTTTTTTTTTAAATTAAGAAAAGTATATCTCGTTCTAATTCGGAGAAAGGGGTGTCCAACCTTTAAAATTTTTTGTGAATTTTTGTATCCGTGAAAATGGTTTCCCACACCTGAAATACTGGCAATTTTTTTTTTTTGGAAAGTCTTTGTATTTTAAAACCAACCCCAACGCATATATGTACCAATAAATCTTGTTAGAAAATACAATAGATTTTATTTTCACAGTATTCGCTAAGAAAGACCTACATTTTCGCGAGAGCTCCCGGCATCACATATGCGACTAGAGTGGGCCCCCAGGATGGCTTCCGGCAATAAGTTTGTTAAAAACTTGTCAAAAATGTATGTAAATTAGACTGACAGATTGAGACTAAGATTAGAATGCGAACGTTCTTAAAAATAAGGTACCTACCTGCGACTGAGTCACTGCCTAAATCTATTCGTCTATTCGGGAAAAATCTCAGCGTGAAGACTCGGGTGAAGTGAGTTTAAAGTGAGCTGTCATTCCAACTGATTCTAGGGATTGACAATATTGACAGCTCACTTCACCACATGTTAAGTTGTGAACTATTGATTCGTAAGCGGAAAAAAAGCAGCCAATCAAATCACAGGTTGACATGACACTCGACGACAGAATAGGCATAAAGAAACCAGGGGTACACGTAAAGCGACTAACGATTCAATTTCAAACTCAATTCGTTGCGAGCACAAAATTTGCGTAAACTTATCAACATGTTGAACGTTGAATTACCGTCCTAGCAATTGACAAATTGAGTCAGCTTTACTGCTGAAGGAACACGGTGGGTTTTAGTCAGTAAGAGTCTGACACGCCCTCCTGCTCCACCCAGAGCGGAAGAAGTTATTTGATATTTCCCACCCAAAAAAAAAAAAGTTCATTTCTATCGCACTGAAAGCAATCAGTGCCCTAATTGTGTAATACACGATCAATCACAATCTGTTTCGATTTGAAACAGATTGCTAGTCCATTGCTTCATAAGTTGGAAAAAAAATCTGCTCAACAACGTAAATAACGCAATTAATGTTGTTGAACTGTCAAAATGAAACAAATTAGTCATAATCGTTTCCGAAAATGTGTTACGCAATTAGGGTACTGGAGTCACAGAGTTGTAGCTTCGTTTATAATAAAGCGCTTGGTTTCGTTGAACGAGGCTATTTATAAATTCAAATTCAAAAATTCAAAAGTCATTTATTCAAACTGGGCTGAGAATCAGCACTTTTCGAACGTCAAAATTACATAAGACAGTCCCCCAAAACGCCCACCCTTCACCACTTCCTAGTGGCTTTTGCTGGGAAGAAGGAGTGGCGCAACAAACTCCCCAGTAGCACAGCTGTCTGTTCAAGTTAAAGAAAAAAATATTCTATACAATAGGATGCAAAATAATTTACATGACGCAACACAAAACATAATTTAAATAATACCATATGTCAGCTAGCACACGCCAATATACCAAACAAAAACATCGAGACCTCTACTCAAGCAGAAATAAAAAATAAAAACTAAACGTAAACAGAACTAAATATCTAAATAAAAGCCTCCAGGCATAAAGGGCGTGCCCGCTTACATAAAGTTATTTAAAAGCTGTAATTGGAAGTTATAAATGATAAACTATGACCATCGAGGCAGTAATAATATATAATTATGAAGTATTATAAAGCCCGTAATACGCATGCCTGTAACTGGCACAGAAGTAGGTATGCCAGTAGCTTGCATGCTAGTGAGTCATAACAACTTCTGATTGGGGAATTTCACGATAGCATGTAAGCTACCTGCGATTGTCAGCGTGGTAATGAGACTAGTAAGCGAGATTTCAGTGTAAAAATTATCGAAATATGCGCAGATCTTCACTCCATCATCATCATCATCTGCCTAGACTTTTTCCCAACTATGTTGGGGTCGGCTTCCAGTCTAACCGGATGCAGCTGAATACCAGTATTTTACATGGAGCGACTGCCTATCTGACCTCCACAACCTAGTTACTAGGTAACACGATACCCCTTGGTAAGACTGGTTGTTAGACTTTTTGGGCTTCTAACTACCCGTAAAGACTGTCAAAGATCCACGAATGACAGCCGGGACCAACGGCTTAACGTGCTTACTGAGGCACGGAGGGGTCTTGGTATGTAAAGATGGTCATCCATCCACGGGCCAACCACGGCAAGCGTAGCTTAACCTGATCGATCGATCCGTGCGACTGTTATTACTTAGCCACAAGCCCCTCATCAGATCTTCACTCCATCATAGTATTTATCCAAATATTTGCCAAAGTAATTATTTTCTTCACGAGGATCGTCGATGCGAGGGTTTGCGCCCCGCAGAGCTACGTATCTTTACCGACGGATCCAAAACAGGTAGTGGCACAGGTGCTGGAATCTTCTCGGAGGACTTCAACATACACATAGCCACACCATTGGGAGTCCATAACACAGTGTTCCAGGCCGAATGCATGGGTGTATCTCTTGCCGCTTCAGCCATCATGGCCAGGGAAGTTAAGGACCACTCGATACGCATACTCTCAGACAGTATGGCTGTTCTGCTAGCGCTAAACAGTCACACTGTTGACTCTGGGCTGATATACGAGTGTCACCAGCGCCTTAACCAGGTGGGTAGCCTCAATAATATAACCATTCAATGGATCAAGGGACACAGCGGTTCGCGGGGCAATGACGCAGCCGACGAACTTGCCAGAAGGGGGTCGAGCATGGCACCAGTGGGGCCTGAACCCATTGCGCCACTCCCCTTCGGGTACCTACGCACTCTGGTAAGGAAAAGAACCAGGGATCAACATCACAAACTTTGGTTGGACCACGGTGAATGCAGGCAGGCCAAGGAGGCACTCCCTATGATTGATGGCCGCCTCACGAAACAGGTTCTCCGACTAACGAAACAGCAGCTGCGTACAATTACAGCAGCTGTAACTGGCCATGGGTCATTTAATAAACACCTCTTTGTCATAGGAGTCACAGACAGTCCGCTGTGCAGAGCCTGCATGGAGGACGACGAGACAGCAGCTCATGTGCTGTTAAACTGCCCAGTGGTCGCCACATACAGGGCCAAATACTTCGGTAACCCAGGTACCCTACGTGAGATTGTCAGTGACACCAAGGCGTTGCTGGCCTTCTTTGAGGAGCTGGGGTGGATCGAATAATCGATTTTCCCACCCGTACGCAAAATACGCGCTTTGACGTGGAGTTGCGGATACCAGCCCGTATTACCTATTACCTATTACCTAAGATCCACGAATGACAGCCGGGACCAACGGCTTAACGTGCTTACTGAGGCACGGAGGGGTCTTGGTATGTAAAGATGGTCATCCATCCACGGGCCAACCACGGCAAGCGTAGCTTAACCTGATCGATCGATCCGTGCGACTGTTATTACTTAGCCACAAGCCCCTCATCAGATCTTCACTCCATCATAGTATTTATCCAAATATTTGCCAAAGTAATTATTTTCTTCAGACAGAACAATTACAGTAAAACTGACCCCATTTTCCCATAATTAGGTAAGACAGGACGTTGACCTAAAAACCAGTCTTTGATACTTAGCAGCAAAAAATTTATAGAATATTTGGCCAAAGAATCAGCATCGCCATACAACGTGGCAATGCTGCCAGCCTTTTGGGCAGTTTTAATGTTGACAGCGATGCGGACGAATTTTTTGATGATTCTTTCCCCTCCTTTTTTATATACATGTACATATTACGTTACGTACGTACGTACGTTATTGTATAATTAGTATATATTATGTAATATTATGTATATTTAAATTTGTACTCACGTTCTCGAAATCGGCTCTAACGATTTCAATGAAAGTTGTTGTATAGGGGTTTACGGGGGCGAAAAATCAATCTAGCTAGGTCTCATATCTGGGAAAATTCGTTTTCTCCGTATTTTCACCCGAGCAAAGCTCGGTCGCCCAAAGTTTAGAACAAGATGAAAATAATGACATGAGAATAATGACATATCAACATGGAATAAGTAGGTACTGTACATGGATTAGTATGAACTTTCCTATACTATTAAATGAGCAATGAGCTCGGTCGCCCAGGTACTGATCAAATAAACATATATTTTACAGCAATTTAATTTGTTTTATTCTTTTAGCGTAGGAGCTTAAAGAAGCCAATGAAGTTAGTTGAGCAGACTCTTTCAATACCGCTTTCAAGTCGACTTGATGAGGTTTCAATTAAAGTTCTATTTGCGTTGACGTTATGAATAGTAGTAATCCTATACTATTAAATGAGTAATATTTATATACCTATATAATTTTGTAATCACGTTCTCGAAAACAGCTCTAACGATTTGGATGAAAGTTGCAATATAGGGGTTTACGAGGGCGAAAAATCGATCTAGCTAGATCTCATATCTGGGAAAATTCATTTTCTCTATTTTCTCAGCCTCGGGAATGTGATACAACGTTTGTATACCTGGACGATATGTTTATCTATTTTCACCCGAGCAGAGCTCGGTCGACCAGATACTTGTAAAACAAAACGAAATTACAACCTACTTTACATATATTTACAACCTTAATTTCTATTCTTATTTTACGAAATATTTATATTTGTACTATTTACAATATGATTTCATTCAAAAATCATTCGAAAGGTGAACTTTTTGGGTTTTATTTGAAAAAAATAACACGCGTATAGTCCACCCGTCACAAGAGTCATAGAGACACTGATGTGCCGCGTCCCGAGTACGCGTCACAGGCCTAGCGGGGGTGCTTCTCGCGGGGTACTGGTGATATTTCAGGTTTTTATTTTTTATTCAAATATTGTAAGAGAAATGAGAAAAAATAACAATACAAATTGTTAAATACGTCATTATATATTTTTTGGTAAAAATTCATGCCAAACTAATCTGCCGTTACAGAGAAAATTTACAATTTAGGTTGAAAAAGGACCTATGTACTACAATTTTTTTCCAAGATATGGGAAAGATTATTACAATTTAAAAAAATACAATGTATTTGTGATGACCTTAAGCATAACATATATTTTTTATATGGAAATCGCACACAAGGATTCATCTACAAACTTCTTTAAATATACGGTGTTTTTGGTATTTGAGCAATGTAATCCCCTAAGAAAGTTATGGAAGGAAATGATTTCAGGAATATGAAATGAAGGGTCTCTAGAGAGAGAGAGGAGGCCTTGTTTTCATAGGAAAAATCGACAAAGGAAATAACGTGGATTCGAGTAAATAATGTAGGTAAATATTTACCGTATGGGAAGGGAAGTAAGTAACCGATTTTATTATTGACAACTTGAGTAATGAATGCATAAGTTTTCTTTTTTTCATGACAACGATAGTCTTTGAATTTATGTCAACACAAGTCGTGCGCCCGAGGATTTCCCATCGGCAAGAATTACGAACTTCCATTCAAAATTTCATCCCCTATTTAGACGATGAGGAACAGGGTGTAAAGTTCTCTCATCCTCTATAGAAAAGAGAGGATCCTCCGACCAGACGGATGTTTTGACTGGTGGGCAACTGCCCAACTGCTTAGTCGCGAGGAAAACCCTGCTTGCGCGATGCAGTATTTCGCGTGATGTCAGTATGATGCGCAGTTCACATGTGGCGATGTAGATGCCGCCAAAATTTATAAAAAAATCTACTTTTGGCAATTTCGATTTTTTTTTCGCGATTTTTGCACTAAATGATAAAATTTACCATAAGCAAAAACAATTTAGTTCAAAACAGCATATTCTCCCTTATAAAATTATGTCTAATATTAACGTTTAGTTCAAAACCTCAACATATACTACCACAAAACACTTTTCATTATAATAAACACTGTACTATTGTAGCATTCACACAATTCACAAAGTACGTAGCTTATGCAGTCGTAATGTTTTTAAATCAATTGTTTGCCGGTGTCGGCGTCTGCGTCTCTTTACTTGTCTCAACGATGCCTAGACTACCACAGATACCACAGAGTACTTTTACTATGACAGATACTAAAGGCATAGACAAGTACTTAACTGATGTTACGTCGGGTGCAGACACGCGGACTACTTATATTTTATTTTTTAGAGTATTTCACATATCTATTTTTATTTTGTTTAATTTAATATTTATTTCTGTATCTATCTATCCGTGACATCACTGCGGGCCCTATCAGAATACCAGCGCTGCGACATTTATTTTTTTAAGTGTCGCAGCATATGCTGAGATAAGAGCATTTTGGCCTCGTACAGGACTTTCTGCTTTTATTTTTAATTTTACCTTGTTTTTTTTTATTGTTTTTTTATTAATGTTTTTAATGGTGTTTAGTCTAATTTGTGATTTCCTGTGCGAGTCTCAATAAATATTTTTCTTTCTTTTCTTTATATCCTGGTTTTAAAATATTAATTTTGAAATTGGTTCTAAACTACACAAACACTACACCACAGAGGCGGTTGTGTGTTTTTTTCTGCTTTTATATTTAAACTAGCTTTTGCCCGCGACTTCGTCCGCGTAGAAGTCGAAAGTGGTTTCTATATTAATGTCTGTTATTTTTATGGTGTACATAATAAAGAATATTCTATCTATCTATCTATCCAATAGGATTTTTAATTGGTTTTTTACGTTATTAATTTTGTTATAACATATAAATTATTATGTTCAAATGTTTGAATACTTATAAAATATAACAATCTTTATTTCAGTGTAGGGATATAAAGGTTAAATAACTATAAGTATTATTATTATACACAACAAATCAAACGCTGATATTTTACAATTAAGTAAATTTAAAAGAGTATTTGCTTATGTTTTTAAGTAAGTTCAAGTTTCAACCTTTTTTGAATAAAATCGGATTGAATTTTCAAACATGTGTCAAAATATAATGTAATTTAAATCTCACGCATTTTCATATGGAATATGATGATGATGATAGACAAAACGTTCAAACCACACTTATCCCACGAAGTTGATACAAAACAGCACATATCCTGATTTGTTTTCACAAAACCGCACTTATCCAAAATACGCACTAATAACGGCGCAAGCAATTAAATAATAAAAAAAACAATGGCACTCAGGGAGTGCCGACAGAAGTGAAAACTTGAACAAGATCGCCTTGATAGACGAATAATACTGGTATAGAACATTGGTCCGTAACCTTATCTAAATAAAGAGTACAATCGCGTTTACAAAAAAAAACATCCAAAACCTTTAAAGTAAAAATACTTGCATAGAACATTGATCCGTAACGTATTATAAATAAAGAGCATAATCGCGTTTACAAACCTTTAAAGCCCGTAACCTTTACAAAAAATTTGTCCGTTTACAAAAATGAGGTGTCGGTAACGGTGTCGCGAGTTCAATTGTTTTTTCCCATCTAAAAAATGCCTAACACGCCTAAAGAAGTTTTCACTTCAAAAACTGTTTGAAGGACCAGTAGTGTTATTCTGTAAAAATCTCACCGTGTTATCTTAGATGAAGTGAGCGTGGAGTGAACTGTCAGTTGCTAAGGATTGACACTATTGGCAGCTCACTTCACCTAAGTTATCACGGTGAGATTTTTACAGAATAGCGCTACTGTTTATCACTTACCTATACGGTTATTAAGTTTTTTAGATTTTTGCCTTGTTGAAAAAAGTAGATATGTATGGTCTCCTCATTTATACTTACCTACATCTGGAATTCTAGATATTCTACCCGAGTACGACGTCAAGAAAACGGAACAGAATACCAATCTAATGTATTCTGTTTTCTTGTAGCCTTGAGTAAGTAATTCTTATTGATATTCTAGACTGGAAGTAAAATGATTAAATATGACATGGTTTTCATATCCAGCATCTTTATTAAAAGCTTTTTAAACGTTTCCGAGTTTTATATTCTGTTGAGACATGATGTTATTACTGACTTCGTATGAAATATGCGACATTTAGCGTATCTTATGAATAATCTATCATGAATAAAATATATCCTCACTAATATTGTATACTAGCTGCGTCCCGCGGTTTCATCCACATAAGTCTGGATCCCGTGAAAATATCGGGATAAAAAGAATCCTATGTCCTAATCCAGGTCATGGTCCACCCATGTGCCAAATTTGCAAAAATGCGTTTATTTGTTTTTACGCTTTCACGCTATAGCGGCTGAACAGATTTGGATAGATTTGGACCTGGCCTAAGATAAAGGAAACTTGGTGGGTTTTAGTCAGTAAGAGTCTGACATGCCCTCCCGCTCCACCCAGAGCGGGAGAAGTTATTTGATAATTTCCCACCCAAAAACAAAAGGCGGGTGAAACGGCGAGCAAAACTTAGTCATAAATAAAATATACGAAAAATTTGCTCTTTAATAAAACGCGTTCTTGGTATTTGGGTTCATAAATATGTAAGGATAATTATTAATTTATTTTTGGACCATGAATGGATTACTAGAGTATGAATGGATGATTAAGATTTTGCATATCACAAGGTCTTTATTTAAAATCGCTTTGTAGTGCGGACGAGATTGTAGATGTAGGTAGGTACCCAGATTATAATTTATTACCATTTTGTTACGGTCGGCAAATATTAATTGAAAGAAGAAAAAAGTTATGGTGCCACAAAGAAACTCACATACATACACGAACCCTGAAAACATTACACTCCTTTTTGGACAGTCGTGTAAAAATTGGCCAAGTGCGAGCGGACTCGCACACGAAGGGTTGGTATTCTATTCTGGTGGTGGTTTGCTATTCTGTTAAAATCTCACCGTGAACGCTAAGGTGAAGTGAACTTGAAGTGAGCTGTCATTCCACCATATACTAGGGATTGACACTGTTGACAGCTCACTTTCAAGGTCACTTCACCTAAGCGTTCACGGTGAGATTTTTACAGAATAGCATTGCTGGTACGGAACCCTTCGTGTGCTAGTCCACGTGCGTGCGAGTTAAACCACGTCCAATATTTAGCAAAAAAACGCCGAATAAAACACATTTAACTTAATAAGTTAAAAATTAAAGGGTATCTTTAATTTTTAACTTTATTTTATTTCATACAGTCATTTCATAAAACTGTCAAAGAATCACAGTTTTGATTTGAATATAGACGAACAATTTACGTTGGTTGTCAATTTTATTAACAGTTAATTTCCCTGACTTTACATAGATAGGTATTTATACAATGTCATGTTTTCAGTTTCACCTCGTTATGTATCAATAGATATAATATGTCAAGACGTAGGTAAAGTCTAGTATACATCACACATCAACCCAACCTCTCATTGACCTTCATCCACACACCACACATCAACACATTAAACACACACACACACAACCCCACTCTTTATACTTCACACTAACACAAAATATGTAGAACGACAATCAATTGTTATCATAATTTTTACTTCCCTTTTTTTGTCATGTATTTAATAACTATTTTAATAGTAAATTTAATAATTTTGCTATTTAAATTATTATTTTGTGTTTGTAAATTCAAATGATGTTATTGCATAAATCCAGAACTTACTGATTGGGAGAAGACACTGGCCCCTGTAACACAGATGTTTACCTAGCGCAGGAGTCAGGGCTTCACTTTGTTTGTACACATTTTTTTATAAAGATTTTTTTATTTTTTCATTATTCAAAATCTTGTTTCCAAAGTGTTTTTCCGAAAATACATATTTGTTTACATATTTGGAAATTAAATCGCGAACGAAGTATATGTAATACCTTGTTCTCTCTTAGAAGTAATGTATGCCGTCAGTACATATATTACCTTTGTAATGCTCGTGTATCTCGGGGCTCAGGTGTGACGTGTTGCCGTGGAAGTGAGCCGCTATGAACGGCCTCCTCATGCCGCCGCCGTCCTGAAACGGATTTCAGTTACAGATTAGACACCTTTTGGGAGTTAGGAGGCATCTACTGGTTACACCTGGATCATAACTAAGTATGTAATTCACACTATTGCAGCACACGTAGCATGAACACCGTAGAAACGAGTTTTGCCGACGGAAGAATAGACAAAATGACAGATAAACAATCACAATCTGTCATTTTGTCTATTCTTCCGTCGACAAAACATGTTTCTACGGTGGTTATGCTACGCGTGCTGGTGGTTTATGATCAGATTTAGTTTGAAGGTTAGCTGGAAAATCGGGAAACCAAAAACTTTTTATGCGGATGGAATCGTGACTTTAGTTTATACCTTTAGTCATAAAACTATTATAGAAGATCAATATAAATACCGTATGTACTTATCAGGACAGATTCTCAAAAAATCTATATAGTGTGCTTCTTCATAATGTGCACATATCGAAATGAGGGAATCTATGCTTAATTTTATCGAAAAATAATTTTTTGTTCTTTTTAAATTAAAAAAAAATTGTTTCTCTTCTGTTTTTCAATTGAGGGTAGTTTTTTTTTTCTCAATTTTCATTTTATGAGGACGCCTAATTACTTCCAATCATTATGGAGTTTGTTTCATCGTAATAGATGATTTAGTTTAAAAGTTACACCGTTTTGTTACATTTTATTTTTAATCCCATAAAAAGTATAAAAAAAAATATTTAGATTTTTTAAAATATTTTTCATGTCGTTAAAATTAAGCATAGATTCCCTCATTTCGATATGTGCACATTATAAAGAATCACACTGTATATAAAATTCTCGTGTTAGTTGCCATACTCCTCCGAAACGGCTTGATCGATTTTATGAAATTTTATATGTATATTCGGTAGGTCTGAGAATCGGTCGTAATTTATTTTTCATACCCCTAAGTGATAAGGGTGGTCCACCCCAAACATAAATATGGCAAAACAACGTTTGTCGAGTCAGCTAGTACTTTATAAAATGTCGCAATTCTCTGTACCCAAAATAGCACATTTTAAAACGACTCTGATTAAATCTTAAATAATGTAAAGTAGATACTCAGAGTTTGTATAAAAACTTCATTAGGTTCAGAAAGGAACAATTTAAAAATGATTACGTTTATTCTGCTACAAAATATATTAGATCATCATCTGCCTCGCCGTTCTTACACCTAAGTATGTTGGGGTCAGCTTCCAGTCTAACCGAATGCAGCCATAATAAGCCATAGCCAGAATGTATTGTATAATTATCACTTGCTTCTAAAACGGTGAATAGAAAACATCGTGAGGAAACCGGCATGCCTGAGAGATATTTCTCGACGGCATGTGAAGCCAAGTCAGAGGCCATGGGCGGCTTTAAAACTCTAACACCAGGTTAGTCACTAACCACACGAAAAGAAGAAGACCGAATGCAGCCGAATAGCAGTATTTTAAATACAAAATAACATTAGATATACACGATGTAAGGGCATCGACTCGTAAACTGTTACCATGAATTCAGCAAATGATTTTAGAACCCACCCCAGCGTAAAAAAAAATTCATCGGTTATTTTTTTATTAATCTGCTGTTTCATACAAAACTGCAATATCTACAAACTCAAAATCAATATGCGTTATTTCACATTAGGTTTATGTGAAATAACGCATATTGATTTTGAGTTTGTAGATATTGCAGTTTTGTATGAAACAGCAGATTAATAAAAAAATAACCGATGAATTTTTTTTCATGGGTACTTATAAAACGTCAGAAGTGTGGTGCACGGATCCAATTGGTCGTTTTCTATGGAGAAGAACCGGCAAGAAACTACACGGTTACTCTTTTAAAAATAGGTAAATGGCTTTTTACAATTAAAAAATTAAATTAATGTTTGGAATGTCATTAATCCCAAAGAAAATTAATCGCGCGTTGATGTCTTTTTAATGGTCAAAAGCTTGTGTCGGTAACAGTGCCGCGAGTTCAATTGATTTATCCCATCTCAAAAATGCCCAACGCGCCTAAAGAAGTTTTCACTTAAAAAAAATCAAATCTATTTAAACCAAATGACGGTGATACACGGTCACAATGTATGGAACAGCAGATTTTAATAACCTATTAACAGGCGAGGGGTCTAGAAACATGTGAATTCTTGCTCGTCACCAGACGGGATGACGTTGTTGCCTTGGAAGATGGGTAGGCCTCTGGTGTGGGATGCAACCTGTGTCGACACCCTTACGCCATCTCATGTTCCTAGCACGGCGGGCTGTGCTGGCGCCGCTGCTGCGGCTGCTGAGACCCTCAAGCGGCGCAAATACTGTAACCTTATTGGTAACTACAGTTTTGAGCCGTTTGGGGTCGAAACGCTCGGATCATGGGGCCCGAGTGCGCGTCTCCTTTTTAAGGAAATTTCTCGTCGACTGGTCGACACTTCACGTGACCAGAGGGCTGGCTCGTTCTTTAGCCAAAGAATTAGCAGTGCCATTCAACGTGGCAATGCTGCCAGTCTTCTGGGCACGTTTCCGGATGACAGCGATGCGGACGGATACTTCGACGCCTACGTGTCGTTTTGTTTTTATTATTTTTATTTATACAGATAGTTAGTTAGTCTTTTAATTTAGTACCTAATGTAAATAGTTAGCTGTGTTAAAACTGTAAAATAATAATAAATTAAATTACAATACAATAAAAAAGCTCGTCCATGTTTTACACCCTGTATGTATAAGTACTTACCTCAAAATCACTGTTCCTAACAGTTCTGGTCACGGTGTGCATCGCCATCTTAGCTGAAGGAGCGTTGTCCAAGTTCGGAGAGAACTTCTTCGTCTTGCGTCTGAAACAATATTACTAGTTGAGAAACTTTCCTTAGAAGTTATTGCAATAATGAACGGACATATTCGCTAACAATAAGCAACATCTAAATAAAAATGCACTGTTGGATTTTCAACGGTCGACTTAGTGCAGAAAGTTCAAAATCCAATAGCGCTTATATGGGTAGGCATTCATTTGGGTGTCGTCTAGTGTTAGTAAAAACGGGCATAACTCCAATGAAAGTAAGCTACATGGGTAGGAGAAATAACTTCCTACTTAGGTTTATAAACTTTGCCGTATTTGTTGGCAAAGGTTCAGTATTTTCTGAAGCAGATTAATCTTAGAATCTAAGATGTTTAATTTTGCTGAGGAAAATTCATTTCCCCTTATCGGAAAATCTGGGCGCAAAAGCTTAACTTAGCGATAAAATCGAAAAGTAGATTCGATAAAAAAAGTCATATTAAAGCTATGTAAAATATTTTATGAATATTTTTTTAATAAAAAAATAATTATACTTCGAATAATAAAAAATAACAAAACAGATCAATAATCACGAGCACAGAACAGAAATAGCTTATCATAAATATGTTAATTCTGAAATATTAATTAAAATAATTATCATGAATTTGAGAAAATTTTTGATACAGCACATCAAAATACGAAATCCACCAGACATCTTGTTCAATTTTAAGACATCAGAAACAAAGACAATGAATATTCATCCTTGTCTCACTATCTTCCATCTCGCTAACGTTCCTTCTCCGCCCCTACGTTATACAAACTTTGCCTTAGCTCTACCTGTTATATTCAAAGAGACAGCCGTACTTTTGGTAACTATCGCTAGGAAGGCTGAAGAAAAATGAACAATAACATCATCATCATAATATTATAATGCCGTACTAGTATCAGCCTTCCTAGTTGTTGTTCATTTTTGGTAACAATAACTCGTCTTTGAGCGGCCATAGATAGTCACTCGGCCGGCCGCATGCGGGCAGACCGTCACCATTGTCACCAGAGGAGGGCCCTACCCACCAAACACTGAATCAGCCTTCCTAGCGATAGTTACCAAAAGTACGGCTATCTCTTATACTATTAGCATCAGATCTTAGCGCCCTCATTAACCGGCCAAGCGTGAGTTACCCCAACTTTGCCTCATCAACGTCGTTTAATTAAAATCGCGTTTAAAAAGTTCGTTTTAATTACTTTTGCTTTGTATAGGTTCTCTTCAGCTATCTTTGCAAACCTTGTGCGGAAAATATTCTTCATATAATTATACACTAGTGACCTGCCCCTGCTTCGTAAGCGACTTCTATACATCCAAACAAACCAATACAAAAAAACTGTATTTATATTAGTAAAAAAAAAAAAAACTCAAAATACTCGAAAATGGTTGACATTGGAATAGGGGTCATCACGGGTAATTTGGTTGCAAATGACCTTTCCTACATCCCCAAACGGATTGCCGACGAATATCCCTGTATTATAAACTAGCGACCCGCCCCGGCTTCGCACGGGTATAAACCGGGTTATTATACATATAAACCTTCCTCTTCAATCACTCTATCTATTAAAAAAAACCGCATCAAAATCCGTTGCGTAGTTTTAAAGATTTAAGCATACATAGGGATATAGGGACAGAGAAAGCGACTTTGTTTTATACTATGTAATGATGCGAAAGTGAGTTTGTTTGTTACGCTTTCACGCTAAAACCGCTGAACAGATTTGGATGAAATTTGGCACTTAGGTAGACCATGACCTGGGTTAGGAAATAGGATACTTTTTATCCCGATATTCCCACCGGCTCGAGACTTATGCGGGTGAAACCACGAGGCGCAACTAGTAGGTATAGTCTATCTTTGTGACCGCGTTTTTCTTCTAAACTACGTAACGAATTTTGATGCGGTTTTCATCATCATTTAGAGTATTTTAGAGAATTTATTCCGGAAGGTTTATGTGTAAAATACATTACTTAGTACTTTGCACGTAATAAAGTAATCTTCATATTCTGTCAAGTCGTAAAAATCGTCCGAAGCAGGGTCGCTATTTGTTTTACAATTTGTACATAGAAGATGTTCCTTCATATACCTAATTAGGTAAGGCAAGTTTAATTTTAGCATAATTAGGTGAGGCAAGTTTAATTTTAGCATAATTATGCTAAAATTAAACTTGCCTCACCTGTCTATAAGGTATTTTACTATCTCACAAGTTTCTCTCAAAATATAATTTGGACTAATCTACACAACACCCCAGTGTTCTAATTAGAAATTACACTAAAATAATTATTATTCAGTTCAAGAATAATGCAGGAAAGTGACTTGAGACACTTCGTCATACCACAGTATGATAAAGTAACAGTATTATGTCTAGGCGGTGACCTTGAAATAATTACCTACGGCCGCTCGGTAGATAAACCTTCCGCGTCCGTGCGTAAATGCCGCGCACTCGAAACTGTTGCGTACTGATATACACTGAATGAAGCGCGTCGTTTCGGCCGTGTTCTATGAAGACAATACTGTTACTTATTTATACTGTGGCCTTACTAGAGATGTTACTTGTCACTCGCACGAGGACTCGAATGGACCGGAGAAAATTGAGAAAATTACATTTGTTGGGGTCCCTTTCTGTTAGATTTAATCCCGTGAAATAGTCCCAACACTATGATCCCTTTCCATCAACGCGTTGTTGGATGAAAAATAATGTTTGTTTGCGTCAGTTTTCCAACGAGAATATTATAAATTGAAGAAAATTTCTGTTTTCTTTGTTTGTTTGTAACTTTCGTGACAGATTAATTTTCCTAAATTATGTTGAATGTTTCTGCTAGAATGCATCAAAACTAATGCTTCACCAGCAACGAATGCAGAGAATATTAACAAATTAAATCTATAGTTTGTTTCCAAGTTAAATTACCTAATGAAAAAAAATAGTGGCACTCTGGGAGTGCCGACAGAAGTGAAAACTTGAACAAGATCGCCTTGGTGGAAGAAACATACTTGAATAGAACATTGGTCCGTAACCTTATCTAAATAAAGAGAACAATCGCGTTTACAAAAAATAAATACTACCAAAACCTTTAAAGTAAAAATACTTGCATAGAACATTGATCCGTATACGTAATATAAATAAAGACCACAATCGCGTTTACAAAAATGAGGTGTCGGTAACGGTGTCGGAGTTCAATTGTTTTTTCCCATCTCAAAAATGCCCAACGCGCCTAATGAAAGTTTTCACTTCAAAAAATCCACTCCGTGTACACACGGCTACACATCAAGCTATAAATTTCCAGTTTATGCTGATCTCGCATTATATAGGATTTCCTTACAATGCGAGGTCAGCTTATACTGGAAATGTATAGCTTGATATGTAGCCATGTGTACTAAATTGTTTTAATTATTATCTCCTGTTTTTGTCCTTTGCAAATATTTAAAAGCACATACCTATTTGCTAACTTACTATTAAAATACAAATTCGTCTGCGTGGACTTCAGAATTAGGTTCCCCCTGAAAATAACGGGTAAAAAGTATCCTATGTGTTAATCCAGGTTATAAACGATCTGTGTGCCAAATTTCATCGAAACCGTTCAGAAGTTTTTGCGTGAAACAGTAACAAAACAAACATCCAACTACAAACTTTCACATCCATAATATTAGTAGGATTAAATAGAATCATCATCCTCCCTTACGTAAAGATTATATAACTTAGAAATTATTTCAGTCTGAATTTTCATTACGAAAGCATTTATAAACTATACTAATAAACTTCTTGGAAGCTCCTACAAAGCGAGGTAAGCATAATGCCTTTCTGTACCAGAACCTGGCGAATGCTGTGAACTTGGCAAGGCGGCACGTGTCGCTAATATACCGCACTTACAAGTTTATCAACAATGTTTGCAGTTATGTCGCTTTGAGTGGAGTTACTTTGAGTATTTGCATATATGTATGGGTTGCAAGTGGACTCAGCGATTGGTTATCTAACTACATGTACCATACACTGTACAGAATACACTATCCATCTTCAGAAAAATGTATCTATAATGTGTATCTTCTTTCTTTGCTTTGCAAATGAATTTATTTTTAAAAAGTATCCTGTGTTAATCCAGGTTATAAACTATCTATGTGCTAAATTTCATCCAAATCCGTTCAGCCATTTTTGTGTGATTCAGTAACAAACATCCAAACTTTCATACATACATAAACTCACGCCTTCTTCCCATGGGGGTAGGCAGAAACTACAGAAAAAAACAAACTTTCACATTTATCATATTATTGGAACGAAGTTCCTTATCGCGCGTTGCGAAAGGGGGCTAGACAGAAAAAATTAAGACCAAAAGTTGTAACGAGAGTTTTTTATTGTGTAACGACACTTTTTTTTTTAATTTTAAATATCTCGGAAACGGCTGGGAATATCAAAGTTTTGATAAAATCCCCCCCCCTCCCCCAGTATCTCCCTCTCAGCTAGAACCTACATTCAGTTAGACCCCTTAGACCCCATTTTTGACCCCCTTTTCTTTTGCCCCCAATATCTGTAATATTTGTAATCTTACAACTCTCTTATATGTATAACCTCCCCCCGAACCCCCCTCGATGTCCTCCCGCGACCCCCTGATCTCGATACACCCCCTGCGCACACCCCCCCCCGGGTCTTAACTTTGGAGCCAGAGGTCGTAGACCCATCAAGTTTGGGGTCCCCGAAATCAGGAGAAAAAGACCTCTCTTTTGGCTCCATTAAAATCACGAGAAAACGCCGCATTATTCCCTATTTTGGTATTGTGTGGTGCTGCGGTGTACGCTGTGTGTGTGGCGTATGCACTCACTTACCTACTCATTTTATTACAATTCCTTCACTAAAAAGGAACTTCGTTCCATCCGGGTGTCCCTTGACACCAAAAAGCTGTGAATTCGTTGAAAAAACAGCGTCCAATCGTTGGCCACTAAATGCACTCACACTAAAAACGCAAATGACGCACAATGACGTGCCGCGAGTGTAAAGACTCGTGCAGACTAGCGCGACTTATCGCGCGACGCGACTCCGGTAATTATTATACCCTGAAGTTTTTCTTAGAAATTGCTCTGTTAGCTGTCGCGTCGCCCTGCCGGGGGTTCGAAGCCTGCCGGGGGTTCGAAGAAAACCGATAGGGAAATCGTGGCCCCCGGCAACAGGGCAACCGAAGGAACACGGGTGGGTTTTAGTCAGTAGGAGTCTGACACGAAGAGCGGGAGAAGTTATTTGATAATTTCCAATATTTAGGTCTGCATAAGGATAATAGGTACCTAGTGGGCTAGGCTTGATGGCTGTTATCATCTATTGTTGTTTGATCAAGTTGCTCTGATCATTCTTTCGTTTACTCGACATTTATTTTAATTAGACCTAGTGACGTCATGGTCGGTAAGCTATAAAAATTTTGATTGCCTGCCTATTATACTGAGTCGTATCTGGAATGTAATATAATATAATCTTTATTTTTCTCTCTTCAAAAAGGTTCTTCATAGTTATAAACATAGAGACAAGAATTATACCGTTTTGACAAAAAAAAATAAAAAAAAAACCGGCTAAGTGCATGTCGGACCACGCACAATGAAGGGTTCCGTAGTTGGGATGAATTTATCCCAAGAACAAACTTAACTTTGTAGCTGAAAAACATGTTCTTAATGAACAAGTTTTTGCAACCGCAAATGTACCTAAGTTGGTCGATTAAAGCCTACTTAGCTGTGATAGTTTTCCTTTTAATTTCGTTATATATGCTACTGCCGTGAATTTTTTCACATACCCAAAACTAACCATTACACTTGACTCTAACAAAAATTATCACTTAAAAGCTTAATATTTCGAAAACGGATCCCTAAATCCAAAAATGGTTTTAGCAAACTCTCAATATTTTTAAACGACCTTTTCAACGACACCCCACACTATGGGATTATTGAGAGTCAAAAAAATCATCCTCACTTTACGTCTACGTCTGCTAAAATAATTTTTTTTTCTCTCTCACCTGAAAAAAATATATTTTTCATGATTTTATTTTACCACTTTGTCGGCGTGATTAATATGTTACCAAATTACAGCTTTCTAGTACTAAGCGTCTCTGAGCTAAGCCGCGGACAGACAGACAGACAGACGGACGGACGGACAGACAGACAGACAGACGGACATGACGAAACTATAAGGGTTTCTTGTTTACTACAGAACCCTAAAAAAGGTCCTTTGTGCAGACTGGCGTCTATACGAGTCGTATCCTATACGACTCACTGAAAGTAATTCTTCCAACAAACACCATTAAGATTACAATATTTGTGAATCCACCTCAGATTAACCAGAGCGCTACGAAGATGGCGCAATAAAATAGCTATTAACATTATAATGTATGAATATTTCTCAAGATGAAACCCGAGAGCGTTGCGGTCGCATTCCTGATTGCTTCGCGCCGAGCTGCCGACCGTCACAGTCTCCTAATACATACATTACATATGTATACTTGCATCTGCTATCTATACTGGAATTTGCGGTCAACATAACGTTTAGGAGTAGATCTTCAAGTAGTTTGACGATTAAGAAGATAGAATTAAGTTTAATATGGGAAAATTTGATGTTGGAAAACAAACTACTTTCGCTAAGAGCGTTTACACATGAGGCCGCGGCGCCGGCGCGGTATCAAGACTCGCTGCCGCCGCGGCGCCGGGCGGCGCCATGTGTAAGGATCCATACAAATTCAAGGGTGACTAATACAGCGGCACCGCAGCGGCGACGATGGTGCCGCTGCCGCCGTGGTGCCATGTGTAACAGCCTGTTTGTTTTTGGGTGGGAAATTATCAAATAACTTCTCCCGCTCTGGGTGGAGCGGGAGGGCGTGTCACCCTTACTGACTAAAACTCACCCGTGTTCCTTCAGTTGCCTGTATGTTGCCAGGGGCCACGGTATCCCTTTCGAACTTTCCCGCGACCCCGGCAGGTATCTGCCCTAGCGGACCCCGACAGTTATGCTGACATCTCTTTGAGGCACGCGTGGAACACAACCGTCGACCTGGGCCTGGTCCTTATCGGACGGCGAGCTACCCATTGTTCACCGTCCGCAAGCCCGCGCCTACGGTGTCCGGGAATCGGCTTGGGATTCCCGACGCCCAGGGCATCTTCTGCAGCGGCTATTAGGGGCGTGAGGGTGCAAACTTTGCCTGTCCCTCACGCGTTCCGCCTCCTCCTTCGCAATTATTACTACTTCGCAGAAGGAGGTGACAGCTTACCATGCCTTCTAGCGAGAGATCACCACTGCCGATCGCCTCCACGAGGACACGGTGGTGCTCCGCCCAAGCTGGGCAGACCTCCACCATGTCCTCCGGGCGATCCACACAATGGTGAATGTGTAACAGCTCTAAAGGCCCTAAGATAACTGATTTTAGATGTGAAGACAATGTTGCTTTATATTGAATTTAGCACATCCTTTAAGTAAGGCCAAGAAGCTAGATGTCTAACAATATGCAGCTCCTACTGTTATTTAGATGATCAGCCAGTCGATCAACTTCATTACCAATTCGATCATGGTGCGACTGACATATATACAACTTCCCGACAACAATCATTGGACAGTAACCCACTAGACACGACACCCATCTGGAGGGAGGATTCTCCCTTTTCTATGGAGGTACTTTACACACTATTCCTCAAACCTCTATAATTATATACATACAGTGTTATTCTTCATAATGTGCACATATCGAAATGAGGGAATCTATGCTTAATTTTAACGGAAGAAAAAATATTTAAAAATATCTAAATATATTTTTTTATACTTTTTATGGAATTAAAAAAAATTGTAACAAAACAAACACCATAATGGTTGGAAGTAAGTAGGCGTCCACATAAAATTAAAATTGAGAAAAAAAACTACCCTCAATTGAAATAAACATGTTTTTTTTAGCCCCTTTGGCCGTAGCCAATTGGTACGACGAAGTCCCCCACCGACGCCATCGCCTGCCGATCAAAGTCAGACAAGAGAACCAGCGCCGCCAGCAACCACGGAGAACGAACTACCGACTGAAGTCGTCTCTACGTCGGAGATTCAGAGATGGCTTGGATCCATCGACACAGTTTTAAACGAAATTTGCACGATTGTGGCCGAGGGAAAAATGGATTCCGACCAAAAACTTCGTGTCACCAATCTCTGTCGGAAAGTCAACCATGGGACGTCTCAGATGGCCGTACTGTACCAATCCCTGAAGCAGAAGTCTATCCAGGCGCACTCAACCATCCAGCACCTTCAAGTGCAGCAGAATGTTGCGGAATCCCTTTGCCAGTTCAAAGAAGTCGTGGAAACGAAGATGAGCCGAACCGCACCAGAAAATACTTCCTATGCTAACATTGTGATGAAAGGCTCTGATAAATTTATTCGCCCAGCAAATCTCAGTTCGGTCGCTATATATCCCAGCGATAAAACCAAAACCAGTGACGACACCAAGTCTTTGGTACAAAAAATTATCTCGCCTGAGGAATTAAAACTCCATGTTCGCGGTATAAGTAAAACTAGAAACGGAGGCGTCATCATTAGGACGGATAACAAAGACGACATTAATAAATTAAAAAGCTCACAGAAACTACTTTCCTCAGGCCTTACAGTTGAAGAACCTTCCAAACGCCGCCCTAGGATTGCTGTCATTGGTGTCCCCGTAGCCCTGACTGAAAAAGAGGTATTTGATTGCATTTACGTCCAAAACTTGACAGAAAAATTGCCTAACATTACTCGTGAGACCTTTTTAGAAAATATAAAATTGAGCCATAAGTCAGGAAAGAAAGATCGTCCTACTTGCAACTACATATTGCAAGTTCCCGCTAATATCAGGAAAATTATGATGGACCAAGCCCGAATTTTCATAAATTGGACATCGTGTCCAGTGAGAGATTTCACTATCGTAACTAGGTGTTTTAACTGCCAGCAGTTCGGACACGCAGCCAAATTTTGTAGAGAAATGAGCCCTACTTGCAACCTCTGTGGCGAAACAGGACATTCATTTAAGGAATGCAGTAATAAAGGTTCTCCGCCTCAATGTGCGACCTGCAAACGCTTCAAGAGGAAAAATGATCATCCAACTGGAGATTTAAATTGCCCAGCACGTAAATATGCAGAAGACAATTATATTAATTCTATTGATTATGAAGGCGCCTATGAGCGCCACCGACTAACTAGTTAATTAAGCACATAGATAGTAGGTTAACTTCTACATATAATTTATTTTATGGCCAATCAGCTAATCTGTGATCTAGATGCGCTTTCCGTGTCTGAAGCTAAAATCTGCAATGTTGAGGAATGCAAAAACATAGTCTATATTGGGGATAAAACATTGACTTTACTTACACAAAATATACGCAGTATAACCCGAAATTTTAATGGTTTCCAAGTTTTGTTACAAGATGTTAATATATGCTTCGACATTATCGTTCTAACAGAATGTTGGTTATCCAAACAAATGGCCAATATACCATCTCTCGATGGCTTTAATCTTTACAAAAGCGATAGAACACTCAACCAGAATGACGGCATAGTGGTTTATATTAAAAATAATTTAAAAACATTAGTAGAAGAACCCCATTTTCTAGGCTGCAACTGCTTAGTAATTAAAATTATTCCCGATACAGTAATTATGGCTATTTATAGGCCTCCATCCCAAAGTATTGATGGTTTTTTGGATTCGCTTAATAGTAACTTAGAAAAGTTATCTTCATTTAAAAATATCGTACTGGTAGGTGATATCAACATAAACATTGCTGCCGAAAAAATCGATACTCATTCACATAATTACCTCAATATTTGCTCATTTCATGGACTATTACCAGCTCATTATCATCCAACCCACCAGAGCGGCTCTTGTCTAGACCATATCCTCATAAAATCGAAAAGTTCATGCAAAACATTGGTTACTAATTCGTCACTTACCGATCATCAAGCTGTTTTACTAACATTACAAATATCCTCACCTAGAAATAACTGCATGCGTAGCTATACTAAACTCAATATGACGAGTCTTGAAACTGACTTTCGCGGTATTAATTTTGACCCCGTTTACATTTCGCATGATCCAAATGTTTCTCTACAATACTTTGTCGATTTGTTGCAATCTACGATAAGGAAAAATACATTTACTAAAGTAATACCTAGAAAATATAGTAATATTAAACCATGGATTACGCCCGGACTTGTTCGCTGTATCAGACATAGAGATAAACTTCACCGAAAATTAAAAAATGCACCGGATAACGAACTACTATCAATTACTTACAAAAGATATAGGAATTTCTGTAATAATCTGTTAAAAAAGCTAAAAAACCAATATGATCAAAGTCAACTACAAAAAGCAGGTAAAAACACTAAACTTATATGGAAATTTTTAAAAACTAACACTATTAGGACACAAAATCCCGAACCAGCACTTGATCTTTTATCTTCTGAGCTAAGCCATACCGAAGCAGCAAATAAAGCTAACAACTTCTTCATAAACGTAGGAAAAAACTTAGCTGAAAAATCTGTATTATCTAATAGTTATTTTTCCATTCAAAGCCAAACTAAGACATATGCAACACGAAACTCTATGGTCTTATTAGATATTGATGTTAATGAGGTATTAAGTATAATAGATGGATTAAAGGAAATTTGTGCCGTAGGATGTGATAACATACCTAACAGCATACTCAAAAGATTTAAATACGTCATTGCCCCTCCCTTGACTCACATTTTTCATTTATGTTTAACAAAAGGAATATTTCCTAAATTGCTTAAAAAAGCTATAGTCACCCCCGTGTTTAAAGCTGGAGACAAAAATTGTGTGAATAATTACAGGCCAATTTCAGTTTTAACAGGCCTCTCAAAGATTTTGGAAAAAATTATAAACAGTAGATTAGTAAAATATCTTGAAAGTAATAAATTACTCTCTGATCATCAATTTGGTTTTAGGCCCAAAAGATCAACAAGCCAAGCTGTTCACCATCTGACTAATTTTGTAAGCACAAACCTGGATAATAGCATGCACACCATAGGGATATTTTTAGACCTTGCTAAGGCTTTTGATACAATTTCTTGTACTTTGCTTTTGTACAAGCTGGAAATGCTGGGAATAAGAGGAGTACAATTGCAACTATTAACTGATTACCTTAGCGGCCGCCATCAGTGTGTAAAAATAGGTCAGTACATGAGTTCTGATCTTGAGAATAGCTGTTATGGAATCCCACAAGGCAGTATTTTGGGTCCTACTTTGTTTTTAATTTATATAAATGACCTGTGCAATTTAACACTTCAAAAGGGTGTAATTATGTCATATGCGGATGACACAGCTCTACTGTTCGCAGCTAAATCAAAGGATGAGGTTTATGAAGTAGCACAGAATGGGTTTAATACTGTGTCTAATTGGCTCCATAAAAATCTCTTAACATTAAATACAGAAAAAAACAAGTACCTATTATTTACAATGAGAAACACTAATCCAACGCTTACTAATCCAAACATTCAAGCGCATAACAATTGTAATTTACATTATGCTGACATTGCATGCACTTGTCCCACTTTAACCAAAACCGACCATATCAAATATCTAGGCGTCACAATTGACACAAACCTGAATTTCCGCAAACACATCGATTTATTATGCACCAGAGTGCGTAAACTAATATACATTTTTAAAAATTTACATACCATTGCCGACTTTAAATTAATTAGACAGGTTTATTTAGTTTTGTGTCAATCTATTATTACCTACTGTATAACGTCCTGGGGTGGTGCCGCTAAATCAATTTTACTGCACCTAGAACGCGCCCAAAGAGCAGTTTTAAAGGTTGCTACTTTTCGTCCATTTAGATTTCCTACACACCAGCTTTATATGGCATGTAAAGTGCTAACAGTACGTCAATTATTTATTTTGAATGTAGTTTTATTACAACACACTGAACTTTATTTTAACCCAGTACCTTCAGATAGGAGAAGGAAAGATTTGGTTTGTACTAACTCTCAGACTAAACATGCTTTTACTAATCGATTTTATTTATTCTTAGGACCCTACTTGTATAACCAGTTTAACAGAGTCCTAAAGATTTATAGTTTAAGTTATAATAGGTGTAACTTACTTGTACAAGAATATTTGGCAAAACTCAATTATGCAGACACGGAAAAACTACTAGAAATTTTAAAATAAAATTCATATCTACATACTCTATCTTAAATCTATACTCTATATTAAGTCTCTTCCTTTACCAAATTAGTAATACTTTGTCTACTTTAATATTATTCGTTAATTTATTTAAACATAATATCTTACATAATCTAGTTGTAAAATAATATACCCAAATAGTTACTGTTTAAGTCATTGAAAATTTTGTCTTCTTTTTAATTTAGCTTCTATTATATGTATTGTTGTCTTCTTTTTAAATGTTTGATGTAAATTTATGGCCTGAAACACAGGTTTTCATAAACCTAGATCAGGCTAGTCTACATTACAGATAGAATTAAATTTTCCTCGATTGTAATTTAATGTAAATCATACTTTTACTTTATACTTGAATAAATTTTATTTTTATTTTATTTTTTTTTAGCAAAAATCTATATTTTTTTCATCAATTTTTACAATAATTGTAAAATTTCTAAATAAGATGCCCAAGAGAATTAAAAAAAAAATCTGATACAATTTTTTTTATTTTAAAACAAAAAAAAATTTGACCATTTTTTCCGTCGATAAAATTAAGCATAGATTGATCATTTAGATATGTGCACATTATGAAGACTCACACTGTATATGAAAGTTTAATATTAAAGTACTTTCGGATTAAATTCTCTAAATGATGGTGAAAACCGCATCTAAATCTGTTGCGTAGTTTAGAAGAACAACGCGGTCACACAGACAGACACGAAAAGCGACTTTAATCCTAACTAATATTATAAATATGCAGGTGAGTTTGTTTGTTTGTACACTAAAACGGCTAAACGTATTTGGATGAAATTTGGCACAAGGGGTAGACTATGACCTGGGTTAGGATATAGGATACTTTTTATCCCGGTACCTAGTACGTTTCCGAGGTAAAATTTCCGAACTCCACGTGGACGAAGCCGCGGGCAAAAGCTAGTTTATAATATGTATGGATATGGATAGTTAGCATCCATAAAAGTTTCCAAAACGTCTCGCAAGAATGTTCTAGTTACAGTTCTTTTTTTTTACTTCAAATATGAAAATCATGGTCATACCTTTCATCAGTCTTAGCCATCATCCTTGGTGCTGCGTACTCATCGATGGAGTCAGATGATGAGTCAGATGATGAGTCAGGGAAGACGCTGCGCTTTGTCCGTGTTCCTTCTTCGTCGGTTGGCTTGGTCGGACGTACTGCTGCCGGTAGTGCAGGTTGCAGTTCTGGAAGAGGTTACAGTCATGAAATAAGGTAATGGATAAAATTTGGGTAATATAAAATGTGCGTCTTAAAAGACCACATATCAAAAATTGAAGGACAAACTAATAGTATTTTTAATGTACTTTCTTTTAAAATCAGAAATATTTTTTGAAGTGAAAACTTCTTTAGGCGCGTTGGGCATTTTTGAGATGGGAAAAAACAATTGAACTCGCGACACTGTTACCGACACCAGCTTTTGACCATTAAAAAGACATCAACGCGTGACACATTTTCTTTGAGATTAATGACATTCTAAACATTGAGACATGACAACGACATTTCCCTTTTTTTACCGACTTCAAAAAAGAAAAGTATTTCCTGCACAATAAAATTGTTTAAGTTTACGCTTCTGTCGGCACTCCCGGAGTGCCACTGCTTTTTTTTAGTAATAGAATGTCTCAAAAACCTATGCTCCCAGCAGAGTTCGGAAACGTTTATCTGTTGTATGACGCTGTTTATTTATAGAGGAATATTTCGAAAACATCCATTTAATCATCCATTCCAACTTGACTGACCTGAATTTCATTGCACCTGTCATTCGTTTCCCTAGGACCAAACTATAAACATTTATTCCACAGTATTCCCATGGGAGTAAAAGTCGTCAGAGTGAGTGCTTCCAATCTAATACTAGTACTAAACTCTGGCCACCGAGAGAATACGTTCCTGACACCTCTCAGTTGGACACGTTTAGAAACAAATGAAGCATAAATTCGTAAAACACATATTTTTTATACTCATTTGACAGGTAGGGTTGCAAAATTGCGTAAGTTTACTGAAAACGCTAGTAAAATACTATGGTATTTTACGTTCATTTAAATAAATTACGGTAAAGTTACCGGCGACTTATGAAGTTTTAAATTTGAATTTGTGCTGTCCTCTGCTCTGCCTCTGCACATAGATGATATTATTATAATCCATGACATGGTGTGATTCATTTCTTGAATTCTTGACTTGAGAATTAAGTTTTGGGGATTTTTAGTACGCATGAGTCGCACGAGCCCAGTTTTCTGTTTTTTTTTTAATTCCGGTACTGTTTACATCTCTAGCAATTTCATCCAAATCCATTTATCCGTTAATAATGAAGTAGTGACATACACATGATACACACAAACATACTCACTTCCGTATTTGTAGTGTTTTAGTGGGTATGACTGTATGAGTACCTTTAATACGTTTTTTACCTAAAATTAACGTAAAATACCTTAAATTACGTAAAATATTTTTTTTATCATATTTTACCAGGGTAATTTTACCGTTTTACATCCCTACGTGACAGGTGTCAAGAGCGCATTCTCTCAGCGGCAGGAATATAACGATAATATTATTATATCAGACAGGAACCGGGTGGTTTATAACATAAACATAGAATTTATTGTGAAACAATTTGGCAAAGTTGCAAAAGGAAGTCATAAAGGTTAGATTATCCAAATATTACAGATGCGGTTGCGAAATGGCGAGGATTTAGTACTGGCTTCCTTATGACCCTGAACAGTTTGGGAGACGAAAACCACCTTGGTATAGTAATAAAATAATGTAATAAAATATATATAATAAATTCAATTGTTGGTGAGCCAAATAAAATAAAATAACAACATCACGGCATTCACTGCTGTTTCCCGGAAGGGTTAAGCAGAGGTGTGTCTTTACAATATGTAAAAAAACCCTGTCCGATCCAAAAGAAGCACATAGGTACTGCAATAATATTTAAAAAAGAAAAAACAGTGGCACTCCGGGAGTGCCGACAGAAGTAAAAACTTGAAAAAAATCGGCACCGCAGTAATCAACGCGTTGATGTCTTTTACTCCACGGTGTCGGTAAATTGCGTTACAGTGTCGCGAAATCGAACATGCCCAACGCGCCTAAAGAAGTTTTCACTTCAAAAAAGTTATTTCTATTTAAAATTCAGATTTTTAGTACAAAAATTACCCCAAATCCATTAAAATTAGAAATTTTTCAACAGGGGTGATAAGTTATGAAAAAAATGGCGATTTTTTTTTTCTTTTTCGTTATAATTATCACATAAATAGACTCTCAGTACGATACCTAACAACACACACGGATCGGACAGGTTTTTTTATTTATATGTTGTATAATTAGTACACCCACATTTCGCCAGATATATTTAGGTCCCATGTAATAGGGGCGAGCTTATTGTCATCACCCGAGCACAAATTCAGTCTCCAGGCTGCTGCTGTATTACAATAAAATGTATTACAACTATACAGATTGGCAGGGATATCGACGCGAAAACTGTTACCATGGATTCAGTACATGATTCTGAAACCCATGCGTTGAAATTTTTCGTCGGTTATTAAAAAAATAATCGGCTGTTTCATAGAAAAGTGCAATACCTAAGAGGTTAAAATGAATGAATGTATGGAACACCTGTTTTTTATAACCGACGAAATGTTCTAATTCATATACTGAATCCATGGTATCAGTTTTTGCGTCGATGTCCCTGCCACCCTGTATATTTTCCCGTGATGATATTTTTCTTAACACTTTAAATAGAGATATAGGCTCGACAAATTCCTTCAACTAATTCGTCTACAAAGTCTCAATTTCGTGAAAACCTTTAAGTCTGCCAAATTAAGATTTGGCAGACTTGAAGGTTTTCACGAAATTGACTACTTTAAGAAGTTTCCTGGAAACGGCGGCGAAGTTTGAAATTGTGTAACGGTTTTCATCTACTCCAAAGTGATCGCTTAGAGTGGAACGATTTCAGATGCTAACCGAAACGTACTTGTACAGTCAGTACCTGGTAAAAATTGGTCCTAAGTTTCGTACCTGCTCAGATGGGTCACTCCGCATTTTAGGTATGAAGCTACAAGTACTCGTAGGTACGCGGCGGGCTCGACTTGTCGAATACAGTGGGCGTAACGTAGCCAGAAGATATATAGAGTCACGCGATAGAAAGAGAGGCAACTTCTAATAGGTGAATATAACTGTAGGTAGTTAGCTTTGCAACTTAAATTGCACTTTATTGTGTCAAAGCAAGAGTCGCTTTCTATTCAAATGATTTTGCGGAGTAACCTATCCGCAAAATCATGTGACGGAATTTGGACCAATTTTTGTGAAATCTTAGATAATGTAAGAATATGTTGATAATTAAATTCATTACTTTTCCAAAAAGTATGGAAGAAAAAGACATGTTGAGCGGACCATGTTGATTTTTCTAAGCTTATTACCTACTTAATTAAAGTCGTTCTTTTATCTAAAAATAAAGATTAAACTTCTTCGACTTCAAAAAAACACCTACGCTAAAATAAATATATCTTATGACGATAGAAAATATACAGGAAAGCAATATGGCAGCTTTACTAGGTACGATAGCAACTTTTCTCGAGAAATTCTATACAACTTTCTGCTTTGCAGGAAAGTACTGAACATTTTCTTGATACTTCGAAGGCTTATTACTGCTTTACCTTTTTCATCAAGTTCTTTCTCAACTATCGATAACTTTTGCGTCTATGGTTTCACTTCAATTTTTTCATAAAACCAACTAATTTCATAAAACATTGATGCCGATTCCCTTGTTCACAAACTTCACAAAATTTAAGTTCAGTGCATCTTTTTCTTTCTATTTCAATATGAAAAGGACAGAAGATAAATTTTTTCTGTCAAATTAATCAGCGATTGACGTAAATTGACGTAATTTTAGTAGGCAAGTTTTTAATCACGTCTAAACTTGTATGGAGTAGTGACAGGCGCTGATTAATTAGACAGGACTAAAACTAAAATTTATCTTCTGTCCTTTTCTTAATGAAATAGAAAGAAAAAGATGCACTGAACTTGTTTAGTTTGTGAACAAGGGAATCGGCACCATTGCTTTTATTTGTAAGTGTATCTATTTTCGACATCATGGGATCGATTCTCAAATCGGGCAGTGTTTAAGGGTTTTTCCATCAGAAATTTCTCTAACAGTCCGGTGTATGGATTCGTACCCGATTGATGGCAATAGCCTCGCCCCATACTAAATGGGACTTAACATAACTGGCGAAATGTAGGTGTGCTATGTATATACACCTCTGCCTATCACTACGGGGACAACAGGCGTGATGTTATAGAGGGTGTTAGGCAGACAGTTGAACATACGAAAATGGCGGATAACAAAACCGGCAACATTTTTGTAGAATCTAACATAAAAAAAATATGCTTGTAAGTTATTACTACTACCCAAAAAACAAAAAAAAGCCCATTAAATTGACGAATTATTCTAATTGTTTTAAAATAAATTGTGCATATTGCATACCGTTAGATAGGGCATGAACATGTTTTCCTATAGTTAAAATTGCTCTATCACTCTTAGATTTTTTTAACGCAGTTCTAAGTCGGGCTTTTGGCATTTATTTATAATTTGTTTTTAGTTTAAGGGCTTGTATTTAATTTTCTCTCAATCATCTGCGTCAAATATGAATTTCACAAGATTCTAGAGTTATTTAAGATGAAAATAAAAAAATATGTAGTCAATTTTGTTATTTTTGAAATGAAATTATTGACGTTTGAAGTTTGAGCATCAACGAAATACGAATAAAATTTTAAAAAGTCATTTAAAGAATCCTGGCCTGGGTCTTGCTATTGGGACACACGAAACACGTAGCAGATGGCCACACAGATCCGCCATTTTCGTATGTTCAACCGTCTGCCTAACATCCTGTATATTATGTTATCTATTTCACTTAGAACGAGACGAACTTAGTCCAGTAGTGCTATTCTGTAACCATCTCACCGTGTTATTTTAGGTGAAGTGAGCGTGGAGTGAGCTGTCAGTTGCTAAGGATTGACACTATTGGCAGCTCACTTCACCTAAGATATCACGGTGAGCTTTTTACAGAATAGCAGTACAGGTGAGGTGTAGCAGTGATGGCATAATCAGTGGCTACTGTAATCACACGTTCCATTAGCTTGTCAAACAGCGTATTATCCTATACTATTAAACGAGCAATATTTGTATTTATATATATATATTTCGATGACAGTTACAATATCGGGGTTTACGGGAGCGAACAATCGATCTTACTAGGTCTCATATCTGGGAAAATTCGTTTTCTCCGTATTTTCACCCGAGCAGAGCTCGGTCGGCCAAAGTTTAGAACAAGATTAATGACATAGAGTAATGACATGGCAGCATGGAATTAGTAAGTACCTACTATCTTGGCAGCATGGAATTAGTATTTACGTACTTTCCTATACTATAAATGAGCATTTTTTATTTTCAACAGAGCAGAGCTTGGTCGCCCAGGTACTACCTACCTTAATGACGACATATTTCTTACCAAGCAAGTCAGGGTCTTCTGGGTTCTCGTTCAGTCTTCGTTTAAGCTCTCTGATGTTGGACATCACAGACTTGTCTCCGAAGGTGACGTCACTGTCCACGAAGTCTTCAGGACGAAGATGCACCATGTTCGTTGTGCCGATCTGAAGAAGAAAATATACAATGAGACTAAATTTAAAAGGAATGGTGGTAACGGGCCATTACGGGTAGTCAGAAACCCGAAAATCTGATAGCCAGATTTATCAAAGGGATCTCCACAACCCACTTACTGGGTCATGTACGATAGTACATGACCCAGTAAGTGGGTTGTGGAGGTCAGATAGATAGTCGCTCCATGTAAAATACTGTTATTCAGCTGCATCCGGTTAGACTGGAAGCCGACCCCAACTTAGTTGGGAAAAGCCTAGGCAGATGATGGTGCGGTGGAACAGCAGTAGTACAAGTAAGTAGGTACAGATACAAGAATGAGAAACCTTAAATATCTAGTTAGTAACAACCAAAATAAATAAGGCGAATAGATATAGATATCTAAAAATAATTGTTTCAAAATAGAATTTGACTCGTGTATACAAGTCGATTTCAACATTAAATAAAATCGTCTAATATAATAAAATTCACTAAATTCCTGCAGAATAATTTATGTTAATTATAAATTTATAACCAAGGAAACGGTTTACATAATTTCATTGATAAGGTTATTTTTGAATATAATTATTAATTAAGATTAATTCAATATGAATAAGAATGTTTAAATAAAGAATATGCCAATACCAAATGACAGATAAAGTGAAATAAATGATTATTGATTCATTTATCAGTTATGTAATCTACTCATACATAATGTTAGTCATGTTGTCAGTTATGTAATCATGATGTTGATGGGGCTGCCCCGTTTCTACAGTGCATCTGGTATGTTCGCACAAGTAGGTACACGTCGATGGCTTCCACGCCATCGTCAGACGAAAATCTGCCTCTTTGCTCTGCAGAGTGCGGGAAAGCTCCAACTCCATCCTGAAGACCAATAGCGTTGAGGTACGATTCTCCTTTGTTAGGTGATGTTGTTCGAAGATGCATATCGAACAACAGCCTTGTTTCGAAATCGATAATGAGTTTACTAACATAGATATAAGTTATCTTTTTGTTTACAAACCCATAAATGGATGTCCCTTATCCGAAATAAAGATTAATTTATTTTTATAAATTAAATTCATTCATTCATTGACAGGCAAGTCCAGAACTACCTAGGTCTAGAAGAATTAAATTTTGCACAAGAGTTCGTTACATAACGAAAGTGAGCACAAAGGAATAATTGTTGAAAATTCATCCCCTAAAGGGGTTAAATAGGGGATGAAAGTTTGTATGGTAGTTCATCATTTTTGCACTTGCGTTTGTAACGAAAACAAAGAAAGACTTTAAATAATTACTTTAGATTAAAGAAAGCAATGTTCACAATTCTTCAAACATGAACAATGACCCGAATTATTCTACTAAAACAAAGCTTAAGTTCATAATAAAAAAAGGAAACGGAAACAATAAGGAACTCTTAAAAGAAGTAACAAACAAAAGTTGTACAGAAGGACCATTTTTTTCACGCATTTCTGTTTGCGACCTCATGAGCCGGTTCAGTTAACTGCCACGTTCAAATAACCCGCGTTACATTACTTTATATTTGCTATGGTTGTTGGTTGTGATACGTGGACATGTTTTCATAGGCTATTTAATAAGACGACCAGATTCTGTGTTAGATACCAGTTCAACTGTCACGAGGACTCAATAAGTTGTGCCACTTCTTCTTCCCAAATCCCAACTAAAGCATTAGGAAGTGGTGAAGGGCGGGCGTTTTGAGGGACTCATCATCATCATAATCGGCCAATAATGTTCCCACTGCTGGGACACAAGTCTCATCTCGGAGAGAGGAAGTGAGCCGTAATCCACCACGCGGGCCCACTGCGGGTTGGTAGATGTCATATGTCTTCGAATTTTTAGTTCTAGGACATGCCGGTTTCCGATGTTTTGCTTCACGGTTTTGAGAGCAGTGGTGATGAAATTATTTACACAAAGTAAAGCGCTTGTCAGATGGACCGATGACCTTATAAAGACTGCAGGAATCGGCTGGATGTGGGAAACACAGAATCGGTCGAAGTGGCGGTGCTTGGGGGAGGCCTATGTCCAGCAGTGGACGTCTTTGAGCTGAAATGATAATGAAAGCGCCTGTCTGGGTTGGAACTTACGACCTGCAATTCATAAGACGCTGCCGTTGAGGGACCGTCTTATGCAATTTTGACGTTCAGAAAGTGCTGATCCTCAGCCAAATGACTTTTGATTTTGCCGAGATGCCGAAAGCTTTGATCAAGGCAGGTAATAAATGGATATCCCTTAAAAATATTCACTGGTGCTATCTGAAATATGCACGTGAATGAAATTGAAGAAGAGATTAAGGGGACGATAACCGACTTTTAATGATTTTATACTGAAGATGACGTCTAAACGAGTAGTGTTAGTGATTTGAAAAAAAAAATATGTTAAATTAGAGCATATTCCTAATATTTTAATATAGGCATATTTTTGATTATGTTTATATTACATAGTGAAATTAATTTGTAAAGTTATGTCTAACGCGGATAAAAAACTGAGAATGACGGAAAATCTATCAAGCGTATTTTTCTGAAACTTTCACCATTTTAAAGATAATTCAATTATTGATCTTTTAGTATACGTGTTTTATTAAAATACCATTTGTTTTACGTGTAATAAATTAAAAATGCGTCTAATTTGGGACAGCGCTCCTTGATGGGCGAGTCCTATTACTGGCTGGACGTATGACGCGTTGTGTGAGCTCAGTATAGAACACGCAAGCTAACCACTCAAGGTCACTGTCATATATCTGCGTCTTAAAGAAAGAGATTGAGCGAAGGTTGCCTGGAAGAGATCGCGGAAAGCGATAAGGCCGCCCATTGTATATTTTGTAGTGTTTGATTTATTTTTTTGTTATGTATTTTTGTAGTGTACAATAAAGTATATATAAATAAATAAATTACCGACACTTACAAACACACTTAAAAACGAAGTAGTCGATTTAGAGCACCCGTCCAAATAGCACCTGCGACTCAGCAGCCTACTGCTGGGATGTATTTGTTTTACAGGACGTTATTAAATGAAAGATATCGATAAGAATCACTAGAATGTTTATTAATTACACATACTTACGTACATACGATTTTTTTTTATCGATATATTTCATTTAATAACGTCCTGTAAAACAAATACATCCCAGCAGTAGGCTGCTGAGTCGCAGGTGCTATTTGGACGGGTGCTCTAAGTGGACTGCTTCTTAAAAACTTATACAAAGAAGGATGCCGCTCATGTGTTCAAACAAAGTTTCATCTCGCTTTTTATGTCACTGAACGATGAAATGTGTATGGGTATCTTTCTTACCACCCATTTTAAGTTGTTTCCCTTCTGTTGATCTTTATTTTTTAATAATTATGACTCAGTGAATGAAAACCCGGCAGATAAGTGCTCGCGATGATAGCAGTAAAAGTACAAACAAACGGTGTCGGAGAACTGAACGATATATATGAACTCGGATTCTGCTGAAATGTTTGGGGATACAGTTTAGATTTATTCTTCGTTCGTCCTGAAGTTTTGTCCCACATTCCAAAAAAATCTCAGTTTGTCCCATAGCACAATTAAAGTTATGCTTCGTCCCAAATTACAAGTACATTAAAGGTACAATCAACAAAAAAATAATGTACTTATTTGAAATTTTTAAAATATTTGAAATTTTTGAATGCACTGTGCATCACGGGAGCTAGCGTGAATCCCATTTTGCAGATAACGAAAACTAATGCTATTTGCCAAATGAGTCAATACAAGCAAACAAACAAAGGATGCAATAAAAAAGGGGTGGTCATTTGTTTACCTGCTCTTTTGAAAAAATTTCAGTGACGTCAGTTGTTTACAAATAACTTGCTCACTAAAAGCGGCTAAAGAGTGTTATTATAAAATAATACGGGCAAATTTTCTCTCGCGGAGAAGACAGAGAGGAGCGGTTTTTTAAAAAAGTTGATGTTAAATATTTAATATTAAGTAACCCTTTTTTGCCGATTGTACAAAAAAGTAAGTTTGGCATATACAAAAAAATAAATATGGGCCGAAGAAGGAATATATAATAGGACGAAGCGGGAATAAAAAATTAAAATTATATTTTGGGACGAAGGAAGCATATTGTTTGGGACGAACCAGGATTTTTTTATGTAGGACAAAACTCAGTGGGCCAAACGATTTATAGTACATTACTGTCGCAGCCTGCAACTGGGGCATAGATGAACGATCGTGAAAATGTAGCCGAGGCAAAGCCGAGGCACATATACGTGACAATCTTGCGGGATCATTGCCCAAATCCTCTTGACAAAATAAACACAATAAATACAAAGTGTTCTTCAAAAAGCACTCAAAATAAGCGATTGTCGAAAGAGACACGTCAATGCGTCTCGGAGACGAGTGCGATGGACAGAGAAGTACCACTTGAGACATTTGCGCAACTTTTAAGGCGCAGATATACGACTTTTAATGATTTTAAATTGGACACCACATCTAAACGACTAGTCTTACTTCTTTGAAAAAAATATATGTTGTACTAGACAGTTTTCTTCGTAATTTGATATACGAATAATTCAAATTATATTTTTATAACATAGTGTAATTAATTTGTAAAGTAATGTCTAACGCGGTCAAAAAAACGATAATAACGCAAAAGCTATCAAGTGTATTTTCATGAAACTTTCACCATCTAAAAGGCAATTTAATTACACAAAAATTAATATACAGCTTTTATTTGTATTGTGTTTGATAAATCAATGTGGGTTGTTTTTCGAATAAACTTGGTGCGCGTTAAAACCGGGGCTCTTGCGGGCGACGGGCGGCAGTGCATCGCTGACCACTGTCACGAGTAGACGCTAACGCTCGGAGCAATTTTATTCGCTTTTAAATTTCATGCTATAAATGTCTGGTAAATCCAAATTATTGAAAAAGAAATGCCTTACACTGGCAAAAAATAGATTACTGAAGTAAGTAACGTACCTATTTTAATCCAAATAAAATTATCATTAATCTCTATCGAAAGTTTGAATTGTAGTAACCACACTATTATTTAATTTAAATAATTGTGTTATTTTTGTTTTAGGACAACACCAAATAAAAATTCTCTAGTCGTAAATTCAGAAACGAAGTTTTTTTGTAATTTTTTTGTAACCATACTACATCGTTGTAGGGACAGTCCGGATTATTAGAGGTTCAAAAAATATTTGAATTATTGACATACAAGTTGTGGGGGTGTTCTTGGTTCGTAAGTAGTATGACCTTGATTGCGGAGATGTAATTACTAGACTGTCCCAGAAGGAGGGTAATGTTTTTCGAGAGTATGTATGTATGTTTGTATGTATGTACTTATGTCTATTTCTTTGGTATGCTCTGTAGCCTAAACGGCTTGATGGATTTTAACATATGAGGTGTCGTTAGGTTCGTTTTAATAGTGGAAGTGACATAGGTTATTTAATATTTATATATTGCATCTGCAAATACAAAAAAAAGAGGGGTAGGTTTAAAAAAATAACAACAAATAAAAGTTAGTAATGAGTCAATTCCAAATATACATATATCCATATTAATAAAACTAACACATAACATAAAACATAATATCACGCCTGTAATCCCCGAAGGGTTAGGCAGAGGTGTACCTATAGGCCACCCACATTTCGCCAGTAAAATAAAACTAAAAAGTTTGAAATAAAACAAATTATAAAAAAAAAAAAAAAAACCCGACTGCAAAAACTCATAACTGAAAAGAGAAAAACAAGCATTATAATGTATAGGATTTTGGTACCGCAGGCATTTGGACAAACAAAAGTTTCACCAAAATTTTAGGTTGGTTTTTGGTTTGCGCCTGCAATACCAAAATCCTATAGATTATAATATTTATAATGCTTGTTTTTCTCTTTTCAGTTATGAGTTTTTGGAGTCGGGATTTTTGTTTTTTTTTTTATTTTATTTTTTTGTGTCCGTTTTGCAAACTTAGCCAACGTTCACACGGACGTAATAAAATCACGGCGGGATATTATCGCGCACTAGATTTTCAACTCTCGGTGTTAAGCCGAGCGTTGACAATCCAACGCGCTGGGACGTACTCTCGTGTGGGCACGTGCACGAAAAAAAAAGCGCCGCAATTTTATTACGTCCGTGCGAACGTCGGCTTAAGTACACTGTGCACAACTATTTTCCTACTTTCGCCCATGCCTTTACTTTCATGCCGGTGCCTATATTTAGATACATGTCGCAGAGTGATACCGCCTAGTTTGGAAGAAAAAAGTTTGATAGTTCCATAATTTACAACAAAAGGATTCCTCTTCAGTAAATGTTGTTTCAATCACTTCAGAAATGAAAAATAATTGAAATTTGTGAATTGTTTTTTTTTTCTTTTTAGATTTTTTTTTGTTCTTTCTTCTATAGTTACACAGGTTGTCTACATCTCTTTTTATATACTTTCCTGTCGCAGGTATGCTGGAAGAGATTTCTTTAGAAAAAGCCACTGCTTTTTAAAGGAAAAGAAAACAAAATTTTCTTTTCCTCTCTTCTTGTCTGTTTATATGTGTGTGCATAAATTTGGAAATATAAAAAAAAAAACACTGATAAATAAAACGAAACAACCTAGGAGTGAATTTGTACCTACATTATCTGTTGCAATAACAACAAACAACACAACAACAACAAATGATTAACGTATTATTATTACGTTAATATATTGTAAATTATGAAACCATAAAACTTTTTTGACCAATATTATATTAATCCATACCTAATAAAATATGTTATTTAAATTGGGCATTTAATTTAAATTAAAACACTCCTGACATCATATCATTTAAATGAATGGTTTAAAAGATATCACAGATTCAAAATTACGCGTTACTACATAAATAAGGTTGACGGCAACGCGGGCGCAGCGGTATTAGTCAATGACCTTTCCTCGGCTATTAGGTATGTAATCTCAGTAGTACGATCCCGTGGGATATTTTTCGACATCCACGCGGGCGAAGCCGCGGGCTAAAGCTACTAAGGCTATAATTTATATATATATATCACGCGGGCGAAGCCGCTGACGGAAGCTAGTGAAAAATAATTTAAGTAACCTTTCGATGGATATTGGTGCCGATTCTCTTGTCACAAATGCCTCTAAACTAAACTAAAAATCACCAAAATTTAGTTTATTCCTGTCAAACGACGATTTCCCATTCTGAAATAGACTAAAGTGACACAACTATATTTTAGTTTGACAGCACTAAGATGGTACTGAGATATTAATTTAGTGTAAATGGCAATTTTGCTATTCTGAATTTGACGTTATTCATCTAAAATTTAGATTTTCTAACTAAATCTGACTATTTTTAATCGCGTCTAAAAACGTGGGGAATAAAATTGGTAGTCATGAACTTTAAATTAACACCAACACCTCGACTTCAGATGCAAAAACAGTACTGATTTTATTTTTCTTTTGCTTGTATCTCGAAAACGTTGTGTCCAATCGCAAAAATAATAAAAATTTCGACCCCCTTTATAAAACTCTTAAACCCATAACACTCTACATGTAGGTAATTTTTTATTTTCCATACAAAAAGTGAAAAATTCCAAATAAAACACGTCGAGGCTGCCCCCCCTGCGTGCCTCCGGCTCTAAAAAGATTCACATGGTTAGGTATCACGTGTGGAGTCGCGATTTAGATGTGTCAATTTTTTTTTTAATTTAGAGAATTTATTTTGCAGAATAGCTTTGAGATTCTCATAGTCAAAAGTAAGGAATTTTAGTGATAGTTTAGTTCGGTGTACAAGAGAATCGGCACCACTTTTGATAATATTAGTTCGATTAAAATAGGTACGTTACTTACTCTGTAATCTATTTTTTGCTAGGCGTTTCTTTTTCAATGATTTCGATTTACCACCAATTTTTAGCACAAAACTTAAAAGCGAATAAAATTGCTCCAAGTATTAGCGATGCACTGCCGCTCGTGCCCACAAGAGGCCCGGCTTCAACGCGCACCAAGTTTATTCGAAAAACAACCCACCTTGATTTATCAAACACAATACAAATAAAAGCCGTTTAATAAAATTTGCATAGTAAAATTGTCTTCTAGATGGTGAAAGTTTCATGAAAATACATGAAGATAATAATTTCGAGAAATTTTCAACTGTCTACCTATTACAGTTCATGAGATTTAGCTCGCTGACAGACAGACGGACATTGGAGGCTTAGTAATAGGGTTCCGTTTGGCACTCTTCCGGTACGGAATCCTAAAAATTTACTTTACAAACTTGTAAGAGATGCTTTAGACCATTGAACTGAATAACTTGCTATAGCAGCAACTTTGAAATCGCATTAAAAAAACAGCTGTCCCATACAGTTTAGAACACCTTATAAAAATATATATAATTCACATGTTTGATTTGATCATGTTAAATCTTTGCAGATAAACAATTCTCCATTCCATGCTCCATTCGTTTCCCATGGACGCCAACTGCTACGATCTTTATATAGATACCTATTCTATTTACTTCGTTTACGTTCATATTATCTGCTATCTAATTGCGTAACACCTTTTCGTAAATGATTAAGACTATTCTGTCTCATTTTGCAGTTCAACAACATTAATTGCGTTATTTACGTTGTTGAGCAGGTTTTTTTTCGAACTTATGAAGCAATGGATTGGCAATCTGTTTAAATGATTCAGATTGTGATTGATCGTTTATTATGCAATTAGGGTGCTGGTCATACACGCAGACAAACCACACATCTTTCTTTTATATTTTTTGTCATCTTCTGTTATTATTTTAAGTAGGTATGTCCTATTCATGTATGGACACATTTATTATTTACGTAAATATAATAAACCAACTTATTCAATGCAAACTATTAAAATAATATGATAACAATCTTAAATTATTATCAGAATATTAGCTTACTTATTAAACATATATTGAAAAAAAAAAAAATTGGTTGGAGATCTAAAATCAGACAGGATAGTCCTCACTATCTGAAACGTATGGTTACCCTATGAAATTACGTGCGTGCAGTTGCGGGGTCGCGGGGAGGTGACGCGTGGCTCCGCCCACTCGCTCGAGGTCGCTGTCACTTATTGTCGTCTTAAGTACCGTCGGAAGGAGGTATTTAGATGAATTATTAACACTGAGACATTACTTGGAATGGCCGAAACCAAGGATGTTATGGATATGAAATTTCGGATCTGGATACGGATACGGAAATAAAAATGATATTATACCGGTTTCGGATACGGTTACGGCTATGAGATTATTTCGGATTATCCGTTAGTTTCGGATAGTTTCGGTTACGGATTATTACATTTTAAGAAATTGTGATGTTATAATATTATCCCGCAATGATTGACAAGTAATGACCAAGCAATAAGTGACGCGCGCGGTTAGTGTATCGGCTCGGTTGGGCAGAAAAATCTGTCATAATGTGTCTCATTTGGACACCGCCCCAATCCGAAATTATCCGAAACGTTTATAACAGATTCGGCTACGGTTACGGATAGATTTTCATTTCGTATATCCGATAGTTTCAGTTATGGTTACGGAGCTGTTTAACATTCCTGGCCGAAACAAGTTCAGGGTTGAATTTTGAGTAAGTTCAAGAAGGAGAATCAAATAAATTACAGTAAGATGCCTAGTGTGCACAAGATTACCATTAGGTACCGCGGGATAATTGCATAACACATACAATGGCAATTGATCACAATGTTTGACAGTTCATTGCGTTATTTACGTTGTTGAGCACATCACTTTTTCGAACCTATGAAGCAATGGATCCATTATGATAATCATAATGGAAATTCTTGACACCAACTAAAAGACCTTAAGGTCTTTATGGCAATTACCGTGAGGCCTAAATCTAGCAGTGGCGTCTTTCAGGCTTTTGGCAAAAAATAATAAGATGATGGTAATGTACATGCAAATAAAATGTCAGAATCAATTTAATAGGCCTGTGTCCAAATTTTTTTTTGTCCATCTTGTAGATTATTAAAAAATATTGAATACGTATTTTTTCTTTTTTGACGTAATCAAAAGATTACGGCAATACATTGAGTTAAAATGTGGCATGACGTCATGCCTTGCTAGATTTAATACTGCGTTGTGACGTAGCGAGCCCCCGCTCCCCATCATTAATGCGTGTTTTCTAAGTTATTTTTGATTAATATGATAAAGCAAAAAATACGTGTCTAATATTTTTTTATTATCTGAAAGACGGACTAAACAGAATTTTTATTTTTATACCTAGGCAACTACTCTGTTCTTCATGTGAGAGTTGAATAATACCTAAGCATATTTCACGAAAATGTAATAATAACAAAAACTTGTACAGGCTTTAAAAAAACTCGATCGTCTAAATGTTTTATGTGCCGCACCTACCAATGTTTTATTCAACAAGACTCTCGCATAAAATCGACACTTTAAGAATATTTTGTCAATCCTCAATATTTTCAATGAAATCTGAATTATTTTTAGTGAAATCGATTTGCTTTTTACGATCCTAAAGAGCAAATTTTGACTACAGATCTGAATTTCAAATTAAATGTTAATTAATTAATTAATAACTACTAGGTAAATGAGCAATATTTGTATACATATAATATTATTTTGTAATGTTCTCGAAAACGGCTCTAACGATTTCGATGAAAGTTGCAGTATAGGCGTTTACGGGGGCAAAAATCGGTCTAGCTAGGTCTCATACCTGGAAAAATTCGTTTTGTCCGTATTTTCACCCGAGCAGAGTTCGGTTGCCCAAAGTCTAAACTTTGGGCGACCGAACTCTAAGAACAAGATGGCCACCTTAGAATAATGACATGGCAGCATGGAATTAGTAAGTACCTACTATCATGGCAGCATGAAATTTGTAGGTATATACTATTAAATGAGCATTCTCTATTTTCACCAGAGCAGAGCTCGGTCGATCAGGTACTTAAATATTAAGGCATAGATCAAGGCAGGCAAAACACTAGTAGGTGTGTACATTCATGTAAAGTTCTAACGTAAACCAGCAGGAGACTGACGTAAGCTCACATGCCCAATACATCTTTACTGAATATACTAAGTAGGTAGGTACTACCACAAAGGTTTACTTTTCAAAATTAGTTCTAACACAAACAAGATGAGAGGAGATTCCCAGCAAAAGACGGACAAGCTAGGGAGCAATATTAATGAAATATTCATGAAACCGCAGATTATACATAACTACACGTGTTCATATAAACTAAATATTATGATGTTCCCTTAACACAAATAGCAGAGGTAAATTCTAAATCCCTTGGCGTGTTGCGGTTGAGCTTCGGCCATCTTTGCTCCATGCTCCAACCTATCAACCTAGCCGTGTTGAATGCGTATCGATTTTCATTTCATTTAGTGGATAACGAAGCTTATGGTCGCGAGGTTTCTATGATAATATTTTGAGTAACTAAATAATTTATAAAATGTTGATTAATCCTAACTTATAATAAATATAATATGCGAAAGTGAGTTTGTTTGATTGTTTCGCTTTTACGCTAAAATGGCTGAGTGGATTTGGGTGAAATTTGGCACATGTAGACCATGACCTGGAGAAGGACATAGGATACTTTTCTGATCCGCAGACGAAGTCGCGGGCAACAGCTAGTTCATAAAGGCGTCTTTATGAACGTTTAATTGACATTTTATATTATGTTCAAAAAATGCCTGACGATTTACATTTCCGTAAATGTAATCGTATTTTTGGAACATATCACATTTCGAAAGCTATAGTGTTGTATCATCAGACTGCAGCTCAATTTTCTTAAGTTTGAAACCATGAAAGAGAAGACCATGACGACCATGCACATGAAGATTTATTTATACGGACAATTACCCAATATTATTTAAAATACACTTCTGTTTTATTTAGTTCCTAAAATTATTTGGAAAATTATTGAAACGCAACACTTCAACTTTTACTCGATTATTTAATAGTAAAATCTATCCTTCTTGTATCAGCATCATGCTGAGATTGGGAGCCTTTTGGCCTCGTACAAGACTTTCTGCTTTTATTTTAATTTTTTTTTGATTTTTAGTGTTCTTTTTTATATTTTTATTTATGTTTTTATGAGTGTTTTATTTTAATTTGTGATTTCCTGTGCGAGTCACAATAAATACTTTTCTTTCTTTATTTATTTATTTTATTATTTATGTCCCTACACACAGTAAAATACGTTTAGATACAATATAATTATAATTTGAGTACAAAGGTACTGCTTATTTCTTAAGAGATTTCTTCCAGCAGACCTGCGAAAGGATAAATGAAAAAGAAATGTAGACGATGTGATGTGTGTGTCTCAATTAAGACTATTGCAGACTTGAAAAAGCCTACATAATCATTATCCGAAGTGCTTTCAGTGTAACGTGCCCGAAGGGTGACACGGTTGATTGCGCCCTGCCAATAAAATTAAATCTACCTATGTCAGTCTGATGCGTACCCATTAACGTGAACCTTTTTAGAAAGTACTTATATCTATAAATAGGTGCTGTTACTATTCAAAGTGTTAGGTTATACGAGGAATATGCTTTAAGGGATTGTAGTACTTATGAAACTGAACAACTTTCACTATGGGACTAACTCTGAAATATGAAAAAAAAAAGACAGAAAAGAAAACTTGAAAAAAAATAATTCCAAAACCTTTAAAGTAAAAATACTTGCATAGAATATTGATCCGTAACGTAATATAAATAAAGTGCACAATCGCGTTTACAAAAATGAGGTGTCGGTAACGGTGTTGCGAGTTCAATTGTTTTTTCCCATCTCAAAAATGCCCAACGCGCCTAAAGAAGTTTTCACTTCAAAAATCTGCTGTTTTCTATCATCATTTTATTTACATCTTGTAGAGTGTGTTTCTTCAAATAGTTCCTATGCTGTAATGTTGGCTCTACTGTTGTAGGGCGAATACGAATACGCTACGGCGCTACATGATAGGTCCGTGTTAAAGTTTAACAGTGGAGCCAACATTACGGCAAAGGAACTATTAGATGAAATGCACTATATTTAGGCACTGGCAGCACCAGAGAAGTGCTGATGGTAGAGTAATATTATGTGGGGGGCGTATTTTTCTTTTTTTTTAATTCCTTTTATTTCAATCGTATTCACTTCTACGCGCACTGATTACTGTTGCTTTTTTTTTAAACAAAAACCCAATATTTTATTTTTAATGTTAATTCGAAATTCGCTTAAGTTTTCGAATGCAACGTTTTATTTTTCCACTGGCTTGAGCGATGTAAGACCGCCTTTTGCAGACATCCTTCACAGTACCTACATTATGAGCAAAAAATCATACTAGTACTAAGTATAAGATAAAAAAACAAGCATCATGTTTCGTTCATATCGTAGACCCCGATGACCCCATAACCCTCCTCCAGGAGAGCAATAGGGAAACAAGTACAGTGTACAAACACAGACGCTTCCCGTCATTCCGACCTCGCCGCCGAGGTCCTTTGCGATCTCGACCGCCGCGCCCCCGAGTAAATAATACTCCCCCCGACCCTTGCTCGAAAACGAGGTGCCAGCAGTTGTTACAGCTGTGCACGTAGCTTTGAATTCCCCGTCTAATAATAATGATCAAAACCCTTTGATCCAGCCCGTCCCATCTTTTGATGTCCTCCCTCCGGATAACGCCCTAAGCCGAGGCTCGTACCCCACAGGGGGTGCCCTTAGCGAGCGTTCATCCTAAGCTTTTTAGCTTAGTTTATGTATGCCCTGGCTGGAGGCTTTGAGTGTAGCAGCTTAAGGCAGCCACAGGATTGACCGGTTAAACAGCCACGGTTCTCGGAACCAACTGTGAGATGCCCCATAGAAAAAAAAAAAAAAATTCGTTCATAAAGCTATGCTTGCTTCTTAAAATGCTAAAAGGTTCATCTGAATACTCATACAGCTCTCAAAATAACAGTTTATAAAATAAAATTTACATAACCTGCAATGCCTTTAAATAATACTTAAAAGTCTCTGGTAGAAAAATAGCGACGAATTTTAGTATTTTTAAAGAGTACTTGTCAATTTAAAATCTTAAAAGAGCATTTATTTCAAAAAAATACTGTGTTAAATCTACTGACATCGTACCATAAACAAGGTTACTTTTTATGTTATGCCTAAGATTTTATTTTTTATTTTTTACTGCTTGTTGATATAATTATTTTATGCCTATTAGGCAGGACATAATGGAACTGTAATTTACCTAACATTGTCTGTATAACCTATGCCCACAATAAAAAGATTTGATTTGATAAGCTAAATAAATTGTTTAAAGAACTAGAGACGTATTTTAAATAAAGTTTTAATATTTTATTACATATTTTTTGTATAAAGACTAGATCTATGACATATTTATCTGTTTTTAACCAAGTTCAAAAAAGAAAAAGGTTATGGATTAGGCGAGATCTTTTGTTTTCAAATTGTAGCGTTTTATGACGTTTTCAGTTTCACAGGGCGTATTAAAGGCATGTGCCAAAAGTATGTATATATTTATGTAGGTATATATTTCAGGTTTTAATAGACATTATAGAAGTCAGGTATATCTAATTTAAATACACCTTAATAGCAAAATAAAGTAAGCTTTTCCATTCATATTAGCATCTTGTAAATACGTTCATTACATACCTAAGTATCATAAACATTCTGTCAGACAAAACAATTTCACTCGAATTTAAAAGCTTTCAGATCTTTTACAAAAGAGATCGCCATTTCCACAAAATCGTGAACATTTATTTTCGTCCTCTGTTTTCAGGGAAAATACCGAAATATCTCTTTGTTTTTCCCTTTACTTCATTTTGTTGTTTTGTGTTGTCAATTACGTTAAAATATCCAGACGTCACCATTTGATCAAATTAATTAAAGGAGATTGAAAATCATCCGCATTTTCAATCTCCTCCAATTAATTTGATTAACCTAAATATTCCTTGAAACATTTTAGACAGTATCCTCTATATTAGGCAAACACATCTTTATAATATATAACCCACGATTCCATGAATATCTGTGCTTAAATTAATTATAACATAAACCTAACCTAACATAACATCACGCCTTGTTTCCCCGACGGGTTGGGCAGAGGTGTCCCTGTAGCAGAACTGTAAATTAATGTATAATGTGTGTGTATGTGTATACCTAATTAATGTAAATTAATTATATTATACTTTATTTATTATAACATTAGAGAAATAACGTTATAACGCCATCTTTATTTCCATATAAGAAATAAATATAAAAAATATAGTAAAAAAATTATAATAATAAGCCTAAAACTGAAACTATATCCCGTAAATATCCTTAATTTCAAACTCAAACTCACTCAAACTCAAAGCATTTATTTCAAATAAACCAATTACAGGTACTTTTGAATTGTCAAGGGGTCGGTCAGTCAGAAAAATGAAGCTAGTTGCCCATTCCAAAGCGTAGTAGGTACCTATGGAGAAGAACGGGCAAGAAACTCCACGGACACTCTTTTAAATCAACTCTTTTAAATTTGGATCTCTAGCATGTCGTTATGGAGTACAGAATCCGACATTCGTAACAAAAAGGCATAGAAGCATTCGAATATCATCTATGTAATAAAACTCGTTCCATCGAGAAATGTCAACTGAAGCGAACCGACGTGACGCATGTATAGATGAGTAACCTCGACCCCTGACCGCTGCATCACCGCTCAATATAATAGTTAATAATTTACTTGTCTTTTCGCTATTTTTAAAATACCTCGATTGGTCAATGAAGTGAACGTTTCTCGTTACCACGCAACATTATTATGTTAACTGGCAAAATGTGGGTGCACTTCTCCCTAACCCTTCGGGGTTTATAGGAGTGATGTTATTTTCATGAAGGTTAAATGTTATAAATAATATAAGAGTAGGTATTCACTATATTAATTTTGAAAATTTTCAACAGTTGATATTACCTATTACTCCATTTGAAATAAGATTAGACATTTAAACAAACCTTTTTTACAGTCCGGTCAACCGATTTTGACTTCTATACCGTAGGCATAAGGATGGCATTAAAAGCAAAAAAGTGGTTACAATACCAACTGTTTACTGCAGCTGCCATTTGTCATGCCACCGACGCAATAAAAGTCAAAATCGGTTGAACGGACTGTAAAAAAGGTTTAGTTAAATGTCTAATCTTATTTCAAATGGAGTATAATTGTTCCTAATGTCCGCATTGTTTATGAATTTTTGGTACTTCGTTCCATACGTGTTCTTGGACCAAAAGACCAATTTTTGAACTTATTTTAAAAACCAAATTAGTTAACCGAAGCAGTTGGTTAAGCATCATGATGCTTCTCATCAATCAAAGAAATTGAATACTTCATCTTTTACCTACCCACGGCCACAAAGGGACACTATAAATATTGCATTCAGTTTCTGAGAAATCAGTTAGTATAACTTTAATACATTTAATATGTAAAAAAACCTGTCCGATCCAAAAGGCTCATAGGTTTTGCAAAAATATTACCTAAAAGTAATAAAAAATTTAATTATTATTAAAAAGTTATTGCTATTTAAAAATCACATTTTTTTACCAAAATTACCCCATTTTCATTAAAAATTAGCAAATTTTCAATGGGGGTCATAAGTTATGACTTGTAGACACCCGCCAAACGACGGCCGCCTGCGCTCCGTGTAATAATCCAGTAAAATTTCCCATAGATAAAAAACGAGACGATTTTTTTTTTCGATATCCTTAAACTTTACCTCATAACTCATGACTAGTGATCGGAGTAAGTAGAGTTATTTTATGTACTCGCATCATGAATAGTCATAGAAATCATAACGTGGATAAGCCTTTTTTCCGGGATTTCATTTTGGTACTTACGGGATTGAATCAAATATTGTTAAAGTAAGGATTTTTAAATTACTACATTAGAAATTTATAGAATGCGATAGATAAACATTTAAAATATATTATATTGTTTTATATACCTATCCTTTTCTTGGAGTCCGATCACCTATATACTATTAAAAAGACAGCAAAAGGGTTAAATATTTCTTATTCATATTGATGTATTCTTTATTCTACACATTACAACATTTAAAATTCCTTAAAAAAGTCTTAATAATTTCAAAATCCCGGAATCCCGGGGGCATATCCATACTAATATATACGTGCCAGTGCATTGACCCCAAATCACTCTACCTACTCCGATCACTGCTCATGACTCTCAGTACGATACCTAACAACACCCACACGAATTGGACAGGGTTTTTTTACATGTTGTATACTCAGTTAATAAAAAGTACTTACATGTTGAGCTCTCTTATCATAGTCAGGGTACCAGTCCCCACTCTCAGCATCCTCGCCAGTATCCAGAAGATCCTCATCGTCTCCGAGGTTGTCATCTTCCAGCACGGTGAGACCATGCAGTTTCTCCAGGGAATCGTACACACGGTCCTTCACGTCTTCTTTGCCGTCCGCTATGCTGCTGATGTCGTCATCAGCGTAGATCTGGAGACAATAATAAAGTATTGTTAATAAAGGGCATTGATGGACGATCGTGAAAATGTAAGCCGAGGCACACATACGTGAGTCAATCAATAAATGGTTGCGGCCAAAGCTTGTATAGTACTTTTCTCAAACAATGCGCGGAAATTCAAACTAAGTCAATTAATTATAAATTCCAGAATCAATGACGAACATAGAAAAAATTTCACGCGCCAATATGTTCATTTGTTTTTTCTTCTTTAATTTTAACAGCTCTATTTGCTCAGCTAGTTCGAAATTTAAATCAAATCTTTGATAAGTTACCTCCTTGGTGGCCATGGGTCGAAGTAAAAAGTTAGTTCCATTTTTAAATAACACGACCGATATGAGTTTTCGTAGTAACATATTGGCGGCTAAACACGAAAGATATGGATTTTTATAATAACATTGCCGGCCACCTTCTCGTTTGTTTTTGACCAGTACAGCAGTTTCGATTTATCTCGAAGAAGGTTGTCAAAATCATGTTCGAATTTCCAAGCATACGTGGACTGTATCCTAGGACTAGTCTGTGGTCCGAGCTCGCGGGAAAGTCCAAAAGGGATACCGTGGCCCCTGGCAATACAGGCAACTGAAGGAACACGTGTGGGTTTTAGTCAGTAAGAGGTTGACACGCCCAGCTCCGCCCAGAGCGGGAGAAGTTATTTGATAATTTCCCAGACAAAAAAAAGGCAGGCACTTTTCGGATCCATGTGCATATTGTATACTTATCACTTGCTCCAAAAACGGTGAAGAAAAACATCGTGAGGAAACCGGCATGCCTGAGAGATATTTCTCGACGGCATGTGAAACCAAAACAGAGGCTCGTAGGCGGCATAAAAACTGTGACACCAGGTTACTCACTAACCACACGAAAAAGAAAGAATGGTAATCAAAATTTCGAGGCAACAAATGCAGAGCGGGCACAGTCGTGTGTTGTTGAAACAGTAAAACAACTTGAACTACCCATTTTTCTCCATTAGTGCGATACACGAGGACTTGTATTGCAGTAGGTATACGTTCCTGTTTTCGTTTACTTTCACCAGAAAACAAAACATTGAACAAATAATCAGAGAGTTTATTTGAATATGAGAAAGTGGGGAATTGTGGATTTTATTTTGTGTCTTTAAGAATACAGGGTGACTTTCTTATCTTTGGAAACTTCGAAGGGGATGAAAGTACTCATAAAATCTAAAACATCAATATTATGTTCTGAAAATATGATACAGAAGATGTATTTCCAGCTATTTCCGAGTTTGTCCCATACATAGTACAATTATTTATATTTATGAGTAGATACTTCCACCCCTCGTGTTCATGGCAAAATATTTTTTTTCACCCCCTGAAAGATTGTCAAGTAATTAAAATTTAGTCTAGATATAAAATAAACCTGCTAGAGTCAGTACCTAAATATTTCTTAACAATTCCATGCCATATCCTCCTTACGCTGTATTATTTTTATGTGACCGCTGCGCGCCATTACTGGCAGAGTCACGTTCGAAACGGCAAAGCGGTTAAGTTTTTCGGTCAAGTTGGGAACTTTTAGATAACATAATATAACATCACGCCTCGAAGGGTTGGGCAGGGGTGTGCCCTATTTTACACCCACATTTCGCCAGTTATGTTTAAGTCCCATGTAATAGGGGGTGAGCCTATTGCTATCATCCGGGCACAAATCCAGACCCCGGGCTGCTACTTGTCGGGATCAAAAGAGCTTTATCCACTTATCTGTTGCATTGTTTGATATTACTGCTTTACTTATAGTTAAAGCAATGGCACGTAAAACGTTATCGGAGAGGCAACCGGATGGCGAGTGGTAATCTGGGTCTTGAAGTGATAGCGAACCCCCGTACCGTACGAACGGACCCCAAATGGACGGGGGTGAAGATATAGGGGGGTATATTTTTTTTTTTTGACGAGGCAACCAGATGGAAATGCGGTTGCTTTGAAGTTTATACCCTACTTATATCAATAAAAAAAAAAAAACACTGACACGAGGTTTTCAAATATTCTTTAAATTATATTTCATAAAACTATGGCTGGAAGAGCTAGAGAAAACAAACGACCAGAGGCATTTGCCCAAACGTGGGATGATGGAGCCTAACAACAGTAACAAGTAAGTAGTAGTAAGTTTCAAGAGTAACAGTAAAATTACCCTAGGTTTCTCTACATCTAAAATATAACCAACAAAATACAAGACGAAAATATCCCTTCAAGTTTACGACGAGAATTTCACTATGCAGAACCCTGTAGGTGATTAAAGCAATTTGTCATTTCAAGTGATCCACATCAGCCACATGTTCCTACAATGCTCCATATAATTGATGTGAAAGATATGTGACGTAGTTTTATCACCGCAATGTAGATATATCGTCAGAAGACTAACTGAACAGACAGCTGTGCTGCTGGGGAGTTTGTTGCGCCACTTCTTCCCAGCAATAGGAAATGGTGAAGGGCGTTTTAGGGGACTGTCTAATTAAGAGTATATAGAAAGAAAGAAAAATTATTTTATTGAAATCCGCACAAGAAATCACAAATTAAACTAAAACACACTCATAAAAACATAAATAAATAAAAAATGCCAGTGACACTCCGGGAGTGCCGACAGAAGTGAAAACTTGAACAAGATCGCCTTGGTGGAAGAAAAATACTTGTATAGAACATTGGTCCGTAACCTTATTTAAATAAAGAGCACAATCGTCTTTATAAAAAAAAACTTTCAAAACCTTTGAAGTAAAAATACTTGCATAGAACATTGATCCGTAACGTAATAATAAATATTAAAGAGCACAATCGCGTTTACAAAAATGAGGTGTCGTCATGGTGTCGTGAAATCAATGGTTTATTCCCCATCTCAAAAATGCCCAACGCGCTTAAAGAAGTTTTCACTTAAAAAAAAACAAAACAAATTTAAAATAAAAGCAGAAAGTCCTGCACGTGGCCAAAAAGCTACCCATCTCAGCATGATGCTGCGACATTTGAAAATAAATGTTGCACCGCTGGTACTCTGATATAATTGTAACGTTCAAAAAGTGCTGATTCTCAGCCAAGTTAGAATAAATCACTTTTGATTTTGAAGGACCTAATTTGTTAAATGAAAGCTCTTGAAATCGTCTGATCGCCCATAATCAAATATTGCTACTGTCAAGAAGATTCCTAAACTTGGAAGCTTATTCAGCCTATAATGTTCCCACTGCTGGGACAGAGGACGCCTCTATGTCAGAAAAAGTGGGCCGTAATCCACCACGCGAGCCCAGTGCGGGTTAGCGGATGTTTTTGGACATAGGACAATTGTTTCCTCATGATGTTTTCCTTCACCGTTTTAAGCATATCCTAAACAACTATCAAATCGTTGAACCGACTTATTTGGTTAAGGGCCGATTACTCAGTCGTCGGAAAACTTTTATGTAAGGAGTAAATAAGGCAGTTTGATATCTTTTATATAGAAAATATATCAAATTAATAGATTTATTCTTCAGACAGAAGATAATCTGACGTTTGAAAACGTAGTACCTATGATTATTATAATTAGTACACAGGTGTTAAGCGAATGTGACTGCCTATTCTCTTGACATACACATTGCACTGTAGTCGCATTTTCACAAGCAAGCTTTTGGTTACAGTGAACCTTCTGCATAAGTCTATTTTCTGTTGCCACGGGCTATCAATCATAATAAATGATTGTACGAACGTAATACGACGGCCCTTAAAATATCCCTCCAGGGTATCTCTCTAACAGAATTGTTAATATAATATATTCTTGGAAATTGTATAATATGAAAATGGTTTATACATTTTGATAAAAGGGCTTTTACAAAAATGTCTGTGTTATTAAAAGCTTATTTTCTGGAATAAGGATTATTAAATAATGTTCCAGAGAAATTTCTGTGTTTATCTTGCTTATAAAAAATAATGTGAAACTAAATTAGCTTGGAATTCCAGGAATCCAAATCCCTCGTTTGTGAAACATGATAATTACTCGGGCTTTTTTATCTTGATATCGATTTGATTCTATCAATAAGTCAAGCGTGTCTACTATCTAAATGTCACACAGTTTAGGTAAATGTGACGATAATGTGGCGTCTACATGAGACGCCAAAAACAAACAAATATAAGTAAATCAATTGAAATATTTTCCACATGTTACATTGATTGAGAATCCCACACGAACGACTTAATTAAATAATCCTTTGAATCGCGAAACGTGATCTGTACAGTATCACATGTCTCCATCAGCGACCTTCAAACAATACATCCATCTCCTTTATACTTCATTCAAAACCATACGAGTAAAAGAGACGAGGTATGTTTAGTTGAAAGCTCAGAATCGCATTAAATGTTTCGATACAAAAATAAATCGGTTATCACGGTGTTTGATCGCAAGCCGGGCGAGCTTGGAGATTTTATGCGGGTGTTATTTTATCAGATGCAGTAATGTAGGTGCAGAAATAATGGCACGAGCTGTCCATCCTAATAAAATAATAAACATAACGCTCCAACAGCTGATACTCATCAACACATAATTAACTTTGAGACCACACAAATGTTGATCCTTTGCGAGAATTGACACTGCGGACCTAAGGACCAAAAGCTGATGTTCCGCACGCAAGGTAAGTAAGTATTTGAAGAAAATGTACAGGAAAATCACAAAATTTTATTACGTCATCTCATAAATAAATACTAAATTATGTTTGTCCATTAAATAGAGTAAGAGAGCAAGCCGTCACTAGCCTTGACAGGGAGAGTCGCAAGTCATTTCATGGTGTATTTAACACGTCCCATTTAGCCCAAGTACGTTAGCGACATACGCCAAACAGACATAAACACAGTACATACAATGTAGTATATAAACACTTATATACACATCCACTCTCCCACGAACAACAAGGGCAAAGTACAAATATTTGTAGCTCGCTGTAATTATGTATTGCGATAATGATGTGGGAACATTTTTGTACGTTTACGTACCTACCTACATAAAACTGCACATTCCATCTTTGTCTTGCACATAATGAGTTCAGATTTATATTCGAGGACTACTTTGCTTGTCCTCACATTGTAAGCTTTATAACCAGTGATCGGAATAGGTTGACTATATTTGCCTAAACTTCGGAGAACAGAGACAAAGTGGAGACTTCCTTACGACAATTTTTTTTCCCGGGATTCGGGAAAAATCTTCAGTAAGTTGAAAATAAGCTTTATATATAATTTTTTTGTTGATTAAAAAAAAATTGTGCATGTTGCATACCTAAAAAAGAAAAATATATACTTATTGACAAAACGTAATGTATTCAATTATTTGATACAACGGTTAGTTGGATCGTAAATATAATTGGAATACATGAATTAAAGTTAGATTATTTATTTCGGGATTTTACGTGAAAATCCCGAAAATTTGATAATTACAAGTTTCGTTGAAAATAGCCTTTACACATCTTAAATAAAGCTTATTTTCAACTTACTATATAGTCGTAAGGAAGTCTCCACTTTCTATCTCTGTTCTCCGAAGTTTAGGCAACTATAGTCAGCCTTTTCCGATCACTGGTTATAACAGAAGTATAATATTTACCTAAAGAAAATTCTATAAACGAGAACAGACAACATATTATGTAGGTCACCCATACATAACCTGTTAATCGATAATGGATAATTGTAGAGAGACAGTACTAATTAACGAGACTAATAATTAACACAAGCGACATAATCTCGTTAGCTGAAGTTGCAAATAAAAACACGAATAAAGGAAAACACATCACAAAAAATCCAATACATTAAAAAGTGTTGACGGTTAATAAATACATCTCTAAATACGTCATAATGTATAAGAAAAATGGCTCCCAAGCTGTACCTGACATATCAATTTATAATCGTCACGCGACATCGAGTAGTGAAGACATAGATCGAAGGACCAACCATCCGTAACAAAAGGTTAACATGTGATGGATCATGAATCTAGTCTCGATATAGATTCTTTAATGCAACAGGCGTTTGAACAACTCATTACACCTTTCTAAGAACCGGCCGTGGAAAAACATGAGTAAACTAGGAGTATTGATACATTTATTTTTGTAGTTAAAGGTTAAGAAATGACAAATGTAGACGATATACTTCCAAGAACAATAATACTAATTATACAGAGGACAATACAAAACGTTAAGACGGATTCTTTAAACATTAACACAGCTTAATAAAATATTAGCTCGTTCTGACTAAGGGAAATACAGTTCCACGAAGCCAATTAGAATATTACAATTTCCGATAAAGATTTAACCTATAGACTCAAAGGACCAAAGTGTTCCAATTAAGACGTAACTTGTCAAGTATTGGGAGGACTCTACTGTATGCAAAGTAGCTCTAACAGACATTTAATATAGTTCGCCAATCGATGATGTTAATGCACGCGGAAACGTGTGGATGAGAGAGGTGAATGACCGGCAATTGTGGCGCCTCTTCGGAACTGTATGTAGGAAGATATATGTCCCACAGTATAGTCGATCTATAATAGACTTCGGAGAAATCTCTAATATCTGCGCGTGACATTTCTAAGCAGTTGTTTTGAACAAAACACGGCTCGTTGGTGACGTCCGCTAAATTAAACTCCTGGTTAGTGTTTTATGTCTCTTTTATTGCTAAAGTAATTGGAATTGACGAGAAAGGAAGAAAAGGTCGGGCCCTTCGGATAGGTCAGTGTCAAACTCATTACCAGCCCAGCGCACATGTTTAACCAGATGTTGCGGGAATTTGTAAGGTTGGGGTCACATTCGTATAGGGTTGCCATCCGTCCGGGTTTCCCCGGATTTGTCCTAGTTTGGAGGGTGTCCGGGGAGCGTCCGGGCAGGGTTTTTAAATAGTGTCTGGGTTTCACCCGGACACTTTGTGTCAGGTGTAATCCGATTAATTGAATTATTTGCAATAAATTAACGCATTATCATAGTAAAAAATTCGCCGCGCGGGAAATCACCCTTTTTTGATGCCAAAAAAACTAGCATTCCAAAATTTTACTTTGGTTACCATAATACTTCAGATAGAGAATAATGTAAGTACAATTGATTAGTAAATTAAGCCTTTTATTTGTATTGTTGAGGCTCAAGTTGATTTTCTATTCATAAAAAAAATACTATAAACTTAACGATGGTTTAATTTATTGTAATAAAAATCCGAGGGCATCCGATGAAAAATCTTCATTTCACCCAAATGTCCGGGGTATTTGAAGTTTTTGTCCGGGGCCCGTAATTTAGGTGATGGCAACCCTACATTCGTATAGTGTCACAGTTGGTTGAAAATGTGATGTATGGCGATACGGTGTATCAAATCCGTTACTCTCAATTTGACTTACCTACTTATTGTTATTCAACCATAACTGGCGAAATGTGGGTGTACTATAGGTACTTCTACCCAACTCTTCGGGGAAACAAGGCGTGATGCAACACTTTCTTAATATACACCATAACAATTTTGTCGTCTTACAAAAGCAGCCTACTTCTTGTATCCGATGACTACTAAACATTAATTTAAAAAAAAATGATATATTGATCGAAGTATTATAACAATTTTTTATTGCTCCTAGAGGTATTTTATGTCGTGTACATTAAGTGGCTCTTTGTAAGACGACTAAAATGTCACGGTGTATATCAATTTTATTTTAACACTCTCTCTGCCGACAATATATAAAACTTTTTAAGTTCAGGAGGCCATGGAGGCCGCCGGCGAGTCCCTAAGTTTCTGCTTGTGAACGCCGTGAATCAAGAGTCAAAATTATTAAAAGAGGCCGTGGGATACGCTGGCGGGTCCAAAAAAAAAAACTTACAGGACGCCATGGGATCCGCCCTGACCCCCCGAATTCAAATACTTTTAAAACTACTGGCGTGCTGTTATAGAAAATGTGATACTTCCCTTGGATATTTGCTTTGACCTGCTAAACACCTTTTTTCTTTTTTAATTATCAAATAATTTCTCCCGCTCTGGGTGGAGCGGGAGGGCGTGTCAGACCTGACAGTGTTAAAATCTTACCAGCTAATAAATTTACAAGGTGTCTTAAAGTATGTTTATGGGAATTTCTACTCAGTAAATGACATGTTTATTAAGAGATAGAAAAATAAATGATAATCACAATAATTTATTTTATTATCTAGTAGTATTTTGAAATAGTTTCTAATAATATAACAACATTGCTACTCAATTTTAATTTTAATTGAAAGATGACTATAATAGTAATTATAAACCCAAATGTTTGCATATCACATTATTAAGACTAAGTGTTATGGATCTGTATTATCTATGTTAAGACCTAAATTTTGTACCAATACTTATGACAAATAAATTGATTTGATTGATTGAACAAACATTTTTGGGGGTCGCCGGCGGTTCCCATGGCAGGGAGAGTGTTAATGAATGTTTACCTAGTAGTCATTGAATACATGAAGTGGGCTGCTTTTGTAAGACGACTAAAATGTCACGGTGTATAATACTCTCTGAAAATCAACGATAATGGTGCCGATTCCCTTGTTCACAAACTAAACTAAATTTAAGTTCAGTGCATCTTTTTCTTTCTATTTCATTAAGAAAAGGACAGAAGATAAATTATAGTTTAGTCCTGTCAAATTAATCAGCGCTTGACGTAAATTGACGTAATTTTAGTAGGCAAGTTTTTAATCACGTCTAAACTTGTATGGAGTAGTGACAGGCGCTGATTAATTTGACAGGACTAAACTAAAATTTATCTTCTGTCCTTTTCTTAATGAAATAGAAAGAAAAAGATGCACTGAACTTAAATTTAGTTTAGTTTGTGAACAAGGGAATCGGCACCATTAACAGATAATCCAGTAATTATTTATTATAAAAAACACAGTATTATTTTCATCTCGTAAACTCAGACATGTTTATATCTTTAAAATTTTATACGCAGTGCTCTGAATCAAGGTGTTTATATTAAATTAGACAGTAATAAATCCGAACGTCGTGCATGATCACGAATGACGAATTAATTTAGAGAAATCTTAAAATACACGTATCAGATTAAATGTAGGCAGTGGAGTGAATAATGACGGAGTGGGTTCTAGTTTCAGCTTTGTTACATAAATATATCGACGCTTGAAAGGCAACATTGACTAAGCGACATGGGTTCCCATGTCGCTTAGTCAATGTTGCCTTTCAAGCGTCGATATGTAAAGTTTTTATTTAGCAAGATTAATACGTTTGACATAAGTTAAAGTAGGCCCTGGAAGTTAGCACCTTTTTGCTTTAAAAAAAAAACAGTGCCACTCCGGGAGTGCTGACAGAAGTGAAAACTTGAAAAAAATCAGAACCGCGGTAATCAACGCGTTGATGTCTTTTAATGGTCAAAAGCTGGTGTCGTAACAGTGTCGCGAAATTTAGTTCCATCTCAAAATTGCCCAACGCGCCTAAAGAAGTTTTCACTTCAAAAAAAAAATATTTGGAAAATTACCCGTTTTTTTGACATTCCTTTAAAATTAATGGTCCGTGTATCTACAACGAATCCTTTCTCATGGTAAATTGCCATGTAAGTATCCGTTTATCTTCTCGTAAATTATAAGCCACGGCTAAATGTAAACGAGTAATTTGGCGGTCCAAAGGCGCGCAAAAATAAAAAAGGCCTTTGATTATTAAGCTTTAAAAATACAAAATTGAATCCTTGCATAAGAGCATTTTATCGCCAAACAGACCGATGCGTAATTAGCATCCGTCTGTTTGGCGGTAAAATGCTCTTAAACGCGCTTATTTTTATCACAAAGACGCAAAGTGAATAAAAGGCGCATGAATTTATGTGTGTATTCAATTCGAGTCTAAATTGGTCCTGACAGCCGCGTTCTGCCACTAAGGACCACGTGCTTGTTTAATTATGCTGTCATGTTATGCAAGCATTTGTCTCCCGGTTATGCTTGCTTTTAATCGTTTGTGTCATACTCAGAACAAGGTAGAAACTTCCTGTCTCTATAATTATGCTAATATCGTTAGATGTCAATGAAAGCTTCTGTACCTATTTCTGTAAATATTGCATTAAGTTTAGCACGTGCGCTGTTATACCATCGTAGCTACCTCCGCAATTTTACGTGTGATTAATTTTGCCATTTGTTTTTACCCGACTGTCCCAAAAGGAGGGTAATGTTTTTCGAGAGTATGTGTGTATGTTTATTTTTAGGGTTCCGTACCTCAAAAGGAAAAAACGGAACCCTTATAGGATCACTCGTATGTCTGTCTGTCGGTCTGTCTATCTGTCTGTCCGTCTGTCACAGCCAATTTGCTCCGAATCTAATGGACCGATTAAGTTGAAATTTGGTACACATATGTATTTCTGTGACCCAAATACGGCCGTGTAAGGTAAATAAATGAATTTTGAATATGGGGGCACTTTTGGAGGGCAAATAAGAAAATTAAAAACAAATATTTTGCAAACAGTACCGTGTGACATATCAAATGAAAGGACTTCTTGCGAAAATCTCAAATATATTTTTATATAATTTTAAATATATCACTTTTAAAGATATTCAAGAAAATCGATCAAAATTTACCATTTCCGCCTTATCTCCGAAACATCTGGGACAACATTTTTGAAAAAAAAAAGGAGAATGGTTCTTTACTCATAGACTACAGGAAAACCTATAAGAAGTCTATGGGTTTAAAATAACATGATAAATCTCTCAATATTTTGCGTACAAACTTACATTTGCATTTGGAATGTATGTTGGGAGAACATGTATTTCAATGTTAAGTTTGTATTTGAGATAAATTCACCCCAACTACGGAACCCTTCATTGTGCGTAGTCCGACACGCACCAGGCCGGTTTTTTTGTAAAAACGTAGGTACCTATGTCATTAAGTATTATCGATTTAAAAAGAAGAAGAAAGCCATTGTGGTCAAATTAATCTTATCCTCGGGAAACTTTTAAAGGCAGGCAAAATGTTAATATGTACGAGGATTTAGTAAGTACTGAAAGGAAATTTTAAAAGAGAATAATTTGCTCTTAGCCTCCCCTAAATTCCGCAACGTCAGCGCACAAATTGCATGACGATGAATATCTAAACGTTAGGTTCTAATAACAAATTCTTTGTCGACTTCGGTAATGGGTTTTCCTACTAAACCTATCTATTATTCTGTTAGTCCACTATTTCCATCATCCAGTTGTTGCTTGAACTAATTTCCTATTTCAACCAAGTTTTAATATCCTTGGATAATTTATTTAAAAAAAAAACTGCCAACAAAAGTGAAAACTTGAACAAGATCGCCTTGGTGGAAGAAAAATACTTCTGTAGAACACTGGTCCGTAACCTTATCTAAATAAAGAGCATAATCGCGTTTACAAAAAAAAAAAACTTCCAAAACCTTTAAAGTAAAAATACTTGCATAGAACATTGATCCGTAACTTAATATAAATGAAGAGCACAATCGCGTTTACAAAAATGAGGTGTCGGTAACGGTGTCGCGAGTTCAATTGTTTTTACCCATCTCAAAAATGCCCAACGCGCCTATAGCAGTATTCACTTTAAAAAAAAAATATCCTGTGTCCATGTCTACATAATATTATGCCTTGTTAAAAGACATATCTACATATTAATATAAGGAATAGCATTGAAAGCTTCAATTCACTATTATTTAAGCTACTCAACATACTATAATTAGTGATCTATTGTCAACCTGCAGATAATTTATTTATTTATAAGTCTATTTTAGCTCTTCTCGCCTGAAACACAGGATTACCTAGTTCAGGCACGTAAGTCTTAGGAATATAATTTACATTTAAGCAAATCTGTAATAATTTTTATGCCTTGTAATAATTTTTTGAATAAATATTATATTATATTATATTTCACTTAGTTTAGCGATGCGTAGGTTTTCTCAAAATGATCCTATTCAGTCCGCGTGCTCCCTCAGTTGATACATAAAACATTTTCAAGTAGAATTTAAACGGTTAGGTAAAATGAATGTTTCATACGTCTAACAAATTGTAGTGCTATTCTGTAACCATCTCACCGTGTTATCTTAGGTGAAGTGAGCGTGGAGTGAGCTGTCAGTTGCTAAGGATTGACACTATTGGCAGCTCACTTCACCTAAGATATCACGGTGAGATTTTTACACAATAGCACTACAGCTTTGATGAATTCAACATTAGTTTGATTTTAAAAGCTTTTCGCTTCAAATTCATTGTGTTATGTGATTTTAATTAATTGTAATTTCTTCTTGTGATCACTTAGATGCGTTTACAGGAGACTGGCCGGAGAAGGTAACACACAAGGAACAGAGGAAAGTTATGGGGGAGACCTTTGTCCAGCAGTGGGACAATACAGGTTGAAATAAAAAAAACAGTGTCACTCCGGGAGTGGCGACAGAAGTGAAAACTTGAAAAAAATCGGCACTGCGGTAATCAACACGTTGATGTCTTTTTAATGGTTAAAAATTGGTGTCGTCACAGTGTCGCGAAATCAATGGTTTAGTCCCATCTCAAAAATGCCCAACGCGCCTAAAGAAATTTTCACCAAAAAAAAAAAAAACATTTTGGTATTTCATGAGCAAACTGTCAGTACAATTTCATTCGTTTCTGAAACATCACGTGCACCATTTTGAAAAATGCACGCCGCAAAACTACGTCACAAATTATATCTTGTGAAATATGAAGTGGAAAAAACTCTTCAAGCGTTAAAATTGACTTCAGTACGGTTAAGTTATAAAATTTTATACTCTAACAAAATTTAATAACTCTCCGCTTCGCTGAAAACTGAAACATTTTAAAATGACAGACTGAAATTCAGTATTTAGGTCAGCTGAACCATTGTTAACTATTGGCCTATATAAACTATTAATTAAACAGCAAAACAATAGCTTGATTCATGAATATTAATTATTATTTCGCGTTTCGTTGTTAATTACATTTATTGATCAATCAAACCATTGTGCAATCATAATTAATTAGTTTTGATTGTAAATAATTGCACCTAATGCTAATTAATTGGTGACATGCATCTAAAATAATAACAGCCGCACAGGTCGATCCATCAAGTTAAGCTACGCTTGCCGGGGTTGTTCCGTGGATGGGTAACCATCTTTACAGACCGAGACTCCTCCGTGCCTCGGAAAGCACGTTAAGCCGTTGGTCCCGGCTATCATTCGTGGATCTTTGACAGTCGTTACGGGTCGTCAGAAGCCCGAAAGTCTAACAACCAGTCTTACTAATACCAGGGGGTATTATCCAGTAACTGGCTGCTGGGTTGTGGAGGTCAGATAAGCAGTCGCTCCATATAAAATGCTAGTATTCAGCTGCTTCTAGTTAGACTGGAAGCCGACCCCAATACAGTTACGAAAAGGCTAGGGAGATTGTTTTTTTACTTTTTAACTTGTTTTGCTGACAAAGTAAGTTTAAAGCTGTAACCTCATCAGTATCTAAATGAGGACTGCATTCAATGAAAGAATGTCTTATTTTATCGGTGTTTTTCCATTACATTGCTAGGTTCCGCATTGCAACCAGTTCCAGATCTGAAGTGGAATGTTTCTGGTTTTACGAGAAACGAACTCAACAGGAAACATTTTTAGCGGTAAAACACTATCAGTAAATAATTAATGTTCAACGTGTTTGGTGTAAACCCATCAAATGATCATGCTAAATGCATTGAACACAGATGCAAGCATTTTGTGAGTCAAGACCACACGCCTTTGAAGCCCACAGATAAGATTACTTATTACTTAGCCGTTATTGTCCCACTGCTGGGCAAAAGCCTCCCTACTCTCTTTCCACCTCTCTCTGTCTAGAGCTTCCAAGGACCAATCTTTCTTAAAGGAGTCCAGCTCATCCCGCCATCTCCGTCTGGGCCTGCCGCGATGTCGTTTGCCATTAAGTGGGACCCACTGGGTCGTAAGTTTGACCCATTGATCGTTTGACATGCGGCAGATGTGTCCAGCCCAATTCCATTTAAGCGTGGCAGCTTTCCGAGTGACATCAGTTATTTTAGTGATGGAACGGATTGTTGTATTCTTAACCCGGTCCACAAGTTTAATACCAAGAATACTCCGTTCCATAGCTCTCTGGCAAACCTCGAGCGTGGACCTCTGCTGAATTGTCAAAGACCATGTTTGAGAACCATACGTGAGGATGGGAAGAATACACACGTCGATGAGTCTTCTTTTGAGGGATAGAGGAAGATCGCCCTTCATTAGGTCTTTCATGGCCCAATAGCTCTTCCAGGCATTTTCGGTGCGTCTTGCAACTTCTTTGTTTTGTCTTGCCTGGAAAGAGACTATTTCACAGATAAGATAAAAACAAAATTTATACATGCACGGATTTTACGGATTATTTCTCAACGGATTTCATTCTTATATGGCAACAGAATTTTAAACACGTATATAATTCGATAATCCCAAAATCTCATACAGGATCGATGTTTATCTCGTACGCCTGACAAGAGATCCGTGAGCAGATAAAATACGCGAATTTTGTACGCAATATTGTTTTTCGGCGCACACGGTCCGGGGTCTTTGACCTACACCGGCTTACAGAAACTCATAGGTACATTTTCGGGAATATATTCAGTATTCCTTTACTAAAACCTGACCTATTTTCTCAAAAGATAATCTAAGCAGTTTTATGGTGTCACCTATTTGCTGTGTTTAAATCTGCGACTAAATTGAGTGGGTAAGTGAATTGGTTCCATTTTCCATGTCCCCGGCATCCCTGGTGACCCGTATGCAAAATGGCGGCCGGGAATGTAAGAAAATGGCCGCTCAACTATTTTAATACTTGACAAGTGGAGAAGTTTTGCAAAGTTTGTTGTTTGTTTCGTATGTTCCCTGTTCAGTTGAAAAGTTAGAATGTTAAATTATGTAAGAATGGCAATATTTGAATTTTAGATAGGGCAAACTAATAAGATTTTTAAGCTATTGCATAGCTTTTATCGCGGGCTTTGAGCGCGGCGACCGAATCAAGAACTTCCGTAACGTAACGAAAATAAAACCTAACACCCCCCACTCCGCCTACCATGTAATGACGGTTCCCATGACAACGTGATGTTGTCATGGGAACGTAATTTTTGTTTTATGTCATCACGTCATCATCCCAAGTGTAGCGTTGACGAATAGGAAGTATGGAGGTTACAAATGCTATGCAATAGCTTTACCGCGGCAGTCCCCGAGTGCCACACGTTTTTTATTTTTGTACGTTTATTTTCAGAATAGTCGGTAAATACTTAAAAGTCTTAGATATCACAGTCGCTGGTACCTCGAAAACTTTTTCAATTTCATAATGTAAATAAGTAAGAAATATTAAGTTTGAGTTTTCGTTATGTGTGACACATTGACACAATTTTCTCAGCACCAAAAGAAAGAAACATTTCTAAGTATAGCATATCTCCGTGATATATGTATTTCCGCTGTAAACAATAAAAGTCTTATTCTGGGCATTTCTGGGTGGTCCAAAAACGTTTTACGAGTATTTCCGTGCTTCAGACGATTGATACGCATCCTCCTCGATCCAATTTACGGAATGGCTGACATGTTTTGGCTGACCCGCTGAAAATATCCTTCGCGGAATAAAACTTCCGATGAATATAATTTTGGGTGGAGACCGTCGGTTATTTATGGTGTTGAAAAAAAAGTAATAAACAGTTGAATAGTGGAAGAACAGTTAATCGCGTATCGTGGAAAACTTTATAGTGTTTTGTGGTATAAGCCCTTATAGGTTGGCCTGTTAAGTCTAGATGGGAAATTTAAAAAGGCCTACATCAATCAGTCTAGGTGAATCAATAGAAAAACAACTTCAGCCTAAATTCTACTATTTTAGTCTAATTTTACCATAGAGTAGAGCAGAGCAGTGATAGCCTAGTGGTTTCTTAGTGGTATGAGGAACAGGGTGTAAAGTTCACTCATCCACCATAGAAAAGGGAGGATCCTCCGACCAGACGGGTGTTGTGTCTGGCGGGCAACTGCCCATTGGTTTGAAGTCGGAATCTTGTATATACATATATTATGTCGATCGCTCGGTAAACTCTAATTGCGCGATGCAGGATTTGTGTGATGTCATGTCTTTGATACGTAGTTTTTATGTGGCGGTGTAACCGCTACAGTATGACCGTCGGACTGCCAACTGCCGGTCTCGAGTTCGAACCCAAGGCACGCACCTCTGACTTCGGATTCATGTGCGTATTGTATAATTATCACTTGCTTCAAAAACAGTAAAGGAAAACATCGTGAGGAAACCAGCATGCCTGAGATATATTTCTCGACGGCATGTGAAGCCAAGTCAGAGGCCCATGGGCGGCTTTAAAACTCTGAAACCAGGTTAGTCACTAGTCACACGAAAAGAAGAAGACTGTAGAGTAATCCTCCTACATTAGACCGAGAACATTATCTTAAGCGTTGAGCAGACGATGGACAACTTGTCCGTGGAAAATTTGTCCGCGACCATAGAACGTGTGGAAATCTATGCAGTCACGCACAAGGAAGAGAAAACAACCGTTACCCGCCGATACTTGCTGGATAAGCTCTCTCGCGATCATTCGCGGTCAACATATCGACGACCGTAGGTTTAATTGTGGTAAGGGACAAAATACCCAAAATGAGTTGAGTATACAGTTTTGTTCAGAATTTTTCCCTCTATCGAATGGTGAATATGAAAAAAATCTAACTTAAGAAAAACAGACCCGAAAAAGGTTAATAAGAAAAAGTTATGGGCGATTTAGTCCGAAAAAAAAAACTTTGTCGGCCTCTCCTGAAAAATCGTATTTTGTCCCTTACCTCAATTGAACCTACGGTCGACGATATCCATTGCACCGTCTACCGAGGGCCTAAGATCCTAAGACATAAAAATGTAAAACTTGTAAGACAGTGTTCTACCACTTTGTTTTTTTGGTTTTAGTAGGTTGTCAGCAGTATGCAATATTACATTGTTTATTCAATATAGTGAAATGTAACACGTGCCAAATGAAGAAAATGATTGAAATACAAAACAACTATTGTTATGACATTCTCGTACAAAAAATACACACGGCTTCAGATCAATGAACTCGTATCATTTGGCGATGCAACTCATCTAAAATAAAACAAAAGACTAACGCAAATAGTCCGCGTATTCTTAGACGGAAACTTTGCTATTTATATTGTAGAAATGAATTCTTTATAACTTTAATGTAAGCATGCTAATAAAAAATAATAAACATTTAAAATTAGATATTTGGGTTAACTGGAGAAAATAATAATAATTTAACTTTTATTTCAGACAATTTTGCAGTCCTGTACCCTAATTGCGTAATACAACACAATCTGTTTCGTTTTGAAACAGATTGCTAATCCATTGCTTCATAAATTGGAAAAAAAAATCTGCTCAACAACGTAAATAACGCAATAAATATTGTTGAACTGTCATAATGAAACAAATTAAGCAAAATTGTTTTCAAAAATAAGTTACGCAATTAGGGTACAGATCAGTACAATTTAGGAATAATAAAGCACTACTTAATAATTTACAATTCTATTATCTACAGGCTAGATTCATATCCTTAACAAATGACATCAATTTACGTTACGGACGGATACGATGACAAAAACGAAAAAAATTGGGAAGTTACTGCGCGGAAATACTGGAAATTTTAAAGCACTAGGTACTGCCATTAGTTTAAGCCCAAGAACAAAAAAAAATTGCTTGCAATGGAAGAAACCTACAATACAGCAGGTTGAAGAATAGATCATCAATAATATCTAAGCCATAAAAAAGGGAGAAAACCTGTACCCTAATTGCGTAACTTATACGTATACGTAAAGAATTATGACTTTGTTTCATTTAGACATTTCAACAACATTCATTGCGTTATTTACGTTGTTGAGCAGATTTTTTTCCAACTTATGAAGCAATGGATTAGCAATCTGTGTCAATTCGAAACAAATTGTGATTGATTGTGTATTACGCAATTAGGGTACTGCAGTGCTATTCTGTAAAAATCTCACCGTGAACGCTAAGGTGAAGTGAACTTGAAGTGAGCTGTCATTCCACCAAATACTAGGGATTGACACTGTTGACAGCCCACTTTCAAGTTCACTTCACCTAAGCGTTCACGGTGAGATTTTTACAGAATAGCACTGCTGGACTAAGAAAAGCCAGTGATCGTATCTCGTTCTACACATATATTCTATCTCACTTTTAATAAACGACCAATAGCCCGAAGTTGTGCAAAACCACATACTGTGCAGTTTTCCAACGTCTTTTGAAATTGGAACACCCACTTATGTGTCTACTAATCATACGTACTTAACTGTTTTGTGTAGCAAGGGAAGAAGTTTTCATTACGTAGGACTGGAGGCTGACCTTTGCATTACTAGCCTGCTCCCACGCACTTTTCCCTAGTGCCTCTAGGTACTAACTCGAATTCTATAATACAAAAGAATTCCTGAAACTATTTTCCGTTCCCTACATGTGTAAGTTTGTTTCAGTTTAGTTTTGTTACTGAAACCATTATTATTTAATATTCCAAAATGTCAAAGTCCTTGTTATCCTATACTATTAAACGAGCAATATTTGTAATCACGTTCTCGAAAACGGCTCTAACGATTTCTATGAAAATTGCAATTGAAATAAGAACCATCCTTACTCTAAAGTAACTAATTTAATTCCGAATATAATTATTTACCTAACCTCAAAATAGATACTAATCCCCAAATGAATTTTAAAGTCGTTACCCCAATATTATAATCTAAAACTGTTTAATAAACTACATATTTACAATATTTTAGGGATAAGGAAAATAATATGAAAACACCAAGATATTTTGTCAGTCATTTATATTTCTTTGCCAACATCAAATTCAATATTCTACACCATAACATCACATCTCCTATAACCTCCACATAATATCATAATTCAATCAGTATTCTAATATTTACCATAAAAGTAATAGGTTACCTTAATTTACAGTACCTAGATCATAGTATAAAGAGAGGAAGTAAGTTATCTTCATAGAAACGCACCGCGCGCGGCTTGTATGTGTGTGTGGCTTGTATCTATGCGTCGCCGCACGCACACTTAACAAAAGCTCGGCTGTTTTAGAGTGCGCCAGTCGGGGCTAACGCCGCACAAGGTTTGCACGTCGCGGCTTTTTGGCACTGCTAAATGTATGAAAAATGAATGATAATCGCAGGAGAAATTATTGCTGTGCGTTTGGGTGTCTAAATAATTCATCGATTCCAAAGTTGTCTCTGTTCAGATTACCTACTGAACAGAAAAGGTAACCAAGTCGCATATAATTTTTACTTGATGATGAGATACCTTCTTATTTTTTGTTGTGTTAGTTATCTATCAGACAGACGAAGTAGGCAGGCCTACTTTCCCACTAAAATGTATTAGGTACCTACTTTTGATCTGTCAATTGATATGCCGCTAATGCTTTCTCTTGATATGCCCGATTTCTCAGTATTGTAGGTATAGTAAAGTAACTAAGTACTTACAGTTATAAAATCATAATTTCAAATATTTGACGAATTGTGAATCAATCAGCCATTTTCTAGGCACTGAATTAAAATTTAAGTAGTTAAAAGTGACAACCCTGAGACAGGCAAGTATGGTAGGCAATTATATCGCGGATTGGGCCTGAGATAGCCTACTTGAACTCTTTATACTATGCCTAGATCTCCAACCAATCCTCTCCCAATCTATCTTTTTACCGGCACAGCCACTAAGCACGTCTCGCCGTCACGAGCGCCCAACCCAGAAGCACAGAGCATGTAACTTTAAGAGGCGGAACTTAGAACATTCAGTTTTTGAGAATTTGTTACCTTTTTTAGCCAACCACATAAAAAAAACATGGCTACCAACATGAACATTCTAAGTTGCACTGACTATCATGACCTTGAAAGCGTTATCGATAGGGATGCGCAACATATAGAAATCAATAAAATTATCGATTTCGATGAAATGCATTCATTTCATCGATATCGATAATAATACGTTACGCAGATAATAGTGAGCCTCCAAAATAAATTTATTTTGAAAAATCGGTAAAATAAAACACAGATTTATATGATTTCAGTATTTAATAATGGATATACTTAAATGAGCTATTAACATTGGTCTCAGACCAAAATGGCTTCCTTTATTTTTTAGTCATCACAGTTTCTTTTAGCATGCCTGACTCAATTTTTCCCAACAGACTGGCACTGCGTCTTAGTGAGGCCAGGCTGCATTTAGTTTTTTGTAATTGTTCTATCAACTGATTTTCCCTTGGTGTTAAATCTGTAAAAATAATTAAATATAAGCAATATTTTCGATGAGACTTGTAAACATTTCCTTTCACATAAAACGCAGGGATCTTTTCTATTTGAAATGAGCAATAGTACACAAATTAACTCAATCAATTTTGAGGATTTCTTTCTCTATCTGTCATATTTGTTTGTAACATCATCATATGAGAAAAAGGTTAATGGATTTTAATGAAACTACCTAAACAAGAGGTTGCATCAATTTTTTTTTTATAATTTGATGAATGACATGAGAGGACTGTACTGTATATTGTTATGTTTAAAAGAGATCAATTATGGTGTTTATTAAGTTACCTTTGACTCTGAATGCTGATACATAACATGTTGTGGAAATTCTGCGACTATTTCCCTTTTTGTTGAAATCCTTTTTTCCAAAGTCGTTAGCACATATATTTCACTGCTCATGCAGTTTTTCTATTGGTAGATGCACCAGTTCTTAATTACCAACTGCTTTTAGCCACTCTCGGCAGCTGGAAGATACAAAATATAAAAGGTTACATTATAACTGACTCTGTTTCACTGTGAATTTATTTAGTGTGATTTAAAGTTAAGAAGGCACCCAATTTACACTATCAGCGTAACTAAATGAATAGATTATTATTATACTTAGATTTATTTCATAATCCCAGTATTTACATAATTACCTATTGGTGCAAAGTAGATAATATAATCTTAGACTCTGACTAATATATTTAGCAGTTAACCTATTTAAACTAAATTAGATTATAATTTAAAGTAGGTAGACGAATATTACTGTAGGCACAATGTTTTAAACCATTTCTTCAAGAGCTTCAACTAATCTTGATTGATGGCTCGAGAGTCGTATTACAGAATTTGAATAGCATAGCATAGTGTTAAGTGAGCACAAGATCACATTAGCAATAAATATCGGTACTCACCGGTTTGGATCCAGTAAAAACTTGGATAATAGGAACTTATTTACGGTATGCCAGGCCTCCTTGATACCACAAAATTCACGTCTTCTGTGACCTTTACCCATGATTACTACAAACTTAGAGTCACTGTCAATTATTCTGATATATTATAATCCGAAATCTTACAGTAAAAAGGAAAACGAAACAGAAAAATCTCAACACAAACATTAATACTCGCGCGAAGGGCAGACATGTTTGTGAAAACTTCGTAATTTAATGTTGGTCATTCTGTCATCCTGTCATTTTGCCGTGTGTTTCTGAATGTTGGCTAAAAAAGGTAACAAACTCCATACAAAAATAATTTGTTCGGAGTTTCACAGCACTGCCCAGAAGGTCGTTGTTACCCCCATTTTTACATATTAAATCTTTGGGTGTTGCCAATACAATATCCAAAAATTACGTATTAATAAATTGAAACCTTACACAATATAGGGAAAAAAGTGTTTACGGGGGCGAAAAACCGATCTAGTATCGTATCGTATTTTCACCCGAGCAGAGCTCGATAGCCCAAAGTTTAGAACAAGATGGCTACCTTAGAATAATGATATGGCAGTATGAAATTACATAGTATGTACTATACATGAAATTAGTATGAACTATCCTATACTTTTAAATGAGCATTCTCTATTTTCACCAGAGCAGAGCTCGGTCGATCAGGTATTAATTATGAATATCAGCTAGAAAAGTAGGAAATATGATGAACGTTTTATAATATTCTTAAAAGATAACTTCGCAAAACTTTGATTTTGTTTGTCCCACTTACCTATTTACTTTTTACTTTACAAACATACAAGAAAAATGTTTATTATGTTTAAGTAGACAACAAAATAAAATTGTATCAAATAACTTTGGTTACCGTCCTATATTCTTAGAACAATTTCTCTATCAACACCGTTTCGACGCGATGTATTTTTTGGTCCTAATGTCCGAAGTCTATTCCTGCACTTGTTATTCTAACCGAATGACGCATGCACTAGAATTCTAAGCACGCCTTTAGCTATTTATGCTATGCCTTAGAATTGTAAACTTACAAACACAATAAAGTGCCATGGTTGAGTATATAAATTATCGACCAGCTTTAAAATTTTGGACTTATTGGGTGTCAGGGAAGTCCTAATCTTAGTCTACCTACGACTAAGCTAGGCGACTAATTGTTTAGACTAGTGTTGCTTTTTGTAAATGCAAAAACTGACAAATAGATACTTACAGATAACATGATTTTAATTTTAAAAAATAGTACATATTTGGCAATAAACCATTTTTTTTTTCATGCAATAGTAGATATTTCATATATTTCATGCAATACGAGGGGCTAAAATAACCCATTGTAACGAGGTAGTTTTACTCCCGAGCTTTAGCGAGGGAGTAAATAGAAACCGAGTTATAATGGGTTTTAGCGCCGTGTGTTACACTCTACTTTTCACTACGATTGCGAGAAAATTAAATAATCCAATACAACATTAAATAGTTTATTTCATTTAAAAGTACAATTTGTACAATTCTGGATATTTAACGAAATGTTTTTTCTGGCAACTTAATTTTCAGTCCTCTGTGAAGATGTTCTCACTAGATGATGACATTTTCACTGTTGTAAATTATATTACGGTCACCAATTCAATTCGTAATTAAGGAAAAATTCTAAAGATTTCGCGCCATTGTCTTTTTTATTTCTTCTGTAGCCGCAACGCAATGCACGCATTCTACCGAAGAGATAGCCGCATTTAGTTCCATTTTCAAAAATAAAATGTTCTTTTTTTTGTGAACCAATAATAAGTCGAGTCCATAATCATGATTGTTCTACATAAGAATAAAGACTTTTTCGTTTTTCAAGGCTCGTTGGAACAGACGAAAATTAAAAAGTAATTACTTTTTCCCCTAGAGCAAGAAATGCTACTTTTTCCCCGCTCTAGTACTCTACAATGACGGCCTTTTTGAGCAAGAGGAATGAAAAATATTTTATCTACTGTTTTCCAAGGCTTGCTTTAAGCACAGAAACCTACTCGTATACTCTTCAACTACGCCCAACCGAATTAAGAATCACTTAGAAAAAGATATAAAATCAATCAATATGCCTAGCCTTTTCCCAATTATGTTGGGGTCGGCTTTCAGTCTAACCGGATGCAGCTGAACACCAGTATTTTACATGGAGCGACTGCATATCTGACCTCTACAACCCAGTAACTAGGTAATACGATACCCCTTAGTAAGACTGGTTGTCAGACTTTCGGGCTTCTGACGACCCGTAACGACTGTCAAAGATCCACGAAAGACAGCTGGGACCAACGGCGTAACATGCTTTCCGAGGCACGGAAAAGGATATTAAATATTTCTAATAAATAAATTTACATCACACGTCAAACAAAAAGCTCCTCTGATTTACGCGACACATTTGACATGATTAATTTAAATTCACCACGGAATATGCAAATCGTTACTCTCACGTATAATAAACGTCACGGGATCATTTTAGCGGTGAACAGTTCTCTAATAACGTTTCTCAGAGGAAATGGAGCGGTGCCAGCAATTGTTTCGCTACTTCCCATCGTTTTAATTTTGTTTTGATCGCATAGCTTTCGGCGACTGACGTCATGTGGCGTGTTTTCGTCTGAAAGTAGCACATCTTGGCTAATAGTGACTGCACATGCATAACTGTGGGATGCACCTGTGGTCACCTGTGGTGGTGGTGGCGTGTGTGTTGGATCATTTACACGTTCAGTGTCGGGAACCCTCCTAGAGGGTTCACCTAGTCGCATCTGAGATGCCGAGAGCCCTCGCGGAGGGCTCATTTTAAGTGTAGGTTTTTCATAGCGAATACAGCATTATAAACCGTGAAAATAAAATCTGATGGATATGTTAACAAGATTTGTTAGTATATGCGCGTTAGTTTTAAAATCCAAGCATGTTTTTTTCACGGTTATTAATATTCACAAAAAATTATAAGGTTGGAAACTACGTATAGCAACAAGACCCCCTGAAAACACCATTTTACTTCGTTTTACATTGTTTTATAACACGGTTTTAAACCTAAGCCGTTGACCGTCCGCGATGGTTAACTTTAGCGCAAACGTAATGCCGGTAACCCTCCCGGAGGGTTCACTTCCAATATGTATGGTAGCATGGCGTATGAGTTCTATGAAAAGTGGGTGGAGTCGAAAGTGTTTAAGTCCCTTCAAAATGGTTGAGCTGAATGGCACTGATCCATGCGTCATGTTCGTGAACGGGCGCCGTCAGTAGGGACTGGTCATCTCTTAGCCGCCACGGCTTATTTGAATCATTGAATTGTTTTTATCTTTTTTTTCGGAGACTTCTTAACGTGCACTTCTTCTACATTGTTCTCACTTGTATAATTTCAACATGAATGATGTAACCAATATTTTGATTTAAAAGAGTTTCTGTGGAGTTTCTTGCCTGTTCTTCTTCATAGGAACCTACTACGCTTTGAAATGGGCAATTAACTTCATCTTTCTGACTGACCGACCCCTTGACAGTTCAAAAGTTTACTTGAAATAAATACTTTGAGTTTGAGGTTTTGAGGTCCTGCTTTAAAAATATTCCATGTGTTAAATAATTCGCTCAGGAGTGAAGAATGTTTATTTAGTGTGTTTTAGTATAGTACCTACACTCAGATTTTATTAATTGCCGTGATTTCGTATCGAAATTAATGTACTTAGATATATCACGATTTATATCGGAAACAGGATCGATTTATATCGGGAAACTGATTTTTACAGTAGGTACATAGGTAGATGTTGCAGTTTGGCAGGTGTTATGTAAAACGAAAACTGTAATATTATGAACTAAATAAATAATTTAAAAAAAAAGATAACTATGTACTGTAAAAATCAGTTTTAACCAAGAAATAATGTTTTTATCTTTATTTTTTCCTTAATAGGAAAAAGCATGAAATAGTAGATTGTTATACAAGGGTCGAAAGGAATCAATTCCCATACGAGGTATTTAGACTATAGTCCGAGTAGGAATTGATGACTTTCACCCGAGTTAAACACTCTACTTTTCATTTCGAATAAATATAAGGTAAGTAAAAAGTTGTAGTTTTTCTAAAATATTAATTGATAATAATAACATGAGTATTCTAGTACCCATTAGTCTTTTTTTAATTTTTAATATGGAACACACCGCGTCACCGCCGCGCGTTGTCCCGCTTAGGTTATTTTTTTAATTCACACTGGCTGTTTATACATGGACAAGACTGCAGCATTTTTTTAATCAGTATTTTTCTATAAGGGGGTATTACACCATCATATCTACGATCACAGATCCATGATCAAAGACATAACTAAATTGTAAAATAGACATAACATGGGTAATTTGTGAGCTTCGTAGGTAGGTATATGATAGAATATGATAGTGTTATATCCCCCCAAGGGGGATATACCCATAACAAATGTCTATTTTACAATTCCATTACATCTTCGAATTCGACAGTGTACTACCCCCTTAGTAAAATTTTTCATAGCCGACTACCTAACCAATATAGTTCCATTTTTAAAATTCATTCCCGCCCTAGAGAGGGAAGTAATTACTATGAGTCTGCCCAAGGGTGGGGATCAGCGTCTTCCACCCGCTACTTGGATCAAACAAACACTACTTTTCGAGTATGAGAAATGAAAACTTTTTTCCTAAAGAGAAAATTGGACTGAAATTCTTAAAGTTTTAAAAACCAATGCGGTTACCTATCCGATCCACATGCAAAAAGAACGGTAAACAAGAATTCCAATACCATCTGTATCTCTTCACATAAAAATAGCAACAATAAAGAACTATAATTCTTTGCACATACGATGTATTGACGCGCGAATCTGCCGCCGCGTGCACGTCAGTAGAAGATACCATCATAAATTATTGACGCTTAATTCAGACGTTGAATTACTGTCAGTTTATCTGTAAACAGATAACGGAGGATTTAAACGTCAATGGAGCTTAACGGGCGACCGTCCAAGGCCAGTTTTGCACGTCGTTTACTATGAATATAAACCGTCTAGATCGAGAGATGATAATATGGTTTTACTGACTGCCATGGTTGGTATGATAGGATCTGTGCAGCTTTCAGATGATTCTGAGTTTCGTATGTGTGTTCTATAACATTTCGCGAATAATTTTTTACCTTAAATTTACCTATATTTCTTTTCAGAAATCTTTCACCCGTAGGATAACTTCTCTCATGTTTTAATCTGATATTCTACCTTAGTATACAGAGTGGCAGGGACATCGACGCGAAAACTGTTACCATGGATTCAGTACATGACACTGAACCCGCCTGGATTGAAATTTTTCGTCGGTTATTTAAAAAAAATTGCTGTTTCATAGAAAAGTGCAATACCAACGCGGTCAAAATGTATGGAACAGCAGATTTTTTTTAAATTACCGACGAAAAATTTCAACGCAGGGGCGTTCAGAATTTTTCGCGTCGATATCCCTGCTACCCTGTATAAGTCATAAATGAGAAAGTTAATTTATCAATATTTCTAGATATGTGTCTACTAGAAATGGCTTTTGGTATAGAAGTCTATTGTATACATAGTAAGTACCTAGTGAAGAAAACAACTTTGTTTTCTTCACAGAACAAACGTCAGTGACCGAAACTGGTCCTTAGATACTAAAGCAAAAACTAGTACACAACACTGACAACAACGTTTATCTTGAAATGAAATATATAAACACGAGTGTGAGAGATTGAGACTTTCCCGACATTGTACACAATTCGCCCGTCGAGCGCAGCTGACATCCTTCTATCCACGCACATATTAAACCATAATATATGTATTATAATATTCCATTACGTAAGAACGTGCCCAAGTACGTTCTAGAATTATTGGAAATGTTCCTATTTCAGGGTTTGTTGACGTCAAACGTGGAAATAGCCAAAACATGTGAAATCTTACAAATTTGTGGAAGGCGAAAGATTGTATAACCCTAGTACCGTCAACTGCCCTAACTTTGCCTGGCGTCCTATGTTTGCCTATAATGAAAAAGCTGTAATATCTTTTAAATTTTACTTGTATGACAATCGAAACTTAAAGCTCTCTATGAAAACTCAGCTTTGATTGCCATAAAGGAAAATGAAAAAGATAACTACAGTTTTTTTATTATAGGCAAACATAGGACGCCAGGCAAAATTAGGGCAGTTGACCGGTACCTAATAATAATTAAGTAGGTATGTTATTCTCAGATAAACTCTAGAAAAGCCAAAGGTTTGATATAAAGTCTTTCGAGAGGGCACATTTAAAGCGTCGTTGCACTGCAGCCATCATGTGCGCTTGTTATTTATCGATAGTGTTGTCCACAGAACACTATTACTCACTGGCGAAGAAGAACGCCATCTACATACAAAAAAGTGGTTTAAAAGTATGACTACTAGCGCCACCCATGGGACCCTTTGGCAACTTAGACATGATGTTGTCTACCTATGCACACTGTATATGCTCAAGCATGCGTAAATATAGGTAATACCTTTTCATAACCTAAATAAGAAATACATGACGTACCTAACACAGATTTATCGGCTGTTTAGAAAACATCTAAATAAATCACAAGGTAAGGTAAAAATATCAACACTCAAAGAAAAACAACAAATAGTTACCAAACTTTGAAGTTGATTGGTTTTAGTGAGAACTCCAAATATATTTACGCCTACGAATATACGAAAATAATAATATGATTTATCTCGTACGTATCAGTTTATAAATATAAAAATCTGTAAACATGACAACCTACGCTCACATAAAAATATATCACTAGCAGACATTTCAATATTTTTTTTGCTCTTTGTTTTTATCATTAGGTATGGCGGGATGAGCTCGAGAGTAACCTTTATATAGCTAAATAATAACAGCGGCACGGGTCGATCGTAGGTTAAGCTACGCTTGCCGCGGTCGGTTCGTAGATGGGTGACCATCCATTACAAATTGAGACCCCCTCCGTGCCTCGGAAAGCACGTTAAGCCGCTGGTCCCTGTCGTTCGTAGATATTTGACAGTCGTTACGAGTAGTCGGAAGAGCAAAAATCTGACAACCATCTTACCAAGGGGTATCGTGTAAACAGTAACTTCATCAAATCGCAGAAACTGTTCAAAAATGAGGATGGTAAAAAAAAATCTCAACCAAAAGGAAAAACAAACAAATCAAATACCTAATAATAAAAATCGTGTTACCCAGTAACTGGGTCGTGGAAAACTGATATTCAGCTGCATCCGGTTAGACTGGAAGCCAACCCCAACATAGTTGGAAAAAAACTAGGTAGATAGATAAGATGCTTCAAATTTTTGAAATTATCTATTTCTATAGTCATGCAAAAAAACAAATTCTAACATCACAACATATTGCAACACATTAGTACAACAAGATAAAGATACCTATACTCCGTTTGAAATAAGATTAAACATTTAAACAAACCTTTTTTACAGTCCGTTCAACCGATTTTGACTTCTATTGCGTAGGCATAAGGATGGCATTAAAAGCAAAAAAAGTGGTTACAAACCAACTGTTTACTGCAGCTGCCATTTGTCATGCCACCAACGCAATAGAAGTCAAAATCGGTTGAACGGACTGTAAAAAATGTTTAGTTAAATGTCTAATCTTATTTCAAATGGAGTATAGGTACTGTAAATAGTTTATATATGAGACTTATGGTAGGTAGCAGTCAAACCAAACCATTATACAAATTCCAGGCATTTCCAGGTTTCTCGGAATAATATTAATCATTAGTTATGATTATGACAATGTTATTTATGGACTTTTTGGAAATTTTATAAATAATTTAATATCCTTGTTTCTTTATTTAAATAAGTACGTCTCGTATTTATTAATCATTTAAATCAAATCAGCATTTTTCTCGATTATTGGTGGTTTAACGGGTTTATAAAGCCAGGCAATCATTGTTGTAATTAGGTAGCATGTACTTATTTTTCACACAGCACAGAAGAAAATACAAACTCTTAAATTGTTTAATCGTCGGCAGTCGTATTTTTTGTTTTTCCACCCACGTCCAAGAATAAATTATAAAGTTTTTCTTTATGTGACACTGAAGACAAGATCTACGGACATACAAAATGAAAAACCGAGCAATGAGTGTTGAGCACAGTTGAGCAATCCAATTAGAGCGAGCAATTTTCATCTGTGAGCTCATAACTGTGAAATTATGGAGACGTGAGAGTTCTCACAAATTATTCGGTACTATTTTTGGGAAATAACAAAAGAATTATATTACACTAGGTTTTGCCCGCGACTTCGTCCGCGTGAAATTTTGGTTCCCGACCTGCCGCGTCGCGTCGTATCGCATCGTCCGCCCGCGCTATTATAGCCTACGTTCGCACGGCCGTAATAAAATCGCGGCGATTTTTTAAGTGAAAACTTCTTTAGGCGCGTTAGGCATTTTTGAGATAGGAAAAACAATTGAATTCGCGACACTGTTACCGACACCAGCTTTTGACCATTAAAAAGACATCATTGCGCGAGAGTTGAAAATCCAGTGCACGATAAAGTCCCGCCGCGATTTTATTACGTCCAACGTCGACTTACTTTGTTTTCGCTGAGCGTTCTTTCTGACTTTTTTCCTTTTTGCTCGACTCCTAAGGGTCGTAGCGTGATGTTAATACGATAACTGGGTACTACGATACCTCTTGGTAAGACTGGTTGTGAGACTTTTGGGCTTCTGACGACCCGTAACGACTGTCAAAGATCCACGAATAACAGCCGAGTGTCTTTTGTACTAATGTGATAAAGACAAGTGATAGTAGATAAAGAGGTAAAATTTGTTTGTTTACATGTTTATGAAACGTACCTCAGAAATTAGTAATCTGATTACAAAAAAAAAACAGTGGCACTCCGGGAGTGCCGACAGAAGTGAAAAAATGAAAAAAATGGGGACCGCAGTAATCAACGTGTTGATGTCTTTTTAATGGTCAAGAGCTGGTGTCGTCACAGTGTCGCGAAATCAATGGTTTAGTCCCATCTCAAAATGCCCAACGCGCCTAAAGAAATGTTCACTTCAAAAATCTTTCACTGATAGAAAATTACATGTGTAATTTATTTTAAAGATTTATTTAAAACAAGAAATATCACGCGGGAGAAGTCACGGACATAAGCTAGTTAAATACATAATATAGGCACAATGTTAATGTTATGTACTTCATGATTCACATACTGTTTATCACAATTAATATTGGTCATTTTGTGGTCAAACAATTTTAAATTAAAAATTAAAATAAATGTACTAAAACTTATTGACTTCTACTTATTAGAGCTATTTCTATTGTGTCAGTTCTACATTGTGATTAATTCCCGCTTATTCATTTGTAAAATAATATTAATTGGTACTTGTCGTCAACAAGGAAGGTGTAGGCTGAAACCACAGAAACATACTTAGGTACAGACGCCAGCACATCAAGCTACTACAATCTGTCAAATTTATTTTCAACTTTATTGCCGAAGTTTAAGGTTCAAAGTTGATTGGAAAAATTTGACAGTTTCGGGTAGCTTGATGTGCTGGCGTCTGTACAACCCATACATGCTATGTATACCTATATATTTTCATTTAAGTATATTATTTAGTATATTATTGTATATTATATGGAATCTTCCGATCATCATTTAGGACAAGTTCAAAATTCAGAATTTATACTAGGCTTTTCCCACCGTAGTTTGGGTTTTGCTTCCAGTTTTACCAGCAGCACAGATGATTACAGAAGATACACTTCGCAAAATCATTTAGATAAAAAGCACCCGCCCCCTCTCCCCTGGCACCACTCCCATGAAAAGGTAACGCACCGTTCTTGAGAAGAACAAATAATTGTAATCTAACCTCAAAACATTTTAAAAGCCGTTGCGGGTTGTGTATTAAGGTTGGGGAAAATCACGTGGCTGGTCTAAATTTCTAATCAATATAGCGATGAAGTAGTCAACGAAGCCTAGCTCCGCGGGCTCCTATTTAAAAAAAAAATGGTGCACAGAAAACATATTTACGCAACTCAGGGAAAAACGAAAAGAACGAAAACTAATGCATAAAGTATAATAATAAAGAGGGAACGAATGACATATGACGTAAATGCAAGTGACGTACTGTTTTTTTCTTACGTTCCGTTTCATCGATTTGGCATGACATTTTGCACCACGCATCACGCACGTCACGTCTGAAGTAGAGTGCGTTTCATTAAATAATTACTATGCCGTAATGTTGGCTGCACTGTTGTAGGACGAACATGAGTACGCTATGGCGCCACGTAATTGGTCCGTTGTTAAAGTTTAACAGTGGAGCCAACATTACGGCAAAGTAACTATTTGATGAAACGCATTCTACCTACACTGGGACAGATTTGGTTGTCAATCACCCATTTGAACGTTTCGTTTTCGTTTTTTATCTGTTGAGGTTAGATTTTTTCAAATTAATTTTAAAAAAAATTAATTTGAAAAAATGTTTTTTTTTTGTAATCAGATTACTAATTTCTGAGGTACGTTTCATAAACATGTAAACAAACAAATTTTACCTCTTTATCACATTAGTACAAAAGACACTCGGCTGTTATTCGTGGATCTTTGACAGTCGTTACGGGTCGTCAGAAGCCCAAAAGTCTCACAACCAGTCTTACCAAGAGGTATCGTAGTACCCAGTTATCGTATTAACATCACGCTACGACCCTTAGGAGTCGAGCAAAAAGGAAAAAAGTCAGAAAGAACGCTCAGCGAAAACAAAGTAAGTCGACGTTGGACGTAATAAAATCGCGGCGGGACTTTATCGTGCACTGGATTTTCAACTCTCGCGCAATGATGTCTTTTTAATGGTCAAAAGCTGGTGTCGGTAACAGTGTCGCGAATTCAATTGTTTTTCCTATCTCAAAAATGCCTAACGCGCCTAAAGAAGTTTTCACTTAAAAAATCGCCGCGATTTTATTACGGCCGTGCGAACGTAGGCTATAATAGCGCGGGCGGACGATGCGATACGACGCGACGCGGCAGGTCGGGAACCAAAATTTCACGCGGACGAAGTCGCGGGCAAAACCTAGTGTAATATAATTCTTTTGTTATTTCCCAAAAATAGTACCGAATAATTTGTGAGAACTCTCACGTCTCCATAATTTCACAGTTATGAGCTCACAGATGAAAATTGCTCGCTCTAATTGGATTGCTCAACTGTGCTCAACACTCATTGCTCGGTTTTTCATTTTGTATGTCCGTAGATCTTGTCTTCAGTGTCACATAAAGAAAAACTTTATAATTTATTCTTGGACGTGGGTGGAAAAACAAAAAATACGACTGCCGACGATTAAACAATTTAAGAGTTTGTATTTTCTTCTGTGCTGTGTGAAAAATAAGTACATGCTACCTAATTACAACAATGATTGCCTGGCTTTATAAACCCGTTAAACCACCAATAATCGAGAAAAATGCTGATTTGATTTAAATGATTAATAAATACGAGACGTACTTATTTAAATAAAGAAACAAGGATATTAAATTATTTATAAAATTTCCAAAAAGTCCATAAATAACATTGTCATAATCATAACTAATGATTAATATTATTCCGAGAAACCTGGAAATGCCTGGAATTTGTATAATGGTTTGGTTTGACTGCTACCTACCATAAGTCTCATATATAAACTATTTACAGTACCTATACTCCATTTGAAATAAGATTAGACATTTAACTAAACATTTTTTACAGTCCGTTCAACCGATTTTGACTTCTATTGCGTTGGTGGCATGACAAATGGCAGCTGCAGTAAACAGTTGGTTTGTAACCACTTTTTTTGCTTTTAATGCCATCCTTATGCCTACGCAATAGAAGTCAAAATCGGTTGAACGGACTGTAAAAAAGGTTTGTTTAAATGTTTAATCTTATTTCAAACGGAGTATAGGTAATTTCGTAGTTACCTATCTACTTTTCACATACGGGGACTTCAGAATTGGGTCCAGAGAGAAATGAAAAATGCAGATAGATATATAGCATTGATACAGTTTAATGGCTCTTTTTTTAAGAGGAATAATTCCGTTTTCATATAACTCTATTTGGTTTACGCGGCGCACGCCCCAATTGGCATAATTTTTAACCGACTTCCAAAAGGAGGAGGTTCTCAATTCGACTGTATGTTGTTTTTTTTTGTATGTTTGTTACGCGATTACTCCGTCAATTATGAATTGATTTTGATGATTCTTTTTTTGTTTGGTAGATCATACTTCAGAGGTGGTCCCATATAAATTTTATTAACTTTACTTGGGTAGTTTTTGAGTTAGCTTCAATAATACGTATTTTTACCTCGCTTAGTATGTGGATGATATTATGATAACTTCCTGTCACTGTTATTTACATAGCAAGTAGTGGTATTCGAATTTGTGTGGGGTACGTATCACAACTAAAAAGCGAAAAATAAAAACTTTTTACAAAAAAAAAACGACTTCAAAAAAAACACTACAAAGTGAAAAATAACTTTAATTTCGGAAGTCGGTGACAAAGAACGAAAATTCAAAACCATAGACACCGACTTCTGAAATTAAAGTTATTTTTCACTTTGTAGTGTTTTTTTTGAAGCCGGTTGTTTTTTTTTTTTGTAATAAGTTTTTATTTCCGACATCTTCAACAATCATCGTCATATTTCAGCCAATTTACACAAAACCTTAGTGAATTATAACCTAAACCTTCCTCATGAATCACTCCGTCCACTGGTGAAAACCGTATGAAAATCCGTTTGGTAGTTTTTGAGTTTATCGCCTTCAGACAGACAGAAAGACGCGGCGGTGGGACTTTGTTTTATATAATTTTTAGTGATTATTCCACAAAAGCGTGAATTATTTTAAAGATACAATATCGTAAAATTATTGTTTATCAACTTGCTTTGAAAAAAAAATAAACCAAATGTTATCTAATTTTAGTGCCAAAAGTATTTTTAAACACACTGATAAAACAAATAATAGGTCAATACATAATGTGTAGTGTCACAAATCGGACATCTCCTAATTATTCGACCATTATTCAGTTTGCTGATTTTTCTATCTTCAGTTAACTTTAATCCGAGGAGTAAAAATTGCGATTTGACAACTTTTTCTTCAGATATAAGTTACTTGCCGATTAAAAAATCAGCCCTGAAAATGATAAAAAATCCGGCCAAGTGCGAATCGGACTCGCACACGAGGGATTCCGGTTCCGTACCGTATTAAAAGATCGAGCGAAATACGCCGAAAAAATACTTAAATAAAGTTCATCATCATCAGCCTATAAATGTTCCCACTGCTGGGACACAGGCCTCCTCTGTGTGAGAGGGAGTGGACCGTAATCCACCACGCGGGCCCAGTGCGGGTTGGTAGATGTCACATGTCTTCGAATTTTTGGTTCTAGGACATGCCGGTTTAAAAAGTTAATTTTTCTTATTTTTTTATAGCGGCAATCGAAATACACAAATCTGTGAAAATTTCAACTGTCTACCTATTACGATTCATTAGATACAGCCCGCTGACAAACAAACGGACGGACAGCGGAGACATAGTAATAGGCCCAGCGCACACCGCTGAAGGCGCGGCGGAGAGCAATTTAAGACAACAATTTAATATAAACCTTAACTACCTTGACATACGGTCAATATAAGAATAAATTCGCACGCGGTGTTCGGAGCGCCCTCAAGCTACTACAAGAGCATGCGCGCGACTGCTCCAGTTGCCGCTGTGCTGCTCTGCGCTCCGCCGCACTACCCCGCGCCCAGCTGGCTAGCGGTCAGATGCCTGGAGAGTTTTAACTAGTACTACGGAGTAGCAGCGCGCCGCGCTGCCGCGCGTCTCTCCGCTCGAGGGCTCTCAAGGGCTCTTGGCACCGCTCGGGGCCCGCGGAATCTGCCCGCGCGTTTCAAGGAATGCGCTCCGCCGCGCCTCCAGCGGTATGCGCTGGGCCTTAGGGTTCCGTTTGGCACCCTTCGGGTACGGAACCGTAAAAAGTACCTATTGAGCGATTTTTTTTTTCAAACCAAATGGTTTGAAAGAATCCCAAATACAAATGTATTTGGGCATCAACACAATGTTAACAATTTCGAATTTGCTACGTTTCTTTGTCACTTCTCCAAGAGTATAACGTACCCAAACAATTTCTAATCTTATCATAAGTATTATGTAACTACATAACACTTGGACTCTAAACAACGATTTGGGAAACAGCATCATACATTATAAACACACAGATTTCGGGGCGTATTACCGATGAGAGGTAAGGATGTGGTATAAAGGCACTCAAAAGTAGGGATGTAACGATTCCAATTCGCCATTCGCGATCGCTAATTATACCGAAATAACGACGCGCGTGCAACATTGTCGCTCCTTCGCAGGCGGGACATGGCAACACGGCAAACAGCAGTGTTTGCAGTTTGCTGAACGTTGGCTGAGCGAAGTATTGCTTCGTGCCTGTTTCACGTCCCCACTATTCGTGATTATGTTTATTCATACAGTAAAGTGACAACTATAACGCACTATTAAACAGTTGTGCATCGGTATCGGTATCGCCAATTATTTACTATAATAATCGGTATCGTATCGGGAAAATTATGTATCGTTACATCCCTACTCAAAAGAATCGATGAAATACTCATTAGAATTATAGGTAAGTAGGTACCTACAATGGTGGCCCAATGGTAACGACGCGTCTTACGAGTCGTACGTTCGAATCCAGACAGGCGCTTTTATTTCATCACCACTGCTCTCAAAACGGTGAAGGAAAAATATCGTGAGGAAGCCGACATGACCAAGAACCAAAAAATTGGAAGACATGTGACATCATTTCAACCCGCACTGGGCCCGCGTGGTGGATTACGGCCCACTCCCTCTCATAGAGAGGAGACCTGTGTCTCAGCAGTGGGAACATTAAGGTCTATTATGCGATGCTACTATTAAGAACTTAATGGAGCCTTTGGCCAGCAGTGGGAAAATATAGGCTAATTTAAGAAAAACTGCTAAGCTCAATCCAGATGCAATAATCATCAGTCCCTTGAATGTCATTGTCGAATCGCGAACTAGAATAAACCTTTCTGAAGACAGTAATGTCCGAGGGACATCCATTATCGGGAATAAGTTAAAAGTCGGGAATATTTTCAAGGGATATTATAGATTTCGTGTATCCCTTGAAAAGTACCATATTCTAAAACGAAACTTTTTCAGTCACTTTAAGTATTGTACTGACAGGAATACTTTTAGGCGCTGAGCAGACGATGGACAATTTGTCCGCAAACAATTTGGAATCGTATGGACATCCCATGGCATTTTGCCATAAGTGTGCGTTAAATTTCCATACGATTCCAAATTGTCCGCGGACAAATTGTCCATCGTCTGCGAATATCATAAAGCTCAATATCGTTTGAGAATTTCCCGTCTATCGATAAACTGTTCAGGTATCGATACTTTTCGTTTGATCACTAAGTGCAGGTGCTCTAAACCGTATGAGTGACGCAATTTGATGCGCATGAAACATGCAGAATTACGTTAACCTAGATTTGTGCCTGAAATAGCCCAGTGCATTCGCGAGGGAACCAATCCTATTTGGTATTCAACGCACGGACGGCTGCGTGTCGGTTTGATATAGAGAATTTGTTATGAAAGTTTAATTATAACACGATGTGGACCAGCTTTTCCACGGAAATTACGAATTGGCATTCGATTTGCATTGATATAGGTATAGCTTTTTTCGTTGTTGGAAATGGAATTGCGGGTAGAGCTTCTACGTAACTTTGGTTCATAAAGTAATATGATGTCGATTGTAGACATGTATCTAGTAGGTGCGTATACGATAAAAAAAATACGTTCATTTTGTTGTTTTTCTGGTGATAAGAGTTAGTAGACAGGAAATAGAGAGTTTATCAAATTAAAACTTTCACAACTTGAGAATTAATACAAATAGTGTTCTTGAAATTAAAAGGTTTCATTTGTTTCGGAGCATTCGCGTGTTTTTAGTCACGGTTAATACCTACCTTTTTAAGTTATCTCTTGATGAATGGAACTAAATAATTTACGTGTTGTGTATAATTCGCCGTAAAACTATTATTATATTTATATCACATCATCATTCCAACCACCTCACTGTCAGTAGTAATGACAATACTTGAATGTAATGTCAATATTACTGATAGCATCTGGTCCGCTATAAATTCCGTGGAAAACACGCTCTTTATACGATGCGGAATTCAGCTTAAACGACACAGAACAACCCATTTTGATAATAATTTAATGGTACAGTAGTGCTATTCTGTAACCATCTCACCGTGTATCTTAGGTGAAGTGAGCGTGGAGTGAGCTGTCAGTTGCTAAGGATTGACACTATTGGCAGCTCACTTCACCTAAGTTATCAGGGTGAGATTTTTACAGAATAGCACTACTGTACCATTAAATTGTTATCAAAATGGGTTGTTCCGTATCGTTTAAGCTGAATTCCGCATACTGATCTAAGAACTGGCCATTTAGCAAAAACAAAAATGTCACAGCTCGAATTCCACTGCTAGAAAAAACCTAATAGTTTGGCAACATTTTCATTGACCTAGTTTCGAATTTTGAAAACAGGACGTTCCATTTCTTAAACAAAACATCTTACAGCTGGCAACATCTTACGTTAAAATCCCATTAACAGCTACAATAACTACAAAAGAACGATGTTACACTAATGGAAGCAAAGCATAAAACATAAAAACAAAACCATAGCTTTCCTTTGTATATGATATCATGAAACAAAGATAATAAAGGTAATCTGGACATCTAATAGAAACTGTAACGTGATACTGGCAACATTAGCGAACAATACTTGTTTGTTTGTGTCGAAGTTCTATTGTGTGTTCTGGCAACACTTTTACACGCTTTATGACAACACAACCCTCGTCCACTTTGACCCCGTTGACTCATTCTCCTTTAACGGTTAATAACTAATGATGTTACGTCATTTATTGGCGATACCTACCTATTAACAATCTGAATTTGGTTTTCCAAGTTTTTATTGTCCTTATAATCATAACTTCATAAGCCAATCAGTTGCTCATCCGTTATAAGTTTTAGGGACATCGTCATCAGCAGTTTTTCGTACTAAATATTGATAATATCCGCGTTTAAATATGGAACGTGACTCCTCAACCCATACGGACACGCTACGGAAAAAGGTGTCCTTTTTCGAAGCAGTTATTCGAATTTCGAAAGTCAGGCACAGAACACGGTTCAAAAAAGAAAATGTTGCTTTAGCTAGAAAGAAAGTTCAAAATCGTAAGTAGGTACTATTTAGGGTAGTTACATACGTATACTCTCCGATAGCGCCTCAGTTCTCCAATCCTTACAGAAAAAATATATTACTTCAAAGTTAACACTAGAATGTCACAATGCACTAGAACAAGTAACGGTATCTAGCTGCAATACGGTGACACTGCAATGGATAAAAGGACACAGCGGATCGCTGGGTAACGACGCTGCTGACGAACTTGCGAGAAGAGGATCTAGCACAGCAGTCTGTGGACCCGAGCCGATCGTGCCAATTCCATTCAACCAGATACGCAGGTGGCTACAGGAGTTCACCCAAACCCAAGCGGAGAATTGGTGGACCTCGACACCGGGCTGCAGGCAGTCCAAGGAAGCAATGCCATCCTTGGATAGCAGGCTAACGAGGCGTTTATTAAGCCTTGACAGGAATGGCCTGCGCCTGATGACGGGAACCATCACGGGTCACTGCTCGCTAAACAAACACTTCCACACAATAGGCATAACGGACAGTCCTCTGTGCAGGACGTGCATGGAGGCTGAGGAAACCGTCGCGCACGTACTCTTCGAATGCACAGGTGTTACTAAAATTAGAACAGAAACCCTCGGGTCACCCAGATCTTTCACTGACGTTCTGAACAGACCAGGAGTTTTAATTAACTTCTGGAGGGAGGTGGGCTGGTTGGAATAACCACCAAACGGCCGCCATGGCCCACGCACAATGGTCCACCTGACGGACTAAGTGCGGAAACCAAACCCTATAACATAGAATATAGGGTAGTTACTATCAATTATTTTCATAAACAACAAAAATATATACGTATCTACTCAACTATCTAACAACCATGTCAGTAAATCGAGATGTTTTCAATATACCGTCGGCGTGGGAGCCATCTGTATTGAAGACGACATCCAAAATAGACTGAATGTCGACATCTATCATTCTTTTTCAATTTCAATGCATACATAACGCTAATACAGTATTGAATTTATTCCGATATTTCCATCTCAATGCTGTCAAAGAAGATACTCAAAGAAATCTAGTTGTTAAATCAAGATTCCATTTTATTTTCATATCTAGCGTAGTGATATTGAAGAATTGTTTAATTCATTAAAAATACATTTTGAATTTTCCTTTGAGGAAAATATATTTTGCATTTCTATCTCTTCAGAATCGAGTTAAGTAAATGGAAAACGTAGATGAATTAAAAATACATTTTGAGATTTTCTTTAAGGAAAATATCTTTTGTATTTCTATCTCTTCGGAATCGAGTTAATATGTCTCGGTTTGTAAATAATGTCGGTATCGACACTTTCATCGGATTACATCGGGCTGAGACGTATCGACGCCTCTTTCTCGGAGAAATCTATTGGTGTAGCTGTACCGGCAATACCTTCATCAATAACTGATCCGAAACGAATTTATTGAACCTCAAAATAATCCATGGATTACCAGGGAACAAACATTGAGATAGCAGCTTAAAATAAAATGTTTATTGCTTTATAAAATAACTACCTGCGCCCCGCGGTTTCACTCGCATAAGTCTGGATCCCGTGGGAATATCGAGATAAAAAATATCCTATGTCCTAATCTAAGTCATGATCTACCCAAATCCGTCCATCCATTTTAACGCGAAAGCGTAACAAACAAACTCATTTTCGCATTTATAATATTAGTTAGGTAGGATAGGATATTAGGAAGGAATTGTATTGAAAGCAGAGCTTGACATAAGCAATAGACAAAAGTTGTCGAAATTTTTATTAGTTTTCGAATATTGAATACGCGGCTTTTGGCTTTTGATGAATGTGTATTTTTGTAATTTTTTTTTTTTGTATTTTAGGTACATTTATTTTGTGTAGAATAAACAATTTTTCTTTCTTTCTTTTCTTCTAGCTTTTGTTAATCCGAAAGTGACTTTTATTGAAACAATTTTAGCTATATACCCATTATTTCAAAACCAGTGACGTAACTTATATCGTCATTAGTTCACAAGGACACGAAAACAAAGAACACTATTGTTAAATCTCAACTATTATCCTCAACAGGTCGTTGTCCAATTAGGGTTAGTTACAAGAAGATTCTCAGATTCTGTTACTACAAGCAATGTGTTCCTTATAGCCGTACGTTACTCCGTTCCTATTCGCGAAAAATTCTTACAATTTCCTCTATTATTTTCTAAGAAACAAACCGTACATTATGTCATATCAAGCTTTGCTCCTCCAATTAATAGAACACATTACCGTCACCACTAATAGGATCTATTGTACCGTCATCATTTCCTAGGAACTGCTGCTAACTACTTCAATTTCCACTGATTAGTGGAATGCATTCAGCAATTATGACAAATGCTCCGTGATCTCAATTCTCTATTTTTAGTGCGAAGTGCAATAGAAACTAATTGGACCGCAGTACCTATCTATTTTCAGGATAAAGCGGGAGGAAACGCCCGGGTGTCATCACTGTGTGGATCGCCCGGAGGACACGGTGGAGCATACGGTGGAGGTCTGCCCGGCTTGGGCAGGGCATCGCCGTGTCCTCGTGGAAGCGATCGGCGGCGGTGATCTCTCGCGTCCGGCCCTGATTCGGGCCATGCTACGAAGCGAGAGGAAATGGGAGGCCGTCACCTCGTTCTGCGAAGCAGTAATGCTCGCGAAGGAGGAGACGGAGCGCGTGAGGGAGAGGCAAATTTCGCGCCCTCGCGCCCCTAACCGCCGCAGGAGAAGACGCCCTGGGCGTCGGGAATCACAGGAAGATTTCCGGCCACCGTAGGCGCGGGCTTGCGGACGGTGAGCAATGGGTAGCTCGCCGTCCGATAAGGACCAAGCCCGGGTCGACGGCGCGTTGTGTTCCACGCGCGCCTCAAAGAGATGTCAGCAGAATTGACGGGGTCCGCTAGGGCCAATGCCTGCCGGGGGTTCGAAGAAAACCGATAGGGAAATCGTGGCCCCCTGGCAACACGGCAACTGAAGGAACACGGGTGGGTTTTAGTCAGTAAGAGTCTGACACGCCCTCCCGCTCCGCCCAGAGCGGGAGAAGTTATTTGATGATTTCCCACCCAAAAAAAAAAAAAAAGTACCTATCTAATGTTTTTATAATTGCCATTAAAATAATTAATATGTCAAAGTTGAGTTACTGATTTAGCAGAATGTTTCTGATGTAGATAAGGAATGCAAGAATGTAAATGAAATTAATGTGTTAGGTTTATCGTTTGAATTTATTGATGTGGCTTTTGGGAATTGTGGTGAAATCGAATTAAATTGAGTGTCAGTCATGTCAACTGCTGTCACAGTACAATTAGTAGTAACAAACAGAACAATTACTGAAACTCAACTTCAGATTAATGTAATTTATCTTCAGCCCACACGTAATCATTCCATAAACAATCAGTTAACGGTACCTATAATGTTGAAAAGGCAAAACAAACTTAGTTAATTTCAATGTGTCTTACTGAATTCGAGCGTAGACCTAAAGGGATCATTAGTTCGTATATTTACGATTTAGCACTTGTATTGATAAAATCTGGAGAACTTTTAACATCGTTTGAAAACATACACGTGTTTACTTCGTAATATATAATCAGTAGAAATATCCATCTTACACTTGACACATGTACAATAGGCAGACGTTACAATGCCCACATAGACATATTCTTCTGATATATTATATTTTACGACTCACTCATCGATAGCGGTCTCTATCAATTAACAAAGGTCAAATTCATTCATTTCAACTCATTCAATATATTTATTGTTCATATCAATGAATATATCCTAATAGACTTATATTTTATCACCGATTGCGTATAAATATAATGGAAGATACTTTTAGTAATGGCTTATCTATAAGATATCTAGAATTTATAATGTTCTTTTTGTTTTGCAAGGAAATGATGACTGACTTGAAGACTAGCTACTTCATCAAATTCAAACTTACCAGAAATTCTGGTATACCTAAGATTATGTCTGCATTGAATATCAATTTGGAAGAAAGAACAAATATATGATGTAGAAGAAGGTACGCTGTGTTAACTCCAAATAAATTAGGATAAGGCGGTGGGTGACGATATAATGGAAATTCCACAAATAATAATAACATCTACTTCTTCCATTCAACTTCTACTAAGTCTCATAACCTGCCTAGCCTTTTTCCAACTATGTCGGAGTCGGCTTGCTTAGTCGGCAGCTGAATACCAATATTTTACATGGAGTGACTGCCTATCTGATCTCCACAACCCAGTTACTGGGTAACAGTTACTGGATACCCTTTGGTAATACTGGTTGTCAGACTTTCGGGCTTCTGACGACCGGTAACAACTGTCAAAGATCTACGATGACAGTCGAGACCAACGGCTTTACGTACTTTCCAAGGCGCGGAGGGGTCTTGGTATGTAAAGATGGTCACCCATCCACGGATCAATCGCAGCAAGCTTAGCTTAACCAGATCGCTCGACCCGTGCGAGTGTTATTACTTAACCACAAGCCCCTCAACAAACTTCTACAAAGTCTATGTAACAAAATGAATTTAATACGCCCGGCTGTACGGGTAGCTAGTCTAAACAATGCCAATCAAGGTTGTTATTAAGGTTATTTGATATTTTAACGTCAAAGGGAGCCCATTTCAATTAGGTACCTACCACGAAGCCATGATGGGCAGTATTAGACACAATTTGTAATTCTATGAGCTATTTCAAATTTAATACCAATGGTCCTACAATCGCTTTGTACATCTAAATTTGTTTTAATTCATAACAAAATTCAGGCCACGGTAATATCTTCAGGATAAAATTCTTTCTTTGGAAGAAACAGCTTGGGTAACTACTCAATAGACTATGTATGAATCAAATCTAAATTTTTCTTCGTCTTGGAGTTTGTGCAATTCACATTTCTTCCAGGAAATACAACTGTTGAGTTGGTTGTCCGTCAAAAAGTGCTCGATATACCTCTATTTTGCATTATGCAGGAAGTGCAGTCTTTTTGCCAATGATATGTCTTCCAATTCAGAAGTAAATTCCCTATTGTACTATTTCGAATATAACTTTGTTTACTTTGGACTATTACAGCCAAATAAATAACATTTTCTCTTGTATATCTCATCTGTTTTTTCCAACTACGGTTGGCAGAGCAGAGGTAATACAAACAATGTTACCTTTCCACGTATTTTTCCTATGTACCTATCTAGACACGCGGCAGCGTGTCGAGCCAAGTACTAGGCAAGACACGGCTGCAGTGTGTTATATTACACGAACCATTTGGAGCCACTTTTGACCCCTTAATAACTCAAAATCTATGTAACATAGACTCATGAAATTTGGTTTATTTATAAAAACCCCTTAGATTAACTAGAACTCCAAATTTCATAAATAAAACTCAAACGGTTATTGAGATATTAACGTATAAAAATCGGCATTTTTATCAACGACCCTGTCACTAGACATCAAAAACATTTAACCCATTTCCGGGTGACCAAGAAAGTTGAAAAGAGATTTCCCGAAAGCAGGCCCATGGTATGATACTGTGTCAAAGCTTATTTATCAAAAATTATGTCGTATTTTTTTCAAGTCGTTTTATCAAAATTTATTTCTTCTAGCATTAGAGAACCTAATAAATATTTATTTTGTTGATACTTAATAAAGAACTACATCCGCCATTCAATCCTAACCTGAATGTTGCCAGATGACAGACTATTCCAATAAAATAATTTGTAATCGATTGAAAATATCGATACTAACCCACATGGAGTAGGTGGAGTATCCACTACACGAGTATGTTTTAGATGCTATTTATTATACTCAAATACTGTAAAACTATGATTTTACAATAAATAAAATATTATATGGTCTGAATATACTCAACAACTTAAAAGCGTTTCGAGGCAGTAATGTTATTTTATAAACTACCAGTGATCAGAGTAAGTAGATTGATTTGAGGTCAATGAACTGGCACGTATATTAGTATGGATACGCCTCCGGGATTCCGGGATTTTGAATTATTAAGATTTTTTAAGGAATTTCAAATGTTGTAATGTGTAGAATAAAGAATACATCAATATGAATAAGAAATGTTCAACCCTTTTGCTGTCTGTTTAATAGTATATAGGTGATCGAACTCCAAGAAAAGGATAGATATACTATAAAACAATATAATATATTTTAAATATTTATCTATCGCATTCTATAAATTTCCAATGTAGTAGTTTAAAAATCCTTACTTTAACAATATTTGATTCAATCCCGTAAGTACCAAAATGAAATCCCGGAAAAAAGGCTTATCCATGTTATGATTTCTATGACTATTCATGATGCGAGTACGTAAAATCAATCGACCTACTCCGATCACTGATAATCACCCAATCGATTTCGTCAATCGATTACCAAAATAATTAAACCTGGTAACACTGACACCATGCATAATGTCAAACTGTCAAATAAAATCTGTCAGATCAATGGCATTGTTGGCTGTTTGTTTTACGTTGATTTGAATTAATTTTTCCGTATTTACTTTATACTTATATTACGTTACGATTTAATGCTGTCAATTTAAATTGAAGCCAGAGGAACTATTGCTTATCTTTCCATGGCCCTGGGTAAGTTTATTATGTTCTCTAAATATTTATAAACACCGTCGTATTGTATAACCTCATTGATTTTAGCAGCCTATTAGTAGAAGGCCTATGTTCAGTCAGGGGTACGTCGCGCGTCGTCAGCTGTAAATGTCTATAGTATGATGTAATTATATAGCATAAGTAAATACACTGATTTTTTTTACCTTTTTCAGGTATGACGATGACATGTGTTATTGCAAGACTTGACATTATTGATTATATTATCTATAACTCTATCCCAAGTATTACTTGCTCAGCAAAATCTAAGCATATTATGTTATGTATGTGGCATGTCAACTGCAAGTCACAGAAGTCATCAGGTTAGTGTTTTTAAAATGGCAGAATTACTATGAGTGATATAATTATTATACAAAAGTAAATAAACAACAATAAGAATATTTTCTTACTTTCTAGGTTAGGTATACATTTGGATAAAGTTTGTCATGCTTACTAAGAGAGGCTGCTACCAGAGATGTTTATAGGCAAGCAAGTGAAGATAAAAACAGAGCCACCCTAGAGTGTAAAAGATTTACCCATAATAGATCAAAACAATAATCTGGTTAGGGCCAGAATCAAATCGTGACATGTGAGCAGCAGGACTTAGTGTACATAATTATTGATAAGTGAGCAAAATAGGACAAATTGTTTAAGAGATCATCATTGCTTATTACTGTTTTGTGGGAAAGCGTACATCTACCATCTACCGTACCTACGCTGCTTTTTTATGAGAATGAAGCTGAAGCCGTTTTAAATTCTATGAGAAATAAAATGTTTTTAGTATTTAGGTATTGTTGTGTTATTTGTTAAAGTAAACCTTCCTATAGAAGCACTGAAAATGCTGTTGCCAATGAGATTATTCATCTTTAATTAAGAGAGTTGGCTAAAATAATGTTTATGCCATTAAATCTTTCATATTTAGCGCGCAAGATTATTAATTTACCTTTATAAAATTCAAGTCTGTAAATGCGATAATCGCCATTTTGATGACAGTCGAGGTCGAGGCTAAAAAACATAAAAATTGGGGATTGCGAACATCCAAACTCCACCATAAGGACAGCGACTATTACAACATTTAATTATTTGACGAATTCATCCATTTTTCAAGTTAAATAAGTAAAGTAAAGTAAGTTAAGTAAGTAAGTAGTAATGAAGTTTTTGGTATCAAAAGTCGAAGATTCGCGCCAATCGTGCGTGTTTACATTTTAACTTTTCACAATTAACACACATACACATATCTGATACGACTTTAAATGTGACAAATGTGATTAAAAATATTATAAGTAACTAGAAAATGCCCAAATCTTTACTTATTATACGAACACATGTTCAATAATACGTAATATTCATTACTACTACTCAATTTGTGTTAAAAATTGTCGATCATTGTTTTTTTTTTATTGTAATGATGTGCGAAAACGATTATGCCAAACGTTTTTTTTTTTTTTCAATTTTGATTGTCTCGATTAATTTATAATTATGTCAAATGTCTGAAATCTATACTTGAAAATTAAAATAAAATTGTTTTAAGCATTAAATACAATAAACATTGTTTAAAATAATTATTTATACTTTTCTAGTGTTTAATCGTTTTTAGGACATTCAATATAAAACGAGTCAACACATAGAACGAGGATAGATACTTACCTCATTTATTGAATTTCGCGCCGAATTGTTTCTACTTATTTGAATTTAAATTCGGAACGTTGTTCAAAATTATTTTTAATTTATTGGACAATTATTTACTGTGGATTTTATTTTTGATACTTTCTGATATAGAATGCCTAGTATACATTTTTTAGGTAGGCTTAAGAAAATTTTGTTTGTGAATGATGTTAAATTAATTATATAAATTAGGTAGGTATTCCGCAAACACTTTTAAATGACGTCTATATTTTTAAATTGAAACTTTTATTACATCGTCTCAAACTTTTTCGTCTGTGTGTTGCATGTCGCGTGTCGGTCGGCCGCTGAGTAGGGATAAAGTGAAAGGCGATCGTCAGAGCAGCCAAGGCCGATATGGCGGCGCCTATAGTTCGCAGCAGCTGACCGTGTAAAGTTTCACTTTTACCGTGGTTTCATAAAACCAACAATCATTTTTTTTTAGTTGTATGAGTTTGATAGTATTTGTTTTTAATAGGATAATCTTACTCGAGTAATAGAAATTGTTTATTTTTGAGGTAGTTTCAAAACTAAATTTTAAAAAAACTGCCCAAGTGTATGTCGGACTACGCACAGTGAAGGGTTCCGTAATTGGGATGAATATTTACGCATAAACATTGCATAGTATCAATTTTATCGACTGCAAAAATAAGTTTGTATTTCTCGAAAAAACTATAACAAACAAAGTTAATTCTGCGGTTGTAACCGAAAATAAACTGTATCTCAAAAATTATTGACTTCAAAAGCAAAGTCACTTAGAAACATCTTAACATTTTAATTATGAGATCCAACAATATACGCTTTATATGCATAGATTTTTTTCATCTCTCGGTTATATGTAAGTATGGAGAATGCCACCCCCACTATTATGTTTATCGTAATTTCACTACACCATTGTTTAACGGTGCAAAAAATACACCTTTTTCAAAATTTTCATCGATAGAGTGTAAATAGTCTCCATGTTAAATGACTGTATGACATCCGGACGCACGGACAGACGAACTTGACGAAATTAAGAGATCCGTTTTTTTACGGATTTTGATTATCAAGTTTACAATTGGCATGAAATTGATGTCTATGACAATTGATCTACAATATTATTATTATTTGGAATAGCCGCCATCTTAAAATCCAGAATGTCCATCTAATTCGATATGAGCACTATCTCCCGAAAACCATGAAAATGACAGTCATGACGAAAAATTTTCAAATGGGGTTAAAAACTGCCACTTGCTCACTTCAGATGGCGCTGATCTCCAGCGTCTTATAATTTGACAGCTAACTATATATTTTTGATTCGAATGCCAAAAGTTGATGTAAATTCCTGAATTTCATGACTGAATTCAAAACACCCCGTCGAGTCAACTGATGTGTCACGTGTCAAAATCTTGGTCCCTAATGTTAGGCGGCAGTGAATTCATTTCATTCATTCTCTGATCTCGAAAAACGTTGTTACAAACCTCAGGTCGGTATGTTCAAGGTAGTTGGTAGGTTGGTACTATGCTTGAGACGTTTTTGAATTGATAGATCGTATGACTATTGTTTTAGGGACTATTGTCGTTTAATTTTTAATATAAACTTACGAATAGTTAAGTCCATAGTGAGGTCAAAATGTAAATCCAAGGGGCGGCTGCAACGGCGGCGGTGATCTCTCGCGTCCGGCCCTGGTTCAGGCCATGGTACGGAGCGAGAGGAAATGGCAGGCCGTCACCTCCTTCTGCGAAGCGGTAATGCTCGCGAAGGAGGAGGCGGAACGCGTGAGGTAGAGGCAAAGTTCGCGCCCTCACGCCCCTAACCACTGCAGGAGGAGACGCCCGGGGCGGGAATCGCGAGCCGATTTCCGGCCACCGTAGGCGCGGGCTTGCGAACGGTGAGCAATGGGTAGCTCGCCGTCCGATAAGGACCAAGCCCGGGTCGACGGCGCGTTGTGTTCCACGCGCGCCTCAAAGAGATGTCAGCAGAAATGACGGGATCCGCTAGGGCCAATGCCTGCTGGAGGTTCGCAGAAAACCGATAGGGACATCGTGGCCCCCGGCAACAGGGCAACCGAAGGAACACGGGTGGGTTTTAGTCAGTAAGAGTCTGATACGCCCTCCCGCTCCACCCAGAGCGGGAGAAGACACTTAAAAAAAAAGGGGCGGCTGCAAAAATTAAATAATTAAATCATACGTGAGAAGGAACTTTGTTCCTGACGGGGTCAAAGTCAAAGTCAAATCATTAATTTCAAATAGGCCCATGTATGGCACTTTTGAACGTCAAAAATTACAAAATAATAAAATTGATTCTATTCGCCCCTTCCAAAAGGTAGTTTTCGTATGGAGAAGAATGGGCAAGAAACTCCACCGTTACTCTTTTAAAATGTTTTACAATTGTTTGTATATGTACGTACATTTGTTAAATAATAATTATATGTGAAGACGGTGCACCTAGAATAAAATTACTATACCACAATAGGTAAAAAGAATTAAAAATGAAACAACGACAGATAATTTAATATGTGATAGATACATGGTGCTCACATATTTACAAACATTGTAAAAGTAGACGATTTTCCTAAAATTTTACAATTAATAAGTCAGTGTGTGAGGAAGTAATCACAGAATGTAAAATCAATGTCATAAAACACAAAGTAATAAATTTTACAATTAAATTAGCAAACAGTTTGATTTTGTCTTGATTCTAAATTGTCCTATGGAGCAGGACCAGCATGTTTCCAAGCACTCTTATCTTGGATATAATCCTCTAATTTGTAATATGCTTGTTTACAAAGTGTATTTTTAATATGAGTTTTAAATTTTCTTTAATTTAATTGCAAAATGTCACAAGGTATTTTGTTGTAACATTTAACACAGTACCCCATAAAAGATGTATGTACTTAAGATAATCTAAAAAATGGTTGATCTAGTTTATTTTTATTTCTAGTATTAAAATTATGTCTATCACTTATTTTATTAAAGAGATGTGGATTTTCCTTACATACATAATATTTTCATAAATGAATTGGCAAGGTACCGTCATAATATTAATCCTTTTAAAAAGTTTCGTGAGAGATTCGCGGCGACGTAGATTATAAATGGCTCTGATAGCTCTCTTTTGCAAAATAAAGATGGATTCAATGTCAGCAGCCCGACCCCACAGTAAAATGCCATACGACATGAGGCTCCCCGACTGCATACGTTTTTTTAATAATAATACTTGCCGCGCCGGCTCAGCGATCTGACATCATTGCGGAAAATTGTAACAATTGTTACGAAAGAAATACCTACATTCTTACACAATATTGCTACGCATATTTACAAAAAGAATTTAATAGATCACGTTTGATTGACGAATAATAATAATTTCTTTACAAAAAGTAATGATATCCCATCAAAAACATAAATGTGAAAATGGGAGCCAAATTCCATAAATATGGTTGTCGACTTCGCCGACAAAAGAATTGAAATCTAAATGGGTGCCAAGTTCTGTAGATAATCCTGAAATTTATTTATAAGAACATGCAACTTTCTAAAATAAAATTAAAACACAAATTCTTGTTTTTTCTGCTATAACAATGTTTGCTATTTAAAAATACAACTTCTTAAATTTGAACAGTCGAATTATTTACACAAAGCACTTAGGATAAATTGAAGCTCAAGATTTGACTTGGCTAGTTTTTACCAGCAAGCTGAAATTTTAGAGAAAGAAGATATTTTGACCTTACAGTTACAATAAGAAACAGTAACTTGCGCATAACATAAAGAACAAATATATAAATACGCCTAAGTAGACAGTCAAAGCTGTAAACAGTTACAATAAGAAACAGTAACTTGCGCATAACATAAAGAACAAAGATATGAATATTTTACTTTATTTATTTGTCTCACCAACAATTAAGTACACCGATACAAAGATATGAGAAACATGCAATAAACTTATAGACTAGTGTACAAATTTCTTACAGGTAAGCACATCATGAATTACTTATTTGATGTTGAGTGCCTACTTAAAATTAAATAATAATAATTAAATATGCCTAGGTAGACAGTCAAAGCTGTAAACTCGATAAAAAATAGCGTCCAAATGTTAGCCGCTTAATGCACGCACACTAAAAAAGTAAAATTACAGCACAATGACGTGGCGCGAGTGTAAGACGTAGCTGTAATGCACACCAGCATAAAAAAGTTACCCTGTTTGTTTTAGTTCTTTTGCACCGCGACACTGTAGACAAATATAAAGATGATAAATTGATTAGCCAAATATAAGATAACTTGTATGTAAAAACTAGCCAAGTCAAATCTTGAGCTTCAATTTATCCTAAGTGCTTTGTGTAAATAATTCGACTGTTCAAATTTAAGAAGTTATATTTTTAAATAGCAAACATTGTTATAGCAGAAAAAACAAGAATTTGTGTTTTAATTTTATTTTAGAAAGTTGCATGTTCTTATAAATAAATTTCAGGATTATCTACAGAACTTGGCACCCATTTAGATTTCAATTCTTTTGTCGGCGAAGTCGACAACCATATTTATGGAATTTGGCTCCCATTTTCACATTTATGTTTTTGATGGGATAGGTATTATCCTGTATTTCTTCATTCGACATGTAACATCGAGTCTCATTAGGTGGAGCTTGTGAAGCACGTGGGCGTAGGTCAGCGGCCACTTTAATTGTTAATCCCTGTTAGCATCGACCATGATTCAACTGAACGTAATGCCTGGAACAGCAATCAAGCTTCGTCGGAGCCGGCTTGAGTTTCGTCATTATTTAATTAACTACTACACTGCTATGTAGATAACAAGTAGGGATAGGTTCCCTTTATTTTTCCTGTTTGAAGACTTACCTATAACTGATTCGTTTTTTTTTTTGTTTTTTTTTTTTTTAGGCACGTAAAATTGTGGCTGAGGACATAATACGAAACGAAAATACGTTTGCAAAAACATCCAGAGAAAAAACAGCTGAAAAATTAATCTTTTTAAAAGCTTTCTGAAACCAAAATATGAAAGAATAATATATGTGAAATATCCGATGGTATTTACTAGAAATATACACGGAGCTTAGAGTTATACTTAGAACAGTATCATAGACAATGATTATATACAAATTCAACCCAACTCATTTCTATTCAACTCAGTTCGGTTCGGACCGCATCATTAGTATTGCAACTAGGTAAACGGCTAATAGCTCATTTCCTTCCGACAAGGACTGGGTTTCTCTGAATTTGGTCGTCCCAGTCCGGTCTAACCGGTTTACAAATCAGGTTTCTAAACAATACCATAATTTGGGCGATCGTTTTTATGCTGGAAACTTGAGCGCGGCAAAATGTATTGTAGATTGGCTGCGCCATTTTGAATAGATAAAATAAAATGGCTACTGGTCTCGATAAATGATTTGACACGATGTAACGTCTATTCGCGGGTTAATAACGTATCGATCAATGTTCTATTTATACTAATAGATAGAGCAATGGGTATCAAACTTATTCAAAGTGGGTTATTATGTTAAAAGGATATCAGACAACATTCACGAAACTGTGCCAATCGCAGCACCTATGATGTATCATTCTGGGAGTTAGATAATATAAACTGCAATAAAATATAAAACCCTTGAACTACATCGATATTAGACGCATTTGATTTCACAAACAAAATAGAACAGTTTTCTATGCCAAAATCGTAAACGCCTGATGAAATAGGACAACCTTACATATTTTTGGATCATGATGGTCAGTCAAACCTAAGCACAAACATTATGCTTACTATTACTAGAGATAGTAAGCATGATGTTTGTGCTTACTAACAAAACATCAGGTTCATGTCCTAATATGCGAAGTGACAAAGGAATATGGTAAACATAGCATTTGGTTTCCGTCATACTCAAATGCGCGTATAACCAGCTCAAATTTGAGTAAGCTCAAGGTTCAGCCATATATACTACGTTTTATTTCCTAAGCTCTGCCAAGTAAACATTAACACCAAATGTTATTGCTGAAGTGTACTGAATAATTAAATAATTTATTGACTGTTAAGAGCGCTGCGACCGCGGCTCGCAACTACAAATCGAGACGTTTGCAAAATTCGTTCGGAATATTGCTATCTCTGTTTGACAACAGCAGGCGGGCGGCGGACGCGGTGCGCATCCGTGTGTGTGTGTGACTGGATAGATAGCTACTTACCATTCATTCATAACGAGTCGACAGCATTTATATTTTATTATTAGTAATTAGTAGTGATGCAACGAATACGAATACGAATATTCGTATTCGCCGAATAGTAGACTTTTACCGAATATTCGTATTCGGCGAATACTAATACGAATATTTAAAAATTAATATGTTTGTACGCAAATCTAATTATTGGCAGACTTGGAAAACGCGCGTCGTCAGCACGTAAAAATACGACGTGTGCAAGGGCCTTAACCGCAACGACGACGCGACGGGGGACTCGCCGGCCATAGTTTATACAGTGCCGCGGCCCGGGAGTTTTCCTATCATTACGAACCATGGATTGATTGATTCATTCATTCCTTTCATTTCATTTGTCAGTCGAAAGCACAAGTCAAGCAAGAGAGTATTGTTTTATTGAAGTGAAAACTTCTTTAGTATCGTTGTGATTTGAAAGTCGATGAAACGAAAAAGCGACAGTAAAAAGAGACAAACATAAATTCATAAGATTTAACGTGGGAGAAAATGAGATAGGAAGCATTATACAGTGTTTCTTATGTTTGTGGTTCTCTGAAGCTGAAGAATTTGTTTGTTTGCTTGAACGCGCTAATCTCAAGAACTAATGGTCCGATTTAAAAAAATATTGAGTGTTAGATAGCCCATTTATTGAGGAAGGCTATAGGCTATATATCATCACGCTAAGACTAATAGGAGCTGAGCACCAATGAAGAATGTTTCAAAATCGGGGGGTTTTATTTTTCCTTTTGAGAGCTTCCGCTGCGTGCGCTGCGTAAACGGTTAAAGTTTCGCAAAAATCATGTATGACAGAATTGTTTCCCTTTAAAAGTTCTAAAAAAAAAGTCCGCGACAGCATATGTCTATCTTTTAAGGTTGGCTCACTATGACCTTTTTTATGCTAACCAAATTTGTTCTAAAATAATGCATTATTTGCGAAGGTGTTTTTATAAACATGATATTAATCCTTATCCTAATAAATACATTATTCATCACAAGTATTTAATTTAAAACAAAATTTCCCTTTACATCATTCGATTTCAATGAATATCTTAGGAGATATCGCAATTTTAAAATAACATCGCAGCAAAATAATGATCAAGTACTGCGCGCGCATTTATGATGTGCAAGGCTAGGCAAGTTGTGAGAGGTAATAAGATTATAAGACCCAATACTTTTACCAAACGTTTTAGAGCTCCACTTTTACTGATAAAAGCGTGATGTATGCTGTTGCGGACTTTTTTTGAGAACTTTTAAAGAGAAACAATTCTGTCATACAAGTTTTTTATTTTTTTTCGTTTTCTTGAAGCCAAAATTTTTGAAGGTTTCACTTCTACCACGTGTAAATTGCACACATGTTTATTTTTATTTTCTGAGGCTGCTGCGAAGTGAAAGAAGTTGAATAGAAAATGTCTTTTCGTAAACGAGATCAAAGTGACATATGGAAACACTTCGATAAATTACCAAGTAAGTAGTTATATGGTCTGTATTTCTTTTGTATGAACAAAAGATAGGATAGTAAGTCCTAAGTAACTTAGACGAACGTTAGTAATGGCTGCGTCTATGTAGTACTAGACTATAAGTCTTTTATTACCATGGCGAGATATTCGTATTCGTATTCGTATTCGCCGAATAGTAGGTTTGATATTCGTATTCGTATTCGTATTCGTAAAAGTAGTATTCGTTGCATCACTAGTAATTAGGTATGTTCATTACTTGCTTTATTTCTGTTGAATACTTTGGGGAATCGTTAGTATATGTACAGATTAGTAATGCGTTTTTTGGAAATTTCTTTACAATGCCAATATCTCAATGTTTTAGAATATCTCTGGATCTAGGCCTTGTAGAGAAAATCTAGTAGATATGAAATGAAATTGTTTATTCTGTAAATAGGATAAGTATCGGAATCACTTTTACACGTCAGATTAAAAAAATCGGTACCGCGGTAATCAACGCATTGATGCCTTTTACTCCACGGTTTCGGTAAATTGCGTTACAGTGTCGCGAAATCAAAGGTTTAGTCCCATCTCAAAAATGCTCAACGCGCCTAAAGAAGTATTCACTTCAAGAAAACTTCCAAAACCTTTAAAGTGAAAATACTTGCATAGAACTTTGATCCATAACTAAATATAAATAAGGAGCAGAATTGCATCGAGCGTCGAAGGAGCGAGTAGCCGAAAAAAATACTTTGAAGAAAAATACTTGTATAGAACATTGGTACGGACCTTATCTAAATAAAGAGCACAATCGCATTAAAAAAAAAACTTCCAAAACCTTTAATGCATAATGTAGTATAAATAAAGAGCACAATCGCGTTTACAAAAAAAAAAACTACCAAATCCTTTAAAGTAAAAACGCTTGCATAGAACTACTAGGGGTTTCGAATACCGGAATTTTGCAGTACCGGTATTAATACCGTATAGAAAATGTCCAACACCGGGATCCCGGTATGAGACTATTTTTTAGGGTTCCATAGTAAACAAGGAACCCTTATAGTTTCGTCATGTCCGTCTGTCTGTCTGTCTGTCTGTCTGTCTGTTTGTCTGTCCGCGGTCTAGCTCCGAGACCCTTAGTACTAGAAAGCTGTAATTTGGCATAGGTATACATATTAATTACGCCAACAAAGTGGTAAAACAAAATTATGAAAAACATTTTTTTTAGGGTACCTCTCATACACGTAAAGCCCATGGTGTGGGGTATCATTGGAAAGGTCTTTCAAAAATATAGTGAGTTTGTGAAAACCATTTTTGGATTCAAGGATCCGTTTGCGAAATATTAAGCTTTAAAGTGCTAATTTTTGTTAGAGTCAAGTGTCAAGTGGCATTATTACTCGTTAACCTGTAGAGCCTACTTAGCTGTGATAGTTTTCCTTTTAATTTCGTTATATAAACTACTGTCGTGATTTATTTCACACACCCAAAACCAACCATTTAGCCGGCAGGGGGGCTTCAGCAATAGTGATTATGAAGAAGATAAAGGTGTCAAATGTCATGATTTCATGAAATCATGACATTTGACACCTTTGCTAACTTATGGAGTTGTATTGCTGATCGTAATGATTATAATTGAGTAAAGCCATATTCGTTATGACCACGAATCATATTTTAATCAACATAAAACCTGTCACTGACCTGCAAAATGCAAAATACGTAAGAAAATTTGAATTTCGCGGGTTACCCTTATGCTTCCCCGTTATGGGTTTTTCTTCATGACTTATTACAGTTACTACTGAGTGGAACATGCATCTTTTGCTATAAAGTAATATCTGCATATAATCTCTATAAAATCAACATTGTTTCGGCTCTTTCTTCCTGAAAATGAGTTCGCAGGAAGGAAAGAGCATCTAAAGTTTTATCTGAGAGCGAGCTTCTTAAGACGCAGATATATGACAGTGACCTTGAATGGTTAGCTTGCATGTTTTGTACTAAGCTCATGCAACGCGTCATACGTCCAGCCAGTAATAGGACTCGTCCATCAAGGAACGCTGTCCCAAATTAGACGCATTATTAATTTATTACACGTAAAACAAAAAGTATTTTAATAAAACACGTATACTAAAAGATCAATAATTTAATTGTTTTCAAAATGGTGAAGTTTTCAGAAAAAAACGCTTGATAGATTTTGCGTCATTCTCAGTTTTTTATCCGCATTAGACATAACTTTACAAATTAATTTCACTATTTAATATAAACATAATCAAAAATATGCCTATATTAAAATATTAAGAAAATGCTCTTATTTAACATATTTTTTTTTTTCAAATTACTAACACTACTCGTTTAGACGTCATCTTCAGTATAAAATCATTAAAAGTCGGTTATCGTCCCCTTAAACGGTTGCACAAATATGTAACCGAGGAAAACGTTCTCTCTACCTCTACGGTCGTAGGTAGAATGCTCAGTAAATAATTATACGCCATGTCAATATACATCTCTCGGCCGCCTTCAGAACTATCATAAATGCCCAATTCAACTCTTTACAATAGACTCTATATCAGTGCTGCAGGGTTAACATGACAAGCGCGAGAACGCTCTTTTTCTTGTTTTATCGGAATTTGTCTACGATTCTGACGTCATTCTAATCCCTTACATGACCGCAAACGGCGAGTAAACTGAAAAAAGGCACTTTGACACTACTTTATCGCGCGACGAGATACCGATGTTGCAAGTGATTAAAAACAAATTATTTTTATGATAGCAACATCGGCTTGAAGTTCTGTTTCATTCATTCAATTTATGCATGGAATTATGTACTTTATTGAATAAACGTCTCTCTTAATTATTCTCTCTTTTAATTATTTATGATTATTTTTTTGTGTAACCGACTTTTTGATTAAAATTAAATTATTTCTTTGGCATGCTGAAATTAAAATACAAATTGACGGAAATTAAAATTAGTGGCACCTATACTCATTAGATAATCACCACAAATGACAAATGGGCCGACGATCGCAATTTGACAAATCGAAGTTTATTATTGTAACAGTCACCATAAAGTCCATGACGTTGCAAATTTTTTTAATCACCAGTCACCAAAAAGACTGACGTTCAAATAAATTGGCAGGTGGAGTTGATTCCGCTATTATAACCATAAAAAATATTAATCACCACCCTTAGGAAATAAACTGGTGATTTTAGTAATTATGTTGCGAATATTTGATATTACCATACAGCTATAATCCCTAGATTTCGTTAATTTATTTATTTAATCACCATAATTGGCAAAGTGACTGGAAAGTAATAGTCATCTACGTGGTAGTGCACCCCTCTACTACAGTACACCGGTGCACACCCACAATTAAAAAAAAAAATCATTTTGTCTTTTTGTTTACTCTTCTCGTCGTCAAAATCGAGGACGACTAAATACGACAAAATAACTGATTATCTCGTGTTGAACTGTCAAAAATCGAGATAAATAACGTGTCATGTTAGGGTTTGTTGACAAAACATCGAGTTTGACAGAACGAGTCAAGTATTTTGTATGGCGTAGCTATCAGAAAACGATAACACTACAGAAATAGACAAAAATTAGTCGCGCGAGGGTGGATAATTATCGCGTGTGTCATGTTAGGCCTGCTGGAAGAAGCATGGGTCCTAACTTCCCTTTGAGTTTTAGCTTCTATTTCTGCCTCCACTTAGTAGCACAAGTAGTAATGAAATGTAACTAACTGTCGAATTAAAATACGCAGTTTTTAAAACTTACCCAGATAATTATAAAATTGGTTGGAAATATAATGTGTAGGTAATAAAAAGAAATTGTTTCACTGTAGTGTCTACTGATAAAATAAAATCACCAATACCGGTATCCCGGTAGTGGACATTTCAATACCGGTATTGAAAAATTTCAAATAATGTCCGGGATCCCGGTATTAGCCAATACCGGGATCCCGGTATTGAAAGCCCTACATAGAACATTGATCCGTAACTAGATATAAATAAGAAATAAAATAGTCTTGCGAGTATTTCGGATCGGCACTTGGTCGGCGTACTTGCAAGTAAATACCTAGTATAAAAACCTGCTCCTATAATATAGCCTTCGTTCGCACGGACGTAATAAAATCGCGGCGAAATTTTTCGTGCACTTGATTTTCAACGCTCTGCTTAGCGCCGAGAGTTGAAAATCCAACAGTGTTTCTTCAACGCGCTGGGACGAGAGTACGTCCCAGCACGTTGGATTCTCAACAAGCCACCTATACCTGGACTACCGCGTTTCGGCCGTGTGTGTAATTTAGATGTTTCTACGACTCGCTGAGGGTCTTTAGACACATAAATAGGTACCTACCGATTAATATTACTGATGAAACATAAGTACTCGTTTGTCCAGATACGGATGTTTGTAAACACATTTATGTTATCTAAAGATAGAAAGAAAGAAAAGATAGAATGAAAAATTTTTTTTTTTTTCAGAAACACTTGTATACAAAAAGATAATTAACTCGAGTAAAACAATCAAACAATAGATTTAAATATAATCACGAGCACAAAACAGAAGTAGTCGGCAGCTGCTTTAATTTAGTAAACAAATAAGCACAGTAAAGTACCTATATAATATACCTAATCTTATAATACTGACAAAAAATACCCCGAACGAATTCCAACCAAGCACGTTGCGCTACTGTGAGCATAGTATAAAGAGAGGAAGTAAGTTATCTTCATAGAAACGCACCGCGCGCGGCTTGTATGTGTGCGTGGCTTGTATCTATGCGTCGCCGCACGCACACTTAACAAAATCTCGGCTGTTTTAGAGTGCGCCAGTCGGGGCTAACGCCGCACAAGGTTTGCACGTCGCGGCTTTTTGGCACTGCTAAATGTATGAAAAATGAATGATAATCGCAGGAGAAATTATTGCTGTGCGTTTGGGTGTCTAAATAATTCATCGATTCCAAAGTTGTCTCTGTTCAGATTACCTACTGAACAGAAAAGGTAACCAAGTCGCATATAATTTTTACTTGATGATGAGATACCTTCTTATTTTTTGTTGTGTTAGTTATCTATCAGACAGACGAAGTAGGCAGGCCTACTTTCCCACTAAAATGTATTGGGTACCTACTTTTGATCTGTCAATTGATATGCCGCTAATGCTTTCTCTTGATATGCCCGATTTCTCAGTATTGTAGGTATAGTAAAGTAACTAAGTACATTACAATTATAAAATCATAATTTCAAATATTTGACGAATTGTGAATCAATCAGCCATTTTCTAGGCACTGAATTAAAATTTAAGTAGGTAAAAGTGACAACCCTGAGACAGGCAAGTATGGTAGGCAATTATATCGCGGATTGGGCCTGAGATAGCCTACTTGAACTCTTTATACTATGCTGTGAGTGCCTGTCGGAGCGATATACAACTACAGTGAGCAGTACGACCACGCACACATTGACAAATTATTCCTTGACGCGATGGCAATACTAGCATCGAAAAATTATGATAAATTTGGATGTGTTCCGTAATACAAAAAATGATGAATGAAAACTTAATGTATTTCCATTTTTTTTTTCGATAATTTGTGACTAGATAACATAAACTATGCTTCTACGGAAACAATATTACAAATATTGTTGTTTATAATACAGAAAAAACCATGTGAAAACATGTCATTTACGCTGTAAAAATGTACGAAATGCAATTCGCTTACATTTCATTTAAAGGTAAGTTTTTGAAAATCAAAAGACGTAGGAGCCTAGATAAATACTGTCTCAATCCGAATATCAACATAATATGGTGGAAATATGCTCAAACTGCAAATGATTGATGTACTACGTTTGTATGGACAATTCATACGTCGCCGCATTCTTAAGGCATATTTTACGAGGATATTCACCGTCATACTCAAATGCTTGGTTTGTCACCACTTTAAGTGTAGGAGAGGTACACAATTTTAAAGTGTAACTTTTATTACATCGTCTCAAACTTTTTCGTCTTTGTGTTGCATGTCGCGTGACGGTCGGCCGCGGAGTAGAGATAAAGTGAAAGGCGCTCGTCAGTGCAGCCAAGGCCAATATGGCGGCGCCTATAGTTCGCTTAAAAGTTTCACTTTTACCGTGGTTTCATAAAACCACACAATCCTTTTTTTTTTTCGTAAATTTGGTTTAGCACTTTGTCGGCGTAATTAATATGTATACCCATGCCAAGTTACAGCTTTCCAGTACTAAGAGTCTTAGAGCTAGACCGCGGACAGACAGACAGACAGGCAGACGGTCATGACGAAACTATAAGGGTTCCTTGTTTACTACGGAACCCTAAAAACATATACTACGAACATAATTATAACCTCCTCCTTTTTGGAAGACGGTTAAAAATAATGACAACAAAAACATATCGTCATTATAATTTTAAAAAGATCGTGAATCTCATTTCGGTGCGAGGCAGCGTAGGCGCTTTCACGTAATCGGTAATCCGAATCTGGTCAGTTTTACGATTGTCCATGAGAACTGGTAAGCAAAAAGACATTCTGATTATTTACGTGTCGTTTTTAACGATGAGAAACAGAATTTGTTTCGCCAACATTCCTGCCCACTGAAATCAGCTTTCATCCTGTCTTTGAATATCAGCTTTTAAGTAAGATATCTACTGCAAACATGTTAAAAATAACAGCAATGCATTAGTTGGAGATTCAATTAATTTAAAGATACTTTTTTGGACATGAATCATCCTTACACCCGGTTCATTATTTATGCATAATGCATACGTACGGATCGTTTTTCTTAACAAACCATAAGATATGATAATGGCTGATTGGTCCTTTCAACAGATTCTATATAAAGGCATGATTATGTTACGCCAGCTGATCTAGAGATGACAAACTATAAATGCAAAACTGTACAGACTACGCTATTGATTTTGGTAAATTTCGCAAACAATCAATCTGCCTAGCCTTTTTCCAACTACGTTGGGGTCGGCTTCCAGTCTGACCGAATGCAGCTGACTATCAATATTTTACATGGAGCGACTGCCTATCTAACCTAACAAACTAGGACTCATAGGTATTTTTAATGATCAGTTGCATGTTTGTTTATGTATTTATAAATAAGTACTATGTCAGCAGGTCATATCGTTCGCATAAGTGATGTCAATACTAAGAACTGCACTATCGAACATAACATTTAACTATGTATTATCTTTTCTCTAGTACCTACAGGTCATCATCTACCTAGCCTTTTCCCAACTATGTTGGGGTCGGCTTCCAGTCTAACCGGATGCAGCTGAATGCCAGTATTTTACATAGTGCGACTGCCTATCTAACCTCGACAACCCAGTTACTGTAATGCGCTACCTCTTGATCAGATTGGTTGTCAGACTTTTGGGCTTCTGACTACCCATAACGACTGGCAAAGATCTACAAATGACAGATTTGCTGGGACCAACGGATTAAAGTGCTTTCCGAAATTTTGCAAACGAATCTTAAATGTTTACTACTGACCTGAGCGTAGACCTTCTTATTGACAACCTACAAAACTCGATCATCTATAAAATGCCTTTTAAAAATTATCTGCAATTTAAAAATACAAGCAGAACTTTTACTACCTAGTCTTTGTAACCGTCTCGGGCCATATCGCAAGCAAGTTAATTTTTTTAAAGCTATTCTTGGAACAGCGACGGTGGCATGAAATTTTATCTTTACAGCCGCTTTCAAATGATGTAATTGTAAAGCAAAGAAGTAAAACAAAATAAGTACAGGATAAAAGTAGTACTTAATTATCTACAAAAAAAAATCTATGTTATTGCTTCTGCAACGTCTACATCAATCGGAAAAGCGACGAGACTTTTATGAATTTCATTATAAGTTTTCTTTTCAAATGAATCCTTAATATATTTTCCCATTAAAAGGAACTACGTTCTACTAAGTTCTATATTTTCCTCATTTCTTTACTCCATTATCGCGATTAGGTATAATTTATGTACCCACTTCTAATTTTATCGTAACTCATGTCACAGGTCACAACCATATGACTTTATATGAATTAACCAAAACAAATATGCTACAACTATGTATTAAGACTTGGGACTTTCTTAAAATCAAAACGCTCACTTACACAATATTTTGGTTAGTGTTTGGAAAACAAACACACTTTTTCCTCGTTTTCTGCTACAAAACAATGTTGTTGTACGTACTATTAGCAACTATTCCGTTCAAAATAAGAACCAATAAAATCTAATTCAAGGAACTAGCAATAAATCTCTCGTAGCATGCCATTTACTTTGTAGCCCAATATTAAGCTTCAGAATATCGTCAACATTCGACCTGGGTACTAGTCTGTCAAAAATTGGCGCCAATCCAACCTGTGTGTTTGTAAACTTTCATCGTATACGCTTCTATATTTATTCGGAGAATTTTATGTGCGGCTTTGGACGACCTCGCCAAACGTTTTCGGTTACAAAATATGCCAAGAGTTTGATAGAAATCTGAGCAATATGCTAGTAGGCTCATAGTACCTATGAATTTATATCATTAAGCACTTCAGCACTTTGTCTCTGGAATAATTTGTATACAGTAGTAGTGTTGTCTCTAAAGAGTGATCCCTCTATATCCGCTGTAATATACAGGCCTCCATCATAAACGTTTTATGACTTTTCACACAACTGATGATCGTAACTTTCCGCAAATTCCTGTCTTAAATTGTCTTCCACTGCTGTATTATTATTATTTTCATCGAACGTCACCTGAAATATCAGGCGACGCTTATTAAAAAAAATACCATAGTATTATTTATTATAAAGTAGCTTCACAGCTGTTATTATTATTCTAAACATTACGCCAATTACGAAGTACACAGAAAAATATGAAATACAGAGAGTGACACAATTATTAATTATATTATTTAGAATAATTTGCCTCCAAAACTAACTTTCTACATCTGACTCAAATAAACTCAGGTTTGAACACTCGCCATCGTCAAATCTTTTCGTTAAAACACGAAGAACTAAAAAAAGCATTGTCATTTTGAATGCCATCAATTTATTCAAAATTCATATCATATCCAATTGTCTGTCTGTTACTTTCTCACATTGGCGGAACGAATTTTGATGACATTTGGCATAACATGAGTACCCTAAATGCGTAACTTATTTTCGTCAATTATGTGTAATTTGTTTCATTTTGACAGTTCAACAACATTCATTGCGTTATTTACATTGTTGAGCAGATTTTTTTCCAACTTGTGAACAATGGATTAGCAATCTGTTCCAAATCGAAACAGATTATGATTGTGGGCAAATGCTGGGTACAGCCATTTATTGTAAAGTTCATATAACAAAAACGAGCTTTAGTAATTCCCTTTATCCCTCAAGTACCATTATGAATAGGTACAAATAATACCTACAAATAGATAAGATTACTACAATCAACAATTACTAAATCATTATGGTCACCAATAACCATTAATGTATGTTCTGGCTTCAAAAGGAACATGCTAAACAACACCGGTGTGACTCTAATTACTTTTCCTTGTTTTTAACGTACACAACAATATTATTCACATAATTCCCTTCAGTTTTGTATAAAAATAGTGTTGGTAATTAATTAATAGATTATTATGTAAAATTAGTTGCGTGGTCAACTGTGGCGGCCTAATTTATTTTGTAGTAGCGAGACAAACCCAAATGTGAACGATAGTCGATACTACCCGTATTTCCAATAAAGAATTACCTACGTCAGAATGGTTAAAAGATTTATGAGTCGAATGCTATAATATGGTATGGTATAAGTGTAGTACCCTGAGGGACCCCTTGTGGAAACAGCTTTAGCCATTGTTACTGGGTAACCATTCAAAGACTCGTTAAGCCTCTTATAGAGGTTCTATTTAACAAAAATAAAAGGCTGTAATAGAAGGACAGTTGATTTCTGTAGTAGTTAAAACTTGTTTAGTTTCTTCATCTTTACGTTTACTAATTTGCTTATCGAAACTAGCTGTTTGTTCATTAGGAAATGTACAACTTGGACTTGTACCTTCATGCATGAATACGTGGATTCCAAAAAAAACGTTTTTTTTTAATAATCCTTCCTGAAGATCTATGAACATTTACTTTGCCTTTTATCATCATCTATAAACTGCAATGGTGTGATATTTCACACTGTGTATTCGATATTCTCTTCAGCACAGCAATTAATGTAAAATGATCGATCACCAGCCTCTTCAGCTTCTTATATAATAACAAATTAAAGTTCTATCATAAATATTTTACAGGCTACGTAAGGTAGCTCTTATAATCTAATAATATTTTTAATATCTCCTTAATCTTTCGAGTGGTGTGTGGCAGACTATTAAAAGTTAAACACCCGTACATTTTTATGTTCTGTTTAACTTCTCACGGTGTCGAGTGCTTTGTTGTTATTTGTACTAACGAGCTCATTAACGTTAATTTTATTTACATCTAATTTTGAGTAATTAATGGGAATTTTTGGTAGTTCTGTTTTTTTTTTGTATTCAACTTGTAGTTTTGGTTGATCATGAGAATTATAAGTAAAATTTTATCCAATAGGGTTCCTTTGCATCACTTCTTTAATAGGCACCGGTTATTTAAGAATTGAACAAGAGCACAGCAGGAGTACCTCAATCTTAGATCGGTATATACACAGGTACCATCACTGCCATTATTGTTTGCCTACTTTACCGTGATTATGTTTCAATGTTGCCACTATCATTTGTTTTGTCTACAAGAAAGGCTCATGTTTAACATTAGACTTTTAGATGATGGTTTATGGGGGCATAAACATTCAGAATAGGAAGGTGTCACTGTTGTCCGTATTTGATATTTATTAGCTGCTTCCAACTTTCGTTTTCTCGGAGAAACTACAGCCGATAATAGTCCTGTTCTAACAACAATAAGTTAACTGCTTAGTGGCACTTTGAATAGTAGCCAAGTGAACCACGAAGCATCTTTGAACAACTGAAACATTAAGACGATCGTAGAAACTGAATTGTTTGCTTGTCTTGCACGGTAATAGTTTAAACTTTAGTATTTCTCTTTAGTCAACTCAGTAATCCCTACAGATAGTTGCTAAAGGTAAATAATTCTAAGATAGAACGTTCGTAAACTCTTATTACAACACTTTAGGTAAGTTAATTAAAGTACAATAACGACTTCGCTTAAAACGTCGTACCGGTTATTACGACGAAATTTTTAAATCCCATCATGTTTGTTTTTGGTTTGGTTTGGTTTCGGCTCTAACAACCGTAATCCAACGGTCCCACCGAAGTCGTTATATTTTCACTGTAATCAGAACAGCAAACATCTTAATAAACTCCCAAGTACAGATAGATGGATTCTACAGCAAGAATGAAGACCTTAATGAAAAGATTTAATTGTCGTTCAATTAATGCGACTATGCCACAAAATGATTTGTGTTGCGCAAGATCGGCGCCTGCGCCGCCCGGCACGTTTTTGTTTACATTCGTAACTGGTTGTAGTGTTAACAAAACCAGTTTCGTGCTCTCTAGACCCACGCCGAAGTCCTCCCAATATCCTCCAAGTTTTGCGACTCAAACTAACAAAAGAACCTTCAAAATATGTTCAACAACTTCTCATTCTGAACAGTTCGCGAAATAGATGTGGATACAAACCGTTTGAACGTCGCGTCGTCTATTAAATTGCTGCCATGCCAAACGATTGTATCATTGCTCACTCAATTGACTATAATAGTGTGGAGTGTTTATATTTTAGACCTTGGCCACTAACTACCGAGCTCCTGAGGTACCGAGCGACGAGTGAAGTGGCGAGTTATCTACGAACAACATCATAATACAACGCTAATTACATAAGACATTCTCCACACGTTCCGGGCCTACGCTGCGCTTTACCTGGAATCTGATTATCTATTCGGTAAAATGTTGTTGTTTACTAGTTTCCAATGTAAATACAGTCGGGCGTAGTCCTGTTTTGGGTTTGCCCCAAAAGCCAAATGGAATTGATTTTATCCTTTGTATTATTTTTACCTGACAACGCCATGTTATTGTTAGGGATTAAATAAACATCCGTTCAAAACGAACTGCGTACCTATCAGTAAGCTAAAATAAAATAAAAATGTGCAATCCTCTACTATTTTAATATCAACTACGTTTATTTTTTGTTTTGTCCTCTTCGCGTTTTTAGTTCAAAGTCGTTGTAATGTTGACACCTGGTTTTGTAATCAGACATAATCTGCAAGTAAACAAACGTGCTGTCTTATGATATGGACTCACCGTGTCCTGCAAGTCCTTGAACTCGTTGAACAGTTTGTTTTTCTCGATCTTCTGGCTGAGAGACTTGACGTTGGCGGACATGGCGATCATGTTTGCGGTCAGCTCGTCGACTTCATGTCGCAACTGCCGGATCTGCACCTCCCGCACTATTGTAAACACCAATAGCCACGCCACCAGCGCACCAACCACCACGGCTAGCGTGATCAGCCAGGTCTGCCATCGCCTATCCGTCTTCTCAACCATCACACCCCTAAATTGTCTTTCAAAATCACCGCTCATCAAATTCTTTGATATGTCTTGCGACTCCTTCATGTTCGTCTGAGTATACATCGAGTTGGCTTCGGGTATAAGTGCGTGATTCTCAGCCATCACAGCCCTGACACTGCACTCGCGAACCGTCACCCGTCACTCGATCCCTAAGTGGCAAACTACGCGAGTAATTAGCTTTTATCGGCCCATTATCGAGGTTCGTGGAAGGTCGGGTCGAGGGGCCCGTGAAAGAGATAGAATAATACGGTGCACGTGCCGAGTAGTTCGGGGGAGGGTAACACGCGTGCACAACGAGACGGATCAGGAGCGAGTGCGGAGCGGCCGTATGTAGATGGGTGCGCGCGCGGCGGACGACTGGACGCGGAATCGAAACACGGCAGCCGGCGCGCGCGCATCGCTCGGACCGATCCACCGCAAAGTTGGTGGAACCAGAAGTTCAACTCCACACATATCTTGATTTTTAGTTAACGTATACAGACGACAGAATAAAAGTACCATAACGCGAGAGACTGCAGTGGTTCGAGAATTTTCTATGGTGCCTGCTACATCGGGACTCGAACATAATAAGTTTCTTTATCGAATAACGAAGGACAGGACCTTCGGCCTATACTATTCTTTGTTGGGGGACTGGGATGGTCCCGCATATCGGTGAATATTGAATACGGCACATGCATTATAAATAATAATAACCTTAATTGACCGCTCGAGAAAGATAAAATTTTAACACAATTACGGAAATGAGGTAGCCCGTTTTTGAGATCGACACACAAAACAAGAAGACTCGCGATTAAAATATACGAATGCAGAAAATATATTCTTTGTACGAAATAATTAGGTTAAACATTAAACTAAACTTATACAAAAATGTTTTAAATTCAAACTTGTTACGTTTACAAATCTTAACCATTCGCGAAAGATAACAAACTTTTACAACAGCACTAAACCAGAGTTGTATCAATAAAACACAATCTTTATAAAGACGAAATGTTATGTAACTAAGAAATAACCATAATTTTAATAGACCTATTATGGGAATCAGAAAAAGATCCCTTTACAATTCTAAAAAAATCTATGAACAACCCAGACTTGCCGACGCACTCAGAATTCAAGTTAATTACAGATAACATGTACATAAATACATACCTATAAAATGTTTATTCAATAAATGGGTACGTCAGAGTGAGTGCGGTTACTCCAATGATAAGAGCATCAGTAAACAACATTAATGAACGTAAGTATTCCAAACCATACTGAATGAATATGCATATTATTCATTAGCTCATATATATGTATGACGACGAGCTAAGGAAAGTAATACCTAGAGAAAAAAATACTGAAAACATACTAGCCATTGTGGTTTTTACGCGCGACTCCGTAGCTGGAAAATTTAAAGTAGGTAGTGCACGCGTCCTTTATGTTGTCAGATGATATATGTAGTTATATTTTGTCATCACCAACATCATTTCTCTTGCCCATAACCCAATTTATGTAGTTATATTTTTATTCATTTCAATTAGACCTTGTAAACATTGTTTTTTGGAGTAGCATCATCACCAGGGTTTACCCTTATAATATGTTAGGCATTTGATACTGTGTCAATATACGTAAGGGATCTCGACAAGGGCATTGGTTTAATAAAGAGATTTGATATTATCCTCTCCGCGGGTCGTAGTAATGCTGCAAAGTGATAATTAGTCCTTGTCGATTCTTCACAAGATGTTTCCCCTCAAGGCAGCATTTTGGGACCCTAGCTTTCACATAATAAAAATTTAAAAATCACCGTACCTCGTTATCGTAAATTCCTATAGACGATTAACACACATGGTCCATACTTATTGTCATCATGATTATTAGAACCGGAATCCAAAATACCACATCGAGCTTGAAATCTCTTGGTGACATAACTACACTTCTCGCAAGAAATTCAATAACCTAAGACATCATATTTAACATACCTATGTAGGTTATATATGAGCCGTAAACAAAATGTCGTAAAAAGCTTATCAATCAGTTTTTATTAAGTTAGTCAATGTTCAGTGCTGACTTGCTGAGCCGTCTCGTCGATAGTGGAAGTGCAAAAGTTTGGCACATCACAGGCAACAGTTTGCACATCAATGGTGCCGATTCCCTTGTTCACAAACTAAACTAAATTTAACTTCAGTGCATCTTTTTCTTTCTATTTCATTAAGAAAAGGACAGAAGATACATTTTAGTTTAGTCCTGTCAAATAGTCCTGTCAAATTATTCAGCGTTTGACGTAAATTGACGTAATTTTAGTACCTACTAAAATTACGTCAATTTACGTCAAACGCTGAATAATTTGACAGGACTAAACTAAAATGTTTTTAATCACGTCTAAACTTGTATGGAGTAGTGACAGGCGCTGATTCATTTGACAGGACTAAACAAAAATGTAACTTCTGTCCTTTTCTTAATGAAATAGAAAGAAAAAGATGCACTGAACTTAAATTTAGTTTAGTTTGTGAACAAGGGAATCGGCACCAATGTCCCTTAAATTACACCATGTAGGTATACATACTGTGTATAGCTACAATCATCTATGACTGCTGTTAAATAATCACCAGTAGGCTAGTAGTGAGTACCAGTAGGCATGGTTTATTGTCGTGTCTAAAGAAATCAGATATTTGCCGTTTTTTTTTTAATATATCGATTACTTTCTTTCAGCAATCTGTTTCCAATCTTCATTAGATAAAGTTTTGTTTTGTAATAAGTATGCGGCGTGTGAGTCGCCGACGGCACGAAATGTTGCCATTTTAAATATTATATTTGTATAAACATTTAGGACTAGTAATGTATTTATTTTATTTTAGATTTGTTATTTCACTATATGCTGCATCGGTTGACGTCATCACGTCAGCGCCGGCTATCGCTGAAAACCAGCGCTAGGGCTCTGTCTCGAATGGGGTCGCAGCTTTATGATGAGCAATGGCCGTTATGCGTGGATGTGACGCATATTTTCCCCCAATTTGTTGTTTACGTGTTTTTTTTTTAAAATCTTTCTTTGCGTCATGTTTACCGCAAATAAACGTATTTTCTTTCTTTCTTCTTTTTCTTTCTTTGTGTTGCGGCTCATCCTTTTTTTTTCCTTGAGGTAATCCTCATGGAAAGTCAAGTCGGACTTCTACCGATTAAAACCCTACTGTTCCTTCTAGTACCATGAGTTGGGCGCCCGGGAGATACTTGTACATTCGCCGCACCCCCGACTGGTTGCGGCTCATCCTGGGAAGTCCCACCACCATACCTATATGCAGTACTGCTCATACGTGTCCCATATGTTACAACAAAAAATCGGTTAAATCATACCATACCTAAAATAGCCATTCAGCAAAAAGGAATGCACCTAAACGTGCCAAAAACGACACCAAAACCGCAAAAGCTCCATATAAACGTAAAGTAGGTCAGTTACTAGGAACTGTAAATCTTCAGCGGACAATACGGTGTGTGTTTCATGAGATTTACGGGTAAAGTCCACGAAAAACATCCTTATAATTTATTGACGTCATTCACAACGCGACCGCGCTTGATATAAAGCGATGAATATAAATGTTGATGGATGGAGAGGGAGAGGAAGGCCAACGAAAGATGGATGGATTGTGAGGGAAATTATATGAAAGACAAAGGAGTGAATGATAGCGTGATGGTTGACGCAGGGGAGAATGGAAGAAGAAAACGGGGTGCGCCAACCCCACGTACCATGGGACAAGGGCAGGAAGATGATGATGATGAGTCGCTACGCTACCTATGTACTTATACAGTGTGAGACTTTATAATATGCACATATCGAAATGAGGGAATCTATGCTTAATTTTATAGACGGTTTTTTTTTTTACTTTTTTTTAATGTTATTTTTGTAACAAAACGGTGTAACTTTTAAACTAAATCTATCGCGATGTAACAAACTCCATAATGATTGGAAGTAATTGGACGTAAAATGAAAATTGTGGAAAAAAGAAAACTACCCTAAATTGATATAGGTACCTACCATGTGTTTTTTTAGCAAAAACCTGTTTTTTTAAATCAATTTTTACAATAATTGTAATATTTCTCAATAAGACGCCAAACAGAACAAAAAAATAATATTTTTGCTTTTTCCGTCGGTTAAATTAAGCATAGATTCCCACATTTCGATATGTACACATTATAAAGACTCACACTGTAATACACAAAAAATACAGTAGAATGGACTTGCTCCTATTTTGAGGCAAAGGATTATAGACCCAAAGTTTTCCAAACCAACCATGGTGTCCATGTCCGGTGTCCATGATCAATCTTCCATCTTGTCCTAGTATCCTACACCTGCTGCTGAACTATTCTGTAAAAATCCCACCATAAAAATTTAGGTGAAGTGAGCTTGAATTAAGCTGTTAATAGTATCAATCAGCTGGAAAGACAGCTCACTCGACTCCACCCAATTTTCATAAAACTCATACGCCATGCCGCCATACATATTGGAAGTGAACCCTCCGGGAGGGTTACCGGCATTACATTTGCGCTAAAGTTAACCATCGGGGACGGTCAACCGCATTAGGTTTAAAACCGTGTTAAAAACACTGTAAAACGAAGTAAAATTATATTTTCACGGGGTCTTGTCGCTATACGTAGCTTTCAACCTTTTAAAATTTTAGTTAATATTTGTAACCGTAAACAAATAAAAATTAAAAATAAACATGCTTGAATTTTAAAACCAACGAATATACTAATAATTCTTGTTAAAATATACATCAGATTTTATTTTCATGGTTTTTAATGCCGCTAAGAAAAACCTACATTTAAAATGCCCGGCATCCCATAAACGACTAGGTGAACCCTCCAGGAGGGCTCCCGGCACTGAACGTGTAAGCTGTGCTTCATATTGCAACCAGTCTACGGCTATAATAAGGAGGATCAACACTGCCAAAAACGATGTCCTTAGATTTCATGGCATCGGGCTGACAATTTTAATACAAATAAGAAAATTATTCACCACATAAGTAATATTAAACAAATGAGATTAAAAGCTTAGCTCAAGTGTTTTTTCCTTAAATTGACTCATGTTATTTACCAAGGTATACCTAAATATAAAACTATCTCGGTTAATTAATAATGACGATGTATTTTCAATTGTTTTATTTAAATATTTGCCTGCTTAGGCATTAGTTTGCAGTTATGGAGGGATAAACATATTACACAAACGAGGTCAGTAAAATATAATCGAATCACCAGCTTGATGGCATAGTCATCCTTTATAAAAGCTTTAATTTTTTACAATAAAGTAAATCGTTTATTTAAACATTCAAAATAACAATTAGGTCCCAAACTAGGCACAGCCTGTATCTTGGGCACTATTAAATATGTACAACATTTTGGTAATTTTAATTAAAATTAAATTTGAAATTGGCTAAAGTTAAGCTAGTTAGCCTCATCGAGACTATAAAACTAAATATACAGTGTGAGTCTTCATAATGTGCACATATCGAAATGAGGGAATCTATGGTTAATTTTGAGTGTGCAAGTCACCCCCTGCCATTTTATCCGTGTGCATATAAAACATAGATCAGGCAGGGGCCATAGTCCTTCCATAGTTCCAGGTGACCAGTCCACTTTAGCAACCCAAACCCATAGTCCGATATCTTTGTTTCCATATCTTACAATAGCCCTACACCAACTGGGGGTTGTCCTTAGCTGCACTTGCATAGTGCGAACACCCTGTCACAGCCTGTCACTCTCCATACAAGTTTAGACGTGATTAAAAACTTGCCGACTAAAATTACGTCAATTTACGTCAAGCGCTGATTAATTTGACAGGACTAAACTAAAATTTATCTTCTGTCCTTTTCTTAATGAAATAGAAAGAAAAAGATGCACTGAACTTAAATTTAGTTTAGTTTGTGCACAAGAGAATCGGCACCTCTGTATAAACAAATGAACTAAAAGTGATAATGAAAAACTAAAATCAAATCATATCTTATCCCTTCAACTGACAGCTGACAAACGTATAAAAAATGTCTGCAAGAAACCTTGGCGTGGCCCCGCCCCTTTTGGAACTGCTTGCGTTTAAACCCCGATTTCTCGCTATTTTACTATGAAACCCATATAAAACTATAACTATTTCGTAATTTGTACAATATTTCCTATTGGTTCTTATATACTAAAATTTAAATACACATCTATTTAATTCATAAACGGCTGCATATTTCGTCGCCTAAATTCTAGCAGGGTGCCTGTCAAACTAGCATGATATTTAGAACATTCAATAAAATCAATAGTTAGAATATTAAAACGATGACGCAAACATTCCAAACAAAGATCGGTCCATTTGATTTCTAGCACGGATGTGCGTGCGCCAAGCGCACCGCTTCTTATGTCAATTGTGTAATACTCGTAGAGACGCGCCCGCATACTATCTTCATATAATTGATAATAATCTATCAATGATTATGGGAATAACTTGGCCACACTGATATGTTGAATTGCCAGGAGTTGCACAGATAAAATGAATCCTAGAAAGTGCTGCATAGATACCTACATAACATTGAATCTTTCTAATTGATTTGCAATTTTAAAAAAACGTGTGGAACTCGGGGACTGCCGCGGTAAAGCATTTGTAACCTCCATGACAACATCTCGTTGTCATGGGAACCGTCATTACATGGTAGGCGGAGTGAGGGGTATTAGGTTTTATTTTCGTTACGTTACGGAATTTCTTGATTCGGTCGCCGCGCTCAAAGCCCGCGATAAAAGCTATGCAATAACTTAAAAAACCGGCCAAGTGCGTGTCGGTCCACGCACAATGAAGGGTTCCGTAGTTGGGATGAATTTATCCCAAAAACAAACTTAACTTTGTAGTTGAAAAATATGTTCTCTCATACGGAATGTATGGGAAAACATGTTTTTGCAACTGCAAAGTTAAGTTGGTCGATTATTACTCGTTAACTTGTAAAGTCAACGTAGCTGTGATAGTTTTCCTTTTAATTTCGTTATATAAACTACTGTTGTGATTTTTTCCATATACCCAAAACCAACCATTTAGCCGGCAGGGGGGGGGGACACTTGACTCTAACAAAAATTTGCACTTGAAAGCTTAATATTTCGCAAACGGATCCCTGAATTCAAAAATGGATTTCACAAACTCACAATTTTTTTAAAGGACCTTTCCAATGATACCCCTCACTATGGGTTAAAAAAATAAAAATAAAAACATCACCACTTTACGTGTATGAGAGGTACCCTAAAAAAAAATGTTTTTCATTATTTTGTTTTACCACTTTGTTGACGTAATTAATATGCATACCTATGCCAAATTACAGCTTTCTAGTACTAAGGGTCTCGGAGCTAGACCACGGACAGACAGACAGACAGACAGACAGACGGACATGACGAAACTATAAGGGTTCCTTGTTTACTACGGAACCCTAATAAAAAAAACTCAAAGCATTTATTTCAATTGAACCATTTACAGGCACTTTTGAATTGTCAAAGAATCGGTCAGTTAGTCAGAAAGTTGAAGCTAGTCGCCCATTCCCCTGAAAATCAGCGCTGTGCTGTGGGTCCCCATAGCACTGCATCATGCTGAGTGGAAGCCTTCTTGTCACAGTCATGTCGTGTCGTGTGTAGATCGCTATGGAGAAGAACGGGCAAGAAACTCCAAGGACACTCTTTTAAATATAGATATTACAAAATCCTGGGTACACTATTCTTGTTGCTTTTATATGTGAGAACAATATACAAAAAATAATCAAAAGCAATTGAAAATTTAAGAATAAAAATAAGATATGACCAGTCTCAACTGACGGCGCCCGTTCACGAACATGACGCGTGGATCAGCACCATTCAGCTCAACCATTTTGTACCGAAATCCAACACACTCATCACCATCAGCGAGACATTTAAGTGAGCATGACATACTCTCAACTGCCATGCTCTTTCAAGTCAACATACATCTTAATAACATAATAAACGGCTCCATGGTACTCACATTTACAAAAATTTAAAAATAGATAAGCAGTCAATTTTCTATTGACATAAAATATGGAAAATGTTCCTCTGTCAACTTATCTTAATTTTGTTTCCAAAGCCAGTTTAAAACTCGCAAAAACTGGTTCAGGAAAAATTAATTTTCCACATCACCCAAAAGGTCCTCATTGTATAAACAGTTTCGCCGGTCAAACAGTATTACGTTAACAAAAGCACGTTTAGAACGTTAAACAATAATATTATGCATTGAACTAGCAAAGTAAAATAACCTAGATCTGGGGAAAATAGTTCTATGATACCTACTTTGTAGCGAGCAAAACTCCCGCGAAAAGGGATCCCTATCAAAATGTTGGCAACATATGTTTTTAGGGTTCCGTACGTCCTAATGAAAAAACAGAGCCCTTATAGGATCACTCGTGAGTCTGTCTGTCTTGCTGGCTATCTGTCCGTCTGTCACATCCAATTTTAATTTTATCCCATATCTCCGAAACTATACTGAGCTTATTATTTTTTAACCGACTTCCAAAAAGGTTATATGTTCGTCGCGTATTTTTTTTTTTTATGTATGTCCACCGATTTCTCCGTCAATTGTGGACCGACTTCGAAAATTATTTTTTTGTTTGAAAGGGTATGCTTTCGAGGTGGTCCCATATAAATTTTATTAACTTTGCTTCGATCGTTTTTGAGTTAGCTTCAATAATACGTACTTTTTCCCGCTTAGTATGTGGATGATATGATAAGTTCCTGTCACAGCTGTTATTTACATAGCAGGTAGTGGTTTTCGAATTTGTGTGGGGTAGGTACCACAACTAAAAAGTGAAAAATAAAAACTTTTTACAAAAAAAAAAAAACAACCGACTTCCAAAAAACACTACAAAGTGAAAAATTAATTTAATTTCGGAAGTCGGTGGCAAAAAACGAAAATTCAAAACCAAAGACACCGACTTCCGAAATTAAAGTTATTTTTCACTTTGTAGTGTTTTTTGGAAGTCGGTTGTTTTTTTTTTTTGTAAAAAGTTTTTTTAATACAGAGAATGGTTCTTTACTCATAGTTTACAGGAAAACCTATAAGAAGTCTATGGTTTTAATATGACATGGTAAATCTCTCAATATTGTGCGAAAAAACTTACATTTGCAGTTGGAATTTATGGGAGAACATGTTTTTAACAACAATGTTGAGTTTGTTCTTGAGATAAATTCATCCCAACCCCCTCATTGTACGTGGTCCGACACCCACTTGACCGAGATTTTTTTATCGTACCTAGTGATGTAGGTGTGTGAATTATTTTCACGTGTGCTCATAAAAAAAAACACGAGTCTCTGACAGAATCGTGTAACAGCTATATTTTTAACGTTCTATTTTCAAATGCGCCAAAAACGTAACGTGATGCATGACAGCAGGCATCACGATGCCAACTTTCTCTGCCGTTGTTGTTTTTTTAATTCATTGAAGATATTTTAGTGCAAACGTCTTCATTTTCTTTACAGTAGTTTCGGAAAAGTTAATTCCACGGTCAATTCATTTTTCTGTAAGTAAATCTGTGATAAACTGATGACTGGTATACCTTTTTTTCTTTTTTTTGGGGTGGGAAATTATCAAATAACTTCTCCCGCTCTGGGCGTAGCGGGAGGGCGTGTCAGACTCTTACTGACTAAAACCCACCCGTGTTCCTTCGGTTGCCCTGTTGCCGGGGACCACGATGTCCCTATCGGTTTTCTTCGAACCCCCGGCAGGCATTGGCCCTAGCGGACCCCGTCAATGCTGCTGACATCTCTTTGAAGCGCGCGTGGAACACAACGCGCCGTCGACCCGGGCTTGGTCCTTATCGGACGGCGAGCTACCCATTGCTCACCGTCCGCAAGCCCGCGCCTACGGTGGCCGGAAATCGGCTCGCGATTCCCGCCCCGGGCGTCTCCGCCTGCGGCTGTTAGGGGCGCGAGGGCGCGAAATTTGCCTCTCCCTCACGCGTTCCGTTTCCTCCTTCGCGAGCATTACCGCTTCGTAGAAGGAGTTGACGGCCTGCCATTTCCTCTCGCTCCGTACCATGGCCTGAACCAGGGCCGGACGCGAGAGATCACCGCCGCTGATCGCCTCTATGAGGACACGACGTTGCTCCGCCCAAGCCGGGCAGACCTCCACCGTATGACTGGCATACCTCACTTCACTTTACGTGGGTCAAAAACTACAAAATACAGGGTGGCAGGGACATCGACGCGAAAACTATTACCATGGATTCAGTACATGATTCTGAACCCCTCTACGTTGAAATTTTACGTCGGTTATTAAAAAAAAAAATCTGCTGTTCCATATATTTTGACCGCGTAGGGCGCACTTTTCTATAAAACAGTAGATTTCGCGTCGATGTCCCTGCCACCCTGTACACGATTTAATAACATTTTATTTTAACAAAATAATTGTATCAAACTAAAAATAAACAGTCAAGTGCGTGTCGGAACACCAATGGTTCCGTAGACGAGATGAGATGAGTATTTATGCATGGACATTATTGGTTTTATCGACAGCAAAAATAAGTTTGTAGGTATTCCAAAGTATTTTTCAAAGAAACTGAAAAGCAAAGTTATTTCTGTGGTTGTAGACTTGACGGTTACTGAAAATATCCCATATCTCGAAAACTAGGTATAGGTACCTACTTACCTCATCATCTGCCTAGCATTTTCCCAACTATGTTGGGGTCGGCTTCCAGTCTAACCGGATGCAGCTGAATACCAGTATTTTACATGGAGCGACTGCCTATCTAACCTCCACAACCCCAGTTACTGGATATTTGGATAATACGATACTCCTTGCTAAGACTGGTTGTCAGACTTTCGGTCTTCTGACGACCCGTAACGACTGTCAAAGATCCACGAGTGACAGCCGGGACCAACGACTTAACGTGCTTTCCGAGGCACGGACGGGTCTTTGTATGTAAAGATGGTAATTGATCAACGTACCAACCGCAGCAAGCGTCCTTAACCTGGTCGATCGACCCGTGCTGCTGTTTTTACTTAGACCAACCTAACTTTTTCAAAACAACTTTTCATTGAAAGCATAATAACATTTTCAGGGCACTGTTACGGCTCCCGCGGTCTTGTAGTGCTTCAGGCATGTGCTGACGCGCATATAGATGATTTCTCTGCAATTATGCGAAAGAAAAGCGCGACAGTTTGGAAAAATGTGCGGGGGAGTAGCAACAGTATCCTGAAAATGATAGCAGATAGGTTGGACGCGGCTGTGTTCAAACGATTCATCAATCTGCATGTGAGAGGTGCGGGTTGATGAATCGAAATTATAAATTATATTTTTCACTTTAACTTCTGTAACTACTAACATACTTTTTAAGCTTTTGTAACTAACACTTATGGGCCTTGGTTGTCTGTGAATAAAATATTTTATTTTTTATTAAAGCGTATAGGTATCTCACCAACTATTTTTCCTTTATTTATTTAATAGAGTTACACTTTATTTACACACACGTATTTACATGATTTAAAAATTAACAGACTTAAAATAATAATAATATGTACAAGTATATATAAAAGGGGGAGGGGGGAAATAATCATAGGGACGAATCAAAAAATTCGTCCGCATCGCTGTCAATGGGAAAAGTGGCCAAAAGGCTGGTGTTGACGCCTTGCATGTGTGCGTGCACAAGGCCTCTACACACACGCATACGGCACGGCGTGGGAGGCGACGCAGCGGTAGCAGCGGCGCGCGCGGGGTACCTGCGCAGAGTGCGCGGTGTGCGCCCCGCCATTCGAGAAAACGAGTCGACGACACCGGTCGATGTGTGTCGAATTTCTAAATTATCTATATTCTTTACTGTTTAGTAAAAGTCATTAAATATTGTCATATTACTTCGAATTTTCATTAAGAAAAAGTCCACCCATCTCGCTGCCAGTATTCGACGAGTTCTACATTTTGGTCCTTCGAGCCGGATTACGGGCGACGCAACGCAACAAGAACAAAGAAACTGTGCACGAGGCGGCCATTACGTGGACTACGCAAGCATCGACACGTGGAGTCCTGCGAAATATCATTTATTTGGAAGGAAAATAGATCATGGATGGAATTCAAGAATCATAGTGCCAACCTTTAGTGGAAACAGAGTGCTAAGTGTATCCTCATCTCATTATAAATTCCCTACTCAACATTGGGCTAACCCACGCTTCGTCATATTACGACGTGTTCTATTCGTTTCTTATAATTCCCATTGTCAGGCCTTTAGTATCTTGTTATGCCCCTATAAGCAAGGTTATTTATTGTGTTCATAAACTCATTTTATTATTTCGTGTTCACAGCTCAGTACCTACATTGTGAAAACGTGGTCGCTGTTGCCTTCCGCGGCTGAGCTACCTGGGCAGCTGGGCAGCTGAGCTAGCCACGTGGCATGTTTGTGTGCCGTGGGGCGTGTCGCACTCGCTTGCTTGCTTGCTTGGTGGTGTTTGCCCTTGTTTCATTGCACCCTCGCTGCTCCCTTGCACATACAATTTAAGTATAACCTTGCACTTTTTACTTTAAAGAATTTCGTAGCTTGTCTTGAACTTTGTAATCATGGATTACAAATCATTAATTAAAAAACGTGGAACCTTTAAAGCAAAATTAACTCAATTTAAATCATATTTAGAAATAGTAACAAGTTGTGATACTTTAAGTACCTTACAAATTAGTGAATTAAAAATAAGGTTAACAAAAATAGAGGGGTTATATCCTGAATATGATAGTATACAAAGTGACCAGACCAGACCAGTATAAAGAACGCGAAACCTACGAGATCCAGTACTATGCTGCGATTGCTGCAGCCCAGGAGCTGTTGAGTAAGCAGGAGACCTCTGCGGGCAATGGATCGGATACAGGTGCTAGTACTGTTTCTGGAAATAAAGGTGGGATAAAACTTAAACTTCCTACAATACATTTACCTACCTTTTCGGGTCAATATCACAACTGGCTTGAGTTCCATGACACGTATGTCTCATTAATACATTTAAATGACACTATTCCGAGAATTAGTAAATTCCATTATTTGCGAGCTGCTTTAAAGGATAGTGCTGCTTTAATAATAAGTTCTCTTGACTTCTCCGATGAAAATTATGATGTTGCATGGCAGCTACTATGTGACCGCTATAATAATAGACGGCTGCTAGTTTACAATCATGTTCAAGCCATCATTAATATTGAACATGGAACGCAAGAATCCTTTAAAGTTCTGCGCAACATCATTGACACAATCAATCGTAACGTAAGAGCTTTGAAAACACTTAAGTTGCCCACAGATGGTTGGGATGTGCTCATTATACACATAGTCTCAAGTAAATTGGATTCAGTGACAAGTAGGGAATGGGAAACTTACCGTAATTCATTAGATGACTTAGCCACTCTTGCTGATTTTAACAAATTTCTTAAGAATAGAGCAGATTTATTAGAAACTATTGCGGAGGTTCATAACAATGGTTCGAAAGGAAGACATAGTGGCAGTAGCAAACAAGGTGACAGTACAAATAATAAGCAAAAGACATTTACTGTCAACTCGGAGTCTTCAATCAATAACAGACCGTATAGTTGTCCATTATGTAAGGGTAACCATGCCATTTATAAATGCTCAAGTTTTAATTCGCTTTCTATTGAAGCTCGTATTCAGAAGGCAAGATCCCTTAACCTGTGCCTTAACTGCTTACGTAATGGTCATAAATCATTTAAGTGCAAGATGGGTGGCTGCAGCCATTGTCAGAAACGACACAACACCATGTTGCATTTGAATGGGCCATCCAGTACACAGGATACAAACAATGGTAGTACTGATTCTCCACCTACTTCTACACAACCTACTCCGGATACTAGTAGTGTAGTACTCTGCACAGCACAGTCAAACACACAGTTATCATCAAGCTCACAAGATAATGTGGTTCTGTCAGCCACTCATAATCCCCAATGCGTTATATTGCTGTCAACGGCTGCCATTAATATTACTGATCACAGTGGTCAGAAACACAGAGTCCGTGCATTATTAGACAATGGTAGCACATCAAGCTTCATTACAAAAAGCCTATGTGACAAACTCAAATTACCAACTTGTTCAACCTCGACATTAGTTGAAGGGTTAAATCGTCAATCTAGTTGCATATCTAAAAGATGTGATGTCGTTATATCATCACTCATTAGTTCATATTCTGAGAGCATAAATTGTTTTGTGGTTCCACACATTACTCAAGCATTACCTTGCAAACAAGTCAACCATAAAGGGCTAGATATACCCCAAAATATTACATTAGCGGATCCTTTATTCCACACACCGTCACAAGTAGACATACTGCTTGGAGCGGACTTATTTTGGAGTGTATTGTTAAATAATAATATTTCATTAGGTAAAAATAAGCCCACATTAAGTGAAACAAAGTTTGGATGGTTGATATCTGGACCCACACACTCATTACAACATAGCATTGATACAGTCCACTGCAATCATTTAAGTACACATTATGATGATCAACTTCAGGATCAATTAACCAAATTCTTTGAACTTGAAACGGTCACAGTGCACAAACCTGTATCCAAAGAGGAACAGGAATGTGGAGATAATTTCATACAAACTACTACTCGTGGAAATGATGGTCGATTCATTGTAACAATTCCATTAAAAGAATCGCCTCAACAGCTGGGTAGTTCATATGAACAAGCCTTGTCTAGGTTCATCTCATTAGAACGTAGATTCAAGCGTGACCCTTTATTCAAAAAGCAATATGCTGAATTCATTAAGGAATATATATCGTTAGGTCACATGACTGAAAATACAACTCTAGATAAGGATGAATACACATACATTATGCCACATCATGGAGTGTTACGTGAAACAAGTTTAACAACAAAATTAAGAGTTGTTTTTGATGCATCTGCAGCAACCTCATCAGGGTTATCATTCAACAATATTCAAATGGTCGGCCCTACAGTACAAAGTGACCTCATTAGTATATTAATTAGATTCCGACAGTTTAAACATGTTGTTACTGCAGATGTTGAAAAAATGTATCGAATGGTAAGGGTAATTGAAAGCCAACATATGTTACAACAGATACTATGGCGTTTTGAACCTGACGAACAGCTTAAACAGTACAAACTCAACACTGTAACTTATGGTACCGCATCTGCACCATATCTTGCAACCCGATGTCTAGTTCAGCTGGGAAAAGAATGCACTGATAAGTCCGTTTCAGATGCTATCATTAAAGGATTTTATGTTGATGATTTTATTTATGGGGACAATGATATGTCTAAGCTGATAGACATCTGCAGAGGCGTCATTAACCAACTAGAAAGCGGACAACTACATTTAAGGAAATGGAATTCAAATAATTCACACATTATACAACAACTTATAGGTGAAAATAGCAAAGATGAATTACTTAATTTAAGTAACCATGAGTATTCAAAAACGTTAGGATTACTTTGGGGTTGTAAAGAAGATGTGTTGTTATTTTCAGCAGACATTAAGCAACATGAACACATCACAAAACGCACAATCTTGTCCACCATGGCTCAAATATTTGATCCACTTGGACTCATTAACCCTTGCATATTGCAAGCTAAAATCATTCTACAAAAATTATGGACATTAAAAATTACATGGGATGAAAATGTTTCAAGTGAGATTCAAGTAGCTTGGTGTAAGTTTATTAAATCATTAGGTGACATTAGGAAAATAAGAATACCAAGACATGTCACCTGTGACTATCCTGTCATTTGTGAACTGCATGCTTTTAGCGATGCATCAACACAAGCTTACAGTGCTTGTATTTATCTACGGTCTGTGTCCCAAAATAATGAAGTCACAGTGAAATTGGTGACTGCAAAGAGCCGTGTAGCTCCACTGAAACCAATGACAGTACCACGGTTGGAATTGAGTGGAGCTCTATCAGCAGCTCGTTTAGCTGATAAGGTAAAATCTTCATTAATGGGACTTCACAGTTGCACTTACTGGTGCGACTCAACCATTGTATTAGCTTGGATTAATACTTCCAAGCCCAATCTATTAAAACCATTTGTTTATAACAGAATTCATGAACTGAAGTCTCTTACAGAACCAGGTACTTGGCGTTATGTACCTACAAAGTTGAACCCTGCTGATATAGGGTCGCGCGGCGCAGATGCTCGCAGTCTGGAATCCAATAGCTTATGGTGGTCAGGACCTGCATTTTTAACAGAACCAGAGTCGAACTGGCCTGGCCCACCAGCTACCATTAAGGAAGATGACTTGCCGGAATTCAAGGTTCAAAGTCATTTAAATGTCTCAGAGCAACAACCAGTTGAATTCATGAGCCGATTTTCCGATTTAGTAAGCTACAGCGCATTACAGCCTATATATTGAGATTTATATATAATTGTCGTTATTCACAAAACAAGCGTATAGGGTTTTTAACTTTACATGAACTTAATCGGTCTTTAATTACATTATGTAGAATTTCACAACATGAATCATTTCATCAGGAGTATAAATTATTAAAAAATAAACAACAATTATCATTAAAAAATAAATTAACTAATTTGAATCCATTCTTAGATTCTAATGATGTCATTAGAGTTGGAGGTAGGCTCTCTAATTCACATTATAGGTATGACACTAAACATCCCATATTGCTACATGCATCTAACCACATCACAGTACTTATTTTTAAATATTATCACAAATTGCTCATGCATGCTGGTCCACAATTACTGCTGTCAAACATTCGTCATAAATTTTGGGCATTAAATGGTAGAAATCTTTCTAGAAAAACAGTACATAGCTGTGTTACATGTTGTCGTTTTTCAGGCAGGATCACACAGCCAATAATGGGCAACCTTCCTGAGCAGCGACTACATGCTGATTACCCATTTATAAACACAGCAGTAGATTATGCAGGACCAGTGATGATTTTGAACCGAAAGGGTAGAGGTAGTAATTTAATTAAGGCATATATTTGCATTTTTGTTTGCTTGGCTGTTAGAGCAGTCCACATAGAGCTTGTGACAGATCTCAGCTCCGAAACCTTTATTTCTGCTCCAAACAGATTTATTGCCCGTAGAGGAAAACCTGTCAACATCTTCTCGGACAATGGTACATGTTTCGTAGGAGCATGTAATGAACTGGCTAGGTTTTTAAAATTAAATGCAAACTATTTAAGTGCACATGCTTCAAATTTATCTATAAACTTTAAATTCTCACCAGCCTATAGCCCACACTTTAATGGGTTAGCTGAGGGTGCCGTGAAATCGGTTAAACATCACTTAAAACGTATACTTGCTCTTGCAAACCTCACTTACGAGGAAATGAACACAGTACTTACTCAGATAGAGGCTATCTTGAACTCAAGGCCTCTAACTCCATTATCCTCTGATCCTTCAGACCTAGTAGCCCTCACACCGTCACATTTCCTTCTTGGACGAACATTAACTGTTTTACCCTCTCCTCCAGCACAAGATACTACAAGGTTGAGCACTTTCTCACGATATATGAGAACTCAGCAGTTGAAGACCCATTTCTGGGATAGATTTTACAAAGAATACATTACAGAACTGCAAAAACGACAGAAATGGTGCAAAGGAGGAAGAGACCTGCGACTTGGAGAGATGGTGCTGGTCAAGGATGATCGACTGCCACCAAACAGATGGCTGCTCGGGCGAATAACCAGCGTGTATCCGGGCTCCGACGGTGTGACCAGGGTAGCAGACGTGAAGACAACATCGGGCACTCTTCGGCGCGCCTTCAATCGACTGTGCCCGCTACCAGTTGAAGATCGACCTGATGTGTCTACAAGCCACAGTCCCTTGCCGAGGGGGGCAACTTGTTGACGCCTTGCATGTGTGCGTGCACAAGGCCTCTACACACACGCATACGGCACGGCGTGGGAGGCGACGCAGCGGTAGCAGCGGCGCGCGCGGGGTACCTGCGCAGAGTGCGCGGTGTGCGCCCCGCCATTCGAGAAAACGAGTCGACGACACCGGTCGATGTGTGTCGAATTTCTAAATTATCTATATTCTTTACTGTTTAGTAAAAGTCATTAAATATTGTCATATTACTTCGAATTTTCATTAAGAAAAAGTCCACCCATCTCGCTGCCAGTATTCGACGAGTTCTACAGCTGGCAACATTTCGATGTTGTATGGCAATGCTGATTCTTTGGCCAAAGAATAGGCCAGCCCTCTGGTCACGGTCAACCAACTGAAATAAAAAAAGTCATTGAAAACATCATGATAATTTTAATTTCTTACTTATGGTATCTTACAATACCCCAGACTAGTATCCAGACGCTAAACACTGCACTGAATATTTTTGAGTGTGACCTAAATTTTTGTCATATTTTCACTACGCTATAATTGTTGAGTGTTTCATAGAATTCACGTTCCCTCCTCATCTACAAAGTGTAACGTTAAATGCGCAAAACCTCAGACACCCCAACAGATTTTTAATTCAATTGACCTCTTTCAGAGAGAAAAAAAAACATTAAAAAAATTTAAAGGTTTTATGTGCTGTTTTAGTTCGTAAGATTCATATTTGCATTGAAATAAAAGCTATTATTATATTTATTATCCCGCGTATGAGAAAATTTAAACTGGTGGACAACAATTTGTGTTTGTTTACCTATTTCGGCGGTTTTTTGAAAATTTTTACCTATATTAAAAGTGGTTCAATTGATTCTGCTCGTTATTCTGATCAAACTATTTTCATGTTTTGCACATTTAATGTTACACGTTCTATACTGCCAATAATCGCCGAGTAAAACGGCTGTATTTTACGGACGGACAGACAGGCAGACCGAAATTAAGAGGGATCCATTTTCGCTATTTGGCTACGGAATCCTAAAAACGGATCAACATATTAACATAGGTGGTATATAATCCTAAAAATCAACGTTAACAATATCTAACAGACTTTGAGCTATCAAAAGTAAAAACATAACATTAATAATAAATCTATCTAAAGTAGTAGAAAGTCCCTAGGCGGAATATGAAACGAGTCTAGTAATTTTACGCACAAATTCACTGAAAAATCTAATTTACGTTCGGCCCAACGTGAAAGTACCACAAAAAGATTAATTTGCTACACAAACAAAGCCTTTGGGGACAGAGGTAGCAATTTCACTCGAGAACATATTTTAATTAGATTGGTTAGTACATTATGTAGATACCTACTACTGTAGAGTTGCCATACGTCCGGATAAAGCCGGACAGTGTTAGGCTTTTTAACCCTTGTCCGGACCAATCTGACTGCGTCCGGCCTGTCCGGCTTTTGTTAGGCTTAATAAAAATAAAAATACAGATTCTCTTTAATAGGCCAGAAATGAACGAAACAAAGAAACAGGTTAAAATCGGAAACTATTGCAATAATGTTAATTGTGGAATTTAATTTAAAACATGCAACGCGCAAAATGATTTATGATAAAATTACTAAGGAGGTTGAGCTTTTAAAGCACATTTAGTGCCAAAGAAAAATATGCAAATGAAAATGATAATACCGATTAAAACTTTCTTATAAAAATATGTGTTTTATTTGAACTTTTAAGTCAAAAATCCTTTTTTTGCTGTCCGTCCGTGGGACCCAAAAGTCCGGCTTTTTAGGGTTCCGTAGTAAACAAGGAACCCTTATAGTTTCGTCATGTCCGTCTGTCTGTCTGTCTGTCTGTCTGTCTGTCCGCGGTCTAGCTCCGAGACCCTTAGTACTAGAAAGCTGTAATTTGGCATAAGTATACATATTAATTACGCCGACAAAGTGGTAAAACAAAATTATGAAAAACATTTTTTTTTTAGGGTACCTCTCATACACGTAAAGTGGTGATGATTTTTATTTTTATTTTTTATCTCATGATGTGTGGTATCATTGGAAAGGTCCTTCAAAAATATTGTGAGTTTGTGAAAACCATTTTTGGATTCAGGGATTCGTTTGCGAAATATTAAGCTTTAAAGTGCTAATTTTTGTTAGAGTCAAGTGTCCTCCCCCCCTGCCGGCTAAATGGTTGGTTTTGGGTATATGAAAAAAATCACAACAGTAGTTTATATAACGAAATTAAAAGGAAAACTACCACAGCTAAGTAGGCTCTACAGGTTAACGAGTAATAATCGACCAACTTAACTTTGCAGTTGCAAAAACATGTTTTCCCATACATTCCGTATGGAAGAACATATTTTTCAACTACAAAGTTAAGTTTGTTTTTGGGATAAATTCATCCCAACTACGGAACCCTTCATTGTGCGTGGTACGACACGCACTTGGCCGGTTTTTTTTACGGGTAAGTCCGGTTTTCTGATTTTTAGAGATGGCAACGCTAACTGTAACTATGGTTTGTGGTAGGGCTATTTTTTCTAAAACTACCACCATTATATCTAAGTCTGTCGCCATAACAACAATGTTATTAGCATTGTTGTGTTTCGGCAGTTGGAGGTAAGATAGCCAGTTCCTCTGTGATTGAGAATTCCGGGTGAAGCTCGCTCCCACCTTCGACTTAATCATCACTTACCATCAGGTGCGAGATGCAGGCCAAGTGCTTTCCCGTTGTGGTTAAAAAAATAATAAACCGCTTTGACATTTTATCATCTTTTCATGTTTATTTTGTATGAAGTAGGTATTCTGTGTTCATTATGTGATGATCGATATGACATAAATAAAACATAGCTATTCATCCTTATTTATAACTGGTTAATCCTTAATATTATAAATGCGAAAGTAAGTTTGTTTATTACGCCTTCACGCTAAAACGGCTGAACGGATTTGGATGAAATTTGGCACATATATAGATGATGCCCTGGAAAAGAACATAGGATACTTTTTTTTTCCCACGGGATCGAGACTTATGCGGGTGAAACCGCGGGGCGCAGCTAGTAATCAATAAAAGAATCAATAATCGAGTAGGTACCTAATTTACCAATTTTGTTTTTTTTTACTACCTATGCCACAGTCATAAAAATAAGCAATCAGCATGACATCATCATCATTTCAGCCGAAAGCACCGCCACCAATCGACCAGCGTGACATGACACATGTCATTTCAATCACCGTAACATGATCAGAGTATAGTCAACAAGTTTCACATTAAATTCAATGATAGTAATAGACTTTTAATTCATTTTTTTAAATTTTTTTGTTTCCTTCCTTTGCACGTTTTCTCCTAACACATCTGACATTGGCAGAATTGTCGACATCGGCACCATTGCCATAGAGAAAAATAGAATAGATCAAAGTAGGTATACCTAACGTCATATTGAACATATATATAACAGGAGTATATTTAAACAAGTATATTCACAAGAACGCACTAAAGATGTTACAAATAGGCGGCTACATTGAGTCTAGATTCCGCACTGCTAATAGATTCATGTAATACGAACAAAAAGTAACACAACCAATCTCTATTTGTAGACTAGGTATTCTAGAACAGCTATTTTGCATTCTGATCCGAACAGGATACCTAGGATTAGAGCTTGTTCTGCACCAACTATACAGCGTCCTTTTAACGTAATTGCGATCTTGTCATCCTGTTAATTAAGGAAATAAGGTAGGTTTATTTCATGATATTCTTGTAAAGCCTGACACGCTTAGGGTTGCCAGGTCCAAAAATACAAAAGCCGGACACAGATTTATATTTATCCGGACATTTTGCCCTGAAAGGCTGACACACTGGTCTTTAAAAGAAAAAAAAACACAAAGAACGACAGAAGAACAGGCAGCTCGAAGTCTGGACTTGTGCCCGGCAATAGGCTCGCCTCCTATTACATGGGACTTAAACATAACTGGCTAAATGTGGGTGTACCTGCTACAGGGACACCTCTGCTCTACCCTTTGGGGAAACCGGGCGTGATGTTATGTTATGTAAAAAAACAAACCTTATTTGTGTATAGAATAGAATAGGTCTTTTTAGGTATTTATTACTGTTATTCATTTGAGACTTTACTCTAAATTATGAATCACATTTTGTTCTTACGTAAGTATTTGTGACTTCTTTATATTGAAAATAATTAAAACAATCAATAATCAGGCATTTTTTGGCGAGGCGGGGTTTACTAAAAGCCGGACAGGTCGGACACAATTTTAACGGACACCTGGCAACCCTAGTCTGATTTTGAGATTTATTTATCTGTGGCACATAAGTTGTGTACATAAGTTGAAGCAAAAATAAAAGTTGCGCAGTCTAAACAGTGTTTAGACGATGCAAGTAATTCGTCAAGTTCCTTCAATTTTATTGTATGCCACAAGCAAGAAAGTTGCATCGTGTAAATGGGTCTTTAGTACGAGCAGGAAAACAGTCTTAATTTTTTGTGTATGGCATCTTGCATATCTACCTAGGAGGTTTTCAGCTGCTTAACCGGACTTTCCTGTGGGTCTTCATCATCATTTCTGCAGAAAGACGTCCACTGCTGGACATAGGCCTCCCCCAAGCACCGCCACTTCGACCGATTCTGTGCTTTCCGCATCCAGCGGATTCCTGCAGCCTTCACAAGGTCATTGGTCCATCTTGTGAGAGGCCTTCCAACGTTACGTCTTCCGGTACGTGGTCGCCACTCCAAAACCTTTAAACCCCATCGGCCATCCGTTCTGCGAGCAATGTGCCCTGCCCATTGCCACTTAAGTTTGGCAATTCTTCGGGCTGTCGATTACCTTGGTTCTCCTGCGGATCTCTTCATTTCTGATTCGATCACGTAGGGAAATTCCAAGCATAGCCCTCTCCATTGCCCTTTTGGGTGACTTTTAGCCTTCTGATAAAGCCCATTGTGAGCGACCACGTTTCAGTACCATAGGTCATCACTGGCAACACGCTGTGGGTGCTTAATGATTAAAGCCCAGCCATTAAACTTATAAACTAAGCGACTACACGCTACGGGCACCCCTTGTAGGGCACGGACCTCGGCTTAGGGCGTCGCTGGGGAAGGACAGCAAGAAAGAAAAGAAAAAAAGAAAGAAAATACATTTATTTAGCACAGACAAAAAGGCACACAACACAACATAATTATAACACAAGTAAAAGATAGAAATAAAAAAGGAAACAAAAAACAGTGTGTAAAATAATAATTTAACATGAAAGTTAGTGTGCCTCGCGGCTGCGCCAAATAGGCCCAGTTCAGCAAAAATGCCAGACAACTAGTGCCTGACGCTGGTTTTCAACTGGACCTGAAATATGAGGTGACGGATGTAAATCAGTTGACAATGCAAGGGACAGGCTGGACCAGATTTAGGAAGATAGTCGTGTTTTCCTAATACATTTTGAAGAAGAATTGACTCAGGCCTATTTAATTAATAAATGTATGGTCTAAAACTAACAACAAATGACAAAATTATAATTACGATTTCAATTTGAACATAGAATGTTGACTTTGAGGACTTTTGTCTCCGGCGCTGGCCGTCATTCGAAATAACGATGAATTTCAGGAATATCAACATCTCTGATGGAAATGTTTACATTCAGGAGCTGGAGAATGCAAAGTACCTAGGCTACAGTCTTTCAAGACTCATAGTACAGACGCCAGCACTTGAAGCTACTACAATCTGTCAAATTTATTTAATAGATTTTCAACTTTATCGCTGTGGTATAAGGTTCAAAGTTGATTGGGAAAATTTGACAGTTTCGGGTAGCTTGATGTGCTGGCGTCTGTACCTACCTAGGGAAGGATAGACCGATAGCGGAATCTATCAATAAAATTATGTTAAATGTGGTTTCAATAATTGTATTTAATCATAACGGTTTTGTTATTTATTCATCTACAATTTGGTAAAATAATTACCTGATTAACTTAAACAATAACATGTTAATTTAAAGGAGACTAAGAAAAACCCATTATGTCCTGGGGTAAGGACAACATGGGTACCTAAAACAAGGTAGAAAAGTACTTCCCCACCCCTCTTGCTTGATATTCATTACTTGAACTTCAAAGTGGTAATTATGTAAACAAGTACTATCCGAATCATGAAAGCATCGAAATTATAGGTGGAAATCGAAAAAAGTGCGTAGCATTGGTGCCGATTCCCTTGTTCACAAACTAAACTAAATTTAAGTTCAGTGCATCTTTTTCTTTCTATTTCATTAAGAAAAGGACAAAGGATAAATTTTAGTTTAGTCCTGTCAAATTAATCAGCGTTTGACGTAAATTGACGTAATTTTAGTCGGCAAGTTTTTAATCACGTCTAAACTTGTATGGAGAGTGACAGTAGGGATGTTAAAAAATTATCGATTATTATTTAAATCGATTATTATTTTCTTATAATCGATTTTTTATTGCCGATTTTTATATTAATATTAATCGATTTTTAGTAAATCGATTATATAAATTACGTGTTTAAATCGATTTTCAGAAACAGCTTGTATCGATGAGACGGATGAAAAAATCTAGTAGTAAGTTTCAATTTTATAAACAGCGCCGTCTATGCGTTGGATGAAAAATCTCGAATTAAGTTCATACGTATAAGTTGATTAAATAAAAACGGCGCCATATGTAGGCATTTATTTTTTATTTGATTTATATTTTAGTTTTTGAGACAATAAGTTTGTCATTTTGTTGGGATGCTCATCATTTAATTTTTATTATAATAATAAATAAAACGTTTAATAGTACTAAAATTTGTTTCAATAATGCTATTTAATTTCCTAATTACTTACCTTGAAATTTTAAAGGAACCTTTGATTTTTAGTTTTGAATTGGTTATTTTTTTATTCATATAATTTTATTTGATTTTTTATCTGAAAAATTGTTAATATGAATCTCTTAGGTTTATTATTGGAATTTGAAAAGCATGTTTTTTAATAATACAAAAAATCGATTTTTTTGCAGAAATCGATTATTTATTTTTAATAACATCGATTTTTGACAAATCGATTAATTTTGAATAAAGAAAAATCGATTTTATTTAATCGATTATTTTCCACTAATCTCACATCCCTAAGTGACAGGCGCCGATTAATTTGACAGGACTAAACTAAAATTTATCCTCTGTCTTTTTTTTATTGAAATAGAAAGAAAAAGATGCACTGAACTTAAATTTAGTTTAGTTTGTGAACAAGGGAATCGGCACCATTGTCGTGTATATACTAACCAAATGGACTATATTATTTACGGGTCTAAAATTAAAGTTATTATTTTTTTAATTTAATTGCGCGTGCGCCTAATAGTATCGCAACCGCAAAACTATCGTCCGCGTTATATCTAACACCGGTGGACGCTTGTTTAAAAAAAATTAAAGTAATAGCATCTCTACTCATAGCTCTGGCTGTAGATTTAGTTCTCCAGAACACAAAAAAAAAACAATATTACTGGAACAGCAATATTGTGAGGTACTGCAGATTCTTCAAGAGCAGTGCAGTGCAGCAGCCCTTTTGAGTGCTCTCAAAACGGTGAAAGAAAACATCGTGAGGAAACATGTCCTATAACCAAAAATTCGAAGGTGTAACAACCCGCACTGAACCCGCGTGGTGGATTACGGCCCACTCCCTCTCACCGTAAGGAGGCCTGTGTCTCAGCAGTGGGAACATTATAGGCTAGTTATGCTTATGCCGCAGATCTTTATGTTCTAACATAACTCCGTATAGTGAAAGAAAATGATAGATTACTTAATAATTACCTATGTTGTAAAACTACTTTTTGCAAAAGTCAAGAGTTATCTAGGCCGTCCCATCCTTGATGTCCTCCCTCCGATTGACGCTCTAAGCCGAGGTTCGTACCCCACAGGGGGTGCCCTTAGCGAGCGTTCACCTAGTTTTAATTAGCATAGTTGAATAACCCCTGGCTGGATGTTTTAAGTGTAGTAGCTTAAGGCACCCACAGGACAGCCCGGTTAAGTAGTCATGATCTCAGAGGTCAACTACGAGATGCCCTAACTAAAAAAAAAACTGTTTGGTCTTGCCAACCGGCCTCCACGGATGCTTCACCACTTGATGGCATATATAAAGAGATAAACACTATTCCTTAAATATTTGAAGAATAGAGAAAATAAAATAGGTAAGTAGTTACATTGATAGTAATAATAATTATCCTATTAAAATGTTTCTCACAGTACCGTCAAATCAATCTGCCTAACCTTATCTCAACTATGTTGGGGTCGGCTTCCAGTCTAACCGGATGCAGCTGAATACCAATATATTACATGGAGCGGCTGCCTATCTGACCTCCACAACCCAGTAACTGGGTAATACGATACCCCTTGGTAATACTGCATGGTTGTCAGACTTTCGGGCTTCCGACGACCCGTAACGACTGTCAAAGATCCACGAATGACAGCCGGGACCAACGGATTAACGTGCTTTCCAAGGCACGGAGAGTCTCGGTATATTAAGATGGTCACCCATCCACAGACCAACCTCGGCAAGCTTAGCTTAACCTGATGGATCGAACCGTGCGGCTGTTATTACTTAACCACGGGCTCCTCACAGTACCGTACGCCTACATATTTATACTGAGCAATCGATTGCTAAAGGCGTGTTTGCACGAACGAACAGGAACATGGTAAACACGAACATCGAACACTTTGTTCGTATGTGACCGCTAACGAACATCAAATATTGTATTCGTCAAAAACGATCGTGGTGATCCAATTTTGTTGTTCTGTGTGGATGATGTTCGGAATAATTTGATGCAACATTGCGGACATTGGCAAATCCATGGCTACTAAAGAGGGCGGGGCTGTTAAGCTTGAACACACAACTCGAACTGTGTTCGTATGGTGTTCGTGTTCGCTTTGCTAATTTACGTCCACACGCACACATCAAGCTATACATTTCCAGCATAAACTGACCTCGCATTGTACGGAAATCTTATACAATGCGAGATCAACATAAACTGATTTTGTATAGCTTGATGTGTAGCCGTGTGTACGAGCCAAATGTTCCGTGTTCGATGTTCGTGCTCACCATGTTATTGTTTGTTCGTGCGCCTTTAGAGTAGGTAGACCTCCTTTTGTATACTCCAATACAAGATAAAGTTTAACTCAATGGTAATATTAACATTTTAAAGTGAAACTTTTATTACATCGTCTCAAACTTTTTCGTCTGTATGTTGCATGTCGCGTGATGGTCGGCCGCGGAGTAGGGATAAAGTGAAAGGCGCTCGTCAGAGCAGCCAAGGCCAATATGGCGGCGCCTATAGAAGTTTCACTTTTACCGTGGTTTCATAAAACCACACAATCCTTTTTTTCTCTCTCGTAGTTGACCTCTGAGATCATAACTACTTAACCGGGCTTTCCTATGGGTGCCTCAAGCTTCTACACTTAAAACCTCCAGCCAGGGGTTATTCAACTGTTTTAATTAAAACTAGGTGAACGCTCGCTAAGGACACCCCCTGTGGGGTACGAACCACGGCTTAGGGCGTCAACCGGAGGGAGAACATCAAGGATGGGACGGGCTGGATCAAAGTTTTGATCATGATTATTAGTCGGGGAATTTAAAGCTACGTGCTTAGCTGCAACAACTGCTGGCACCTCGTTATCGAGCAAGGGTCGAGGGGAGTATCATTTACTTGGGGACGCGGTCGCGATCGCAAAGGCGCCTCGGCGGCGAAGTCGGAATGACGGGAGGCGTCAGTTTTTGTACACTGTGCTGGTTTCCCTACTGCTCTCCTGGAGGAGGGTGATGAGTTCGTCAGGGTCGGTAAGGAGGTAATTTTAACATTTATATGAATGTAATTAGTAAGGCCACAGTACCCATAATATCATAGTTATCGGTTTCACAACTCGAGTCGCCCCTTTTGAAAATTAATAGCAAGCTGTTTAAATCCACACACTCGTGACTAAGTAAAAACAGCCGCTCGGGTTGATCTTCAAGGTTAAGCAACGCTTGCCGAGGTCAGTCCTTACATACATTACTTAAGGAGACAGCTCGGAAGGCACATTAAGCTGTTGGTCCCGGCTGTCATTTGTAGATCTTTGACAGTCGTAATAGTCAGAAGCCCGAAAGGATAGATAGGCAGCCGCAACATGTAGGTAAAATACTGGTACCTATTCAGCAACATCCAGTTAGACTCAATGGCGGCCTAAAGGGCGGAGGGGGCGGTCCACCCCGGGTGCCAAGCACCAAGGAGTGACAACGACAACTCACTCGTACAGCCAAAGAATGCACACAAAATGTCTTCGATTTTTTTAACAATTTGTGTTTTGGTCGCTTTTCGAAGTTAAAATTAATAAAATCTTTCCCATAGGTAATGAGCCAAGCCGGACTAACCAATCTTTCGATTTTATAAATTGAAAGAGACAGGGACGTCAACTTTCATAATGTGATCGAATATTTAATTAAAATAAAGTCTCGTAAGCATGTTTTAGTATTTTATTTTAAGTAGGGGTAGGTACTCAATACAATACCGGACGAGGTGCTAATATACGCCGCCACTGGTTAGACTGGAAGCCGACCCCAGCGGAGGAGAAAAGCTAGGTAGATGATGATGTTCATTATTGTTTAAATCCATTGCACAGTTTTTAAAAACTCAACTACGACAAAAAAGTCATCTAAAATGGTATAAACAAGACATCACAGACAGACAAATTAAAAATCTGGTGTCACACGTGTTAGATGAATCGAACAGATTACGTGTGACTCCAGATTTAATGTGACATCACACAGTCAGCGGACGATGAAGACGTGGGTACCTCAGTTGTCAAATTATGATGTGAAGATTAGAAGTTATGAGGAGCGGGGGGGAAGTTATTAATTGTGTTAGAATGAACCTACATACATACCGAACAAAATAATAACCCTCCTTTTCAATGGCGGATTTGCAGTCATAGACGCCCTAGGCCCCAGGCCATGTAGTAAGTTTCAGCCGCCCCTTTCTCAGCACCCATAATAAAGACTACATAATGAATTTACTTTATTGCCAACTTTTATCGAAATAGTTAACTACATATAATAAGCTGCTGATTTATAATATTTTCCGAAGTTTCAGGGTTAAATGGTTTCAAGTTATTATTGACATACGATGCGGTGCAGTGCGGCCCGCCCCATAATGTGAGCGAACGTTTAGAATATACCTACTTGGGTACTTTGAGTTATTTCTTGTTATGATTGGTGAATATTTTTTCATGACGCCCCTAATATCTGGCCGCCCTAGGCCCGGGCCTACTAGACCTTTAAAGCAAATCCGCCACTGTCTTTTTTGCTTCGACGTAGTCGGGAAAAAATAGGAAGAAAACAAAATAGCAGTAAACGGCCAAAAACAGTAAGATTTGATAGACACAGCCACAATTTTTGTTCCTAATTAAAAACGTTCTAATCTAGTCGCATCTCATCTCAGCGACAATCAATGTCAAAAATTTGTAAATACCTAAATCATTAAAGTAGTAAGTAAGTTTGGTAAGTATTTTTAAGTAAGTAAGTTGAGGTAAGTTTAGGTAAGTTTTTAGTAAGTAAGTAATTTGGTAGGTAAGTATTTTTGTCAGATTGAGACTGAGATTATACAGGGTGGCATCGACGCGAAAACTGATACCATGGATTCAGTACATGATTTAGAAACCTCCTGCGTTGAAATTTTTCGTCGGTTATTAAAAAAAAAAATCTGCTGTTCCATACATTTTGACCGCGTAGGTATTGCACATTTCTATTTTTTTTTTAATAACCGACGAAAAATTTAAATGCAGGGGTTTCAGAATCATGTACTGAATCCATAGTTTCAGTTTTTGCGTCGATGTCCCTGACACCCTGTATTGATTGCCCCTCTGCTCCTACTTGGTTGTAGTCCAATCTCAAAATGTCGTTGGCTGTGTATAAAGGATGACTATATAGCGACTGAAAAAATTAGGGTATCATAAAAGGGTGGAGAAGAAGCCTTTGGCGTAGAAATTTTGCGATTTCCTTTTCATAAAATATTTTTTACGTAAATTTATCAATAAATCTACAAAGGGAAATGCCCATTTGATAAGGAGGTTTTGGCCAAGTGACGCCCATGAAAGAAACAAGTTATAGGCATTAGGGTTAACATTATAGATAAAGAAACAACCACTATTTTTTACATAGAACTCGGTGGGTCTTTTATAAATTAAAGTTTAATAAAAAACATATTTATAGTTTTGGTACAATCCTTTCTGCAATTATAGTTCTTATTTGTATGTCTCTTGTGCCTGTTTTGCGTTGGTATAGATGATGAAAGTGCTTTCTTAATACAGATTGACCACAGTTTACACAATCATATTTGTCGATGCCCAACATTTCGTTCTTGTAGTGCAGAAGGCTGTTGTGCATTCCTTGCCAACATCCAACATTGGTCACACATCAGACCATTATCTGAAACATAATTGCATACTGTCATAAAAATCATTTATACCTATTAGCATGCTGTAGCATCAAAAGGTCTTTTATGTATAAATACATTGAATGACATCGGTCTTTGATACCATTTTTGATGATCATATAATTCATTACTTATATCACATAAAATATGTGGCAATGGTTTGAGACAAAACAAACTTCAAATATTTATTCCTATGGTTTCCGTGACACTAACCAACCGAATTATTCAATTCAAACCTAACGTAAAGTAGCTATGCAGTAAAAGTTGCTGAGTATGTACCTTGTATGTTCATAAAGTAGGTAACTTACTTGTTGTGGAGCAATCTATTGCTGAAATATAAACCGAACTTCCACATTGCTTAAGGTAAATCTTTTAAGTCTTCGTGTATGCACGCCACAGTTGACACTGAGATGGCTCCGTGGTAAGCTGGTAAGTTCGTGTAATTCAGGTTCCATATTCGTGTCAGGTCCTTGGCGAGAAACAGGTACGGTATCCATTGGCAAGCTGGTGTCGTCGTGGGAGGCGGGTACAGAATCCAATGTAAAGCCAAGGTCGTCATCGGAAGCGGTTACAGGGTCCATAATCGTAATCAAAGTTGTCGAAAAATAAAATAGAAATACGTAGTTGAAAAAATACAGCACCAAACAAAATGTGAAATATTAATGTCAATCAGTTGTCAATTACGATTATTATTGACGTAGGGATGCGATATGACATCGATTTTTCGAAAAATCTATATTAAAAAACAAACTGGAAATACGGAATCGGTTCAATACATCGTATTTAAAATGAAATAACATTTTTTTTTGTCTCTAAATAAAATAACAAAAGAGGTTACAACTGACGCTGACGAGACGCTGGGACAGTTACATAGACCAGATGCTGCACAGCCTAAATGGAGCTTCTCGGCTGGTTGGCCTCGGCATGAATTTGGACAAGACGAAAGTCATGTATGTACAATTCGCATGTCTTGCCAAATGTAATCCACATCAAAGGGTCGCCAACGTCTACTAAGGGCAACTCATCCAGCTCGGTAGGCACAACTTTGAGAAAGAAGCCGACAGAAAAGATCCAGCTCGTTTGGGCAGCGTTTGGAAAAATTCGTCAAGTCTTGTCGTCGCCAATCGCGCAGTAGTATTTGAAGACTAGGGTCTTCAACCAGTGCGTCCTGTCCGTTATGACATACGGTGCCGAAACGTGGACACTGGCAGTCGGGCTAGTCCACAAATTCAAGGTTGCTCAGCACGCTATGGAGCGGGCTATGCTCGAAGTTTCTTTGAAGGTTAAGATCAGAAATGAAGTTATCCGGAAAAGAACCGGAGTTATCGACATAGCCTGCAGAGTAAGCAAGCTGAAGTGACAGTGGGCCGGTCATATTCGTCGAAGGACTAATGGCCAGTGAAGCAGACGAGTTCTAGAGTGGAAACTGCGTATCAGTAAGCGTAGTGTGGGACGCCCCTCAGCTAGATGGAACAACGGCCATAAAAAGTTGGCTGGGACGCACTGGATGCGGAAGGCGGAGGACAGGGTGTTGTGGCGCAGCCTGGGAGAGGCCTATGTCCAGCAGTAGACTGCGATAGGCTGAGTTGATTGTAACAACTACATAATAAAAAATCGATTTTCCAAAAATATATTTTTGATAACCGGTTTTGAGTGTATCGATTTTTTTCAGTAAAAGTTGCATCCCTACTTTGACAGGATTGACCAACAATCAGAAGTGTTAGATAAGGAAATAAACGATTGAGTGTCTTGATTAAATCGGCTTTTTATTCCGGAGGTTTCGTTACAAATAAGTAACAGCAATATTTAAGTAACTAAATGAGTATTTTTTTGGTATTTACCACATTGCTGGGCAAACCATGGCCAAAAATAGGCGTTTCCCTTTGGAGTAAATTTTTCATAATAAAAACAAACGGAAATTATCTAAATTCAAATAATTAAATCTACTCTATGCGCGGAAATTTAAATTCAAACAACCACATCACTAAATCAAATAAAAAAAATCGAGCGGCCATTCTTGTTTATATCTTTGGTAAATTTAGAAAAGCCAGGGATTAGGTAATAAAAAATAAAAATAAAATTATTTCACTAAAACTCAGGTATAGGTATGCCAAATAAGTACACAGATGTTTTAGGAACACGCATTCAATGCATGCACCTTAAGATGCACCATATTCTATAAGAAAATATAACCTACTTTAAAAAAAGTATAGAATTCTGCAGCATTACAAAATAATCTCATAATAGGTATTATTTAATCATGATCTATAAATAATTATACAGACAATAACATTATTGTTATTAATGGGAGGAATGTGGTGAATTAGCGATCAATAGAAACTTGAGATTGTATATCGGCGCATTTCAATATAATATGCTTTTAATAGGTACTAATTAGATACTTACTCAATTGCTCACAATGGCCCTCATTAGAAGGCTGAAAATCACTAAAAGACTATGCTTGGAGTTTCCCTGCATGATCGAGAAATGAAGAGCTCTCAGGATAACCAAGGTAATCGACATAGCCCGAAGAATTTCCGAACTTAGTGGCAGTGGGCAGGGAACATTGGTCACTGAGAAGACGGCCGATGGAGCTGAAAGGTTTTGGAGTGGTGTCCGCGTAACGAAAGGCACAGTGTTGGAATGCTTCCCACAAGGTTATCCGATGACCTTGTGAAGGCCCCGGACATCCACCGGAGGCTAGAAGCACAGGACCGACCGGTCGATATGGCGACGCTTGCGGGAAGCCTACGTCCAACTATGGACGTCTTTCGGCTGAAACGATGACTAACTCAATATTTTATTGACTACCACAGTCGTTTTAGGTAGTAAAACGGACCCAAAAACCAAAAAAAAAAAACAGTGGCACTCCGGGAGTGCCGACAGAAGTGAAAACTTGAAAAAATATCGGCACCGCGGTAATCAACGCGTTGATGTCTTTTACTCCACGGTGTCGGTAAATTCCGTTACAATGTCGCGAAATCAATGGCTTAGCTAGTCCCATCTCAAAAATGCCCAACGCGCCTAAAGAAGTTTTCAGTTCAAAAAAGTACGTATCTACATTATGATTTCGTAGCAATTATTTTTGTACCATTATTATTTAGGTAGGTACTTAGTTCCTGTTTCCTATCTATCCCTAATCCTAACTTTCTGATTTATACTTATTGTAAATTCGAAAGTCAGTTTGTTTGTTACGTTTTCACGCTAAAACACACAAATAGACCATGACCTGGATAAGGACATAGGCTACTATACAGGAATCCCTTCTTTTCGCATAATGTTCTTTGTCCTAATATACTTCGGCATAACGATTTTGGCACAATTTGTTTTGGCATAATAATACTTCGGCATAATTTTTTTAGGCATACATTTTATGTTGGCATAATCATCTTAAAGACTAATTTGTTTTGGCATAAATTTGATTCGCATAACGTTACTAGGCCTAATGACTATTAGCATAATTATATTTAGGCATACAATTAACTGAAATAACGAAAATAAATTTGAGTTAATTTTATGTATTTATTTTAGATTTTCATGCAAATGATTTATTATATATTACATTATGTTACTTAACTATGTATTTTTATTTTAGGTGAATATTTTTAGCAACTGCTTGTAAATATGCAAGTTTCGAAGTATATTTATCTTTTTTAGGGTTCCGTAGTAAACAAGGAACCCTTATAGTTTCGTCATGTCCGTCTGTCTGTCTGTCTGTCTGTCCGCGGTCTAGCTCCGAGACCCTTAGTACTAGAAAGCTGTAATTTGGCACAGATATACATATTAATTACGCCGACAAAGTGGTAAAACAAAATTATGAAAAACATTTTTTTTTAGGGTACCTCTCATACACGTAAAGTGGTGATGTTTATTTTTTTATTTTTTTACCCCATGGTAAGGGGTATCATTGGAAAGATCCTTCAAAAATATTGAGAGTTTGTGAAAACCATTTTTGGATTCAGGGATTCGTTTGCGAAATATTAAGCTTTAAAGTGCTAATTTTTGTTAGAGTCAAGTGTGTCCCCCCCCTGCCGGCTAAATGGTTAGTTTTGGGTGTGTGAAAAAAATCACAACAGTAGTTTATATAACGAAATTAAAAGGAAAACTATCACAGCTAAGTAGGCTCTACAGGTTAACGAGTAATAATCGACCAACTTAACTTTGCAGTTGCAAAAACATGTTTTCCCATACATTCCGTATGGCAGAAACTATTTTTCAACTACAAAGTTGAGTTTGTTTTTGGGATAAATTCAACCCAACTACGGAACCCTTCATTGTGCGTGGTCCGACACGCACTTGACCGGTTTTTACTAATAATTTTAGTAAAATAAAAGTATTGTCTTAAAAAATCATTATGTTGTGCTACAAAAGTTAATGACAGAACCGAATCGCTGCAAAACAGACTCCACGTAGTCTTGTCTGTCTTACCCCTAGGGTGTAATTCAAAATCGCGTAGGCGCGTAGGGGCGAGGCGGCCCGCGGGCTGAGGACCAGGCGGCTGGGAGGAAACCGCGAACCGGAACTGGTGAGCGAAAGCCGTCTGCGACGATTAGCACGCGTGGGGCCGCCGGAGGCCCGCAGCGCCGGAGCCGTGACAGAAACCATGCCTGCTGCATGCTTGCTTGCATGCTGTATGCTTGCTTGCATGCTGCATGCTTGCTTGCATGCCTGGTGTATATGTTTTAATATCATTATGCGTAAATAAATTTATACTTGTGAATGTTATCCTTAATAAAGTTATGCTTTAGAATGTTATGCTTAATAAAGTTATGCTTTAGAATGTTATGCTTAATAAATGTATACTTTAGAATATTATGCTTAATCATTATTATGGTTAGAGAAATTATACTTAAAAAAATTATGCGTAAGCTGTTATGCGTAATTATAGTATGCGAAAAAATAATTATGCCAAACAAAATTATGCTAAGTTATATTAGGTCTTAAAATTTTATGCAAATGGATAGGGAACCTACTATACATCCTGGATCGCAGACGAAGTCGCGGGCAACAGCTAGTTTCTAATATATTGACGTCATTCTCAAACTGAAAGTATTTATTTCAATTAAACCATTTACACTTTTGAATTGTCAAAGAGTCGGTCAGTTAGTCAGAAAGTTGAAGCTAATTGCCCATTCCAAAACGTAGAAACGTAGATCTCTATGGAGAAGAACGGGCAAGAAACTCCAAGGACACTATTTTAAATATAGATATTACAAAATCCTGGGTACATTATTCTTGTTGCTTCTATATGTGAGAACAATGTACAAAAAATAATAATCGAAAGCAATTGAAAATATAAGATTTAAAAAAAAAAATCTAATTGATGGCTCTTGTCAGTCAAACCGTAGTATTAATTATCTGTGGCCAAACTTACAAAATTGCCGCAATTAAGCAAGGAACATCACGGCCTAAAAAAGCCTAAAAACGCCTAAAGGCCTAGATTTATACAAAAGCTGAGAATGATGACAACCGAATCTCATTTATGTGACTGATTGTTTTAGTCAAATGAATTATCGAGCAAACATTACAAAGTTAATGTCTTCAAATGAACGAAATTAAAATCATTAGTTCGCCTGCCAAACTCATTTTCGAATTTCGAAGCTCATTTTTACAATGGCTGCCCTTGTTGGTAACTTATCGTGATTGCAGAATCCATTAACCGCAGGCCTCGAGGAATACTCACTGAAACTCTAACGTTATTCAGCGCTGAAAGATTAGGAATACTTACAAAGTTTCAGCACCTTTTCAGATAACAAAGCAATTTTTTAACCTTTGATTAGACCCCTAAATCTAATAAAAGCCTTGAAGTTGACTTTGTATTTCTATGTAGTAGTGATGCAACGAATACGAATACGAATATTCGTATTCGCCGAATAGTAGACATTTACCGAATATTCGTATTCGGCGAATACTAATACGAATACTAATACGAATATTTAAAAATTAATATTTTTGTACGCAAATCTAATTACTGGCAGACTTGGAAAACGCGCGTCGTCGGCACGTAAAAATACGACGTGTGCAAGGGCCTTAACCGCAACGACGACGCGACGGGGGACTCCCCGGCCATAGTTTATACAGTGCCACGGCCCGGGAGTTTTCCTATCAATACGAACCATGGACTGATTGATTCATTAATTCCTTTCATTTCATTTGTCAGTCGAAAGCACAAGTCAAGCAAGAGAGTATTGTTTTATTTATTTTCTGAGGTTGCTGCGAAGTGAAAGGAGTTGAAGTTGAATAGAAAATGTCTTCTCGTAAACGAGATCAAAGTGACATATGGAAACACTTCGATAAATTACCAAATAAGTAGTTATATGGTCTGTATTTCTTTTGTATGAACAAAAGGTAGGATAGTAAGTCCTAAGTAACTTAGACGAACGTTAGTAATAGCTGCGTCTATGTAGTACTAGACTATTAGTCTTTTATTACCATGGCGAGATATTCGTATTCGTATTCGCCGAATAGTAGGTTTGATATTCGTATTCGTATTCGTAAAAGTAGTATTCGTTGCATCACTACTATGTAGATTATAGATAGATTAAAAATACCTGAAGTAGGTACTACCCGAAAATAAATATTATGAAAAGACCAGAGACAATTTCAAATTTGGAACGACAAAAAATGTTCCTAACAGGCGCCAAAGACAAATAATAGAATAGTGCTAAAAAGGAGATAATATGATTTTGCTTACAGCCTTGATCTGAATTGCAACAGCCTTGAACTATATATCCTAATAAAGCGTTCATGAGTATCTACTATCTCAATATGATATCATCGTGCCATTGCATGGGTCGGGTAACACGTGGCGCGTTTCTCTGTGGCGTGATGATGATACGCTCTTGTTGTTTTCACTATTACAATGTCCACAAATGTCCACAACATCGTGGTTTCAATTCCTTGAAACACGTAGATTACTTATACCGGATAGAATTTACTTCCTTATGTCTTGACATAAAAAAAACGTATGTTTTTAAAACATGTAGGCAGGAGTTCAGACTAAAAGCGTTTATCCTAAAAGTTGGCAACGTCGCAAATAGTTGTCAAATATTTACTTGTTTTGATTATTTAGGCAATATTACTGTATGGAAATATGAAATGTGGTTAACCAGCGAACTAAAATATTGATTATGAAATGCAATAATTAATATCGTAATATTTAGTTTTAGATGTAAAAAAGTATTTGGAAACTTTCCAAATGCCTTTTTTACACCTAAAACGGTTACAACATCAAATTCAGTGTTTTATTTGCAATTAATTATTTAATATGTTAGTTCTCTAGTTAGCCACATACTTCCATACAGTAATATTGCCAAATTAATCAAAATAGCGAAATGTTTGAAATCTATTTGCGACGTTGCCCACTTTGAGAATAAACGCCCTTAACTTGAAAATAAATTTATCTTCGTTTAAAAAAATAGTTATGAAAATACACTTCTTAGTTTTAACTCTAGCTTGTTCATCATAATCTCTGTCAAAACCTTTCAAATTTCGAGATCATTATGTATTTTTTTTAGAAACAAGTTCTAAAGATAACTTTAAAATAACCACAAATAAAGCTGCATTCAGACAACATGCAACTTTATTGAAATTCCAAATCTCATTAAAAAAAATTTGGCTATTGTGCTTTTGTGCGGTACTGTTTTAAATCGTATTTTTTATTATTCTACATGGCATTTTGATAATTTTTCATGGTATTTTACCTAATTAATGTTTTCAGTAAAAAAAAATTATAAAAATTAATAAATTGGAAAATTATGCATATGTACATGCTTAGTTCGTTTTGTTTATTATTCTTGGGAGCGACTCAGATTAAGAATTTAAGACATAGGCATCTAGTTTAGAAGACAGGGTTCATAATCACAGAAAATAATTCTGTGTGAAAATTATTTTAGCCTATATTTAGTACATCTTATCACTTAAAACTGTTTTGTATGGCTTTTGTATAAATAAAATTTTATAACTGGTAACGTCTATACAGGAAGATGGAGTAATGAAAACTGTAACAGAAAAATTTCTCGAAGCTTACTTCCAGACAGCACGGCACCCACATGACGGCACCGCACAGTTTACAATTCGTCAGAAACCTATATCGATTCTCAGATCAGTCGGGTTACGTTAACAAACGATAGTTTTGAAAATAATAAATTCTTCAAAAAGATGCGCGGTAACTCAACAAAGTTAACACTTCAGTTTACTGCAACAGAAACTTTTCTCGAAGCCTACTTCCAGACAGCACGGCACCGCACAGTTTACAATTCATCAGAAACCTTTATCGATTCTCAGATCAGGCAGCTTACGTTAATAAGCGATTGTTTTGAAAATAATCAATTCTTCAGAAAGATGCGCAATAACTCAACAAAGTTAACACTTCAGTTTACCGACTTCGTAACATCCCTATTCTGAAACCATAGAGTTAAAAATGGCGCGTTATTTTCAGTTCCTTTTTTAAATAGACTGAACACGGAAATGTTGAATGAACTTACGATTCCCTGCTTGCGTGACTCATAGTGGAGTATCGAGTGACGGATTCCCATAACTAGGCATTGGTAATGGTAATGACCAGCACGTGGACGTCAACATTACATATACTCTACTGCTCCTGAAAAAGTTCAATAAGTGCGTAATATTGCATTGTACACAAACTACACAATCGGTTCGTATGACAGTCATTAATGCAAAACAAGTGCTTGGTTTCTGGGTTATTATGGCCTGTTATGATTTTATTTGGTGTGAATCATGAGTATAATATATCATCAACACAAGAAATAAATATGTTTGGAAACTGAATGGATTAATTTCAGTGAGCATAAAAGTAAAAATCTTTTAGATGCCAAAATAAATACCAGGCTCGGCCCAGCCAAGAAACAAACAATAGAGTTTGCGTTTGTCTTTGGCCAATTGATTTCTCATTGTTAGTGCAGCAAATTAGGTTTTAGAGTCCGCGCCACCACTAAAGTCCGGCGGAAAATTGTGGAACTACATTTTTTTAATGCAATTTGATGCAATTGCATAGACACTAGCGCCACGTCTATCGGACTTAAATGGTGGCGCGCAGTGGCGGAGCAAGATCAAAATTTGATGTGGGCGAGGTACATTTCGCGAGGTCCTCTGGTGCAGCAAGAAGACGAAAAAAAAAAAAACAGTTGAACAGTTGTCAAATTTTTAGTTATGTATAAGTCGAGTGATAGGATAGGCCGTTCAAAAATATTAAGCTTTAACAAGTTTAGTGTCGGGAACCCTCCTGGAGAGCGCATGTCAATATATTTATCGTTTTAGGACGAGTAAAATTTTTTCGACGCGTTCACGTCTTTTATGTAAGTAATGAATAAACCTTCGAGGTGCGAGGCCCCTCGGACCGCGAGGCCGTAGGCGGTGGCCCACGTCGCCCACGCCTTACGCCGCCTCTGGTGGCGCGGACTCTACTATCTATGTTAATGGCGAGTGTTAGCGTCCAAGGGCTTGAAGACATATCGGTCGTCCCGCGGCGAAATGGGCGGACGAATTGTTACTATCGCGGGTAGAGCCTGGATGAGCCTGGCACAGGAGCGTGGGGATTGGCACATGAGAAACCTAAGCTCAGCAGTGTCTGTGAAGTCGGGCTGAGGATGATGATGAAGATTTTCTATTTTAATCATCAAGCAATAGTCCAGAGGGGCTTGTGGCTAATAACAGCCACACGGGTCTATCCATCAGGTTAAGCTTCAGGTTGGTCCGTGGATAGGGACCACCTTTACTTACCAAGACCGCTCTGTACCTCGGAAAGCACGTTGGTCCCGGCTGTCATTCGTGGATCTTTGGCAGTCGTTACAGGTCATCAGAAGCCCGAAAGTCTGACTGGTTGTCAGACTTTCAGGCTTCTGACCTCTTACCAAGGGGTTTCGTATACCTGGTAACTGGGTTGTGGAGGTCAGATAGGCAGTCGTTCCATGTAAATTATTGGTATTCAGCTGCATCCGGTTAGACTGAAAGCCGTCCCTTACATAGTTGGGAAAAGGCTAGGCAGATGATGATGAAACAACAGTCCCGTAAGAACAGGAAAGATTTCCGCAATTTTTCAGAATAAGCATAAAAATATACGGTTTGCGGTTGATGGTGCTACTCTTCACATTTTATAATGAACCAAAAACGTTTCACCTTCCTACTTCTATAATAGAATAGGTACCTAAACAACGTATGATGATAACAATAACATGCGCTCTAAAAACCGCAAATGAGCAAACGCAGCTACAAAGCACGTATGGGAAATACGGGACATCAATTAGCTTACTAGTGCACGATATCTTAAAAAATCATAGAAACTCAAATTACGCCACAAGAAAATAAATAGGTATAAAATATAAATACAATGGTCATTGTAAACAATGTCTCGATATCATCGGCTCTTATTTCATAGATCAATCAATATTTCCAATAATATCGATAAACACGTCAAAATGGCCGACTCAGCTGTTACATAATCTACAATTGTGTACAATTTTGGCGCGGAAATGATCTATTTTTCTCACTATGTAATTTCTACGTAATAATACAATATTATAATGTTTTTTCTTGTTTGATAACAATAGTCAGCATCAGCATCCGTAGCTACCTAGAACAAACAAAATCAGCGTTATTAGGTAAATATTTACTTATTAGAAACTGCGTCTATAAAACTAGGCAAGGTCGTCGAGAGAATTGCATCGTATTAATTATTATAGTGCGCGCCACGAAAGAAAGCCCTTTGACGTAGCGCTAGTGTCTATGCCATTGCATCACATTGCATTAAAAAAATTAGTTCCACAATTTTCCGCGGGCCTTCCTTCGTGGCACGCACTGTAAATCATTGACTCATTGAGGTAGATAGATCAAAACAAGTAAAATCTATGTCATATACAAGGCTGTATATAAAAAAACATTGCAATATACCTACAATTTACGCTGGAGAAAATTGAATAATAATTCTTTTTCAAATAATAAATGCTCGTAAATTAAAAAGAATAAAAGCTCTATGATTAATGTACAAATATTTATTGGAAAGCTGATTATGAGCCATGCACCGGGTCAAACCCACATACGACACTACCAACGGTACCGTAACATAATACTTACAAAAAAAGTTGAAAACGACACAACATTATTGGTAGGTAGTAAAGATGGATAGTCTGCATCATAAAGATATAATCAATGGTCTGCATGTTCCTCTCGCTTAAAACGATATCCTGTAAATAAAACACCAAAAATGAAATGGTTAAAGTATTTTCAAGTCTTATTCCATCGATCGATGTAAAAAGGTCTTCCGTTACTCCATTAGGCGCCAAAACAAACCTCATTTTCAATTTACAAGTCTGCTGACCCCAATTCCGCAACATTATTTTTGAACTAGAGTTGACGTGACCGCCATTTTTTTTACTTTTGTTCTCGAACAAGCTTTCACCGAGGCAAAGGAGATGTGACTGTGAGTCTAACGGTCCGACCTACTTACACAAGGATCACAGTTAAAAGAAACTGCTCGGTGTAAATGAGCTACGAAATTAATTTACCGTTGGTCCTTGCATGATTGTATTCCAACATTATTTTATAGGTGGGTATGTACTAAGTTGGAGAAGTTTGAGTAAAACTGCGTTTGCACTGGCCTCAGACCAACAAAAAAGGTAATGATGAATCTAAACCACTAGTAGGTACCTATCTAGTCACAGTAGGTATAATAAACTTTATTATACTGTGACTAGGTACGTATTACGGTAACTCGGCAAAAATTGAATGACGACTTTTATAATTTTCCTGTTTTCTCTTTGTAGCCAATATTAATCATTAAGTAATACATTGCCTACAATTATGTGTTATTTCCCAACCTGTTATATAATGTTTATTACGAAAAACTGATTCGGTCAGTTGCCATAAACATGGCAAGGCTTTTTCTGCGAAAAATGTTGCATATTTTCCGTACGGGAACTGAAATAAATTCGTACAGCAGTCATTCACACTCGCTGTTCCGCTGCGTTACAGCAGCTTCACTCAAAGTGAGGTCTACACTTGCGGTTGTTTTGTATATTAGTTAACATTATCAATAAGCTGACGTTAAAATATGTTCATGAATAATATAAAGACATAAAAAAAAACGAAAATTAAAAAACTTCAAGTATCTCTTTGTACTTTGATCATATTTTTTTTTTGTATTTTTTTAACTACTTTAAAAAGTACTGTAATAGATATATCTATAGTAGGTAACTCCGGGCCTTTACCTACAGCCAGACCATGCTGGTCCATATACTATGATGTGTGGGTCAGAGAGTACATTAAAATTGTTTACAGGTCAGACACTGGCCGGAAATGCGAGCCTAGCACTTATGCTTCGGCAACGACTTCCGACAGTCCTAAACTCCTAACACAAAACAAGATATTTACGTCTCATGTTTGTAGTTAAGGGTCAGTTATGACTGGCTATGATAAGAATATATAAATACACGATAAAATTTTGTCTATCTTCGGTAAATCCGCTTGATAAAATGTGGTAAGTAATTAATTCGTAATATAGAGTATTCGTTCGTATGCAGCTTTTAGACATAGCACAAAATCTCGACCGGATTCTCAAGAGAAACGGGTCGAGATTTTGTTAAGTGTGCGTGCGGCGACGCATAGATACTATGGCCCCACATATACAAGCCGCGCGCGGTGCGTTTGTATGAAGATAACTTACTACCTCTCTTTATACTATGTTTTAGGGGTGTCAATTCAAATAATAAGAAAGTTATAGTGTCGTTTCTCTATGTATTTTACTGTGTGTAGGTACATAAATAATAAAATAAAATGAAGCTGCAATTTTTCAGTCAGAAGATGTCAACTGCATTTTATTTTTGCTTCACCGCTGTCCTAATGCTAGAATATTAGGTACATCTCCTGTTCAACATGGGTTACATGGGCCGTCTTTTAAAATGACTGTCTCCCTGCTTTATTCCTAATACAGACTTTTTAAACGACTATCTTATTAAATGGCTGACTTGCTTTAAATCCCAATACATACATAAACTCACGCCTTCTTCCCATGGGGATGGGGGTAGGCAGAAACTACAGAATGCCACCTGCTACGATCCTTACATACTCCTTTTGCCTCGTCTACGTGGTCATACACGCACGCCGGTTGCGAGTACTACGCACCTGGCCTTTCTGAAGATCATCACCAATAAGGTCAGTATAAGTCCTCCTAGGGCGTCCCCGACCGGCCTTTAATACCAATATTTACATTTTATAAATCTGAAATAAGCAAAGTCAGTGCATATAATTATGACAAGGCTTTGTTGCTTTACAGGTCTGACGATATGTGGCCTATGTGGGTCAAGTACATAGTCACCTAGGCACATATTTATACAGTAATTTGAGTAACAAGAATGAGTTGCTAACATAGATAAAAATACTACCTACTCCATAGATAATACTTTATCTGAGGAAATTACTATGATCTGAGCAATCCCGGTTGACATAGCCGAGATGACGGGCCTGGTCCTTATCATACGGCGAGCTACCCATTGCTCACCGTCCGGGGCGTCCGCAAGCCCGCGCCTACGGTGGCCGGAAATCGGCCTGCGATTCTAGGCGTGAGGGCGCGAATTTTGCCTCTCCCTCACGCGTTTCGCCTCCTCCTTCGCGAGCATTACTGCTTCGCAGAAGGAGGTGACAGCCTCCCATTTCCTCTCGCTCCATACCATGGGCCTGAACCAGGGCCGGACGCGAGAATACAAGTGCGAGTGAAGTGAGCTAGAAAATTGGAACATCCTGTGACTGATAGGCTAGAATGAATGAATGCAAGAGCTTGAAAATTTAGTAATTATTTAGTCATTTTAATTTATTTTATTAGGTATTATTATTTATTTTATAAATACATTACGGGCCTCTTATGAATAAGAATTAGTGGTTTTGGATATTTTACAAAAAAAAATAAACATAGGGGTCCCCTGTAGCTTGGGGGGTATCATTGATACGACTGATACGGCGGTAGACAATCATTACTTGTAAGAAAGACCTAGCTTCTTCCCGCGGCTTCGCTGGCGTGGATGTCGGAAAATATCCCACGCGAACGTACTACCGGGATTAAAAGTGTAAACCCTATGTTAATCCAGATTATAAACGATCTGTGTGCCAATTTTCATCCAAATCCGTTCAGTCGTTCTTGCGCCATCGCCAGTCCGGAACATACATCCAGACAAACGCACAAAAATTGTAAAAACTATAATTTCGGCATCAGAATCGTTCTCACGCCTCGTAGCAGTTACTTTTTTCCAAATATATTCAATGTACTACAGTTTTGACTTCATTACTATTTTTTTTTTTTTCATCATCTATTTATGGCATCCATGTGGCAAGCAAGGGTTGTATTCAAGAAATAATTGAACGAAAATTAAGGAGCGAGTAGGTACTCGCTCCTTAATTTTCGTTTGATGAAGATTGGAATGCAGCAGAGGTTTTCTGAGGCTGAAAATTTAATTCCAAATTGTAGCGATAACACTCTTTCATATTTCGTCAGACCCCGTTTTTGCATTCCTTCAGCCAAGGATTTAGGCAGTATCGTGTCAAGATTTTTTTTTTAGGTCGAGCATCTCGTAATTGACCTCTGAGATCATGACTACTTAACCGGGTTTTCCTGTGGGTGCCTTAAGCTACTACACTTAAAACCTCCAGCCAGGGGTTATTCAACTATGCTAATTAAAACTAGGTGAACGCTCGCTAAGGGCACCCCCTGTGGGTATGAACCTCGGTTTAGGGCGTCAACCGGAGGGAGGACATCAAGGATGGGACAGGCTGGATCAAAGTTTTGATCATGATTATTAGTCGGGGAATTTAAAGCTACATGCTTAGCTGCAACAACTGCTGGCACCTCGTTATCGAGCAAGGGTCGGGGGGGGAGTATCATTTACTCAGGGACGCGGTTGCGATCGCAAAGGACCTCGGCGGTGAGGTCGGAATGACGGGAGGCGTCAGTTTTTGTACACTGTGCTGGTTTCCCTACTGCTCTCCTGGAGGAAGGTAATGGGGTCGTCAGGGTCGGTAAGGGTGTCAAGAAAAGTTTTGCATCTTCCGTTCCTCAATCTACATCGATAATACGCCAACATTGGCCATACAGATAGCCAACCTATTGACATTCTATCATATCTAATTATCACGTAGAACAAAAGCCTACATGACAAAGATACCGTTTACTTTCCATAAAACTCCTAGGTCATCATTCGTTCATTCAACTTTTTTTTCTCATTACTGACTCACTGGCCACTATGCAAACTTGTAGATGCCGCTATTTTCGTAATGGGTAACTTTGTTTGTTACTATATCATGTGAATCTAGCTGAAGGAATTTGCTGAAATGCGTTTCCTGTGAGCGTTACGCAGCGGATGTCACATAGGCCCCGTGCGACCAAAAGATAGTTAATAAAAGTATGGAACCTTTATTTCAGTCATGAAAGATTCTATTAAAAAACTTTTTACAAAGAAAAAACAACCGACTTCCAAAAAAAAACACTACAAAGTGAAAAATAACTTTCAATTTCGGAAGTCGTTATCTTTGGTTTTGAATTTTAGTTTTTTGCCACCGACTTCCAAAATTAAAGTTATTTATCATTTCGTAGTGTTTTTTTTTGGAAGTAGGTTGTTATTTTTTGTGAAAAGTAATTTTTTTAAGAATTTTCCACGGTCCACAATTGACGAACATTTTGATGAACACACATAAAATAAAAAACATACATAAAGTCGAACGTATAGAAAAGACTTCCTTTTTGGAAGTCGGTTAAAAATTAACTTTTCTTCAAATATTATTTAGGTGCCATATAATAACGTATGGCGACAATGGGTTCCGTTCCGGCTTTGAAAATTACCTACTTATGGCTCATTTGCTAACTACGACTAATAATTATACAAAACCTCACATTTTCTATCAAAACACGGGACAAAATTAAAAACTTACACTCTTCGAGTTTACAATTAGGCCAATATAAAAATTAAAAAAAAACCTTTCGCAGATCCAGGACACAAACTGCAATGTTACGATTAATCAATCGAAACCTATCTAATCAGTATCGGACATTTTTATAAATTGGCACTAAAAATGCAATCACATCAAAGTGAAACTGGTTTATTAAATTAAACAGAACTCTCTAAAGTCATGACTGATAAGTGATAACGTTAAATATTTGAGGATCAAACGGAACTCTCTATCAGTAATTAATCTAAATAGGTGAGCGTGTATCTCTCTGGGAATGCCGTGTCAACATTGCCGTATCAAGAATGTAGGGCAATGGCAGACGGACATCGGGCCAGGAAACTGGCCAGTCTGCAGATGCTGCCGAATTCTTAAAAGTAAAACATGATTTTATAATATTGCAACATTGATATAGAAAATTACATCTGTAGTTGCCGTTATTTTTAACTGTGAATGTTCGATAATCGAAAGTGATGATAATGAATCAGCACTTGTAGATAGAGAATCTACATAATATCAAGGCAATAATTATATTAAACAATTTTTTAAACAGCTGATGTTTGAAATATCACTCGCAAGCGTTTTGATTTGCTGAGCTTGGGTATTTTTTCATTTCCGAATTTAGAAGGCTGGTAATTTTGGCTAATTCTGAAATTGAACCCTTGGTATAAGATTTTACAAAAACTAGCAACCTTGAGTTACCTATCAAATAATTTCCATTTTTTACCGACTACTTCTTCAGTACTGCTTACTATAATTACATGGACTTTCAAAATTCATTGTTCTTAGCGGGGTATTTTGACAAAATTCTAGAATGAGTTTAAATTCGGTTCGGAAACTCATGGGTTCGAATGAGACCATAAACAAGTCAGTTCACGGCGGCAGCGGAAACATTTCCGAGATTTTTTTGTTGTCACTATCGAAAACAAAAGAGGTCAGTATAACAAAGCAGGCGCAACTTCTTCATTGGAATAATGACTGTAAGCAATAAGCATAGTACAGTGGATGCGTGAGTCAAAGCAGACAGTCCCCCTGTGACTCACACATGCAAGCTCCAATTTCTTCACCAAACATACACTCATTAATAATTCTAGGTAATTATTAAACGAGCATCATCAAGACAATTATTATCGTTTGTTAATCAGCTGACCCTTCATCTTTATTTTAATTTACTAACGACACTTTCTTTCTAAATGAATTTAGCTACTTAGTCTTCTTTGTCAGAGTTAAATCCTGGGATTTTTGGGTGACCCTTTATTATAAACCTAAATTGAACTTACCTTTTTAGAATTTCCCTATTGGCCTTATTAAGCTTAATTTATAATGACTGAAAATGTTGTTAACCATTCGTGTTAATTACGTACAAGGTGCGAAAAATCATGGTATAAATCCTTTTAACTTTACGGCTGGGAAAATAACATACACACATCCATATACGGATTAAATATTATATACTACCCATTGCTCACCGTCCGCAAGCCCGCGATGGCCGGAAATCTGCCTGCGATTCACGACGCCCAGGGCGTCTCCTCCTGCGGCGGTTAGGGGCGCGAGGGCGCGAAATTTGCCTCTCCCTCACGCGTCCCGCCTCCTCCTTCGCGAGCATTACTCTTCGCAGAAGGAGGTGACGGCTTCCCATTTCCTCTCGCTCCGTGCCATGGCCTAAACCAGTGCCGGACGCGAGAGATCACCGCCGCCGATCGCCTCCACTAGGACACGGCGATGCTCCGTGTCCTCCGGGCGATCCACACTTGATGACACCCGGACGAGAATACAACCTACGGGCATGATATTTGATAAATTAAGTTAGGTATCTAAGTGAATATGGATAACGTACCACACTCAAAATTTCTTCGACAAAGACTTTCCGGTACTACTCTGCAATCTGATGACAAGAGACAGATAGGTAAAGAAGGGTTCTTGAAGTCTTGAACAAGCTTTAAGCAGTATTTGAGCTATTTATAAAACAACTATCTTTTGTCCGCATCTTCGTCCGCGTTGCGGTTGACCCATAGGCACATCCTAACTCAGGGCATGATCTATCTATGTGCTAAACATTGAAATCCGTTCAGCTGTTATGGCGTGATAAATTGACAGACAGACAGACAGATTTACTGTCGTTCGCATCGAAGTTAAGTATGGAGGATATCACATAACATAACATTACGCCTTGCTTCCTTGAAGGGTTAGACAGATATGGAGGATAAGTTAATATTATCCCCCTTTCTAAAGTATTTAATTGAGTGAGAAGATGACGCGCAGCTTTATCTTTACAACTAGCTCCCGCCAGCGACTTTGTCCGCGTGATATCTTTATAAATTATAGTCTATATTACTCAGTGATAATATAGCATTCTAATGGTAAAATAATTTTTTAAATCGGTCCTGTAGTTTTTGAGTTTATTCATTACAAATAAAAATACAAATCTTCACATACAAACTTCTCGGTATACATACTTCCCTATACACCGTTTGAAATAAGATTAGACATTTAAATAAACCTTTTTTACAGTCCATTCAACCGATTTTGACTTCTATACCGTAGGCATAAGGATGGCATTAAAAGCAAAAAAAGTGGTTACAAACCAACTGTTTACTGCAACTGCCATTTGTCATGCAACCAACGTAATAGAAGTCAAAATCGGTTGAACGGACTGTAAAAAAGTTTTAGTTAAATGTCTAATCTTATTTCAAACGGAGTATAGTTTAAAAAAAAAAAAAATCTTATAGGTGGCCAGAAAGGTGCACAAAAATCAAAGACACGAATAATTGCCCTAATTACTAAGTTAGAAAGGAAGCTGAAAGTAATCGTGATAGATAAATGTCACGAACGATTCACTATTAGAATCCATGCGACATGCGTGCGGACTGTGTCCACATTCCAGAAAATATGGTCAATAAAAAATCGTACCTATTTCTTAACAATAAGTTACCACATATGAAAATACAAACATCCATTTAAGTTTGACCTCCGTGTGAACCCTCTTACCAGTAAATCCAGTGAAATTCGAGTCTATTCTCGCCATAGCTGTAAAAACATGGCCGGTATATGCATACATAACTTCGCGAAATCTTATGGTGTAGAGTTTGGCTCGTGCAGAAATAGAACGGGACTGCAGGGCTGGAACTACCACGGTGTAAATTACAAATTAATTATGAGATACGAAGCTGAATGCAAGCAAAACTTGTTAAAATGAGCAAAGTTTAAAAAAACACCGAATATTTTTTTTTATCCTGCGATTTTTTCGGCCAGTTCTATCATCTATGGACCTATGGTTCGAATCTGGATTCATAAATCGAATCAACCTTTCGCAGTCTAGCTTAAACTACAGGCATCTCTCAAATTGGGATATAACACTTTGTACTCAGACTTCTGCTACTTACTAAATGCTACCTATCATTACGAACAGTTACGTAGCAGTTCTTACTTCTTGAAGCTCGTAATTTGTTGCAGTTTGTGACCCTTGAAAGTTGGAGCTTCGCTAATCAACATGAATTACCATAATTGTCTCGCTTTGCGTTTGTTTCCCTCTGTTTAGTCCCCAGAGCACGATGGAATTAATATTGAGCTTTTGCAGCATGCAGGGTTTCATTTGCCAAGGGTTCTAGCAAAGTTTTATGCATTTTGTTTAAGACACTCATACCTGCCTGATGAGTAGGTATATGAAGACCGTGATTGTGCCAATAATTAAAAATAAAACTGGTGATGCATCAGATAACAGCAACTATAGGCCCATTTCGTTCTACTACCGTTGCAAAAGTGCTGGACAGTCTGCTTGATCGCATTTTGAACAGCCACATAAAGCTGAACGACGCTCAGTTCGGTTTTAGGCGCGGACTGTCGACAGAAACGGCATTTCTATGCCTCACGCACACTGTCCGGTACTACACCGATAGAAAGACTTCAGTCTACGCCTGTTTAATAGACCTTTCGAAAGCTTTCGATTTGGTGTCCTATTATGTGCACAAAATGAGGACAGAAACCAGCCTCTCAGAAGAAGTCTTCAACATTTTTGATTATTACTATGCGTTCGCACCAGAAAACATTTAACATGTAGATGTTTCGAAACTTGTCACATGAAGCAAATCTCATTACTTGTTTTGTTGAACTTGCGTTCGCACTGCACGAAACATGAGTAAGTCATAAGACAGATGTTAAGATTTGTTGTTATCTGCGTTCGCACTGTCTAGAAACATACACAACAGACATGTTTTGTATAGAGATTTGTCACGTTTGCGTTCGCACTGTTGTTTGTTTAGGTCAAATTATGTCTCGCAACTTGTCTATTGCTTGATGTTTTGTGTTATCCGAGTATGGTGGTAAACATCTCGTGTTTATATCGAAACTAGGCGTGGGTAATCTTTATTCCGGAAAGGGAATTGATTCACTTATTCCGACTCCGAGTCCGGTACCGGTTCACCTTAATTATTCCTTTGGCACCGTTTGGCACCGGCATTCACTCGATCATTTTGGTTCCCCGGTTCCCCCAGAAAATTTTATTCATTCGGTTCGTTGGATCATTTGGCACATTTTGAATTGAACAGTTTACAGACTTTACTGTAGGTCATTTTATTCATATGATTTAAATTTCGGACAGTGTTAAAGTGCAGAAGAATAATCTAATGAATATCTAATAAAATAAAAAGGATTATAGGTACTAAAAGCGTGGTCCATCTTTTAGGCGACTACAATGACACAAAAATCACATTTTATGCATGCCAGTCAATCTATATTAAACTCTAACTCTATAGAAATAAGAGCGCACCGTACGTTATTATGATCGTCAAATCGTCAACATATCGCTCTCTTGGAAGAACCAAAACAATTTTGAACTCTAACTTCATGGTTCCAAGGCCTGTTGCTTCGCGTCTGTGTCGTGTCTACCAACCAAACCAAACGAAACGATAGGTACGTAGGTATTATGAATGACACGACGCACCGAGTGAGCGAGTGAACGAGTGCGAACCCGCGCTCTACGGCTCCGGCACGGCGGCGGCGCATTCTCGGAACTCGGAATCATTTGGAACCGCGGTGCCGGTAAGGATTGTGAGGAATAAATAAGGTTTACGTATCCGCGTTCGGAACCGGCACCTTTGTATCAGTACCTCCGGAGTTACCCACCTCTAATCGAAACATGGATTGGTCCAAAGTCCAAAGTAGACACGGTGAAGTTTTTTTAGAAAGTTGCGCATCCAGTATCTAGGTTTCTTCCTAGGTTTTTGCCGTTCCAGGTATGCAATACTGGCAGCTACAAACAATAAATCGTCTTCATCGCTTGAATCATTTTATTAGGACCCTACTTTTGATATTGGTGCCGATTCTTTTGTACACCGAATTAAACTAACTAAACTATCACTAAAATTCCTTACTTTTTTGGCTGTGAGAATCTTAAAGCTATACTGCAAAATAAATTCTTTATATAAAATAATTTTGACACAACTAAATCGAATTTGACGATCGCGACTCCGCGTGGTAGGTACTTGTTTGCCGTACCCCGTGAATTTTTTTTAGAGCCGGAGACGCGCAGGGGGCAGCCTCGACGTGTTTTTTTAAGGAATTTTTCACTTTTTGTATGGAAAATATGAAAAATGATTACCTACATGTTGAGTTCTAGGGGTTTATGTGTTTTATAAAGGGGGTTGAAATTTTTATTATTTTTGCGATAGGACAAACCATTTTCGAGATATAAGCAAAAGAAAAAAAAAGATACAGTACTGTTTTTGCACCTGAAGTCGAGGTGTTGGTGTTTTATTCCACACGTTTTTAATCGCGATTAGAAATAGTTAGATTTAGTTAGACAATCAAAATTTTTGAGTGACAGGCGCTGATTAATTTGACAGGACTAAACTAAAATTTATCTTCTGTCCTTTTCTTAATGAAATAGAAAGAAAAAGATGCACTGAACTTAAATTTAGTTTAGTTTGTGAACAAGGGAATCGGCACCAGTGCCATCTTAGTGCTCTCAAACTAAAATATAGTCCAGTTGTATCACTTAGTCTATTTCAGAATGGGAAATCGTCGTTTGACTGGAATAAACGATATTTTGGTGATTTTTAGTCTAGTTAGAGGCATTTGTGACAAGAGAATCGACACCATTACCCAGTTAATAAACATTGCAATATTTTTGACTTTGTTTAGTAAGTATATTTATAAGTAATTTTGCCTTCGCTACGATTTGGCCACAAGTAAATCACTGTTAAAATCATTCGGATTCACAGAACATAAAAGGCCGCATTCCGACTTACGCCAAAAGTGATTATATCGCGAATCCGACCAAAGCCCAAAGTCACAATTAATACTCAATAACCCTTATATTTTGTGACTATTAAATTTGATTGGATTCGCGATATTATCACTTTTAGCGTAACTCGGAATGCGGCCATAGTCGGCATGAAATGTCAAAACAAATCTTACAACATGTTGCTAGATTCATACAGATACATTTTGATACGAAACTGGTTTGTAAAAACGTGTGGCGAAACATGTCAAATGATAAGAAACGTCAAACATGTTTCGCGTCAACAAGTTGAGTGACAATGCGAACGCGAGTCGATACATTGACAGAAAACAGAGATTTCAACATGTTTTTATGTGAATGTTTCGCCAGTGCGAACGCACAGTTAGTACAACAACAAAGTTAATGTAATAAAGTGGGCGGGCGCAATCTCCGATGCGTACAGACTGCGGTGTGGAGTAAAGCAAGGAGGTTTAACCTCGCCTTGTCTCTTCAATCTGTACATAAACGGACTCACCCAGAGACTCAGCGATACCAAAGTTGGCTGCTCTACAGACGGTAAATACGTCAACAACGTTACGCAGACGATATGGTGTTGCTGGGCCCCTCCATAAACGCCGTTCAAAAACTCCTCACTATATGTGTGGAATATGCCGGGGCCCATGGGCTCAGGTATAATCTATAGAAATCGAGCTTTTGGTGTCCCAATTACCAGGTCATAAGGTCGTATCGACCGTCCTCATAGACGGTGTTTCTTCACCCAGAGATTCGCGATTTAAATACCTGGGCCACTGGGTCTCCGATGACCTCTCAGATTACGAGGATATTGAGAGAGAGCGCCAAGCGCTGGCTGTCCGATACAATATGTTGGCTCGTAGATTTGCACGCTGCAGTAAAGCAGTAAAAAGTACATTGTTTTGGGCGTTTTACCAATCTTTTTATACATGCAGTCTATGGGTCAAAAATATACGCAGAAGGCCAACGCCCTGCGCGTACCTACAGTACGATAATAGGGTGTTGATGCGGCTGCCGAGGCACTGCATGCAGCACTTCGAGCATGTTTGCCGACGCTCGTCTCGTCTCGATGGCTTCCATGCCATCCTAAGGAAGAGAGCTACATCGTTGCTAAGTCCTCGTGCCCGCGGCAGCGGCAACAGCATTCCTAGCGTTGTGGCTGGCAGAATTGACTGCCCAATATTGTGGCACTATGTACAGCTGCATGTCGAAAAGAACAGCAACTGATAAAATTAGTAGGTACTGCGAGTGTATTTTTATTTTGTTGTTTTATGATTATGAATTTAGACATTTTTAAAAGATGATTGTGATTATATGTAAAATGTACTTCTGATATTAAATTTTTTGTTGGGTATAATAGTATGATTGTGGTGTGTATTTAAATATTGGTTACTAACATATTGTGTCTGAATTAAATAAATAAATAAAATTAAAGATTTATCTTTCAAAATAGCATTCTGTTCCTTGAAATTCAATCATCTCGTCATACTAATCTGCGCAGCTTTTATATTTCCACGTGCAAGAACCTACTGGTAAGTACATAAACAACTGCATTTGGACCACGTTTATTTTTTTCTATACACGCCACCCACTACATACTCCACGTGGCCCTAGTATGCAGTTTTGTCTGTGATGTTTTTCTTCCATCCTGTGCCCATATTAATTACGGAAAATTACTTGAATACATTGGTACGCCTTGCCTTTGGTATCATATATCAAAATTAAAGAAATAAGTCAATCGCTGACGAGAATAAGGCCGCATTCCGAGTTACGTTAAAAGTGATAATTTCGCGAATCCGACCAAAGTCCAAAGTCACAATTATTGCTCAATAACCCTTTTTATTTTGTGACTATTAAATTTGGTCGCATTCGCGATATTATCACCTTTAGCGTAACTCGGAATGCGGCCTAAGTTACGCAATTAGGGTAGGTACGGGTTGTTCTTCTAAATCGCACAACAGATTTTGATGCGGTTTACACCATCATTTAGAGAAATTATTCCGGAAGGTTTATGAGTAAGTACAAAACATTAATATTTATTTTACTTTGTTATAGCACAGAAATCTCGATGTTTTGATATGTCGCCATTGCACACGTGCGAAGCAGGGGCGGGTTACTAGTATATTACATGTAAATGTTACACAACATAATCTCACCTGAGTGGTCCGACTGGCTCATAACTCATTTGACAGACATTCAAAGCGTCCTGAAATGGAAATCCAGGCAAAGAAAAGAAAGCACAAAAAGAGCATCTATAAAATATAAGGTAGGCAATGGTAAAAAATAGCAAGGTAACGGTAGGTATGCATACCATTACCCAAAGCCACACCCGTAGAAGATAAGATCTAAAACGGACGCAACATCCCTAAAACAGACTATATCCGTCTCAGCCGAGATAACTAAGTCTGAGACGCGAGCAGCTGGTCCCGCATACCAGCGCGGATTCGCGACAATGTTTCTCAATGTGCAATACTATACGACAGCTCCCGAAAGGCCACGTTTGTTTAGAGAGCCAAGCACGTTTGGGTTACACTTTACTACCGTTCGGGTAATTACCTGGCGAGATAAGGGTTTCGAGAAACAAGATTAGACCTTTAACAAAGGTGCAATTCAGGTAAAGACGCTCCCAGGAATTTTGAAAAGTTTATAAGCTTGCAAGTGTCTGGGACGTGAGCGCCGATTTTTTTTTTTTTACCTGATAAATTTTTATATTTCTAATCAAATATCCTAAAAATCCCCCAATTAATCTAACATAAACTACTATTATTTTTAAATTAAAAGGAAGATAAATTAAATAAGGGTAAGAAAAAATTATTCAAACATTTTTAACCTACACAGCCTATGAAAATAAGTAGGTATTTTTAAGTATATTATTACAAAACAAATAAAAGTAGCCCTGATCCGATTTTATCAATTTTATATTTAAACATTACAAGCCTTATCAACAATAAGTAGAGGAAATCCCCGAATTTCAAAAAATGTTAGCAATTTTTTATTATTGACGTACCGATTTTGGGGTTTATTCAAACATAATGTTCCATCTATTTTTGCTAATTACATCATTGTTTTTGCTGGCAACCAATATTATGCCAACTTAAGAAATTGGTAGAATCTTCGAATATTTAATTCGTCAGCATCGAGTTTGCTGAATTGGTTCAAATTCAGTGTGTTCTACGAATAAAACCGATATAAGTATGCACGCCTGTACCATTTGTAAAAGTTACCCGTCGCGTCGTCCACTGTCCACCGGTGAATATATCCCAGCCTGCTAATGCTAATCGCGGTCATTCCGCATTCACTCGCTAGCATCGCATCGCTGTTCGCGAGGTTCGCACGCTCAGTTCGAATTTGGCGCGCAACCGGTACCGGTCAGGCAGCCAGCGACAAGCGCGCCTTTGCCCAAGGAAGTTGTATCGAAACGAAACGAAGTGAGGGAGCGAAAACTTTTGTTTGTTGTGTTTACTTTTTGTTGGAACTTTGGAAGTCATAGAACTGGTTTTACTTTATAATGAAAGATATTATTGTTAGTGTAAGCCTTAGTGAAGAATATTAAATTAATAATAGCAAATAAAGTGCCAACGGATACGTATACGGTATGTAAAGTGTGTTGTGTTTTTTTATCAACTCGCGACTATCATGTGCGGTCAGTGCGAACTTATTTGATTGAGCTTTACAACTTACATCCTTTGTTTAGGTATCACCGGCGACGCGTACGCTTACGCCCGAATAGTAGTAGTACCTCGTACTATAAACAAATAGCCGTAGTATTTATAATGGACGGTGAAAGGAAAATCCACATGAGCGAGGGTGTCCCCTTGAACACTCCAGGTGCGGCTAACATTTTTCTGAACACTGGTAAAAATACTAAAGTTAATTCACCCGAAGGGACTGTCATACATCTCAATACAGGTGACTTATTAAATTTATAGAATGAGATATATTTTAAGACACGAATATGTAAATAACGTGGTATTTTATTGATTGCAGAGAAACCGTCAGATCTCGGCGTGCATATAAATACGACGTTCTCAATAGCGTCTTCCAAGAAAATAAAGCTTTTGTTCGTATTGAATTTTTTGTTGAGCGTGATATGTATGGTGTTAAGTTGTTCGATAGCGTTCTACTACTGGAACGAGATGATATCAATGAGGAGACAGCTGGACATGATAAACGACCACTTTATGCTACACAACGTGAACCAAGACAGAGGGGTGCAGAGCGCCCTGGTGGCCCGCCCAAGGACGCCTGGCGTCAACGAAGCACGCGAACCGCGAACGAAGTCCTTTGACGACGAGGTCCAACAGAATGCCAGGAAATACTATGTTGAGGACCTGGGAGAAGACATGTTGCTGGTAGACTCCAAGAAAAAAAATGCAAGCAAAGACAGTGCTCCTATTTATGACTTAAAGATGCTACAAAAAGGTTAATATGAACCTTCAACATTTATTTTAAGTTATAAATAAACATGTGTGTCACATCATAATCATCATAATAATGTTTGTTTACAATTAATTACAGAGTTGGTGGTGGCTCAATTCAATGGTGCTGTTCGAGAACTAAATATGGGAAAACAACGTGAGTATCCGATACTTTTTTATAAATTCTGTCTTCATTTAAGTACCTAAGCATATCTACCCAGCATAAAAAGTTGAACAAGAAATATAAGAACTAAAATGAAATAATAAAACAGCTGCTGATATTGCCCGTGACTAAGAAACAATAATTTACTTTGTTACATAACAACAATAATAATAAGCAGATTTATTCTTGATAATTGAGTTAATCTCAAACTAGTTCTTACTGCAAGGTGTCAAGCTTGGTATTGGATTGATAATCTATGACACATGTTCACTGGGCAACAGAGAGATAAAGGAAACTCTGTATAACTGCCATAGACCACATTAATCACAGAGATACTCTTTACTGAATCAATCTCTTCATTTATGTACTGGCTTGATGCAAATTAACATAATACCCACATATTCTACTACACATTTATTTTGCATTTCTTTTAAAATGAAAAAAGTAACTATTCTTATTTCAAATAACTTGTTACTTATTAACCGACTTCCAAAAGGAGGAGGTTCTCAATTCGACTGTATTTTTTTTTTTTGTATGTTTGACGGAGTAATCGCGTAGATTACTCCGTCAATTATGAATTGATTTTGATGGTTTTTTTTTTTGTTTGGTAGATCATACTTCAGAGGTGGTCCCATATAAATTTTATTAACTTTGCTTGGGTAGTTTTTGAGTTAGCTTCAATAATACGTATTTTTGCCTCACTTAGTATGTGGATGATATTATGATAACTTCCTGTCACTGTTATTTACATAGCAGGTAGTGGTATTCGAATTTGTGTGGGGTAGGTATCACAACTAAAAAGTGAAAAATAAAAACTTTTACAAAAAAAAAAAAAAACATCCGACTTAAAAAAAAACACTACAAAGTGAAAAATAACTTTAATTTCTGAAGTCGGTGACAAAGAACGAAAATTAAAAACCAAAGACACCGACTTCAGAAATTAAAGTTATTTTTCACTTTGTAGTGTTTTTTTTTAAGTCGGTTGTTTTTTTTTTTTGTAAAAAGTTTTTATTTTAAGCATTCATTTTATGGGCACATGGCTCACTCCTACAGCTTTTTAAGTAAACAAAAGAACAATACGATTTTTTATATTATTGTAGATCTAATACTACCGCAAATATGTGATTAAAATTCATGTGTATGACACAGACAGGATACGCCTAGATATTTGCATTGTGTACACTACAATTACACACAATTTTCATGCTTAGACGGAAGCAATAAGGTTGATAATCCTAAGTACAGAAAATTACCAGTCGGACTGACATAGTTACATTGTGTAAAGAAACGTGGCTCACAACTTATATGGGATGGATGTGTTGTCGTAATTAATCTGCTCATAATAATTAAGCTTCCAGACAATGTTACATAATTCCTTTTGTATCATCTGCATTCATTAATTGCGGCTACCAATTTATAGCTAGTTGATTTGAACGCGGCGTTGTAACGGTTTTACAAGCGGCTATCTTGACCTTTAAAGCTATCTAAATTAGCTAAAATTAGAATGCACAAAATACATTAAGAGAGATGATGTAGGTACCTATTATTTATTTTGTAAGTAGAACAATTTGAGTCTATTGATTCAAGTCTCTCAATTCACCTCTTCCATGAAACTAATTGACCCCATTCAATCAAACTAGTTATTACGAGTAGGTGCTTACTCTGTTCAAGCCAGCCAAAATGTTAATAATAAAGCTTTATTTATGCGGTTTTGCTGACCATGTTATTTTGCTATTCAATTCAAGACAAATAAAATAATCTTTAAAATAGGTACCTAAACACACATTTGTGTGCATGGCTTATGGCTACTGCGTTAAATAAAGGGGAATCCCCTGTAGGAAATTATTATTAGACATAACATACTATAATCATTTTTTATATTCAAATGTGTTATCAGCATGTAACCAAACATAAAACGCAGTAAATCCCGCCAAAATAAAAATTATTATCAGTGTTGCAGTATCTAAAAATAATAATTAAGTAAATAACGTGCTATAATCATTTTCTTTTTTTTTTACTGGGTTATCACTTATCAGCTTATGTAACTAAACATAAAGCCCAGTAATTTCCGCCAAAATATTAATCATTGTCCAATGTTGCCAGTATCTAGAAATAATAATTATTTTTTGTAGCATGCAATACTGTATAAGTTACAATAAAGTTACCAACTTCGCAACAATTGTTTAAACGCAATAGTCTTGAGTGTGATATCAATGATGTCCACTTACGACATTCTAGATAACACAGTGCAATTGGAAATTGTTATCTAATGTAGTGCTTTTGACAACTGACACATATCTTACATCATTGAACAACAAACTAAGTATATATTGTCCAATATTATAAATCCAAATCAAGTGTGTCTGTATGTTTGTTTGTTACATCTCCACGCCTCAACTGCTGAACCGATTTCAACGAATATTAGCAATGAGCTTTAACATAACCCGAATGACATTGTATACTTTTCATCAAAAGTATTCCTTAAGCGACGTCTGAAACCAGCTGCTATGCTTATAAATTATTAACTTAGTACACTATTCCTCGTTGTCATAGAGTTTCAAACTTGTAAACTGCATTCCTATTCTTTGTTACCACAGCAACCGCAGTCCACAAAGCTTCAAGCTTGATATCTTGGCATGTCGATGAAAGATGTATAGGATTTCCGTACAATGCGAGGTCAGCTTATACTGGAAATGTATAGCTTGATGTGTAGCCGTGTGTACCTAATCTGCGTTCGCAATTTAGTTGCCAAACATGTAAACAAACATGAGTTTTAGGTAAAACAACTGTAATGCCTACTCACAAGGTTCAGTTTGCGCTACAACTTCATATTTTTTAATGACTTTTCAACAGTACTAGTCAGTTTAAAATCAACTTTATTTATAGTTTCATAAAGTTGATGTTTGTTTAAGTGGAAATAACATCAATTGGAAACAAGGATTTGAATAGACTTTACCTACATGTCCATGTAACATTACTCAGTTATGAGTTGTTTTCTTAAAGTTTTACTGAGAGCATTAGAGATCCACACATAACCTACATACTACATGTATATTATGGTTATCATCCACATATTCCATTCTATTGTTAATATTACTACATAAGTACATATTCTTGATTTATTTGTAGTTATTGATTTTAAATGGAAAATACAGAAAATTAATTAGGTCATCTATTATGTTAGGCACTTTGGTTTATCGTGTCGTTATATTTAAGTAGCTACTAGAAAGGTAAATCTTTCCTGAAAATATTCAACAATAATATGTATGACTACCTACCTAATTTGTTTGAATTTGATTTAAAACATCCTTATACTTATCACCGAATACCTTTAAAGGCGGTGCTGTTTTGTTAAACCTAACTAATATTAGGTACCTAGACCTTTCCTTAAACCTACCTTTTATATACCAACCATTAGTGGTGCTGCCTACTTTATATTTTAATATTAGAATATAAAGTCCCCGTCACGAGAAGCTATAATTTTTGTAAATAAAGAACTTCTACCAAGTTACGTAGCGACAATTTAATCAACAACAAATAATCCCAAATTCAATAAAGTCAAAGTAACGTACGTGTTATACGAAACTAATGAGCAATTTCACTTGATCGGGTTATATTTTAGCGATATAAAGCGCTGTCGTCTAAGGTTTTGTGGTACTGGAACGCATCTGATTCATGGAACGTAAACATTTGAGCCACGATTTTGAAGTAAGTTCACGCTGACGTTGTCTCTGCTGTCTTTCGGCGTCTGTTTGTTTGTGGTGTTTTCGCGGATTAGGTTATATTGTTTGTTTGTAATTAGATGTGTGTGTTAGTATAATTATATCCCTGTAAAAAAATTGTACGAAACTGTTTTTATTTTATTTTACTCAAAGATTGCAAACCCCTGAATGTGTGTTTACAAAATTTATAGCTTCTCGTGACGGGGACTTTAGGTATCAACAAAAGACAACTGTTTAGTCCACAGTAGGGGATAGTAGTAACTACCTAATACTTTTAGTCCTAAATACAATTCTATTAAATTAAATACCTAATAAAATTTAAAATACAATCCATAATAGTCCTAGCGAAGTAATTTTTTTTTTTTTAAATCTTAACGAATAACAATAGTTTACACTCCATTTGAAATAAGATTAGACATTTAAATAAAACTTTTTTTACAGTCCGTTCAACCGATTTTGACTTCTATTGCGTTGGTGGCATGACAAATGGCAGCTGCAGTAAACAGTTGGTATTGTAACCACTGTTTTGCTCTTTATGACATCCTTATGACTACGGTATAGAAGTCAAAATCGGTTAAACGGACTGTAAAAAAGGTTTGTTTAAGTCTTAATCTTATTTCAAATGGAGTATAGTCGAAAGTTAGAAGTCGAGGTTAAGTGTATTCGTATAGTCTTAATTGTTATATAAAACAAGAATAATAAGGTGAACTTTAATCAATAATCCTAAAACTACTTATGTACGGTGGGCTGCATCAATTGAGTACCCCAGTTGTATTAAAATTTCAATAAAACTGAGGTACCCAATTGATGCAGCCCACTGTACATTGGTCTTAAAACGGTTTTTACTAAAGTTGAAATAATATAAAACGACTGTACTCTTGTTTGTGGGCGTATAAGTAGAAATGAGGTTTAATTAAATTGCTAATTTAGTTCGTAAATCTAGTTTGTAAAGCACTTAGTTAAAATACAAACAAAACGCTGCTTAATTAACATTTGTATATTATGAAAGTTTTAAACGTAACGGTAATTGAATTACTTCGGGCAAATGGGCATATCACATACATATGACAAAACGGTAATTATATGTATTACCCAGTTTCGAGATGGCGTAATAATCATTCTTTAATTTGATTTAGGGTTTCGTAATGTCAACAATTTTCCAAGGCCACCTCCATCCATCCATTCATCCACTGGCCTTGGAAAAGAATGCATGGAAGGATTTGGGGGAGGCCTTTGCTCAGCAGTGGGACAGTGTAGGATAATTAAAAAAAATGTCAACAATTTCTTTGGATTTGCTTCCTTTTATTTATTTTCTAAAGTCACAAAAAGAAAACGAAAAAAAATGTTTTTATTACGAGACAAAATAATATCCAACACAATTTACTTTTTCAAAGTTTAACAATAGCACATCAATAATCAAGATTGTAATTTTTGGTCATAAGAGCATTTTTACGAGTCGCACTTACATTTTATTAAGGCCATTGAGGTGATTGTACCGTTACATTATAAAACTTAAAAATTCCCTTTGGAATACGTAGCAGACAGACAGTAATATAATACTTATTTTAAAATGTTTAAAATCCTTCGCCAAACCTCGTCTTGAGCTCTTGAACCTTCTGACTGACGTGTTAAGTTAAACAAACGGGCTGAATTAATTTGCTATTCATGAATGTTATATTTCTTCTATCTCAAATCTTTATGCGTATCTAAACTGGCCTTTATGGGGTCCTAGGTTTAATATTATAGTACCTGGGCGACCGAGCTCTGCTCTGGTGAAAATAGAGAATGCTCATTTAATAGTATAGGATAGTATCTACTAATTCCATACCGCCATGATCATTATTCTACTGTCAATAATGTCATGTCATTCATTATCTTGTTCTAAACTTTGGGCGACCGAGCTCTGCTCGGGTGAAAATACGAAGAAAACAAATTTTCCCAGATATGAGACCTAGCTAGATCGATTTTTCGCCCCCGTAAACCCCGAACCGTAATTATTATCGACCAATATTGCAATATTCATCGAAATCGTTAGAGCCGATTTCGAGAACGTGAGTAGAAATCTATATTAAAAATTAAAATTAAAAATATAATATGGCTAGTCGGGACAGCAGTCTCTATTATGAGTTGCAGCCAAATAAAAAACCCTACTCTGCCACTTTTTTTACCTTTGTCTAGCACATAGACTAAAACAGGCTAAAACATCGAATTAACCTGAATATTTGCATTCCATTATAATTATGCGTATACTTTTTATACAACAGATAGGTATACCAAAATAAGCAGCTTATCATTCTGCGTCTGCGCACATTATAAAGATCAAGAACTATGTCAGTGGGCTATGGCTGTGTCACCGTTTATTATCGTTACTATCGAAACTGCGATATTTTTAAAAATATGTGTTACGCGAAATGATAAAATACACTTCTGGTTCGTTGATAAGCAAAAGAAAGTATCGTCAACCTCGTTATTGTTATATGATCCTAAGGTTGAATGTCACTTGCACGTCATTAAACAACAAGGTCTAAGTGTCTTGTCATAGTTATACTCCATTTGAAATAAGATTAGACATTTAAATAAACCTTTTTTACAATCTGTTCAACCGATTTTGACTTCTATTGCGTTGGTGGCATGACAGATGGCAGCTACAGTGAACAGTTGGTATTGTAACTACTTTTTTGCTTTTAATGCCATCCTTATGCTTACGGTATTGAAGTCAAAATCGGTTGAACGGACTGTAAAAAAGGTTTGTTTAAATTTCTAATCTTATTACGAATGGAGTATAGATAGACCGAAACTTTGAGTCAAGTTTCAATTTACTGGATATTGGTGGGGTCTCGTGGCTAAGTTATAACAGCCACACGGATCGATGGATCAGGTTAAGCTACGCTTGCCACGGTTGATCCGTGGATAGGTGACCATCTTTACATACCGAGACTTCTCCGTGCCTTGCTAAGCACGTTAAGCCGTTGGTCCCGGCTGTCATTCGTGGATCATTGACAGTCGTCAGAAGCCCGAAAGTCTGACAACCAGTCTTGCCAAGGGGTAACATATTACCCAGTAACTGGGTTATGGAGGTCAGATAGGCAGTCGCTCCATGTAAAATACTGATATTCAGCTTCATCCGGTTCGACTGGAAGCCGACCCCAACATAGTTGAGAAAAGGCTATGCAGATGATGAGTGGTAAAGCAATTACGAGTTCAACTATACAAGGAATGTTTGACATCCATCACCCAAATGGTTTCACGCTCCGCAATAGAAAACTATGTTCTTATTAGGGAGCTAACATTTAAGGGGCCCCCAAGACGTTGGAATGAAGGCACCATTAGAACTTTAGGACATACCATTTCGGCTGTCCTGCAGATCAACGCGCCGCTCCTCCAAAAATATGTTGAGCTATCCTGATATTGTAAATTCATGTCGTAATCTACCTGTGCAAATGCAAACCCAGAAAATACGCAGCAAGACAAATCGCGTGTGGTATATAAAACAACATAACATAACATCACGCCTTGTTTCCCAGAAGGGTTGGGCAGAGGTGCCCTGTAGCAGGTACACCGACATTTCGCCAGTTATGTTTTTAAGTCCCATGTAATAGGGGGCGATAATATTGCCATCAACCGGGCACAAAGCCAGACTCCGAGCTGCTACTGAAAAATTTCAGATAGAAAAACCCAATAACACTTTGCCCGACCCGGGAATCGAACCCAGGACCTCATGCTCAGCAGTAGCGGTTGCGACCACTAGACTTAATACACGTACACGTATATATACTTTATAATAATTGATACTATTTATAGTAATTGTTCTGATAGACAGTTGTAATTAGATAATGTGATTAATTTATCCTATCCCTGCAGTCGTACAATTTTTTAATTACCAAACTTTTAGCCGGAGACGACCCTCATGACAAAGTTTTGCAACTAAATTAATTTGTTCCATCTTCTACTAATTTTAACTTAAATCCCATTTCTTGACCTCAGCCATAATGGGTCCCTGGGTACGCGACGAAGAGGTGTCCTCGAAGGGCAGCGAAGACAAGATCGAGCTGAAGACCAACTACGTCAGCATCAAAGATGGCGGCCTCTACTTAATATATGCTCAGGTATGTATCTATTTATCATCATCATAATTTCAGCCAAAAGACGTTCACAGCTGGACACAGACCTCCCCCAAGCGTCGCCACATCGCCATTACTATATTATGGATATCGCAATTCACGAGCGGGCATCACTTAACTCTTATAGCATTGTAATAAGGTATAAATTGGAATGATTGACGCGTGTCCGTGAAATGCAATGCAACATCTGTACGAGTAATGAGGTAATCCTCACTCGAGTTTTTATATGTCAGCTGTACAGTTGACAAAAATTAAGCATGCTCAGTTAAGAAAATATTCCTGCGGCAGCGCAGCTAGTGACAAACCACACCCCATCCTGCTTTCGCCCAATTAGAGACATGCATTTATTTGTGTGAGTGTCACACTTCTAGACATCATTATATTAATACAAACACGATTAAAAAACGCATCCTGCATGCTATTGGTCAAAACGCATGCATCGGGCGATCGAGTCGTAAGACGTGCTATGCGATTATTACCTTAAAGGTGAACTTGCGGAAGATTGGTCGACTGTACATAATTGTGACAACTGTGGTCCTATAGAATAGGCAGAGCTTTAACACCATACAAAGCCCAATTCATTGATAATGAAAAATGCCTGTAACTTTGTTATACTTATATGATAGAGTCATATTCATGGTGTCGTGTATCAAGGTCAACGTTATCACCATTTTCCGGCTTCTGAATACACTTTTGAATTCTGGGACTGCAAACAAAAAAATATTACTGCAAAGTTTTAATTATATGGAATCTCAAATTGATTAATCATGCTTGCAGTACCAATAAATAATGTTAATGGATCAAGCAAGATTTATATTCGAATCTTCATTCAAAACAGAGTAATCTCTTCCAAGGGAATATCTTAAAAGGGACAGTAATAGTATCGTCTATCGTATACACATTATGGTACGCTGATGTTTACGTTCCACATGATAAAAAGCTTATCGTTATTTATCAAACACTAGGCACAGTAAACGACTGATAACAAGTAATAATAATAATATTACTGTTTTATTAAAAAAACTTGGATTTTTTTAACCATTGAGTATGAAATTCTTTGAAAATGCTGGCCTTAGATTTTTTCGCGAGTACTTTTATAAAACACCAGCGGACGTCACGCGGTATCACCCGCGTAGTTCCCGTTCCCGTGGGAGTACGGGGATAAAATATAGCCTATGTTACTCGCTGATAATGTAGCTATCCATTGCTGAAAGAATTTTTCAATCGGTCCAGTAGTTTTTAAGTTTATTCGTTACATACATAAATACAAATCTTTCCTCTTTTCATTATTATAAGTATAGACTAGCAACTCGTCCCGGCTTCACACGGGCAGCAGAGCATAATATTATTATATATATGCCTATATGTATTTTTTCTGTCGTAGTGTCGTATCGGAATGTTGCGTCGAGGTTAGATTAAAATGTAACTGATGTTCATCCTGCTTGGAGTATTTTTAATGTAGTTATTTTATTTCCAATCCTGCAAATATTTGAAAAATTAAAGAATAGAATACAGATTGTTTTCATATACGGCGCACGCCAGTAAAGGTCCCAGTCGGCATGTTTTTTTCCGATATCTTCAACAATCATCGTCATATTTCAGCCAATTTTCACAAAACTATAAAAAACCACATAAACCTTCTTCACGAATCACTCAGTCCATTGGTGAAAACCGTATGAAAATCCGTTCGGTAGTTTTTGAGTTTATCGCGTTCAGACAGACAGACGCGGTGGGGGACTTTGCATTTTTAAATAAAATGTTGTGGTGATACCAATTTTCCCATTGATCGTAAAACAGGCATGAAGACTACTTAAACAACTTTATTATGTAGTAATGTAAACAAAAATGTACCTGATTAATAAACATTACTCCATCCATACCATATACAGAACATAATTTATCAATAAGTACGCAAAGCCCACTATAAAGCAGTTCATGTAATGTCTTAGTATTTATTTAATTATGACTCATTTATTTCAAACGTAACAAAATGCGGTTTACGTTACTATATTAAATATACATATGTATCGTATAATATTCCTTATTCGCAAACAAAATACATTAAATCGTAAACGAACATTGACAGTGAAAAGTAGGCCTTTTCGACCGCAAAATGAAGGGACAGACGTAATACCCAGTGGTTATGTACGTCATTATTGAAACATACTGTTTTACGGCATATTTAATTAATGAGGGCACTGCTCTATTCCCCCCTCCCACGACGGTCTGCTTGACCAACTACTGAAGACTAATTTTTTCGTCTACCTCTGGTCCAGCCCGTCCAATCACTGATGTCCTCCCTCCGGTAAACGCCCTAAGCCGAGGTTCGTACCCCACAGGGGGTGCCCTTAGCGAGCGTTCACCTAGTTTTAATTAGCATAGTTGAATAACCCCTGGCTGGAGGTTTTAAGTGTAGCAGCTTAAGGCACCCACAAGATTGACCGGTTACATAGTCATGGCCTCAGAGGTCAGCAATGAGAATACAGAGAAAAAAAAAACTACCTCTGGTTCCGAATCGAATGACAACTTGTGAATATTGTAGAATCAGAGTCGAGAGAGTAGCAGAGTGGAAACAAACAGAAACAACATCATTTTGTTTGTGTAGAGTAGAAATATCGGTAGGATGAATTCATATACTTAAAAGAGGTAGAAAAATAATTCGGTTAAATAAACTAACACCTAAATGTAGGGCCGCGCCGACCCTCGGCAGCGCCTGTGTGCGAAACCTATGAAGCGCCTCTTTTTTGTCGTCCTGTTTCGCCGCGTAATTTTTTTTTTGTTTCAAATTTTTACGTGAATATGTTGTCTAGTTTTATATTATTTTCATAAATAAATTTTTAAAAAAACGGTTCCCTAACGCTTATTACTGAGAAAAGGAAAACGCGAATTAAATTATTTACATTCTATGTTCAAGATATTTACAATATGACTGTCTTTTTTTCTCGGAGGAGCTAGTGTAAAAAAAAAAAAAAACAATAATTGGCGCTGATATTTAATGAAGGGCATGGGCACTAGGGTCACCTCCGGCGCCCCTAGTGCCCTAGCGCCTGTGTGCGCCGCACACTTCGCACATACGGGCGGCGCGGCCCTAAATGTCATCAAGTTTTTGTCGAAAACTTAATACATCCCTAGCAACAATTCTTCCATCAAGTACCAATAACTTATCCCAATCAAACTGCTTAGCCTTTTCCCAACCATGTTGGGGTCGGCTTCCAGTCTAAACGGATGCAGCTGAATACCAGTATTTTACATGGAGCGACTGCCTATCTGACCTCCACAACCCAATAACTAGGTAATACGATACCCCTTGGTAAGACTGGTTGTCAGACTTTCGGGTTTCTGACGACCCGTAACGACTGTCAAAGATCCACGAATGACAGCCGGGACCAACAGCTTAACGTGTTTTCCGAGGCACGGAAGAGTCTCGGTATGTAGAAATGGTCACCCATCCACGGACCAACCCCGGCAAGCGTAGCTTAACTTGATAGATCGCCCCGTGCGGCTGTTAGTACTTAGCCACGAGCTCCTCAATACCAATCAACTTATCCAAACTTCTTATTCTCCTCAGGTGGTGTACCTAACCCAATCACCGAACTGCTACTTCATATGGGCGCGACAAGGCTCCGAAGACCCTCGTTTATTATCCACTTGTGCAACAGGCGACGACTCGAGCCAGCGGCCACTGAGCAAGTCCCAGATGTCATGCTCCGTTCAAACTGTCGCCAGACTGCACAAAGGAGACATTGTGAACATCGCTCAAAGAGAACCCAACAGAACGGTATGGCTCAGACCAGGCTACAGTTACTTCGGTTTCGTAAAACTTAGTTCCTAAACGGCTGTGAATTAATTAAGGATGTTAAGGTAAATGGAAGTTTTGAATGAGGCCCCGAGCATTCAACTGTGAGTCAGACGCGAATGTTATGCAAACAGTGAAAAACCTCGTCAGTGTGGTGAGGGATTTTTCTTTTCTTAACAAGGTCAGCAGTAAGAAGTCATGTTTTTTATCCCGCAAGGGAATAACGAAGTTTGTTAAGACAGAAGAAAGGAAATCCCCGTTATGCGAACTAAGTTAACTGCTGAATAAATGAAGTAGGTTTTATAGTTCGTGCGCGACTGCTAGTCACTGCCTGAGGTATGTGAGCAGTGAGACGGGGGAGGTAGATAAAGGCCAAGCTAACTCAGTCTGCCAAATTTTCAATGGCACCCTCCTCTGTCTCACCGCTCACATACCTCACGCAGTGACTAGCAGTCGCGCGCGAACGATAGCAACAATAGACCTGTGTACAATTTTTTTTTTTTGTTCGTCTTGTAGATTATTAAAAAATATTGAACACGTATTTTTTCTTTTTTGAGGTAATCAAAAGATTACGGCGATACATTGAGTTAAAATGTAGCATGACGTCACGCCTTATTAGATTTAATACTGCGTTGTGACGTAGCGAGTCCCCACTCCCCAACTTTAATGCGTGTTTTCTAAGTTATTTTTGATTAATATGATAAAGTAAAAAAATACGTGTCTAATATTTTTTTATTATCTGAAAGACGGACTAAAAAGAATTTCTTTTTAAAGTGAAACTTTTATTACATCGTCTCAAACTTTTTCGTCTGTGTGTTGCATGTCGCGTGACGGTCAGCCGCGGAGTAGGGATAAAGTGAAAGGCGCTCGTCAGAGCAGCCAAGGCCAATATGGCGGCGCCTATAGTTCGCTTAAAAGTTTCACTTTTACCGTGGTTTCATAAAACCACACAATCCTTTTTTTTTTACCTAGGCAATTACCCTATTGTTCAAGCAGAGTTCGGTCCAGTCCATTTTTTAACGATGGAAAAGTAACTCCAATTTTCATTTGACTAGAAACTAGTTACAGGAACTGATACCGTTAGCAACTCTAATATTTAGTCCTACAATAAATCAATTGTCTCGTCAGTAACTGTTTGCATAATTTCGCGTAGTTAGTGGGGCGTGATAATTTATCACTGCCAGTGAGAGGATTGGTGCTAGATACGTAATTACGTATAGGAATATCCTTGTTACCCTAGGTAACAAATACGAAAGGTTTGGTAAAGAAATGCGAGCGTATGTTTAAATATTTAGGTGATAGCGCGTGCCATAATGTACATAATGAATTACAAACACATCACACTTCGCGTGGATTGTACTTTTAATTCATAATATTGATGTATAAGCAATTAACGATTCGGATTTCGATATCTTCCATTCAATACGGGTGCTACGTATTGTCAATTACCAGTTCTTTGATCTCCTAATTGGTAAGAATAATCCCACTTTTTTTGTACCAAATTCTCATGTTAAAAATGAAAAATGTTTATTTCTCGGTTATTATCAGTTAGTATTGTACATATTATAGTTAAGTTTAAATATTATCGTAGTGTCGACTACTTCTGTTGCTCAAGAGCATTATTTGCATTGAATCATAATTATTTTATGTGTACATGTAATTATACTTTTTGTAGTTTAGTTTTTTTATGCAATATTAATGCTATACTATGCTGAGTACTAGATTAGTATAGTTGTATGTTACCATTATTTGGTATTTACCTTGTAGTATTTGGTAAGACGGTTTTGGACTGAGATAGAATGCCGGCAACATACAATAACGCGCCATGATCAATGTAAAAATATTCTTTTAGAAACTGTTTACGAAAAGACAGTAGTAATTAAAGCTTCATATAAAACTTACACTGCTGTCTTTATACAGCACGCGTAACATAACAACCGTAGAAACGGGTTTTGTCGACGGAAGAATAGACAAAATGACAGATTGTGATTGTTTATCTGTCATTTTGTCTATTCTTCCGTCGACAAAACCCGTTTCTATTGTGGTCATGCTCAACGTGCAAGTGTTTACTGTTTGAAATTAATAAAGCAAATTGAAATTCTACGTCAGTTTGCCGTGTTGTGACCATTTCATTCAACTGTCAAAGAATGACAGTTGAATATACGGACAATTTAAGTTGGTACCCAATTTGAACATGCTACAAAAAATGGCGTATTTGTATGTACTACTTGAAGTTGCTATGAATGGCATTTATCACGTCCATAACTTTTCGTAGGTGCTCATTTAAATTAAATCCTTTATAACATAACAAAACGTGGTTTTACCATAGTATCGATAGTGCCATCGACGAAGACGCGCCCCACTCCGCAATTACTGTACTGTAAGCTGTACTTTAGTACGGAGCGGAGCGGAGTGGGGCACGTCTTCCTGCATGGCACCATCTATATGTATATTGATTTATACCCAGCGCCGAAAGTTGAAAATCCAACAGTAAGGTTAGGTTACCTTGGTCTATGACTCAAACGATAAACTTAACTAAGACCCGTATTTCAGAACCTCACTCAAGACTCAAGCATTACTTAAAACTCGTTTAAAGCCTTGTGATTGGTTGAAACTAGTTTTAAATAATGCTTGAGTGTTGAGTGAGGTTCTGTAATACGGGCCTTAGACTATCGTTAAACCTCGTTTTGTAATAAAGGAGTTTAAGTCAGTTTACTGGGGATTAACTGCCTCGTTGGTCTAGTGGCCGCAAGTGCTACTGCTGACCATGTGGTCCTGGGTTCGATTCCCGGGTCGGGCAAAGTGATATTGGATTTTTGTTTTTCCATCTGGAATTTCTCAGTAGCAGCCTGAAATCTGGAGTTGTGCCCGGTTGATGGCAATAGGCTCGCCACCTATTACATGGGACTCAAACATAACTGGCGAAATGTGGGTGTACTGTAGGTACACCTCTGCCCAGCTCTTCGGGGAATACAGGCGTGATGTTATGTTATGTCTATGTTTAGTACTATCGAAGAAACGCATATCTGTACACTGTAAGGACTATTCTTGCTTGCAGCGCTGGGCCGCTATAGTATTGCTTACCTACGAAAAAAAAGAGTCGTATGCACGGAATTTTGTTTTCAAAATGCTTAGATATGCGTTACCCCGATGGTACATGTATACAGTCAGTAAAGTAGCTGCTATTTATTGTGCCTTAAAACCTTGTATTAGTTCTTATGTTTGTTTTGTTAGAATGAGAGAAACATATACCAATATTGTTAATTGATTCAGGCGTGACCTTGCGGAAATCCATTATAAAATACAATAGACGTGGATATATTTAGTAACCTGTTCCGCTTAGCCATTTCTAAAGAGCCATAAAAAATTCCTGAAATAAATCGATACGTGTTTCACCTCTCAACGAGGCATGCTCAGGATGACGATGGACTTGTTGCGAACTCGAACACGGCGTGTTGCCATACCGAGCGCTGAGTGCAGACAAGTCCATCGTCATCCTGAGGATGCCTCGTTGAGAGGTGAAACACGTGTCGATTTATTTCAGGAATTTAGAAATAGAAATAGCTAAGCGGAACAGGTTACTAAATATATCCACGTCTATTGTATTTTATATACCAATATTGTTGAAAGAAAACCATAGCATTTTGTTTTATAGAATACGTCTTTATTTGTCTATTGTTAAGCCGGATCTACACGAGCGAACAAAAATACTCTAAAACTGTGTATCATATCGAATTTTGAAACTATGTATTTGAAAGACGAGAACAGTCGGAAGTTCAAATATTCATGAAAAGCGAGTTCAAGGTTCGTGTTCGCTCGTGTAGACTCGGCTTATTGTAGAAACCCAGTCAGTATGCAATTACATTTCCAGCGTAGTTTTTAATGGAAACTTGACGCGTTAAACCATGACTAGAGAGCTACAAGGATCTTTTGGCGCCTGAATGACATTGACAGGGGGGCGTTGTTGGTAGACATTTGTGAAATTCTCACAGAAATTGTATTGACAAAACAAGATGGCAGCGTTAGTTCCGATTTTGGCCACGCGTCAAAAGAACCTTGTAGTGTAAGTAGGAATTCAGGCACACGATCGATCTCTGATCAAATAAAAATAAGGTCAATAGTGTGACTATACAGAGCTTCCATAGAAACACATTTTTGTACCATGAGATCAGTGATTTTCCAAAATCTTCGACTCGTAAGTCCAAAATGTACAAGATGAACAATTGAACATGTCTATCTTGTACATTTTTTACTTACGTTGCGTTGATCGATCGTCTGCTCGATCCCATATAAGAATAGTATCGATTAATAAATGAGTCGAAAATAAGTAACGTAAATAATAAAACTAAATTTTATTTTGCGTTTATTGCGTGTTTAATTGATAAAAATACAAGTTTCATGTTACATTGAGTAGTTATTTAATTATAAGTCATTTATATCGAAAAATGTGATATCTTTAGTAATAAAATTTAATTTGTATGATTTCGTGAAATTTAGAATGTACAGATGTTCATTGTATACTTAAAATTATTTGGAATACGTGTTAAGTATTTCTTTATATAATATTTTTGGAGATGACTCCCGTCCACAAATAAACGTGCCTTACAAGTGAAATCTGTTTTATTTTTTATGCCAGTCACCATCTTCTCAATCCAACGTTTTTCCATTCAAATGCCGAAGTTCCCTTTGACTGGAATAATATCATGATTTTAAAATAATATTTCATTTACATTGACCAATTGTTTGACCTCTGTGTACAGACGCCAGCACATCAAGCTACCCGAAACTGTCAAATTTTCCCAATCAACTTTGAACCTTAAGCATCAGCGATAAAGTTGAAAATCTTTTAAATAAATTTGACAGATTGTAGTAACTTGATGTGCTGGCGTCTGTACCTACTGCGAATAACTGCCACTCAATTTTGATCGTAAGACAAAAATTCACTCTACAACGTTCAGGCTAATTTAGTATTTCTTGTAATATTCGTCATTTCTTAGCTGACTCGACTTTCTTTTTTATGAAGTTATGGTATCCTATATGTGAAATAGATGGAAAACGCTGAAATAAATAAAACTATGAAACAGGCCTGTTACATTTCATGTGCATAATGAAAGCATCGAGTGCTCGATTCCTCGCCATCTGTATCTTACCCAATGCAAACCATTGAAACAGTCCTAGGTCATCACAGCCGCCCCATCTGGCGCAAATTCTGCGTACTGTGTCATCCATGAGAAAACAACACAGCTTATTTTTTCATTGAAATAAATGAGTTTATTTTCACGTAACAATACGCTTCTGCCTTCTCTGTATGAGAAGAGACCTTTACCGTGCAGTGGGACAATATTATACTGGCTAGTACAATAATAATACAAATTATATTATATCATTACATTATGGTAGCGTCAGGGTAATTTATTTTGAAAAACGTTTCATTTCGTATAAAAAATTCCTAAATGATTCGTTTCAAACTTGACATTTCAAAGTGTCATCTTCAGTGAAACGGAACGCAGCGAATTTTAACCTCAAAAAATCTGTGATCACTTCTTGTGTTGATAGTTTTATTTATTTGTAAACTTGAATTAGATAAAAGATGCTGACCAGGTAACATATTATTAGTTAATCTACTGATCCCATAGTTGGTATTTAACCTATCATTCATACATTTAGTATCCGTTCCAATTTATTTCAGGCTTCGATTCAGACGAGACTTTCGGGTTATAGTCAGATGTTTATCAGACAAACCCTCAGACGGCGATGGAAAAGTACCTGAATCTAAGCCCAAACCCGCAGAATCACAGAAGTCTTCCGATAATCCAACAGAAAAAATTCAGGAACTTCTCAAGTTGATGATGGCTGAGCCCAAAATAAAGGAGAGTGAATACAAGGATAAGTTCGCCACTGCACCAGTGATACAAAGGAAAAAGAAGGGCGATGAAATTGAAGTCAAAACAGAAAAAATTGGTTTGTCTTTACATACTGTTAGTAGTAAATTTTTTGTTTGGAATGATTTATTTACTTTAATGAAAATGGTTGAAAACCACATTAAGTACAATAATTAATGACACAGTTCAATAATATAAAAAAATGTATCAATTCTGCTAATTTTTTTTTTATTGTTTATTTTCTATTCAAAAGCTTTGCCATTTTATGAAGAACAAAACCAGAAGGGTATTTGTTAGGACCTACAACTTCAAATAGAGACGCTCCTGCAACATTCATAAAATCAAACGAATAAATTATGCATATTTGCAGAGGAAAGTATCACGAAAGCAGCCGGTGAAGTGGCACAAGCTCTGGGTGGAGATGTAAAGCAGACCGAGGCTGAACTGCTGTCCCGGGTACTGGGCAAGATCAACCAGTCATCAACTACACTCAGGTAATACACACAAATAGATATATTAGTAAAGTCTATCACTTGATTCGAAAAATTCTTAATTTGTTTCAATGAATTCTGAACAGGATGAGGAGACTTAATTAAAAACGATAAAAAGATTGATGCCCGTTTTCACCTTCACTAAGTGACACTTACATCTTGTGTTTTTGTTGCCTTCCTGATGACACTGTGATTAGTTCTTTCTATTTTCCTTTTCCCCATCATACTCCTTTCCATGCTACGCTGACATGTTCGGACTTTTGTCTGTTGTACTTTGGTCAAGGCCCATTCCAAAAACAAGATGTAGTACTGAAGCTAAGAAGATTAAAATGGAGATGGGCCGGCCACACTGTCAGGGGAGAAGAGATATGGAACAAAAAAGTGACCCTATGGTATCCTAGGGAGGGGAAGAGAAAGAAAGGGAAACCTTTGAAAAGATGGCAGGATGACTTGGTGAGAACGGCGGGAAAGACTTGCACTAGACAGGCAAGGAACAGGGAGAATTGGAAGGGGATGGAGAAGGCCTTTGCCAAAGGGCACACAGAGTCTTAAAACAAAGAAAAAAAAAGTTTTTGTAACAATAAAATTGTGAACTCTGAAATAAGGCTACAAATAAATAAATAATCATGTGACACTTAAATGAATCCGTAAATAAAAGTGCACTGTTGAATTTTGAACGCTAGACTCAGCGCTAAGAGTTGAAAATCCAACACTTTTATTTAGGGATACATTTAAATGTCACTTAATTGTCAGAGAAAACGGACAGCAGTTCTACAGTACCATGCTTTGTTCAAAAACAGCCTGTATAAATTTATAAATAACAAAACCATAGAAACAATTAGGGCCGCTTGCTACACAAATCACTAAATTCGTAGCATTAAACACATTTAGGGAGAATTCACCAATGTAACTGAACGTGATCAGGACACATATTGTGTACAAGAACTGTCAGTGTTACCATTGATGTAGAAAATTGACAGCCCTTGAACGCAGTTTAGATGTGCTGATCGCATTCAGTTTCAGTAGTAGAATTTACCATTAGTGATTTGTGGTGCAAGACCTTAGATTTTAACTGGGATTTATATAATGAAAAACTTTTTCTGTTGCTGTAATTTTTTTAAATCTTCTCTGGCTGTCTGCAATCAGTTTTGTATTTTTTATGGATGAGTTGGAGGCAAATATTGGCGGCAAGAGTGTGACTCCAGCAAGCAATCTACTCCGTATTCATGCTTAGTTCCACACAGGTCACAGGTGTGGGTGGACTACACAATGCCTTTCCTTTTAAAGTCTTTTCTCTTGTAGCTAAAAGTTGCTGTAAATGCTAAATAAATAACCAAATTATACTGACTTTCCAGTGACCTCCTAGTTGGCATGAAGATAGACCGGACAAAAGAGCCTGAAGAAAGGAAACAACCAGAATCTAGAGGTCAGCAAGTAAAGCGCATCGTTAACAAGACTAAGGAGGGAACACAGCAGACCAGGTACTCCCAGAGGAAAGCCAGACCGGCAGACGGGGAGCAGGGTGGCGAAAGATGGGAGGAAAGGAGGAGGACGTAAGTTAAAGTCTGAGGAATACAAAAATTGATTTCTTTTTTGGCAAAGAAGTTTTGAATTTCGTGGGCTAAATTGAAGGAATCACCTAACTATAGTACTGCCCTGCTGAGCCCAAAGGCGGTGTCTCTGAGATACGTCCTTTTGGTTTTTTTATACCATTCAATAGCTTTAACAATTTCGCATCTAATGGCATAAGCGAAATAGCGCTATCTAACTTAAAACATTAAAAAAACCACTAAGAAATTTTTATATCTCCATTTTTCCTAAATAAAAATTTACAAAAAGTCAATTTTCTCAAAACTTACTCCGGTTGAGATGCGGTCTTTGGGCTTAGCAGGGCAGAGTATTACAGTCAAACCTGAGTAAGTGAGAACTGGGTTACCGAGAAAACTCTATAAATGAGAGTAACTGCCAGGTCCCGTCAATTTAACTCTCTAGAACCTTTATAAGTGAGAAACAGAAACCTCTATAAGAAAAAGTCGGTTTTCACTCGTGGACCTCTATAACTGAGACTGCTACTTGCCTGTACCATCGAAGAAACGCATACCTAAGCAGTTTGAAAACAAAATCCCGTGCACACGACCCTTTTTTTTTCGTAGGTAAGCGTTACTAAATCGGCCGAGCGCTGCAAGCAGAAATAGTCCTTACGGTGTATAGTTATGCGTTTCTTCGATGGTACGTCTATAAAGTGACAATCGAGCGTAATTTAAAATCTGCTATTTCATCATCATCTGCCTAGCCTTTTCCCAACTATGTTGGGATCGGCTTCCAGTCTAACCGGATGCAGCTGAATACCAGTATTTTACATGGAGCGACTGCCTATCTGACCTCCACAACCTAGTGACTAGGTAACACGATACCCCTTGGTAAGACTGGTTGTCAGACTTTTTGGGCTTCTAACTAACCGTAAGGACTGTCAATGATCTACAAATGACAGCCGGGACCAACGGCTTAACGTGCTTTCCGAGGCACGGAGGGGACTTGGTATGTAAAGATGGTCACCCATCCACGGACCAACCGCGGCAAGCGTAGCTTAACCTAATCGATCGACCCGTGCAGCTGTTATTAATCTGCTATTTATGAATCCTTAAATTTCGTGGAAAAAACATTGTTATTTTTTCTTAAATTTCGACGAATTAACTAACATTGATTTTGTATCGTATTCTATTCGAATGACCAAATGTGTATTTTTAAAAACCTCTATAAGTGATAAAGGCCACTCTTGTACCTCTGTAAGCTTGAGACTCGCGTTACTGAGAAACTTCCTTAAGCGAAAAGAGATCGCGGTCCCTTGAAGTCTCGCTTATCTAGGTTCGACTGTATTTGACAAGTTCTCAATTCAGAAACGGGGCTAAAGTTATCATCACACATCGCACTCTGATGTAGCTTTAAGAATCTAAAATGATAAGCAGAAGCATGTGGTTAGTAGTTGTCAGAAGCATGTGGTTAGTAGTTGTCAGAAGCATGTGGTTAGTAGTTGTCAGAAGCATGTGTTTAGTAGTTGTCAAAAAAAACTCTTTCCCAAAAAATACAACCAACTTCCAAACTACCAAGTGAAAACATTTTGTTGGTTGTTTTTTTTGTAAAAAAGTTTTTTTTTTTTACTTTTTAGTGCGTTGGTTTGTAATTTATCTAAGTTAAAATAGGCTAATGTCAACTGCTCATCAAAAATACCCAAATCGCTATAGATGTGCCTATAATATTTTTAAAGAGTTCCCTCGATTTTTCCAAGATCCCATCATCAGATCGTGACCAAATGACAATTGGACCAACTTGGAAGTATACCCTTTCAAACAAAAAATAATTTTTCAAGTTAGTCCAGCCGTCTTCGAGTAATCGGGGAACATACATTTTAAAAAAAACCGACGAACTGAGAACCTCCTCCTTTTTTTGAAGTCGGTTAATAAGTATAGAGACTGGTTGCTGTATGGTGCTTTGCTAGATTACTAAAATTCATTATAAATCTTCATGAGTTCACTCAAGTTGTTGATACAAAATTATTTCTCTTTCAGACCCTCTCAATTACAACCAACCTCAGTATCAACAGTGAATATCTTCGGTGGTGAACCTCTAGGCATTTTCAAAGCTAAGGAATCCAACTATGGTACCAAACTTGATGTATGGGAGAACCTGCAACAACGAGAACTGACCCTGGCGACGTCCCAGCCGCCTGTTAACTACTTCCAGAAGATGGTGCTTTGGACTGAACAGGGGAAGATATGGAAGTTCCCTATTAATAATGAACAAGGTAAGATTGATAAACGATTTTGGCCTTATTACAAAACAAAGTTTATCGAGACATTGAATATCGAACTCTATTCTGACAATGTTAAAGTTCTAATTACCAAACAGATTTGGCGGCTGTACCACAAATTACTAAATGCGTTTAGTGTAGTATATTTAAAACATCATTCTGCCTCTGTCATCTTCAAACGATTGACAGAAACAGAACGATGTTTTACTCATATAGTGATTTGTGGTGCAAGTGCCTTAATAAACCTAAGAGGCATTTTTTTTATTTCGAACTCTATCTCGACAAAATTAAAGTTCTAATTACAAAAATTGAAGTCAAACCCGAATCATAATGGTTAATTTAGCAATAAGAACTTTAGGTTTGTCGAAATAAAGTTCCAAATATTAATAAATATTAATAATCTACAAGACGGACAAAAAAAATATTTTTGGACACATGCCTATTCTATTATTGTTGAAGTAATGCCCGTTTCAAACTAACACAAGGCGACACCTAAATAAAATCGCGAAGTATGATTTGTACGTGGATTTTCAACTTTCGGCGCAACATCCAGCGGCGCACTTTTGTTTCGACATTAATTTAGGTGTCGCCTAATTTTAGTGAAAATACCCATAAGTAACGTGAATCTTTATACAGTTCGTACTTTAATTCCAGGCTTAGAAGAAGAGCAGAATGTCCACTTCTCAGAACACATATTCCTGGACTCCCACCTCGAAGGCTGGTGTCCCAAAAAGGGTCCCATCAGGCATTTCATGGAACTTGTATGCGTAGGTTTGTCCAAAAACGCATTCTACACAGCAAAGGAAAAGAAAGATCATATCTTATGGTACAAGGAGTATTTTGAGTCAAAGAAGGATGTACTCACCGAGGTTGGTGTTTGGGACCACCAAGCGGCCAGTGCCGAGGCTAAGCAGAATTAATTTGTAGTTATTATGTATGAAGCGTATTTACCTTTTCGTGTTCAATTCGAGACATCGGTTGCGTGAAATCACCACGCCGCTACTGCCCACCAAAACCGTATTCCATTTGCGTCAATTCAATACTGTTTTGTAATCAACTAACTTTGTTTTTACAAAACAGTGTACCGCTTACGGTACAGTTTAATGGATGACCTTTAATTGACCTTGGCCTTTGTCTAATTAATGTTGGATAAAAATTTCATGAAGCTGTGTTTACATCACGGTCAAGGTCAATTAAAGGCAATCTATGAATATGTAGACAAACCGTACAACATCTTGTAAAAAAAAAAACACCAAAATTGGACATCTCAAAAGTTACGCATGGAAACTTTAAAAAAAACATTCGCGTCGACTCCCAAGTCGACCGACGAAAAAAAGTAGGAGGTTCTCAAACCTCTTTTTTTTCGTTGGTTAAAAACAAGGTTAATCGATAGAATTTTATGCAAACTGAACCACAGAATACCACGAACAGAAGATTTACTTCGCAAAATCATTTAAATAAATAGCGACTTTTGCTACGACACAATAAAGTGTAATTCAAGTCGCACAGTGCTAATTACCTACACAGTTATGTTCACCTAGAAGTTGCCTCTCTTTCTATCGCGTAATTCTTATATCTTCTGTCTACGTTACGCTCATTGAATTGGCCCGGCAAGTCGAGGCCGCCGCGTACTTGTAGCTTCATACCCAAAATGCGCACACGATTAAAATGTGAAGTTTTGGTGGGCATGTACCGTGCTATAAAAGCGTGGCGATTTCACCCAACCTGTGAATTGAATTGAACACGGAAAAGGAAATACGCATGTATGAAATATAATTAGTGTTACAGTTACTATTGGTTTTTATTTGAACATAATTAAGGTTAAAAAAAAATAGCCCCAATATTGGCAACTAATTATAGCCCAGTCAATAACATCGCAAACGCGCATGTAACTACGATTCTTCTAAATGTTTTTAAGTCCCCTGAGAGTAGTTTATACCCAAGTTTGCAACCCTGAAAACCTTGTGCTACTCCCACGGTATTTGATAAACTGCGAAATTCTGGCACTTCAATTTTTTGAACAATCTACCTTAATGACACGTTTTACGTATCTTTGTTGTATATTTTTGTGAAGCAAGCTAAATTTGATGCTAAGCCCAACCCAAGCACTCTATTGGTTGCGAAGATACAGCCAGGGCCATACCTAGACTTGAATTTAAGGTAGGGCAGCTGTTGCTACAGGTGGGGCGGAAGTAAAAATGTTGATCTGTTCTGGTCAATTGATTTTTGGCTTTCTTGACTGATTAATGTGTGAGTCAGTTAATACTTAATTATCGGGGATGATAAATAGATTTAAAAAAAAAAAATAGCCTGACATAAATTATTATACGTCCACTGCAGCACGCGTAGCATGACCACCGTAGAAACGAGTTTTGTCGACGGAAGAATAGACAAAATGACAGATTGTCTATTCTTTCGTCGACAAAACTCGTTTCTACGGTGGTCATGCTACGCGTGCTGGAAATAGGCCTCCCCCAAGCACCGCCACTTCGACAGGTTCTGTTCTTTCCGCATCCAGCGGATTCCTGCGGCCTTCACAAGGTCATCGGTTCATCTTACATTCATAGAAAAGTGCAATACCTACGCGGTCAAAATGGAACAGCAGATTTTTTTTTTAATAACCGACGAAAACTTTCAACGCAGGGGGGTTCAGAATCATGTACTGAATCCATGGTTTCAGTTTTCGCGTCGATGTCCCTGCCACCCTGTATGTCCAAACATATCTACTCAAAATAAAGAATTCGAATAAGATTCAGAATAAATAATTATTTTATTGTGATTGTAAGATGCCGTGGTTAATTCGGAATTGTTTCGATGTCATAACTTAGCTTCTCAGTAGTAGCTTATTATTAGTTGATATTAAGAATAATTAGGTTTTTTTTAAGGTAGGGCATTGGTATTTTAAGGTAGGGCATTGCCCCACAATGCCCCCCCTTAGCTACGGCCCTGGATACAGCTAGTCAAGAATGACCATTTTTTTGCAAAAAATGAAAAGTTCTCGATTTAGGGTCATTTGCCAAGACACGTACCAACTGAACTAATAGTTCTAGAGAAAGTGTTGTATCTTGTGGGGCTGTAGTTGAGTAAAACGAAGATTTCATGCCATTGCGCATTCCTTCTTCAGTGAACAAGGACATACGTAGAGAAGCTGATTGTTTTGTTGTCACGCAGACGCCCTGGAATATAGTAAGGGGATCAAAATCAACTCTCTTGTTAAACACTTTCTCTAAAAGGAACATTCGTTCAGCTGGTACGTATCTTGGCAAATGACCCTTTTTTTTTTGGGTGGGATATTATCAAATAACTTCTCCCGCTCTGGGTGTCAGACTCTTTCTGACTAAAACACACCCGTGTTCCTTTAGTTGCCACGTTGCCGGGGCCACGATTTCCCTTTCGGTATTCTTCGCAACCCCGGCAGGCATCGGCCCTAGCGCACCCCGTCAATTCTGCTGACATCTCTTTGAAGCGCGTGTGGAACACAACGCGCCGCTGACCCGGACCTGGTCCTTATCGGACGGCGAGCTACCCATTGGTCACCGTCCACAAGCCCGCGCCTACGGTGGCTGGAAATCAGCTCGCGATTCCCGACGCCCAGGGCGTCTCCTCCTTCGCGAGCATTACTGCTTCGCAGGAGGTGTCGGCCTACTATTTCCTCTCGCTCCGTACCATGGCCCGAATCAGGGCCGGATTGGCAAATGACCCTAAATCGATAATTTTTCACTTTTTGGAAAAAAAAAAGCTGTATCTTCGCAACCAATAGACCAAGAGTGCTTGGGTTGGGCTCAAATTGTAGCAAATTTAGCTTTCTGCTCAAAACTATGTATAGAACAAAGATACTTAAAAACGAGCATCATGATAGTAACAAGGTTTTCAGGGTTACAATCTTGGGTATTAACTACTCTCAGGGGACCTAACAACATATAAAAGTTAATGACATTTTGAAACTAAACTATGCCAGGATAGGTTATAATAAAAATAAAAACACATTCTTCATTTTACTTCACTTTATTGCACCTAAGGAAGTACACTTCGTTGCATATTTCGTTGTTTCCGATCACTATTGATAGCAACCATCAAGTTAGTTTACAAATTACAAATATTATTATTACGCGAGTCCTAAGACTCACTTGGCATAATATTGGACATCAAAAAGTCAAAATTGACTTAAAAACTATGGATGAAATACTTTAAAGAACGGATGTTTTAATCTTAATCCTACCTCTACATCGAGAGAGCATCAAGACACTACAAAATGTATATTATACATAATAACAATTACCTTTACAACATCATGTCGAATAATGACATAATTCAAAGTTATTTTAGTACAAAAAACCTACCCAATCGTTTGTATTTAAAAACAAGGAACTCGTTATATCTAAGTACATATTCTTACGTTAATCTTCGTATACTTTAAAAGCCTCCAAAAACGTTCCAATATTTAGAGAAAAAAAATAAAATGTACAAAAAATGTCACATAATTTTGTACAATATGTGCGTGCACACTGTGTTTCCTTTTGACGTAAGTAACAGTATTTATTAGTTAACGCTATAAATTCAGAAACTAAGTATTATAGAAAGAATGGAAATGTTTTTGAAGTCTCAGGAAGAGAAAACCTAACAGATTTTATAAATTCTAATGTATACGTTAATGATACAGGAGGACACTTCTTGCCTTCGTGCGATATGAACAAAGATGTTAGTATTACAACTAAATAGTTAACCTGTTTACATAACCGTTACAACAATAAGTTACTAGAGTGGTCTGAGTATTACTAAAGAAGAACGCTGAGCTGGTCGCATACATCTGAAAGACAAATTAATAGATTCAAAAGCAATACCGATACAATATTTCGTCCTTTTAAAACTGAAAAAGAATGTCCTGCTGAGTTGAGATGTATGCGGCCTGCAACATTGATAAATATCAATGAAACAGTTTAAATTAAATCGTATACTAAATTAGTCATCATTGAAAAAATACATCCAGGTAAACAAACCGAAAATGGAATGTCAGCATTACAGCATTCATTTGTTTTTAGCACCTCCCGAACAAGCAAAAATGTTAATTATTTTATAGAACTGCCAACAGTCGTGTTACATTAAAAACTAACATAAGAGTACGTTTGTGCACAATTTAGGAGAGTGTTAAAGCAAAACTGAGGTACCTTATAGTTAAATACTTAGAAAAACAAACAGAACAAATGACAACAAGTGTAGAAAACAGCGGAAGACAGAAGGAAGCTAGTTTAGTCCACACGGACACTGTATTCGCAACAAACACAAATTATTCGCAAACAATTAATTTTATAATCGAAGATTTATTTTACCGGTTGAACCGAACCATGAGCATTTAGGTCACAGCTCATTAGAGCCACCCGGCGCCCACCCCGCACCGCCTCGTCGCACGGCGTCTACTCGTTGTCGACAGGTGGTCCACGGGTGAACGCCGCGTTATCATGAATAAACGTCGCGCGGTCAACCAGTGGACCCCGCGCGGTCAAACGAGTGGACGTCGCTTGGTGCACGAATTTTCGAGTAGTCTGTTAACAATTGGCACTAGGTCTACACGTGTGTTTCGTAATGTCAAATTTTACAAACCGTGAATTGGCACTCATAGCTGTCGCGCTTGATGAAGAAGAAATGAACACTCAACAAAAAAAGAACGCGTGACACATTCGCGGGCAGCGCGCGGTCCACTTGGCAATGCGCAGTCAACGCAAGGCAAGCATGCGAGCAGCGAGTTGTCACCGAGTGGTCCACCCGCCGTCCGCGCGTGGAGGGCTTACGACCGAGGCGATCCGGTGACGCTACGGAGTTGATATAGTGAGCGCATACCCATACAAGTCCATATAAAGAATACTAGCCGCAGGAGGCGAGGTGGTGCGGAGTGGGTGCCGGGTGGCTCTAATGAGCTGTGACCTTTTAGCACCTCGTCCGACATACCTATACCCGAGTCGCTTCAGCGTAGCAATAACGGTCATTGACCCACCTACATTTTCTATCATTCATTATTTCAAAAACTGAAATAAAATCCGTTAACGTCCTGAATCAATATCTATCGTTGATCTTCAACATGTTCCAATAACGAATAACCATACATAGTAAATTATTTCTGTTCCTACGGAGAGATATTAGGGAAAGGGCAATGACCGTTATTGCTATGCTAAAGTGACTCGGGTATAGATGAATCTAGCATAGGCGTGTGCTTTGTTTTCCTCGCACACATGTTGGTACGTAGCTCTAAGAAATCCGTCCTAAGTGACATTGGTATGTGAATATATAATACCATCTCAAAGAAAACATAATAAGTACTCTCTAAAGATTACCAAAAATAAACGAAAAGGAGAAAAAGTTAGACACCATTTGGCAAGATTAAAACAAATATTAAAAGCTGCAATTAAATACACAATAGAAACTTAACCTCCACTTAATAAACAATAGTTTTAATGTATCTAATGTCTTTTTATTTCGTTTCGATCGTCACCTTACTTCGTAAAAGTTGAGCTTTGAGCTTGAGTACACCTGTGCTTTTACTAAGAAATTGATACACAATTTCAGACGAAATATGGAACTAAATTGAAATGTTTTCACTGCACATTGTTTTAGCTTTGCAAGCAGCGCCGCCTTTTGGGCACCCTGTATATTTGTAGTTGCACGAACCATTTAATTTCGAACTTTAATGAAATAGGTCAGAAAACGTGTCATAACGAAATGTGAACAACCACAGATGTATTCAGTTTTCAAAATTCATAAACGCGTTTGAAATTACTATGGAATTCGAAATTACTTTTTGAATTAAACTAAATCTTGAGTTGTGAATATATCCTAAAACTATAGCAGCATTATGTGAAACTACAAAATAATTGTACATTCGGAATGATTTAGTTAACATAATTGGGGGCTTGTTATTTTTAACTTCACCTTTTGTGCTCAGACAAAAAAGATTTACCTAAATATAGGATCATAGAATCAAAATTGTAGGAGAAAAATGCTTTATATTGTACAGACGCCAGCACATCAAGCTACCCGAAACTGTTAAATTTTCCCAATCAACTTTGAACCTTAGACATCAGCGATAAAGTTGAAAATCTATTAAATAAATTTGACAGATTGTAGTAGCTTGATGTGCTGGCGTCTGTACTTGAGACTGCCACAAAACATTTAATTACTGAAAATTGTAATTTAAAAATTATTGCGTAAGGTTTCTAAAACCAACGATAAGTTACGTTATAAAATTGACACTTGAACGATTATTTATCTACAGGTAATGTATTGATTCATTACACCTATACTAATAATGAGGATTTATGAATATTGAAGCTACAGTATTTCCAAAAGTACAAAATTACTGAGATACTAATGATTATTGGTTTTATTATGTAAATGATCCTTTACACAACAGACGATATGACATATTTATGCGTTCAAAAGATAGATTTGGTTAGGCCGTTTTGTAGCGATGCTTGAGGGAGCCCTATGATACTGCAGAACATGGATTGGACTCTTGGTTGAGAAGCTTCATTTTACGTAGAGTTTGGCCAGTATCGTCCATTGTGTACAGGAGTAGATGGGTACAGTTACATCGTAGAGCCCCCGGCTACGTACTGTCAACTATGTGGAATGACGCGGACACCTCAATTGACTTCACTCCTGTGGACGGCTGCGTTGTGTGTGGGACGCCCGGACTCTTACATCACCTGGAATGGAATGAGATCTCATTTTACAAAAAGGAATTTGTCAGTTTGAATACTTTTGGAATTACCAGATAAGACAGAATTGTGATTTTTTAAATAGCCACCGAACCGTCCGTGCCCTATGGAGGCTATAATTCGAAAGTCTTAGTGCAGTTTTCATATGCTGAAAGACAACATCATATTTTTCGATTTTCGCTTTTGATTATTTCCTATCTCTAACGGTAAGTATACCACAGTGAGCCCCGTTAAAATACACCCTGTACAACATTAAAAACAGTATATTTTCATCACTAGATATTTAATTTGAAAAAATCACAACAAAAAATTGCGCCAGAACCTACTGCATTTGCCAATCAGGGGAGTATGGGATTTTTTTAATTACCGGAGTATTATAGACAAGCTGCAAAACCCCCTTTGCGCAACGCCTGTTAGAGAACATCGATTGGGAAACTATAATGGGGTTGCCTGAGCTTAACTAGATGATGCAGGCCAGGTTTAAGCCTCCTCCTCCGAGCGAGCATGTTGTATCTAATCACTTTTTTTTTAAATTTACTTTAAGAGCGTAGAAATTAAAACTAAAAATAAGGGGAATAGTGGAATAATCCCAAATGAAAAGGGGAATTTCTGTTTTTTTTACATTAGGGTACAGTTTCCACCCCTGAGGGGGATTCTCTCAGGGGGGAATAGTGGAATAAGTCCATCTCAGCCTACCTGCAGTATCTGGCTGGCCTCGAAGGCGGTGCCGGGCAGCAGTACGATGGGCGCGGCGACACGTCCGGCCTCCACACACACCATGTTCGGGAACTCGTCGTCGCCGAAGTCCGGGATCTCTTTGGCGTACTCCGACCAGGGGTTCCAGATCACTGGAGAAGATTTTAATAAAATGTAGGCCCGCTAACACACAAAAAAAAACACAAAGGACTAATTTTATCCACCTCTGTGGTCTAGCGGTTAGACCACCTGTCTCAAACCCAGAAGTCCCGGGTTCGATTCCCATTGGGGGCAAAATTTTCTGCCCGGTTTGGTTAGTTGTAGGGATTGTTCTTAGCCTGGCTAGCTACCACCATCTTCTCATCTAAGTCTGTCGCCATAACAACAACGTTAACAGTATTGTATTGTTGTGTATTGCATTGCTGTGTTTCGGCGAGGTAAAATAGCCAGTTCCTCTGTGGTTGAGAATTACGGGTGAAGCTCGCTTCCACCTTCGACCTGTACCCTAATTGATATTCGATTTGAAACAGATTCATTGCTTCATAAGTTGAAAAAAAAATCTGCTCAACAACGTAAATAACGCAATGAATGTTATTGAACTGTCAAAAATTTGTCATAATCGTTTAAGAAAATAAGTTACGCAATTGGGTACCTGATCATCATTTACCACCAGGTGAGATGCAAACATTTGAGGATAAAAAATAATGCGTTTAGCGCTAAACATAAACACCATTCAGTCTCTATCATCATGTTCAAACGATTGACAGAAACAGAATGTTTTAAATACGCTTAGCGCTAAACGTATTTAGTGCAAATAGTCCTTAGTCACACATTTTATCCTTCAAAGTACTTTTGTACGCCATGCTGCGTGGCTACTTTATATGCAGAAGTGGCTTCATAACGTCGTTTAGGGGGGCAGAAGCGTCATGTGTACTGTGCATTGCCGTGGGTCACAATATTAGCATGCGTCTAGCGCTGTAGTTAAAAAGTGGACACAAAGGGAGCCACGCAGCTAACGTGATAGCCTGGGTGTGACCACCAGACTGCCAACTCATAGGTCTCGAGTTTGAACCCAAAGCACGCACTTCAGTCTTTTCGAATTCATGTACGTATTGTATAATTATCACGTGAAGGTGGAAGGTATAAACGTTGTGAGGAAACCGGCATGGCTGAGAGATATTTCTCTACGGCATGTGAAGCCAAGTTAGAGGCCCATGCGTGGCTTTAAAACTCTGACACCAGGTTAGTCACTAACCACACAAAAAGAAGAAGCTAACGTGCGTAGCGTCTTCGTGCACATTCTACGCAGTAATTAATATATTACTGCTTAGAATGTGCACGAAGGCGCGTCTCTTTAACTCAATGCTCGTATTAATTGTATATTAATACCTTTTAAAGAGTTTTTAGAGTTTTAAAGTACGTTAAGCCGTTGGTCCCGGCTGTCATTTGTAGATCTTTGACAGTCGTTACGGGTAGTTAGAAGCCCAAAAAGTCTGACAACCAGTCTTACCAAGGGGTATCGTGTTACCTAGTCACTAGGTTGTGGAAGTCAGATAGGCAGTCGCTCCATGTAAAATACTGGTATTCAGCTGCATCCGGTTAGACTGGAAGCCGACCCCAACATAGTTGGGAAAAGGCTAGGCAGATGATGACCTTTTAATCGTACAGTTACGTAATCATCAAAATTGAATTGCAAAAAAAAAATACATACCGGTATCAGGGAAATTGTACTTCTGTATCCTCATCTTGCGCCCGCTGACGACGTTGGTGATGATGTGCTCTTGCATGGTGTTCTGGTAGATCCTGTCCGTCCACTCGTTGATCGTCACTACCTCCCTGGTCTCCTGGTACACGGCGCCTTCTCGCGTCTATAATTTGAACACGTATATTATAAACTAGCTGCGCCCCGCGGTTTCACCCGCATAAGTCTCAAAGGGAATATCGGGATAAAAAGTATCCTATGTCCTAACTCAGGTCATGGTCTACTCGTGTGCCAAATTTCATCTAAATCTGTTCAGCCGTTTTAGTGTGAAAGCGTATCAAACAAACTCATTTTCGCATTAATAATTTTATTTTTATTTTTTTATTAATTAAGGAACAAAACCAACCTTTGTTGTAAAGGTTTTTCACGCACTGAAGGTAGTTTTATACTCTTACGGCGAGGCGAGGTGAAGCGTGAATGGCGTGGGGATGAAATATTTGTTTTGCATGTGTTACACCTTATTTGAATATGGAGTTGGAGCCATACTGCCGCCATATGTTTTTTTTTTTTTTCAAATCATAGCCCATCTCACTCGGGATGTTGTAAGGATTCTAACGATACCTCTTACCCCATACATCCAAATCTGTTCAGGCATTTAAAAAGTTATGTTGGAACAAAGAAACTCACATGCATACATGAACATGAAAATTAAGAAGCCACTTCCATAATTTCTTAGCCATAAATTAACTTTAGGTAAACATGCATCCGATTATTCGATCTTATCCGTCATAAAAGAAAAATCTAAAACATTTTTCTTCTAGGGAAACTGAACGCAGGTTTTCAAACCCAGTAGGATTAGCTTGCGGCGTAATAAAGCTGTTTATAATTAAAATACAAAAATTACGCCCCCAATGACATTGACCCCTGAAACTGTCATCTGTGATTGCTTAGACAATGCCTATCTGCCGCAGATCATTATTGATTACATACGTAAATATTTGTATTGTATTTAAAAAAATAATATTGCTTGACAATTAAATTCAATTCTGTTATCTACGTAAGATTTTAGCACTGTCGTGTTTAAGACCGCAAATTACGATTTTAGGACACTGAGTACCTAGCTGAAAAAAATAATCTGATCAACAACGTAAATAACGCAATGAATGTTGTTGAACTGTCAAAATGAAACAAATTAGGCATAATTGTTTACGAAAATAAGGTACGCAATTAGGGTACAGTTCGTAGATTGTCAGTCATTTTATTATCACCAGTTTGTAGATTGTCGTCATTTTATTATCACCAGCACCCTAATTCACACACGATCAATCACAATCTGTTTAATTTTAACAGTTCAACAATATTCATTGCGTTATTTAGGTTGTTGAGCAGACAAATTTATCGAGCATATGAAGCAATGGATTAGCAATATCCTTCAAAATTATTCAGATTTTAATTGACCTTTTTTTGGGTGGGATATTATCAAATAACTTCTCACCCACCCGTGTTCCTTCAGTTGGGCATATGTCGACAGGAACCTCTCGAAACAACCGTTTCCGGTGAGGACCTGCGTCAGGCGGAAGGTGTGGACGCCATGGCGCCTCTCTAGCCACTCCTCAAAATGGGGACTTATCGCCGCAATTGTGGCGTGCCCAGCACTGGGTTGCGACAATCGCACTCTCCATGACGCCATGAGATCCCGCCGGAGTTGTGATTGATCCTGTGTTACGCAATTAGGGTGCAGATGATTAAATAGCTCACCTTATCAATAAACATGCATCCATGCATGCCGGTGATCTGGCAGCGGCGCACGTCGGGCACTTTGAAGTACGTGTGCAGTAACAGCTGACAACTGAACGTGAGTTCCTTGCTCGGGTTGTACACGCCGATATTGAAGTGCAGCTCCTTTTCGCGGAGGATCAGCCTGTATGTCAGTCTGAACCTGGGTGAAGGAAGAAATGGGAGTTATATTAGGCTTAATTTTCGTGTGGGATATGCAAAAACTTAGCCTTAAAACACGATGACTTATTATTATACAATAGAATTGATTCACAGTAAAATTTTCACAGATAAAACTCATGTTCGATCAAGTATTCTTTGTCCTAAAATTTGATACTAGAATTCTAGAAATGCTTATATTCAAGGCAATGGCACGTAAAATTTTATCGGATAGGCAACCGGATGGCGAGTGGTAATCTGGGTCTTGAAGTGATATCGAACCCCCCCGTACCGTCCGAATGGACCCCAAATGGACGGGGGCAGAGATATGGGGGATGGGGCCAAACTTTTTTTTTTGACATGACTTTCAAAATTTAAGTTCTATTATGTGCAAGGAATTTGTGTGTCTCAATGCCAACTGGTTTTGATAAAATTCACCCTCATTTTCGGTGATAAATCATCGGTAAGGAGTTTCAAGAATTATAAACAGCGTAAGACATTATTTAAATTATAACCATGTTGGGGGGTGGCAACTGGATGGCATCGATACACACAAATTCCTTGCACACAGTAGAGTTAAAATTTTGAATGACATGTCAAAAAAAATGTTTTGCCCCTGTCTCCCATATCTCCGCCCCCGTCTATTTGGGGTCCTTTCGGACGGTGCGGGGGTTTCCCGGTTTCCTCTCCGATAAAATTTTACGTGCCATTGCTTTAACTTTTATACTATTTCAAATGAGAACACTTTCCTCCATCACAAGGCAGTTAAATGAACCCTTTTTCAGGTTTGGATCGGGACCCACATTATATGGACGGCGATTGTTTAAATTTATCTGCTTCGCGAACAGTAAAATTGTTATTTTTAAACAGGAAACTTTAAACACAGCGACGTAGAATTTCCATGTCTTCGTTCGTAGTCTCTATGTTACCAATTGTCACAAACTTAAAAATAAAATCATACTAACTGGAAATGCCACATGGACCTAGTGAAGTCGTCATCCATGAGGCTGAAGACGGCCTCCACATCGCCGCTGGGGAGGCGCTCCGGCATCTTCTCGACGTGCCAGCGGGCTATCCGCGCGAAGCCGTGCTGCGGACCGAAGGCCCATTGTCCGAATTGAGCTGCAATGATCATCCACTTTACTATTGTGAAATGTAGACCCAACCGACACTCTGTGCGAATGCGGTGCTCCTAACTCCTAACCAGACCACACTTTGGACACTTCAATATATGGGTATTGGAGTGTCCAAAGTGTCCATACATCTGCTGCACTTCTGAGGACCATTTTTTTTTAATTGGAATTTATCAAATAACTTCTTCCGCTCTGGGCGGAGCTGTAGGGCGTGTCAGACTCTTTCTGACTTGAATCCACCCGTGTTCCTTCAGTTGCCATGTTGCCGGGGGCCACGATATCCCTTTCGGACTTCTTCGCAACCCCGGCAGGACTTCTGAGGACCCACGCTACTGATGCTACCATTAGCGTGGTCAACTAATGAGCCCAACTCGTCTAACACAATCAAATCTTTTTACATTTGCCATCGATTTGAACAGTAGAAAAGGATTGTGGAATATGTGCCCGAGCTGGTTACCGAAGAATCGTATTTCAAGTGTTCTATAGAGGATGCCTTTGTCTAGCAGCGAACCCTCGATGGGATCACAGTAATTTTGTTTGAAATTAAAGTATCTGCGAAGCTCCGAATCGAAGGACCATGTGAAAATTGACAATGTTCTCGCTCCCTAATCTAGGAAGAAACTAGCTCACAAAACTGTAGGTAGAAAATAATAAGCCTGTGTATGGGCCTGGTAAAGTCGAACATTCCATGTAAAAATACAATAAGAACCAGTATTGCGGACCTAAAGACCATTCTAAAAACTTCACAAAAAAATACATATTAAACAAAGTTCATAACTCAATAGCTACAAACTTCAAGAAAGGTGTCGCAATTGGCTTCCAGCAAGCTATTATTATTTATAATTAGAAGCATCCATAAAGAAAATAATTTTAATAATAAACTTACGGAAAACAAACGGTATCCCTCCTCGTATCGCCCTCTTGCCATCAAATACTGCTTGTTTACTGCGAAAAAAGAAAAAAAAACATGTTATTAATAGCAAACAAATTGCAACGACAAAGTTGTCATCAAATCGATAACATACCGAGAATATTAATTCGATTCGTAGGTAATTTTCAAAGGAACCGATAAAAAGTCTAATAATTACTAAATAGTAATGTCGAGTTACCAGCACACTATAATTATAAGAGCTATATTTATTGTTTTATGCGTTTAATTCAATTAACACAACAAGAACTTTTAATTTCTTTGACAGTTTAAAAGTTCAATGCAAAGCGTCTCTAGTACGCAGATGACAATTACTTCGATATACATAATACGAAACCGCCATTAACTGTAAATTCTATAGATTTTATCACGGGGATAAAATTCTTACAAATATTTAAGGGACAATAGACAATAATATAATTAATTTATAATTTAGAGGTTGAGGTTTGTATTAAAGTTTAAAAAAAATAATAAGCTTCCGCCGTAGTCATGTAACAAAGTTTCATAATAAAACAACAGCTAGTCAAAATTTCCCTCAAGTTATGTTACAGTAAGAGTTTCACTCTCAAATACCTATTATTTATTTTCCGAAAACAATCTAACTAAACTTCAAAATCTGAACAAATGAATGGAAAAATTGCTACGAAAGTCCCGACGGAAATCTCCCAAGTAGTCTGAAGTTAAAATTGATAATGAAAATATTTATACTAAAATATTGTTACGAAACATTCAAAGGGTTCCTTTCATTGTTTTTCATCCATTACGAACCTTTCATTTGGCTCGAAAAACAATCTTCGCAACAGACCATGATTTTAGCATAATTATATTTACAAGACAAGCCATATTGACCAGTCATGAGCGTACTAATATATTCAAAAGTCATGCTATATATCCAAATAGGTATGTAGTTCCTAATGGCAGGCATAACTAATGCCGCATGCACGTTTCACGAGTCGGATCGACTGTTACAATACATATATATTACTCGCATGCATTAGGCTGAACCGCAACAGTTTAGCCTGACCGCACTGAGCAAGCAGCAGTAGCATTACTCCTTCAGCTCACGTTTGAAACATGATCAATTTTAGCGGTTGCATTCCAGCGCCGCCGGGGGACGATGCAAAAAGCACCCTTATATTATAAATGCATCAGTGGACAGGTCGGCCGCAACAAAAACGGAGCTCGAGCAAGCAACGTATAAATTATTTATGCCATTTTTAGCATTTCGGAGTTTGTGAAACGAGTGGTCGCGAATGATGACCACGAGCACAACGCGACGGGCTCGTCATCGAAACGCGTCGCGTCGGGAATTTACACTTCAGCTTGGTGACTCCAAGCTATCGCCAAATGTTGAACGTGCCATTCCCGGAGATGAAGGTTGGCTTTTTATGCAATCCAGTGGAAATCGTTCAAAAGTAAAGGAAATTATCATTTATTTGCATTAAAATCAACCTCCTATTTCATCCTATTATACAGACTGCTAACATTGATAAAACACACAAAGAAACGATGGAAGATTGGTAAATATTGGATTAATTTATTGTACCTAAGCCTGAAGCAATAACAGCGAAAATTCTTAAATATTTGAATTACGTCATTCAAACAAATTAGCTAAATTAAAACGGAAATTATCTACCGATCTAGAAATCGGTTCTAGAAATTAAATACATAAATCATAACTCCCACGTTACCAGCAATCTGGGTGCATGTATTTCACACGGATTATCTACAGTTGAACAAACAGTACGGCAACGAATTCTATGAATATGTATACCAAATATACATGGGTATTTGTCTAAAACCCTTTTATAATACTCTAGTTAACGCAAATTAACTGCTGTGAAAAATGTTAATTGACACACAAATATTAATAAACGTCTTCAGCGTAATGTCAGCCACCTTTTTACTGTCCTCCATATATAGAGTTTTAACCCTTACAGATGATACAAACCGGTGCACCGTTAACACTCACCCAACTAAGATGCGAACCGTTTATTACCGTACAATGTCTTAACGATAATTGCATTTTGACATTGATAATACCCCGCGGTAAACGACTCTGTTGATGAAACTGGAACCAATCAAATAGAATAAAATGTAACGGAGCTGGAGTGGGGCGAACGGAATACCAATGACGCTTTTAATTTAAAATATTTTAATAACTAGTAAGCTCAGTTCGAAATGGCAACTCAATAGTACGTTTTCCACGAATCGGGAGAAGGGGCTAGATAAAGTTTTAATTAGAGATTCCGGATGAAATTCCTCCATGAGTCGCCGGGAGCCGATACATTCCCGCTTCGGCACCAGCCGAGTTTTTTCCACTACACAAACTCGTTCCATCCCGCCATTCTCCGGCCAGATAAATAGCGACAATAAATATACCATTGGAGCCAATTGCTTTCTCTATATAACCATTACAATAAAATTTCCCAAATCGTGTGATTTTTTAACCAATTAAAGGCTTGGTATTTGTAACGACCCCCATAAATCCACCCTCCCCGCAATGAAGTAAATATTTTTGGTCCTTTTGCAAACAATATAGCGAATGAGCCAAATCTCACTCAATGATGATTATTTACACAGAGATGTTTTATTTTATGTGAATTTAAACAAGGTAAAAAAATCCGCAAAATATCTCTTGTTGCGGGATGATGATAATGTCAGCACTTAGCAACATAGACCTGGGATATGGATGTCCATTGTTTGATAACAAGCAAGTATTGCCGCCACGGTCTTTTCTCAGTCAATCAGATAAAAATCTTCAGATAAAAAGCTTCAATACCTAAATTAACGTGACATTTATAATTGATTAAGTTTTTACTCGTAAGAAAAATGTTAATCAGCATTTTATTGGGCCGCGGAGATCACAATATTGTGTAAAAACGCTATGATCTGTGATAGTTTCTCGCGACTAGCTCTCATAGTCATTGTTCTCGACTTTCAAGTAACTATTGATCACATAAGCTCGTCACGTTTCTCAACATTGTTACGGAGTTCTCGTGAGATGGGCGAGCGCACCCTGCCGATGCCGCCGCCGCCGGGGGCGACACACGCACCCCGCACGATAACATTATAATTAACTAGACGAGCATTTTTATATGCCGCATCAACCAGTTATGTCCATGAATGGAATTTCATTAATATTGCCTCAACGCGCACGTCTATTCATACCACATTTGCAGCAGAGGGTGCTGAGGACGAGAAATTATTAAGGTAATTTGAAAAACAAAGCAAGCTACAATAAAAATGCAAAGTGAACTGGTTATCATTACCAGCCCCAGACGAGAAGAAAAAATCAACAATATTAGCGATGAACTAAGTAGAAAAAATGGTAAGAAAACTTACAAAGCAGTTGCAAAGTTAGTCGCAGACATGTTTCAATGGACACCCTTCCTCATAGTTAATGAATCCTCTAATTATTTTAACTAGCGAGCTGATGAAAAAAGTGGCGTTGCTATAATAAAAAGCGTAGAAAAACCTATTTGAAGCGCTACCAAGTTAATGACTCGGAGCGTGTTACTTTGACATATTAAGAGAAGACAGTAAACTGGTTTGGAGAAAAAACTGTCGATAAAGGCAAGGGCTCCTGTGCATCAACAAATTAAAGGTCGCATAAACAATGCGACTGTATAGGACGCAATTAGATCTTTTTAGGAGCAGCGATCCCGCAGCCGCCGGCCGGCTGGGTATATCATTATCTACTGCAAATAACCGGTAGCTGCAATAAAAAACTCTTAAAAGCAATATGACATTAAAGCGCACTTCATTTGCGAGTGGATCAGCTCGCTACTGTGTAATGACTAGTATTTAATCCGCCACAGCGACTCTACTAAAATTAAACACGATTTAAGATAATGATTGTCATATATGCTCATTATTGTGAGATATTTTTATATGCACAACTTGAAGAGCAATAATAATAAATTGGTTGTTTAATTAACATCGAGTTAAGTAACTGTTATAGATTTAAATTGTTAAAGATAATGTTTACAAATTAATTGGATGGGACTGAACATACCAGCATACATGGATATCATATGGTCAGTTGCCACCTTCCGCGTTGGATGATTTAGAAAATATGGAGTGAACTACAACCCATTGGTAAACAATAAATTGGTCTGAGGAAAAATCACGAAGTCCGCAAATCAACATAACGATGGTGAAGTCTCAATATCTAATAACTACAAAAACTTGATTTTACAGGAGGCGAAAAAAAACGTTTCATTTCTATAGTTTTTGACCATTTGAATCAAATATTAGTTCTATACTAAAACAGTAGGTAAAGCTTGTCATGGTGATAGTGATTTTAATCAAACATTTCAGGTTAGGGATTTAAAATGTAGATAGGTAGAAGTTATTGTTTCAAATTTAACTGAGAACCAGCTATTTTTCGCGTAGATAAAAGGTATTATTGCATTTATAAATTTTGAACTCGAAGTCAACATTTGCTGCACGTTACTGGCAATACCAAATATTTACACTTAAAAACGTGTAGATATTCGGTATTGCCAGCAAAAATCATGCAAGATGACTTATAAGGTATTTTTACAAGCAATTATCTAATAAATTTGAACAATTCAAGACTTTATGTCTTTGCGAATAAGAGTCTTTCATATTTTACTTTTACGAATATGCAATAAAGTGAAAACCGCCAAAATGTTAGTTATTAGATATTGATACTTCACCGTCGATATAGCTTAAGAGAATCTGTTACAAGAAGACGTTAAATAAATCAGGTTTATATTAGGTACCGGGGCTCAGTGTTTCAATTGATTGTGTTTTATGTGTCCACCTAATTCCCGAGATGTAGTATCGTAACATTGCGTTACATCGCCAACGCGTCGAGTGGACATGGACACCCACAAACAGACGCTTACAAAAGGACCAAATACACAAATGGAACAAAAACGTAAAATTCGTTGCTAGGAGTGTGGCAGTTATCTAGATTCTGTTCCAATTTAACTTAACCGACCTTTATTAATATGAGAAAACCTGGTCGAGTGATCTTGTAAAAACAACGCGACGGGAAAGCCAAGGGGAGTAGGGGGTCTGCTAACCGTAGCTCTTGTTAACCAGTACCCTAATTGCGTAATCCACGATCAATCACAATTTGTTTCGATTTGAAACAGATTGCCAATCCATTGCTTCATAAGTTGGAAAAAAATCATCTCAACAACGTAAATAACGCAATGAATGTTGTTGAAATGTCAAAATGAAACAAATTAGGCATAATTGTTTACGAAAATAAGTTACGCAATTAGGGTACGGGATCGTGTCCAGATTTTACGGCGGGAAACCGCTGGATGCAGGAAGGAGATACAGAATCAGTCGTTGTGACGATGCTTGGGGGAGACCCACGTCCAGGAGTGGACGTCTTTCGGCTGAATGATGATGTCAAGCCTGATATGGCATGACAGGCAAGATGTTTATATCCATAAACTATAGTAGTTGGGGAATATAGTAATAAACGATATTGTTTTTTTTTAATAATCCCTTCAGAAGTGGCTTGACACTAGGATTTTTGGCAGTTGCCAAAAAAATTAACGGCAAGATAATTTCAAAAACAGCAAGTTCAGCCTTATGTTCTAAACCAGTATCATCATCAATTAGATTACTTTTATGATAAGCCCTTCAGAAGTGGACCTTCTACCTTATCGTTTCATGATAGAACGTAAAGCGCCGTTTATTCTCGCTTGAAACTTAGACATCTGGATTAATGTTAACTGGGGTCAGATTACGTCACCAGCCACGGTTAATGCCTTTCAAAACATTTATATTTTCTTGGATTTCCTTTGCATATTGAATAATATTCACAATACGGCCGATATAACTTGGCAATTCCGAACTTCGCGCAGAAGGCTGCGCAATAACATTTTTTAGGAAGCAAATGGTGACATGAGGTGAGTTAGAGAACATACGCGAAAGTTCGCAGAGCCTATGTTCAGACCTGTATATCCTAAAAGCTAATCGCAAAGGGAATTCAAAGATCATAAAAAATATGATCAATTAACCTAATAAAAAAAATAAAAAAATTATTCTGATTCTGATTCTGATTCTGATAAGGAGGGAAAGGGTCACTTCGCTGTCCCCGGCGAATAAAATGGTAATGTGCTAAATATAGTTTTAACTTCATTGCATATTCGATATTTAGAAGTCCGATTACACTGTGTCTATTTTTTTCATTCATTTCCTACGGTTATTTCAGAAGTTACGAGATTTTAAGGTGTATTGTAATGAATGTAAAAAAACACTTTTCTTTTGGTATTTGAACAATTCCGCTATCTATATTAGTTAATAAGATTTTCACAAAAAACTGTCTTTTATTTTTCCTGTAAAATTTGGTTTTTACGATTATGATTTTATTCGCTAGGGACAGCGCCTTATCAATTTAAGATAAGATGGGCTGATTGATCAATACGGCTGATAATTACTAAGGTAATTAATTATAGGCCAGTCTCCTTGCAGTGATTTATGTGGTTTTCACGTAAATGAGATGTTTAACTATGACAACCATGCATATCAGCGAGTTATCTACAATGCAGTAAAATACATTAGTTTAGATTTAAATATTGATGGTAAACGCAATACTTCAGTTGAGTCAACAGTTGAACAAGCCTTAGCAACATAATGCACATTCATTTTGAATGATAGTCATTATAGGTACAGCTCCGTTATAGATAGAGGAACAGTAAAGTATGGAACCTCTCTGAAGATGTGGTTCATGTAGGATTTGCAATGTCAAAGAACTACCGGATTAGGTACCTATCTACTAATGATTATTAAATTGAAATGCGATGAATAAGTTTGTCTAACAAATGGAGAAGCTAAAAACACGAATCCCATAGATGAGTAGTGCACAAAATTTGAAGATGCCAGTAATTTGCATCAATGAACTTTTATCCTAGACACAGATTCTTGTTTGATAAGGATTATATCAACCAAATCAGCATAACACGACCAAAAACAAAAATCCCTTCGACACACCAACGTACACCGTGTGCCACGATAACATAGAGGTGATATAACCTTGCGCAGTGGCAGACCAGGGCCGTCCAATGAAAGTGCACGCTGCCGGAACACGCGTGGGCGCCGGAGGCTGCCTCGGAGGTACTGAGCACGTGCCACAAGTACTTACTGGCTATTGATAACCACTTCTGGGTTTTTTAGGAATGCTTGAGAATAATGAACAAAGAGGGAGATATTTAAGTGCCAAATTTGAGAAAGAAAGAAATACAGATAAATATTGTTCAGTAAGATCAACTCGTGACGGGACTCAAGCTAATGCAGCGGCAGGAGTCGGATTTTTAATTTTAACAGTTGATTGGAAGTTGAGTAGCAAGATCTATCAAATACAGAGAGTAGTGTTACAGAATAAATATTTACTGTCTATGAATTAACAGCAATCAGTAAAACTCTTATAAATTTTGAATATTATTCGGTCCTTCGGGGTTTCCTTTTTGGTCCTGCGAGTCGGAATTCCAACTATGAAAACGTTGTAGTTTTTGCGCTTCTTCTTTAGTCTAATTTAACAAAGTCGAACCTGTCCAACTTTAATATATAAAAAAACAAAAAGCCTCGCCAATATCCTCCTAGATAAAGCAACTAATTATACATTAATTACGTTTATAAGCTCATTATATTTAGTAAATTTTTCATTGGCGAACACTGATTGATAGAGTGAGTAACTTCCTTGTACCCTATTAGTGCAGTTACATGAATAAAATCTAATTACATAAGACTTTTTACATAAAAGCGAAGCGGCAACATGTAATTTGTTAATACAAGATTTAAGTTGTGATTACATTCAATTATGTATACGAGTTATATGACCTTAGGATAAAATTAACTACTCTTATGTGTCGGCGTCTGCTTGGAAAACGGAACTAAGTGAATTAGGTAGTGTTGACTGCTTATTTGTTATCTAAATCCACAATTATTTCGAGACAGTTCTAAAATTTTTGAGGTGTCGTCATCAACATTGCATCCGCCATTATCATCTACTTAGATGTTTCTAGATAGGTAGTTTTTGTGTCAAATAAAAGATTGGAATTTTCCCCCTCTTACACAATAAGACAGCTATGCTTACTAGTTTATTTTTCAAACCGTAGCCTAGTATAAGCAGAGCCATTTTGTAACTTTGCCAGTGAAGCGTAATCCCAATTATTATAGACGGATACTGCCTTTTTACAGCACAGCAGTCAAAGTTTCAAAATAGTAACTATTCTATTCTTAAAATAGGATAGAATGCTGTATTTTCTATTTACTTGGTCTTTCAGTTAACTCCGAAAAATTTTGCAAAAAAGTGAACCCGTAAAAATAATTTTGGTTTAAAATAACAGCAAAGATTTTTCCATCTTCTATTTACTTAGTCTTTCAGGCAAAGAGCTCCGTAAAACTTGAGAAAACAAGTATACCTCTAGTCTTACTTAAAGTTATAGAACATCAAGCTTCATAAACTATACCATAAATAGAGATAAATGACTTAGTTTAATCAATTTACATTTTATGGCTATCCATCATTACAGCTACCGGAACAGAATCAATAAAATTAAACATGAAATGTACCATAAAACTACCATTAATTAGTACCTGTTACATTACGTAATCATTGAAGGTACGATTTTCATGGTACATTTGTTCTCACATTAAATTAATAGTCCCACTGCTTTAAGATAAGTAAGTACCATAAGGAAGGACCAATTCGTAAAAGTTTGCAAAAGGACCAGTTTTATTAGCAACGCGTTTATAAAGTGAATTCTGTAGAGTATTGATAGTTGAAAGTAATTAAATTAGTCGTAAAATGTTCACACACCTTTTAATTAAAATTAAGGGCGATGCGTGATGCCGTGAGTCCGTGAAGCAATAAAACAAAAAAAAAAAAAGCGGCCATGTGCGAGTCGTACTCGCCCATGAAGGGTTCCGTAGCAGCAAGTAACATTGAATGAAAGGTAAATTGCGGTTTACGATTTATGACGTATTAAAAAAAAACTACTTGCTAGATCTTGTTCAAACCAATTTTCGGTGGAAGTTTACATGGTAATGTACATCATACATTTTTTTTAGTTTTATCATTCTATTATTTTAGAAGTTACAGGGGGGGGGACACACATTTTACCACTTTGGAAGTGTCTCTCGCGCAAACTATTCAGTTTAGAAAAAAATGATATTAGAAACCTCAATATCATTTTTGAAGACCTATCCATAGATACCCCACACGTATGGGATTGATGAAAAAAAAATTTTTGAGTTTCAGTTCTAAGTATGGGGAACTCCAAAATTTGTTTTTTTTTTCTATTTTTGTGTGAAAATCTTAATGCGGTTCACAGAATACATCTACTTACCAAGTTTCAATAGCATAGCTCTTATAGTTTCGGAAAAAAGTGGCTGTGACATACGGACGGACAGACAGACAGACAGACAGACAGACAGACAGACAGACAGATAGACAGACAGACAGACAGACATGACGAATCTATAAGGGTTCCGTTTTTTGCCATTTGGCAACGGAACCCTAAAAACGAGATCATCAGAAAGCATTGACGGCTGTGCGAGTAAGTTCTTTAATCGCTCTGTTTAGTTGGCCAGTATCCACACGGCACAATTTGGTCCTTCTGTCCATATTCGTATCTATCCCCTCTTAAGGTTTACCTCACTTAATTAATGTAACGTGTTGTTTGAAAACGGGACAGGGACAAACGTTACATACAAGAACTAAGTGGTCTTGCAACAAAACTCCTTTTGCCGACAGGGGTCAGCGCTGTAAATAGCGCCAGCAGATGGTCCGGACAGCCGATTAATAAGACGGGGACTCCGCCCTGGGGCTGCGGTGGCGACTTAACAGCGCCAATTTAACAAACACCACCCTACCAGATAAGCCGATTACCCGAATCTGGGAGACAAACAGACGTGCTTACGGCGGAGATAATGTGGCTATGCTAATTGTGGACAGTGGCACTGATAAACGCTTACATGTTTATGTTATGCTGGTATCTTCGCGCTGAGGTCGAGATTAGTGCTCTGTATAATCTTGTAAGTGTCGCCAGGCATGGTAGACCTAAACAGCTTAATATATTCATGGCTGCTGAGCTTGAAAACATTAGCAAACATAATGTGAGAGACGCAATCGATAAATGGGCTGATGTTAAATGCCTGCTGGACCTCCATATTGCCGCCAAATCCATTTTTGAATTACATTAGCCCTTATTTTGCCAGTAACTCAATAAATTCCACATTGCCGACAAAAGCCCTGCATGTCAATAGAGACACGAACTTACTGACTGACTGCCTTATACAATATCTACATGTTCAGTTAAACTTGCCTTTTAAAGGTTGTTATACTATAGATACATGAATATAATATCAAATAGGGCGTGAAAAATAAAAATTAACGTAACGTCCAGAACACATTGACATAAATTATGTGCTCGCATAGCAGCATCATGCAAATTGACTTTAAATGCTACAACGCATAGCAATAAGAAACACAAATTAGCAGGCTTATCGTCGCCTAATCTTAATTCATGTAAAAACATACAAGGTGCAGTGCTGACACACTGGAGAAGAAAAAAAAATCTTTGACAGCACGCGTCGAATCAATGTGACCATATTTAGCCGGATCCCGAACTAATATCGCGTCACGATCATTATCAGCTGTTACAAGTGTGTAGTCAATAGATCATACGCGATGCGACCATGTAAGGCGGCACGAGACATATTCTGATGATGTCATGCTCTTCGCTCAGACACCAACTAACGCCCCGTACCCATGACGAACAACTACTCGATAAAAAAAATTGAAGCGGTATTTGTTTCCAACCAGTGTTTGGTGAAGTCAACTTTCAATTCACTAGATATTTTATAAAACAATCATTAACAAATACAATTTCAAGGATCAATAACAAGATCTAACCCTTCCCCAGTCAGATAAGCATCGTAAAGTCCTGAAAGCAGCATTGACAAAATGCGAACAAATGACACGAATTTGCATCTCAAAGAGTCATGCTGGCAAGTACATTCAAACGATATTAAACGATTTCCCACAGTGTAGTAACAAAGTGGTTGCTTCATAAAACTCACTCCAGTTTCTTTTGAGCCAACTTTGAAACAGACTTCAAAGTTGGGAACTTTCAATTCGCATAGCAACTTGTCCACAATTGAGAGCAAGTTGCGAAACTGCAAGTACTTTATTCAAATGAGTTATTTTAACATCTGGAACGGCTAGAGGGTTAAATATTTTCTTCATGTAGCATTTGAAGCAATATTTTAAAAGCAGGAATGAATTGTGATAAAAATGTTTGTCTTTCAATTGTAATGTAACAGATGCTTTGTGCGTTGTCGAAGTAGCGTACACTCTTACCCAACTTACATAATTATACGCATAAACAAAATCAGGCAGAGCCATCATGAACAGACGAAAATTATGATCACCACGCAATGTAAGCGTAGGACGATAATAAGATAACTAATGATAATACACAGCCAACCATACAAAGTAATTTCTTTAATACCATGATTTTAAAGCGATTTTGATTTACCGTTCTAGCCAGTCGTTTTAACTTTTTTTAACTCTCTTGACGTTGATATTCCATTACAATAATAAATCTTTGGAAATTTCAACTCATATGTGGCTTTGAACAATTCAAAGGTCAAGTTTATTACTTTAAGAATTCACGTCAAAATGTAAAGATGTCTTAATTGTGATAAATCATCTTCGTAACCGTTAATTACAACTCCGGCGAGATACAGTCACAGTGGGAGATAAATCATGTCCGAGTTAGCAAACCTGCAGGATAATTGTACTAAATCACCGACTAAGCAATCAGACAATGAATATTGTAGGTGGGTGTTGCTTGGATTACTAAATTACATATCGGTCGGCTAAATCTGCCGCGGTGGAAATGACTCGAGCGGTTCGATCCTCGAATATTTCACCGCAGCTGTGTAACGAGTGGAACAATCTTTGTCTTGGGTGACATTGGAGACGCCAAAAAAAAGCGCAACATGTGTACACTGTCGACGGTAATGGAGCAAGCACGTGCAGTGGACAGACTTCGTGACGCTTCTACTTCATTAATGACAACATGGCGAAACGACTAGAACTTTATTTCGGTGGATCCAAATAAGAAAAAAGTTGATTCCGAAACGTTCCAGCTTCTGGTGGACTCTATCTCGTTGGGGTTAGGTATAATTAGCGTTAGTCGACACCCCGAGCGTTCAAATCGAGATTTATCAAGTGAGCCGAAGGCAGGAGATAATGTGACGGTAGCGGAGCGGGCCTGACTATTCAGCGGAGTCAATGGCGTGTGACCGACGACGGCGGTAGAGAGGTTGCCGGGCGCTGGCCGTTGGGTGACGCTGACATTCTTTACCCACGTCTTATTTCATTTTGTTTTTTTGAAATATTAGACCATTCAGTTGTTAAGCACGTAGCGTCGCCAGTCGCTACCGGTGCTACCGATTAGAAAATGTTTTCTGATATCCAAGTCGATCTCGCTGTAGTAAAACTTAACGGCGCGCGGCGCCATTGTATTTTGCGTAGGAAACGTGCAACCGGAGAAAATAATTGCGAGCATCATCAATTTCCACCTAATGGAGCGATAAACCCGTCTCAGCCATCGTTGATCCGTGAAGCTGAGCATAAAATAAAGCTTGCACTCATTGACGCGCGTCGACTACGATCGATGGGGTAATCTCGCGGTCATCCCATCCCGGCTTTGTCTGTGCATCGGGAGCGGCATAAAATTATCTGGGCATTAGCGGGCCGGGGAGCGAGCGGGGTGTCCGGGGACCATTTGTCATCGGCGGTGTGCAGGGGAGTGGGGGGCGCGGGAGGGGGCGGGAAGAAAGTGGCGGCGACTCGGGGCGGCTGCAGACGCGACCACAAAAACAAGACGCGGAGAGCAGGGGCGGGACTCGCAGCCACCGCGCTGCCACTGCCACCCGCAGGGATGTGCCGCGCCGTGTCACGAATCTCTTATGTACAACATGCTGTTTGGACACTGCTAACTTTGAATTATGGCCCAACTACAATTCTCTATACTACATTTAGTATTTACTCGGTAGTAAGTAGTAACTTGCTAACTTCTGTCTGAAAATTTTCGCGTAGTGGTTATGATAATCCACTAAGGTTTCGCTAAAAACACTAATACTATATTACTACAGCACCAACAACATTAATTATAAAGAGAGAGATAAGAGACATAAAATTTCATAATTGTAGGAAACTAACGCTACAAGGTGGTAACGAGCACCACGAAGGCTTCAAATGATTCAGTTTATTTGTAAGGTCAATTAAAACTTCGGCACCGTAATTTTTTTATGAATCCTCATCAAACATGTTATAACTATTTCTTGGTTTTATAACTACGAGTACATCTGCTTCTACACGTGTACCACTCCTGATACAAAAGCGGATGGTCCTTTAAACTGGCGAAAATTCCTTAGCCAAAGCTGTCGCTTCCATCCATACGGTATAGTCGTCAGTTCCAAAACTTGGAGCCCTCGAAAAATCCCGCAGTCATAAAAGGGTCAAGCGGTTGCGTCACGTCGGCTCGGCGGAGGCGCAAAAACACCAAGAGTACAAACTATATTGGATATTAGAACAGAAGGCGCGTGCCGACAAGTTTTTGTTGGCGACCAGGGATCCCTTGGACATCGGCTATTTAATTTACTAAATTCCGAGCGAAAGACAGATTAAAATGGTTTTTAATCCAATGCATAAATATTAAAACAGACGACATGCGAGGAGCCTTATGGCTGTGATGAAGAAATCATAATGAAGCCCAAAAGAAACCAAATCTAGATAGAAATCCGCCACAAGCTGCTAACACCTTTTTACATGTATTGATTGATGATGATTGATTAAACGAACTGCAGACATTTTATGCGTTGAAAATGGTGGAGATTTGGCGGAAAACCCAACCGCTATACAAACACAAACTGTAGATCTACTCATAATAATTATTATCTCTACACTCCATACCTAATCAAAAAGTAATTAATATCCAAGGACCACCGGTTGTCATTAAACTGCCTTAACTATCATCGTTGAAACTCATACTCTAGTTGTAACTAAACTAAATTATATTTAATGTTAATGATCCTATTAGCTCTGAACTAGTGAAAATTAATACAACGAATCAATTTGTAGGTAATGATACTGGTATCAAATGTGTGGCTACAGAGTGGCTACTCGCTAGCTATATGTAGTATATTTATATTGTACATAGAATCATTAGTGGCAGTCGGTCGTTTGTTAGAGCCATTCGCGGCCCGGAGACGGGTTTTTGTCTCAACGCCAAATTGCATCCGCACAATACGTTGTCAGTAAATTGATTTGGAATTAATTGCGGTAACATAAGAGATGGTGTGACTTGTACAACAGTCATGAATTAGGATTCTATTCATGTTTTAAGCTTCTATAAAATTGGGAATAATAAGACAAAATGAACATTATTCTTCGCGTAGGTTTAGAAAAATGTTGCGCAGGAGAAGCTATGAAAGGCTAATTTAATTTTTTTTAATGTAATCATTTTAAATTCAAAGCATGAAGTCAGAGATAGTATCGAAATCTTCAGCAACGCTAACAAAAGGTTCTGCAATTCAAGAAGATGTCTAAGCTGTTTCAAATGTCTAGACAAGGACATTAAATATCCGCTAATGATTTGAAGTACTTTCAATCGTCTGCTACCTTAACATTTCCCATAAAATCGTACAATTAGGAAGCTCTATTACTGATGCAACCACGGCCTCAAATGGTATTACAGGAATCATAATAAATGCATCTAGAATTAGAGAAGAATTTCTTTTTCGAGATGAAACGGGTCTTAATAATGTGGAAGCACAAGAAAACATTATAGCAGAAACAACTAAGTACTATGATAATAAGCAGCGTTAACTAGTTGAGTGAAGCTGCAGATGCCAACTAACAATATCCATAATCAATGTATGTATGTACATTCGTAATACGAAGAGATAAGCAAGCACTTCCATTGTATTCAATTAACTAACGGATATGGAAGAACACTGAATCGCATTGTCTTCATCTATACATCGATATTAATAATGATTTAATTAATTTCCGATTGCTGTAATCATCGCGGCTCTGAGAACTTTTTGACTTCAATGAGCCATTTCGTAGTCATTACGTTGAATAAAAGAAACCTTGGTTTGAGACTGTATTCTTTATCGTGTTACTCTTCAAGCTGTTGCGATGTTTCGCTCACAGATTCAAGGGCTTCAAAGTCAAGATTTTTCTCAGCAGATGGATTGGACGATGGTGACAAAGGAAGGCCCCTAAAAGATGGCGAAAAATTTAATTAACAGTGGGGTTATGTGTTCCGAATAAGTAATTAGAAATCGCTTACTATTTAAGCAAGAAGCATCCACACCGGATTTTACGATTTTGATAGTTCGATAAATGATGACAATGATGGGTCTGTGAGAGAATTTCCGTTTCAAATATGTTTTCCATTCTGACTGTTATAAATTCTATCACCACGCGATATTATACAATATTTCGTGAGAGAATGTATATAATAATGTGCCAAAAAATTTCAAAGAATGCGTCAGACGGTATTGCCCAAAATTCAGGTTCCATTTTCCTGCAGTAAACTAGCCGGGGACTGCCGGCCCCAAATCCCCACTAATCGAGCAAGGGTCATTAGCGGAAGACGCTTGTTCAACGCGGATACACTTATGGAGTGTGTTTTTAATGTTCTCCCTAACTTGGGAAGCGTTTAATTGTTAGGCTGTTACATTTTCAGTCGTTTACAGCTCTTATTAGATTTAGAAGAGATAAAGTGTGTATTGATGCTTAGTCAAGGTTTCCATGAATAAGTAGGTACTTGTAGTACAAATTAATACTCATCATCATAATACGTTGATACACTTGAAATCTTGATTAGATAGGATTCTGTTTTTGAGGTTTTTTTTTAAGTTTTCTACAAATGTAAGCAGCACATTTTAATTAATCTCTCGGTTTTCTGCTAAGAAAGAATAAAAAATAAATATTAGTCTATATACGCTTTCCTGTTTTGGAAGCCTCGTATACCTATATGTTTCTAATGAAAAATTATCCATAAGCAACTGCAGTTAATGTAGTTGTTTTCAAATCTCAAATTCTTTATTGCGTACCATAATGTATATAGTTGGTAGGGAAATAATTATATTAGTCACAATTATGGACCCTGTCGGGCACAGCATAGATCAAGTAGGAGAGAGGAGGAAGAGCACTGGTCGTTTAATGTAACAATTGTATTATTAGTTAAGTAGTTAGTAAGTTATATATTTAGTAATACAGAATTCAATTTACGAATTAATATTATTATTTTATAAATTATATACGTTTATTTATTTATTAAATACAGAATTCAATTTACGAATTAATATTAATATTATTATTTTATAAATTATATACGTTTACAGCTACTTTACGTTTGAAACTATAGGGTCAATTTTGGCATACGTATCGCCACTCGGTTATTTTACAAGTGATTGGTTATTATAATATATATTTTTATTTCCTGCATAGCCATCCCTTTTCTAAGTTTTTAATTATCATACGACAAAATTCTAGAGTTGTTTGTTTAGATGCCTATTTATTTTTATACCACCTAGATCTTAGCTAATTCCGCAAAGACGTACCTCTGAATGGCAGATTTATACATACACATTCGGACCTCATTCCGTCCATTCTCTAGTCGTCATTGAACAGACATCTTCATGGGCGAACTATTGTCTACGATCTAACCTTACTTATTCCGAAAGTCGCTCTTTGTTCATGAGTACCCAGGATTTAAATACCTGTCTAGAAATCCAAACCAGATTCATAGAAATGTATGCTAAGTTAAGAGGTACTATACTAAGAGGTACTGTACTATACTAGACGTGACTCCTTTAGAGTAGATATTAATATAAAATAGAGGCAGATAGATTATATATATTGTTTTGGGTATTTTTTTCTTTGAATTTAGTTAGATCTAGCTTAAACTTTTTGAACGGATCGTCACGCTTCATAAGTCCTTCGATCAAAATTAAGATAATGTTCAGAAAGTGTGAAATCGAAATCGATTGTCTAAGAATATGCACAGGAACCGTGATACCTGATTTTTCGAACCTGAATATGCTTTCGATTGATAACGAATGATAACGCCTTATTGTTGGCATGCAAGATAATGTGTAAATGGTCGATAAATAAATTGTAGTCATGATTCTCGACTTGCACGATTATAAGTTCACCAAGGTTTGAAATGTAATAGCATTACTGTTCAGTAAAGGAGAGGGGTTCCTAAAGGGTTTGGTCTAGGTCCTGCGCTCAATTATAGATCTCAGAATTTAATTGGACACCCAAAATCTGTAGCTAGTTATTGAGATCTAAAGTTTTTCAGGGTGGAGAGTGGAGACAGACCCTGTTCCGAGACTGACGCTGATAGATTAAATTGCATGATGTTTTGATAGTTGGGTATTCTAGGTACTTAGTTGCCAACTATTAATGTCGACAAACATGACAGATCATGGAATTGTTCTTTAGCGGCTAAGCTACCGTGAAATGCGCCGTACACCCTGCGCGTTTGTTAGAAGTATCAGAAGATTAGTAGTTGTGTTAGAAAAATATCTAACAAAATTTTGGGCGAAAGGACCAACCAAGTCAAAAAGACCAAAATTTACGTGGGAACGCGCGCACAGCTAACTGATAACCGCATTAACAAAATAAGGTGTGAATAACATTATCCAATAATAAAATGACATTTCACGAAGTTTAATTAAACAGGCCAACATCAATCAAATTGCCTTGCCCATTCAATTGACATTTAAAATACATATTATAATTTATTATGTTTGCAACACCTCCTAAAAATAAGACGTTATAAGCTTCCCTAAAAGTTCATTTTTTATTTCACTATATCCTTAATGAAATAATAATAATTATCACAAACTAATCAGGAAACATTTAAGTTGTGAATTATCGATTACTTTGTCAGTATCCCAAAGCATATTAATAAATGCAAATACAAATGCAAATTAAATTACTAGTACAAAGACTAATTACACGGTGTCAAAGATGAATTAATCAGTCTATGGTAATTATAAGTTAGATACATTGCTTCAAATGTTAAATGTGTGTATATGCGTTTAATGATTAGTATTTAATATGTTTCTTATTTCTTTTGACCGTTAGATATTTTCGATACCTAGTAACATTTGCTGGAATAGAATTTTATACTGTTGAGGACAATGATTTTAATTGTATTTTACAAGTTAAGTGTTATTTTACAAAAAAAAATACCAAGCATATATTTGTAAATAATTTGAAGATGGCACAAAAAGTTTTGTAACTGAAGTTTGGTTGAAGTTGAACTTTTTTTTGTCCATAATATTGGCTAATAGTAAAATAATTACTGAGTGGGTATTTTTGTAAGTAATTATAAAGGTAATTGTGTAGCAACTTACCTTACAAATAACTGTTCTTGATTATTCACTCTCCATGATACGACCGTTGCACCTAAAACAAATTAAAAGTATTTTTTTTAACTGCATTAAAGTAATTTGTACTGTGTCTGCATCAATTAGCAAACAATATCCAATGTTGAATACCAACAAAATATTTTTTTTTTTGTAAAATTATATTTCTTAAGTTACTTAAAAACGAATGTATAAAAATCAACAATTAAATAAACATCAAGTCTAATTTTAAAGCTAATCTCACATTGATGATCTTCCTCATTTCCTAATGTATTAGCCAAATTATTGCTAGAGTATGACTTAAGATTATTTTTTGTGAGTACATCAAATACCAACCTACAATTTAAAAGCAAGTATCTACAGTTTACTTCCTACAATCCAATAGCCAAGGTCAGAGCCGCCGCAGACAACTTATTCTATTCAATGTGAAAAAACTAGTTACCTATCAACTAAACACCACTAACTACACTACGTACTCGTTACACAAACACTTTCCGTGTACTTTAAACTTATATCAATGCAATGATATTTAATTTATGAATAAAATATTATGATAAATACATTATTTTTTCAAGTTACGCGCGTCCAATTTCAAAAATAAATAAAGAAGTTAGGGTTATGCGGCCGCTACTTGTAATGCTCTGATAATTTGCGAACTCATAGAAATTTGATGATAACACATCGTAGTTAACTTGGAAAATAATTAAAAACATTACTTACCGAAAAGATTTACGGTACAAGTTGTATTGTTGCCTCTGTCGAGAACGACAACACTCGTCGCTGCCATTTTCCGTTTGACAGCGAAGCCAACTGACAAAAGCCAAGTTATTTGAGTTACCACAGGCAGAAATAAAATACTACTGATGAATAAAAACTACCAACCTGGAAATTTCCTCCACAATAAATTAAAAATTGTTCTTTTTCAATTTTATTTTGATTCATAGATGTAAAATTATTTCATGTGTGCACATAGGTACCAAAGCTAATATACAAAAATAAAACAATATGTAATCACTAAAAATGGTTTACATTAGACTTATGAAATGTCATGTCGTGTCCGTCAATGCCAAGCGGGGATGCATTTTCCGGACGTGAGATGATACAGGCTAACATTAACTAGCAACCACATCTAATTTTCATTTCCATTGTACATAATTATAATCATTTTGTATCTTTTTGCATGGTGACAAGTGAAACGCATTTAGAAGTTTCACAATCCAAAAAGAAAATTGGTAACCCGATGTTTCAGCGAGACTATGGTTGCTATTCTTTTGAAACGTGAAGAATTTTATGAAAGAAATTTGTATACAGGTGATGCTCCTAAGAGAACTAAGTTAGTTTTCTTTACCTACAGACACTTGTGATGTGATATTATGTAAATTATAATAAAGGTATGGGTGTTTTGTATTATCTTATCATATTAGAGCAGTGCTAGAATTAACATCTCTGAAGTTTTTCTGTCAGGAAGATCATCCTCGAGTTGGTTTTGAACTCTGATCAGGTTATTTCTGTCGTACGCCTCCAGTCTTTAGTGCCTGCTACACGGTCGCCTACTGCGTCCCGACAGACGTGATCGAACAGAACTTAAAGTCAACAAACACATAATAACCTTTAAATTATAAAACGTTAATAATTTATTGACTTTTCCACTAAAGCTGCTTTTTTACCAGTGTTTAGTGCTACACTCTAAGTCGCATACATATTTATCCAGTTTTCATACAATTTGTAATCAATACAAAGTAAACATAAACACAACAATGGATGGCGGTTTGAAGACGTCGATGAGCTTTCAGTTTTTTTAAACCCCATTCTCAAATTCATATAATGCGGCGTGGTGAGTGAGATTCAAAACAAAGCTAAAAGCTGGCATCCCCATTTGGTAGAATTTAGGTGCCTAGTAGTTTTCCAGAAACGAGTAAATTTACTTATTTTTGAAGAAAAATAACTATTCATACTCATGTTCTTATTATTTTTATTTGTAATATTGTTGTATTTTCTATTGTAAAATATTTTTGTATTCAAAATCTTAATTCACTGTTCAATCTGATGTTCATTTCAGAACGCATCGAAAATAGACCAATCAGAATCAGCCAACGCTGTGCCGGCAAGTGTCATCATCGGCATCATACGTGTATTTTTCCGGTCCTTGTCCTCTCTTGGCTTTGCATACTTTCCTCAGCTCGACTTGAACGGCGAAGAATCGCGCACGGTTTTACAAAAGTGGCGTTAAAAATTTAAAGATGTTGGGATCACTGAAAATTGTATTATTGTTAGGTGTAATTTATTTATGTAGAGCTGCCGAAGAAGATGTGTTGGACCTTACAGATTCTGACTTTTCGTCGGTGTTAAGCCAACATGATACAGCCCTGGTCATGTTTTACGCACCATGGTGAGTAATTAATGATTTGTCGTAACTATAAACTTATGAATGGCGTTAAATGAGCCGGTTGTTTGATTTGCGTGTGTAATTGTTTGTTAGGTGCGGTCATTGTAAGAGATTGAAGCCTGAGTACGCGGTTGCGGCCGGCGTGCTAAAGACCGATGACCCTCCTGTCGCGATGGTGAAAGTGGACTGTACCGAAGGCGGCAAGAGCACTTGCGAGCAGTTCTCGGTGTCAGGTTACCCCACACTGAAGATCTTCAGAAAGGGAGAGGTCTCTCAGGACTACAATGGTCCCAGAGAAGCAAGTAAGTTCTAGAACATCTATTCGATTTTTCAACATGGAAAACTACTTTTTATGAATTAACTTTGTTTCTGAAAGTAGATTAATAAATTATAAACAAGTACCTACACAAATCTGCACAGTTTTCAAAATCTTAACAGGTTTTTTTTTCAGATTTTTGAGTAGAATCAAAACTTATTTAAGTATATTGAAAGTATTACAAATAAGCTGATAATAATACAATTTGTAACAGAAACATTATTAGGTACAATTATGCAATTACAGTTACTTGAAATCTTATTGGGTCAAAAGTTTCATAGTGAACCAACTTTAAACTTGGAACCAGTCTTAGAGCCCTAATAAGAGAGAAGTGGGCGGAGAATACGGGCCGTTGCCCTGCAGTGGGATAATCCAGGCTAATAATAATAACATCTGTAATAATATCTTTGTGTGGGGCCAGAAAAAAACAAAAGCTAAATTATTACATGTTGGTCAAGCCAGTTAATTGAACTGCAGAAATACAAAATCATCACTATTCTCCTGTCCATGTCAAACTTTATGTGGGGATCATGCAGCAGTGTGTATAAAATTTTAGCCATATAATTTAATACACACTTCATCTTCATCCATAGAACAAAAAATTTAGCCACACAGATATTAGATGAGCAGTAAGCTTTTACTCATACAGAGCAGGAAAATGACAAACCAAAAACAAAATATATTAATGTTGTCAGCGCTGATAAAGGCAATTGTTGTTTTAATTTCCTGCCATATTGATAACTCCCACTGATTAGGGATAGTTTTAATAGAAATAAGTAAAATGTTGTGTCCATATTACATCAGATCATGATTTGGCACTAAAGTTTATTTTATAGCTTAAAACAAAACTTTCAAGTAATTAAAAGAACTTTCAAAACTGGTTATCAATAATTGGTGTTACCAGTGTATTAATTTTTCTGTGCTGGGAGTTTTTCAAGCCACATTTAAGTGAGCTACTTCTCACTCATTAATTCATTATATTCATTTATAATTAATTTAAAAAAAAACTGAGCTGATATAAAATTGTTTTTGTTAGTAAGGTAAAGTAAGCAGAGTACCTACATTCATATTTATTCATGATAAATGAACACTAACAAACATTATATATTTTGCAAGTTACTTTTCTAAAATAAAAGGAGCCTAAGTTACTTCATATAACATCAGCTATCTGCCAGTAAAATTCCCGTCAAAATCGGTCCAGCCGTTTCGGATATTAGCTGGAACAGACCAGACAGCAATTTTTTTTTTTAAATTGTTGTTTTGTTATAAGTTACCATAATATACTTTCATAACATTGAGTAAAAAGCTGATATTTTGATATTACAAACAGAAACTTCAACTTTATCTATTTTTTGTATAGTAGAAAACAATGCTCTTTAGTATAAAACTTTATTTATCACAAAACAAAACTACAAAGCCCTTATCACCAGTGGAAAGAGCACTAAGTCCTAATACTACCAATTCTACCAAAAATCAATCTGCCTAGCCTTTTCCCAATTATGTTGGGGTCGGCTTCCAGTCTAACCGGATGCACCTGAATACCAGTATTTCACATGGAGCGACTGCCTATCTGACCTCCACAACCCAGTAATTGGGTAATACGATACCCCTTGGTAAGACTGGTTGTCAGACTTTCGGGCTTCTGACGACCCGTAACGACTGTCAAAGATCCACGAATGACAGCCGGGACCAGCGGCTTAACGTGCTTTCCGAGGCACGGAGGAGTCTCGGTATGTAAAGATGGTCGGTCACCCATCCACGGACCAACCCTGACAAGCGTAGCTTAACCTGATTAATTGACCCGTGCGGCTGTTATTACTTGCCACGAGCTCCTACCAACCAAACCAACCAACCACCAATTCTACCAATCTTTCCTTATTAACTGATGATCAAACTTTCTCCCCCACAGATGGCATCATCAAGTACATGCGTGCCCAAGTGGGCCCCAGCTCCAAGGAACTCAAGACTGTTGCCGACTACGAAGCATTCCTTTCCAAGGATGAGGTGGTTGTCATTGGCTTCTTCGAGAAGGAGACTGACCTCAAGGGTGACTTTGTAAAGTCTGCTGACAAGATGCGTGAAGAGGTCACCTTTGGACATACTTCAGCTAAGGAGATCCTTGAAAAGGCTGGATACAAGTAAGTAAACTTTTTGGTGTGTTCTTATTTTTTTTTTACAGGTGTTGCTATGCAGGATCCTACCCTACACCAGACAATTCCCTGAATTATCACCATCGTACCTTTGTTTCAATTTATTTTAGGTAGGTGAAAATTAAGCATCAGATAACTTTTATCTTAAAAATCGGCGACTTGACATATTTTCTATACAAAAGCTACCTCAAAATTATCAATTGAAAAATCGGCCCTAATTTCGTTTAACTTTTTCTCTAAAAAGATAAAAGTACGCCAAATATAATTCATCAATGATAGCAACACGTATTTCATTTTTTTACCGTGTCCTTACTTTAAGTGCACTTTTATCTATGGTAATTATAGCATTCTCTATGGTCTACCCCGTTATTTGTGGTATCTACTGATATCTAGCATGGAATGATGTATAACTAATAATTATACTACGTTTACGTGACGGAATACTTTAAATACGTGTACTATTTAATGTTCTAATTACTAGGATGCTTTAGCAAAACTATAAATTTAAAAGACACACATCATCATACTTATAATAAATTTTGAAGCGAATTATTAAATCGTTCTTGGTAGGTCCAATAAATCATTATAAAAAGCGATCTCTGTACAAAAAGTGAAGAAAATAAATAAATTTCCACTCAATTGTATTGAATTCTAATTAATATTCAAAATAAATATTTTTTCCATTATTACTGGGTAACACTATTTGAACAGCTGTTCACAATTGAATGTCACTCACAATAATTAAACAAAGACACATTGTACCTATGTGTACACAAATGTTACACATCAAACTTATTTTTTTAACCTTTGAAGTCTTTTATGGAATTCATATGACATTCCCCATAGATAAGAACATTGCTGTTATTTGTTATCAATAGTGACATAAAAGAAGGCAATATTTTAAATGCTTCAGGAATACTTTTACTGCATTGTTTAAATTTTAATGTCGTTTAGGGACGAATAGAGCACTAGTTTACTACAGGAAATATAAATTGAAGTCTATTTAATAGTTGCAGCCCAATTTTTATTGGTATGGCTTGGCTTCCCCTATGCACCATTTAGATGAAATGGCATCATTGTATTAAGATAATTTCAACAAACAGGATAACAAGATACTATGCCTATGGATGTTGATATTATTCCTATCCATAATTAATGACCACATCTTATAATTATTAGAAGGCTTACCAATTTAGTTACGTTGCTAATTAAATAGGCCTGTGTCCAAAATTTTTTTTTGTCCGTCTTGTAGATAAATAAAAATATTGAACACGTATTTTTTTTCTTTTTTGACGTAATCAAAAGATTACGGCGATACATTGAGTTAAAATGTGCCATAACGTCACGCCTTGCTAGATTTAATACTGCGTTGTGACGTAGCGAGCCCCCACTCCCCAACTTTAATGCGTGTTTTCTAAGTTATTTTTGATTAAAGCAAAAAATACGTATCTAAGGTTTTTTATTATCTGAAAGACGGACTAAATAGAATTTCTTTTTTTTTACATCCTCTTGGCTGTCGAGAGCTCTCCTGGAGATCGATAACAATTAAAATTCTATTGTTTCTCATTAATGACAGTTGAGCTCCTAGACAACTACCTTATTTTAACCGGTAAATAAAAAATCGGAAACCAACGAAATACATAATTCAAAATTCAAAAGTCATTTATTCAAACTAGGCTGAGAATCAGCACTTTTCGAACGTCAAAATTACATAAGACAGTCACCAAAAACGCCCACCCTTCACGTTAAGTTATAGTAGTCATAGGTAGTTAAAAAACAAGAAGTTGCCAAATAGGACACAATAGGTACCTAACCACATCCTTTTAATAGTAATTATATTAATAAGTGTGAAACTGCGGAAAATTGCATCAACGGTGAAACGGTAGTAAATGATCCTCATCCGTGACTTGACACGTCATCGTATTGATACGATCGTGGCGAGGTCATGGTACTCTCCAGTCATAATAATGGAGTTCTTAGAAGGCTGTCGGAAATAGTACGTACCGATCGTTCCTACACCTCGGAAGATAGAGAGAAATATAATACTCTTACAACAAAAACATTATGTAGTTAGGTACAATTAGAATATGAGCGAATATAGCCTAGCTTGGAGATGCATCGCGATCCTCAGCAATGAGGTAACGATATAGAATGTATTAAAAGGAAGCTTCCAAATGATACTTAGAACTAGGGTTGCCAACCCTACCATATGATATCGAAACTGGAAATTTCAAATTTCGTAAGGGACATCGTATTCCCTGTGCCTTACATTTGAAATTTCCAGTATCGATATAGTATCCTGTTATATTAGAGGCCAAAATACTTTCTAAAGAAAAAATATAGTAGGCGAAAGTACTACATGTTTATTTCAATACAAAATGGCGAGATGATCGCAACAGCCCCATTATTAATCTCATAAAAGCTGAATTAATTAATGGTATTTTGTAACCAGGGAGTAAAAATAGCTGTGAGACAAAAAACAAACTGTTGATAAAGGTTCATAGTAGCAAAAAATATGCATTTAAAAAATAAAATGTTTTTAAAACATACCTACTATATTTTCAAAAATTTTCTGTATTAAACAATATTTAATAAAAAAAACTATGTTTTCTAAATTAAATCTACTATATTTTTACAGGCAATGTCTTTGATAATACTATATTCGATATGAAAAAAGTTGTCAGCCCTACTTAGAACGTCTAATTGAAAAAAAAAAGCCAAAGGAAATGTCATGTCCGATGCTATAAAGATAATATTATTATCTTTCATACTTTTACCGGTCATTATTTAAAACCACGTGTACTATACTGACTGGCTTCAACAGACAGGTTTACACGCACGACATAATTTACATTAGTTTTATGTCGTAGTCAATATCTCTCGTTTATATGAAGTTTGTATTGAATAATTAATTAACACTAGTTCAAAATGTATCGTACGAATAATTTTTCCTTTATTCGTAGAATTTAAAATTCGGTTTTCAAAAGTGATATTGGGTTCTTCGATCTGGAATTTCGCAGTAGACTTTTGTGTCGCAGGTTACTAACCTATGGGCTAGTTTCTCGAACGAAAATTATCGCAAAATTAAAGGTTCGCTGCAGACAGGCGCGATGAGACGTTGCGACGCAATTCTGATAGAACAATTTCCATGAAGTTTTCAAAAAATTGTTCTACTAGAGTTTCGCCTGTACGTGAAAGCCTTAATGTGAATTTTAAGCGCTTGCAATCGCAGCAGTTTGCTGGTGTTTGACAATTTTGTCACATTAATTTTACTATTATTTTCGTTCGAGATACTGGCACTAAGGCTGGCCCTCTAACATAACTAGCGATATGAGGATGTATTACCTACCACTGCCTTGCTTACCCCTCCGCGAACAGGCGCGATGTTTATGTTATTGGCCCAGTTAGTAGATAGGCAAGTATATAGAAGTTACCGACCTACTTTTATTTAGTAAACAGTTTCTCTGAAAACTCAAATAACTGTGACGCGATCTAATCGATTTTCCACGTTTCACGTTAATTTGGAAACGTTAATAAGTTACCTTTATGACCTTATTGTACATTGTTATGCAGCGACTGCTTGCACAGGTGTCAAAAGTGTACAACTCGTACAATGTCATAATGATATTAGCTCGAAGTCAGCTGTTATTAGCAGTGTTAATCATCAGCCTATTAGCCTAAAGGGTTACGTAATAGGCTATAAGGTTTTAAGTGGAAATTAAGTCGGTACTTCCACGTAATTATTCGGTAATCATTACGTCGAAAATGCATTATGATTGTAATAGACTTATTAGTAAAGACGTATATAATATAAAGTTTTAAAATTTTTAGTAGAAGATTCTCTAGTAGACAAAATAAGTTCTTGATAGTGTGAAGTGGAAAAAAAATCGTTTTATGTAAAGTCATTTTGGACACTATCAATTCACACTTTTAACACCGTATTAAAAATATTGGTTTTCCCAAAATACTCGTATCTCTCTATACTTACGTACCCCATTTAACAGTATTTTCTTTAAAAAAATCTATGCTTTGGTACACCTAGAAAGAAACTCCTAATCCTCTCCGAAACTACTAACCCAACTTGTCAAGTAACTACACCTCTCAATCTTACTTGAAACAAGACCAGTCCATGTACGATATACATTATACTAAAAGAACGTATTGTCAACAGGAATGACGTGGTACTGTTCCGACCCAAACGCCTGCAGAACAAGTTCGAAGACTCGTCGGTCGTGTACAAGGGAGAACCCGAGACGTACTCGCTCAAGGCTTTCATCAAGGAGAACTTGTAAGTTTATTTTATGTACTACTTTGTAAGGTTAAGGATTTTATGTACTACTTTGTAAGGTAAGGACTTTGGAGTAAAATTTTGGTTGAGAAAGATAATGTTTTGTCATGGTTTGACTTTTTTGAGGCGACACCAAACAAACATACAAACAAATTAAGTAATTACGTAAAGCATTAAGTGATTGCATTTTGTCATTGTATTTGTCATTAGTATATTGGGACTTTGTGTCTTATTAAGTAAATAAATAAATGATTATATAAATTGTTGCTTGGTTGATCTACGTTGTTTGTTTAACGTCGCCTCGGAATTAGTTACTTAGACTAAAAACGAATTTTTATTTTTAGATTTTCAGTTTCTTTTTTCGTCGATTTAAATTTTTGTTAAAAGTTTCTATTTAACCCAGAACAAAAGCATTATTTACTTTATATTCTTGACATTTAAGTAGGGAGAAACCAACGAAGGAATAATATGCTCTGTCCCTGTTCACACTTCGTCATAATCGACCTTTACACATTGTGGAATGTGTAAGATGAATAGAAAATTTCTACAAAACATCGATGGTTAATAATATATTTCTGATGTCAAGCCATTGCTAAATTCTAGTTAGAATGGTATAGTTTCTGGTAACGAAATAAGCACATAATTACAGCACTGAAGTACATAATTTTAAATTTTGACTGCCTCGTTGGTCTAATGGTCGCACACACTACTGCTGAGCTTGAGGTCCTGGGTTCGATTCCCGGGTCGGGTAAAGTGTTATTGGGTTTTTCTATCTGGAATTTCTCAGTAGCAGTCCGGAGTCTGAATTTGTGCCCGGTTGATGGCAATAGGCTCGCCCCCTATTACATGGGACTTAAATATAACTGGCGAAATGTGGGTGTACCTACTACAGGTACACCTCTGCCCAACCCTTCGGGGAAACAAGGCGTGATGTTATGTTATAATTTTAAATTCATAACTTTATTCATTAAAACTGAACGTTTTTCTAATAAAAGAGCAATTTCCAGGTGTTCATAGAACAACCTAATTACAGTAGACATTATTAAGTTCTCATAACATTACCGATGCAGTACCGAAGTACTTCCGAACGCACCTTGTGATCGCCTGGAGACTAAACATTTACACCTGCTTAATATTAATTATTATAAAAATAGTTTTTAATATCTATATTTCTAGAAAAAACAGGTAGAGTTTGAAATATGGTATACTTTTAAATCAGTTATGTCAGTTTCGGGGTTGTAAGTAGATCCAATGATTTTGATATTTTGCCTTTTGATTTTTGCATAATAGATTATGTGTAATAGACTATGTTGTACTTATGCTCTACCTCCATACGATGACAAAACTGTACTAAATCCACACTGCATCGTGCTAAAGTGACTATTCTTTACCAGGAAAAAATCATAATTTAAATAAAATAACCTATCAAAAACAAACAAAGTATCAAATTCTTTTTTCGTAGGACAGGATGGTGTTGCCGTTTAAAGATTTTCAAATTCCACCGTTTTTTTACTTATGTAGACTTAGCTTGGCCAGACTCTTTATAATGTTTTTTTAGCGGAACAACTGCCGTAAACAGGAAACCAGGCTTGTGTAGTATAATAGAAGCATGGTAGGTAGCTTATAGCGTGAGATTGTCTCCCAGTGTTTAACAATATCTCATATTTCGATCAATGTTTTAGGGAAAAATTTAATCTTGAATATAGCAATGAGTATAATTATGAACTAACAAAACTGAAGTCGCCTTAAGCCTGTTTAATATAATGGCAGTGACTGGATCCATAGACTCGGAATTTCGGACCCAGTCAGTGGATTCATGTAGACGAGATCAGCAGTAAGTCAGGCGGGGGAAGCTACTGGGCCAGAAAATAGACGGGTGGGTTAGTCAACTGGACTGACTTGAGGGCGCGAAGTCAGCACTGGACTGGGTTGAAACTAGTGTCTACACGAGCGCAGTTGCAAATCAGCGATGGACTGACTTACTGTACTGTCCCGTACACTGCTACAATATCATTTGGCGCTCGATACTCGAATGACACTCACAGGGGCGCTGTTGGTAAACATTTGTGCATGGCTTGTGTGAAATGTCACTTTATTAAAAAAAACAAGATGGCACAAGGTAGCTCTTTATCCAAGAAGATCTTTGAGAAGTGAAGTAAAATTCTAACAGAATTATAATTTTTCAGCCACGGTCTGGTCGGCATCCGTCAGAAGGACAACATTCGCGACTTCGTCGACCCCCTGGTCGTCGCTTACTACGATGTGGACTACGTCAAGAACCCCAAGGGTACCAACTACTGGAGGAACCGTGTGCTCAAGGTACGTCTTTTTTCAGAGAACTAGCAATCCTCTCCAAATTTTACAGGCAATTGTGCTGCTGGGGAGTTTATTGCGGCTCTCCTTCCCAGCACTAGAAGATGGTGAAGGGCGGGCGTTTTGAAAGACTGTCTTATGTAATTTTGACGTTGTAAAAAGTGCTGATTCTCGGCCTAATTTCAATATAACTTTAGATTTTATGCCATAATTGAGCCAAAATACTTCCACTGCTGCCCGCGTAGCATGACCACCATAGAAACGGGATTTTTCGACGGAAGAATAGACAAAATTACAGATAAACAATCACAATCTGTCATTTTGTCTATTCTTACGTCGACAAAACCGTGCAGGACTTCTCTAAGTATAGCCACAAGAACCGGCTCCAGTGATGGAGTTCAACGGATTTCCCCGACCATTACCAGGTCGGTGGTCCATCTTGTAGGGGCCCACTGCGCCTACCGGTATTCAGTCGTCCCTCCAGACTTCTCGACCCCATCTGCTTCGTGTATCGTAATAGCGTTTCTATCATAAACACCCATATTCGTATATCTTGAATGGCTTGTCTTGTTACCATTGTCACCACGGTCTTTATTTTGCAAACTAAAAGGAAGTGTGCAAGAAACGATTTTATCTTTCGTCACGATGATAAATATTATTTATCGGTCGAGTATATTTTACAATAAATGTGATAGTAATCGCACTATTTTTTTTAAGTACCTGTCGGGTAGAACTTTATACTATAAATGTATCACATATTTTTAAACAATGTCTAAGATTAACTTCATTACAATAATAATATCATTATTAGCAATTTTACGGTCAATTTTCCAGTTAATTTCTGTACAGTAAAAAATAGGTTACTTGTGTAACGTTAGCTTAGAATATGCTGTAAATAACTAGAAAAAATGCTTATGAAAACTATAATGCATGCTATGCTATGTGCATACTAATTAAGTCCGCCTCTGTACATTTCTGTGCTTGAAGTAATAAATAAATAATGTAGGTAAATTTCTTGAAACAAACCAAGAAAAATGTATGTTTCTAAATTACTTACATTTTACAACACCGGTTTTTAACACCATGGAAAAACCGAAACAACATTACGTGTCGTGAAAAATCGATTCCAATCGCACTTAGTAAGTGCTTCATTGAATTGTGAAAGTTTCTTCCGGACAAATACCTACCTACAGGATTACTACGAATTGAATTAGATAGCTATGCTATTACTAATCTACTATTAATTTATTCTGTCACCCAGAATACCAATAGAAACTATAAATCATTTGAGTAATAGCAGTCCACTGTAGGCCTTTCTTCCACGCTACTGAAACCATACATTTCTCTTGATGATTCGTTATGTACCATAACTAGGCCACGTCGATTACATTATCGTTGGAATCGCAAAGGTGCTAGAGTTCGGACTCTTACTATATACTTCTATTTTGAGGCTGCCTGTCAACTGGAGCGGACCGAGGCAGCGGAGCGGAGAAATGTGCCAATATTAACCAATAGGAGCGGAGCTTTGATTAAATTGGTTAGTATTGGCACATTTCTCCGCTCCGCTGGTCAGGCAGCCTTAACCAATAGGAGCGGAGTTTAGATTTTTATTGGTACATTTCTCCGCTCCGCTGCCTCGCTCCGCTCCAGTGGACAAGCAGCCTTATAAGGGACTAGTAATAATGCTCAGTTCTTAATATAAACCATAACGAATCGGTTTGCTTACCAATGGTAGCATTTTTTGTTACCAAACTGGACATATAGATAGATTCGTAAGCTAATTTTACCGGTGAAAGCTACTTCCATATGGGAGAGTCCACTATGCAAATCTATGAATGAGTTCTTTGCTTCATTATTGTTGAGGTAAAGATACCCACAAGAGTCTTAATTTTAATCAATAACGGTCTGTAAACTATAAGAATCGGCCATAAACCGTTAGTCCCGGCTCGACTGTCACACGTAGATATTTGACAGTCGTTAGCGTCACGGGTCGTCAAAAGCCCGAAAGTCTAACAACAGTCTTACCAAAGCCTTGGTGTACCCAGTAACTGGATTGTGGAGTTCAGATAGGCATTCGCTTCACGTAAAATACTGGTATTCAGCTTTATCTGGTCAAACTGCTATCTAATTGCGTAACTCATTTTCGGAAATGAGTAAGACCAATCTGTTTTATTTTGACAGTTCAACAACATTCATTGCGTTACTTACGTTGTTGAGCAGATTTTTTTTTTTCGAACTTATGAAGCAATGGATTAGCAATCTCTTGCAAAATGATTGTTTTTGTTGAACTTTTTAACATGAACAATACCGTAGAACATACATTTTATATATCTTTTGCGGTTTACGCGGCGCACGCCAGTAAAGCTCCCAGTCGGCATGATTTTTTCCGACTTCTTCAACAATAATCTTCATATTTAAGCCAACTTAGACAAAACTTTAATGAATTATACACCAAAACCTTCCTCGTGAATCACTCCGTCTATGAGTGGAAACCGTTTGAAAATCCGTTCGGTAGTTTTTAAGTTTATCGCGTTCAGACAGACGCAGCGGGGGACTTTGTTTTATAATATTTAAGGATAATGTGTGGACTTTAAGACCTCTGAGTTTGTTTCGGCATTACTTCTCAGGCAAAGTCAGTTAGGAAATGCCGGCGCTATCTAGTTTTAAAATAGTGACCTAAATGTTCTTGTAAAAGTGTCTTAAAAGATTTACTTACAGAAATAAATTTCATTAGTTTTCATTTCATTATTAAAGATACAAACCATAAATAAACCCTATGATTCCTTTACCCAGGTTGCCAAGGAGCTGTCCGAGGTTAACTTCGCAGTGAGCGACAAAGATGACTTCACCCACGAGCTGAATGAGTACGGCATTGACTACGCTAAGGGTGACAAGCCCGTCGTTGCCGGACATGACGCTGATGGCAACAAGTTCATCATGACTACTGAGTTCAGGTAAATAAAATAGACAACTAACATAACGTATATTTACGCGATACTATGGAAAGTTTATTGTGTCTTTAAAATAGACGAAAAACCTTGATGGACGATGATTTTCATCAAAATTCCTAAAAGAAATAATATCATGCTCATGATCTGACCAAGATAATGTCTAGACTTTAAAAGATCTCTGTGTTTGTTTCGGTTTTTTTTACTGCTTTATCAAATTCAAAATAAAATAACACCTCATATGCACAAGAATGCGTACAAACGAAAGCATAAAAACTGTTTGTAAACACCTAACACGAATCCTTAATTAATTAGCAGAAGCTTGGACGCTCGCCAACACTTCAAAATAACACAGTCACATTATAAAACTCATTCCACGTAAAAGCGTAAAAAATGTTGATTACCTTGTTAGTGTAGTGGTCCAAAGCAAGACTATTTAGGGCTCTGAGCGTTACAACCTAGGTTCGATCTACACGGTCGGGTAAAGTATTTTCTGTTAGGAATTTCATAGTAACAGCCCGATGTTTGGACTAGTGTCCCGTTAGTAACTTGGGATTTAAACATAACAGCACGTGTAGCATGAAAACCGTAGAAACGGGTTTCGTCGACGGAAGAATAGACAAAATGACAGATTTTGATTGTTTATCTGTCATTTTGTCTATTCTTCCGTCGATAAAACCTGTTTCTATTGTGGTCATGCTAAAGGGCTTGCTACACGGCTCCGCGTCTCAACAGAGGTGACCTTTGTGGTTTACAACCGTGTACAGTTCGCGTCAAATAACTTTGCCGCTCTGAAGCTAGGCTGCGCATGCGCGCTACAGTTTTATAAGTAAGATTGACTACTGCGTAGTCAATTGTAGCCTACTTCAGAGCGGCAAAGTTATTTGACGCGAATTGTAGTTGGTGGTTTACGACCAAATTTTAAACAGTTCTGCCTGTCGCCAACCAAGGTCATCTCTGTCAGGGACGCGGTTGGCAACCGTGTAGCAAGCACTTAAACGTGCTGGTGAAATGTCTGTGTTTACCACAGTACCAACCTCTGCCCACCCCTTCCGTATAAACACTTGAAACAAAGATGTATTTCCATTGTTTATGGAACTGAATATTTTTATGGTCATGTTATCGTGTGGCGTTGTTTCTTGCGATTGTTGTACGCCCCGTTAACTTTGTTTAAAGCATTACCTCGCTGTAATGATAAGCAGGCGATGAAACTAAACTCCTTTTATACTCATTATTGCCTTTCGATGTTATTTAAATACAATGGTGGCAGGAAATTCGTTAAATTCCGTCTGCATTGTATAAATTTATGGACGTTTTTATCTTTTTAACTTGTCTGGAAAAGTGCTTTGTTAATTTGTCGTACAATTGTGAATAAAAAGTTACGTATTTAAGATAGATCTTTTTACAAAATGATGAGCGTAAATTACACCACATAAACATGATATAAATAAAGCCGAAAGAACTGCCTCGTTCCCCCCCGAATCTTGCTCGAAAACGAGGTGCCAGCAGTTGTTGCAGCTGAGCACGTAGCTTTAAATACCCCGCATAATAATCATGATGAAAATTTTACTTTGATCCAGCCTGTCCCTTCTTGCTGTCCTCCCCCCAGCGACGCCCCAAGCCGAGGTTCGTACCCCACAGGGGGTGCCTTTAGCGAGCGTTCGCTTAATTTTAATTTAGAATAGTTTCTGCCCCTGGCTAGAAGCTTTAAGTGTAGCAGCTTAAGGCACCCACAAGAAAGTTTGGTTAAGCAGCCAAAACCTTAGTGGTCAAAACTGCGAGATGACCTTATTAAAAATAAAAAAACTGCCTCGTTAGTCTAGTGGTCGCAAGCGCTACTCCTGAGCATGAGGGCCTGGGTTCGGTTCCCGGGTTGGGCAAAGTGTTATCAGGTTTTTCCATCTTGAATTTCTCAGTAGCAGCCCGGAGTTTGGATTTGTGCCCGGTTGATGGCAATAGGCTCGCCCCCTATTACATGGGACTTAAACATAACTGGCGAAATGTGGGTGTACTATGGGTACACCTCTGCCTGAATCTTCGGGGCGTAAAGGCGTCATGTTATGTTAAAGCCGAAAGAAAAATAACAAAAGATACCTATACATAAGTCTTTCTCTAAGTTCAGGCGAAAAATGGATTACCGTTATAGATAGTGCCATGCACGAAGACGCGCCCCACTCCGCTCCGCTCCGCTCCGTACTAAAGTACAGCTTACAGTACAGTAATCGTGGAGTGGGGCGCGTCTTCGTGGATTGCACAAACTGTACGTCACAACTCTTCATAAAAAAATAATTATTGTATGGAATAGAATATAATGTTGATTTTCAAAGTGACTTACAAAAAAAATTGGTCAATATTAGAAAAAACTGGCCAAGTGCTAGTTGGAATCGCACACCAAGGGTTCCGTACCGTATTAAGATTGAGCAAAAACGCCGAGAAAAACACGTTTCTTGTATGGGTTCCTTTTATTATTAACTTTATTTTATTATTATTTGTGTCTACCTACGGTTCATGAGATACAGCCTGCTGACAGACTGACGGATGGGGGACAACGGAGGCTTAGCAATAGGGTTCCGTTTGACACCCTTTGGGTACGGAACCGTCAAAAAACTCAAAATCAAAGCATTTATTTCAATTAAACCATTTACAGGCTTTGGAATTGTCAAAGAGTCAGTCAGAAAGTTGAAGCTAGTTGCCCATTCCAAAACGTAGATCTCTATGGAGATCAGCACTATCCAGCTCAACCATTTTGTAGGGAACCGAATGATCCAACACACTCGCAACCATAAAGCGAGACATTTAAGTGAGCATGACATCTCAACTGCCATGCTCTTTCAAGTCAACATACATCTTAAGTATCTCTTTAACATCCCCTTTGGGTGTACCACCTGTCCATTCATACAGTGTGAGTCTTCATAATGTGCACATATCGAAATGAGGGAGTCTATGCTTAATTTTATCGACGGAAAAAATGGTAATTTTTTTTTTTAGTTTAAAAAAAAAAAAAAAAATTTACAAAAAAATTTTTTTTTGCTCTCTTTTTATTATTATCTTATTTATAAATTTTACAATTAAAAATTGAAGAAAAAAATACAGATTTTTACTAAAAAAACATGTTTATTTTCAATTGAGGGTAGTTTTTTTCTCAATTTTAATTTTATGTGGACGGCTACTTACTTTCAATCATTATGGAGTTTGTTTCATCGCGATAGCTGATTCAGTTTAAAAGTTACACAGTTTTGTTACAATTTTTTTTTAATTTCATAAAAAGTATAAAAAACAATATTTAGATTTTTTAAATATTTTTTCTGTCGTTAAAATTAAGCATAGATTTCCTCATTTCGATATGTGCACATTATGAAGACTCACACTGTATAAAAGGCATAACCCTTCAAAACCCGTACTTTAACAGTTTCTTCCACTCTTTACAGCATCGAAAACCTGTTGACCTTCACAAAGGACATGATTGACGGCAAACTAGAACCCTTCGTCAAGTCTGAAGCCATTCCAGAGAGCAACGACGGCCCAGTCAAGGTTGCTGTGGGCAAGAACTTCCAGGAGCTGGTCACTGACAGCGGACGTGATGCCCTCATCGAGTTCTATGCTCCGTGGTGCGGACATTGCCAGAAACTTTCTCCCATCTGGGAGGAACTTGGTGACAAGGTAATATTATTAGTCAAAATCAGAAAAAAAAATGTTTATCATCTTTCTCTTGCCATGTCTTCTTCCATACTTCTCTATTCATCTACATATTAATTTATTGCATTCCATATTGTAAAAAAAAAAAATGCATAAGGCTTAAAACTAGGTACAAAAACAAAAATATTGACCCTAGAAGGGACATGAGGATAAAATTAAAAAATTACAAAAAACCAATAAGTAAATTTTTGATATCTGGGTATTCAAATTTATTTAACAATTTATTATGGCACTTATTAATAATTACTGAAATCAATATTACAATACAAAGAATTGCTTTATTTGCAAGTGAAATACACTTTTCCTTTAAAACATTTGAGTGTTGCTATTTTATTTTTTACCATTTTGACAAAGTCAAAGTCAAATAATTTATTTCAATTAGGCACAAAAAGACACTTTTGAACGTCAAAAACAAAAAATAGAATCGATTCTAGTTCAGAGAATTGAGTTTAGTTAGACAACATTTCAATATCTCTATCTCTATTAGTCGTCATCGTATTTATCACCGCTTTCAAGCCATATCATCATTCACACACTCCATCTATCGATTCTTTGGTCTTTTCTTAAAGCCATCCACATTCATATTCAAAACAGACTTTCCTCACGACACGACGATTTGAAAATCTAAATGAGAATCTAGATGGCAATAAGAAAAAAGTTTTACTTACATTATATTTTTGAAGTGAGAACTTCTTAGGCGCGTTGGGCATTTTTGAGGTGGGACTAAACCATTGATTTCGCGATACTGTAACGATACCAGCTTTTGACCATAAAAAAGGCATCAACGCGTTGATTACCGCAGTGCCGATTTTTTTAAAGTTTTCACTTCTGTCGGCACTCCCGGCGTTCCACTGTTTTTTTTTTTAAATAATAGATTGGAGCTCGATAAATTAATCACATTTTTGTGTTCATATCGCATCGGTTTCTTTTATTATATTGCGGATGTTCAATTCAAAGTGATAACATTATTTTGTTTTATAAACGTTACGCCAGTTCTTTTCCTGTTTAGTGACATATTTGAAAGCAATCAAGTCTTTGCTATAATTAACTTTCAAGTACATGTTTATTTGCCCCGAATTTTGGAAACTCGAATCTAATAAATGAAAGATTTTTTGCGCACACTGGATTTTCAACCTACAAATTAACGCCGAGAGTTGAAAATCCAACACTGTGTTTTTCCGACGCGCTGGGATGCTCTCTGTTGAATTCTCAATGCTCGGCTCAACACCGAGAGTTGAAGATCCAATGCGCGATAAAATCCCGCCCGATTTTTACGTCCGTACGAATTTTTGTATTAATCCTAAATGAGGTCAGAGTTTCTTAGCTGACTATGAGAAGAAACAAACTCCGACGTTAGTCCTTTCAAAGTCCATACAATTGCATAGTAATTATCAAAACATAACAACACCACGCCTGTATTCCCCGAAGGCTAGAGCAGAGGCAACAACATTAACATAATATTATTATACTACTTGAAAAGTAACCAATTAAACCATTCTATTGTATTAACAGCTGAAGGACGAAGCTGTAGACATCGTGAAGATCGACGCGACCGCCAACGACTGGCCCAAGTCGCAGTACGACGTGTCCGGATTCCCCACGATCTACTGGAAGCCCGCTGATAAGACCCAGAAGCCTGTTAGATACAACGTAAGTTTCAACTGAAATTGCATACTTTTTATAAGACTTGCATGATTATTTATTTATCGATTTGGGGTCGTCCATTGATCACATGATATTTTTTTTTGCAACTTTAATCCCCTCTTCCCCTGCTGATACGTGGTGAGGTTTTAGACTAACACCCCCCTCCCCTACCTAAAATCACGTGTACTTTTTTGTAAGTAAAAAGTATCTTAACTCTTTCCGGTTTAGTGGTTAGTGATACTAACTACCTCTTTCAATAATTTTTAATTAAAATCCGCGATATCTTGACCTTAATAAAAAAAAATCTGAAAGAGGTGGTTAGTGACACTGACCACTAAACCGAAAGTGTTTAAAAAATGTCAGAACATTTTCTATGACCCCTTTGTACCATTAAACTAGAAATGGTTAGACTTGGTTTCATTTGCTCAATTACTTTATTTTTAATAGGACTAGCACTATACAGGGTGTCAGGGACACGTTGTTTCATAGAAAAATGCAATACCTACGCGGTCAAAATGTATGGGATAGCTGACTTTTTTTTAAAATAACCGACGAAAAATTTCAACACGGGGGGGTTCAGAATCATGTACTGAATCCATGGTTTCAGTTTTCGCGTCGATGTCCCTGCCACCCCGTATTTATTCATATTTGGTCTCTTTTCTTAGTTAAAGTGACCAAACATTGATTGCAAATGCATACTGTAATGCTATTGTGATCAAATAGCGTAAATATCAGTTTCAAATTACATTCAGTTTGCAATAAACCCAAATCAAATTCTCATCACAATTTATTTCCAGGGTGGCCGCGCTCTCGAAGACTTCGTGAAGTACGTAGCCGAACAGGCCTCCAGCGAGCTCAAGGGCTGGGACAGAAAGGGCACAGCCAAGAAGGAAGAGCTCTAAATAGTTGTGATGTAAAACTTTCCATGAAAGATCTGTGTGTGCGTGGCAGAGTGTGCGAGTGTGAGTGACCGTGTTATACACTGCTACAAGGACCTTTTGGCACTCAAATGACATCTTAACTTTTTAATTCATACTCTTTATGGCACCTCTTTAGGTCGAACTATCCGAATATCAAAAAAATATTTGGCCTAGGTCTGAAGGCGTGAAAAATGATTCACTGTTTGAAAAAATCAAGATGGCGTCTTTAGTTTCGGTTTTTCCGAACCGTCAAAAAATCCTTGTACAGTTATAGAACCACTGACATGTCAACGTGCCGTTCATAATCCATCCAGTTGACGCTCAGTGACGTGTTGGTTTTATAAATCTATTTTAGATTGATCTAAATACAGTAATTTTGAATGCATTTCTTTATATAGTGTCGGTGGAATAACAAATAAATTAGGTTGTATTTATAATTTTGTCGTTTTATTTTTTTATCGCCAGAAATATCACATGGAAAGATATGAATTATCATCTAGTTATCACCAATTTCCTAGTTTGTTTTATTAAGTGTTAATTTATATACTACATGTAGACATCTGATAAACAATAGGGTAGTTGCCTAGGTAAAAAAAAAAAATTCTATTTAGTCCATCTTTCAGATAATAAAAAAATATTAGACACGTATTTTTTGCTTTATCATAATAATAAAAAATGACTTAGAAAACACGCATTAAAGTTGGGGAATGGGGGCTCGCTACGTCACAACGCGACGTAGTATTAAATCTAGCAAGGTGTGACGTCATGCCACATTTTAACTCGATGTATCGCCGTAAGCTATTGATTATGTCAATAAAGAAAAAATACGTGTTCGATATTTTTTCATAGACAGACGGACAAAAAATTTTTTTGGACTCGGACCTATTTCTGAAGCAGAACTTTCTCACATTAGATAAATTGTCATATCTAAAAAAGAAACAATAAAACAAAATGTTAAACTCATGTTAAACTATATATTCTCCTCCTTCCACCTTTCTATCCACTGTGCTACGTTCTCAACATTGCTCTGCAGCTGATCCTCGGAGTCGTTCTGTAGTTCCATCACTATCTCTGGCTTGTATGAAGACTGTGCCTCTTCCAACAATGTCTCAAATATCTCACATTGAACATTATCCTCCAGTTTCTTTCCTGTGTAGCCTCTGGAAAGATAAGAGCATAACTTTAGAACATCAACCATGTGGAGTATTAGGTATGTTAGTAGTGATAGTTCTGGCTCAATAACCTCATACTGTACAGCAGGGTTGTAACGGATGTGATATAACGGATGAAGATGCGGATGAGGATATCGAGATAATCGGGTTTGAGGATGCGGATGAGGATACGGATATTGGAAAATTCCTTATTGAGGATGCGGATGAGGGTGCGGATGCGGATTTAGTACAAAAAATAGCCCTGGTTTTTTAAAGTACCTATTTATATTTGTATTATAGGTAATCATTTGGTAGGTTACCGTAGCGTAATTCGCCTGCAAAAAACTTGACATGTGACACAACAATCAGGAAATCCTATACTTAAAATTCTTATTATTAAACCTAATTAATCTTAAAGTCGATAAAGCAATATTTTTTTTCAAATTCGAACAATTCATGCTAATGGGGCTCAGTCGTGCCACGTGTAGCCGATCGTCTGTCATAGAACAAGGACATTGCGAATTCAGCCAATAGGAACGCGTAACTGACATATCGGCCCGCCAATTTAGCTCGGCGCGAGTTTTAAAAAATCACTACTTGTGCGAACAACGTAGGGTCACATCCCCATAGAAATTATGAGGATGCGGAACTTTTAAAATCAAAAGTTGAGGATGCGGATGTTTTGCGGATATCAAAATTTATGCGGATGCTCCGCAGTTGCGGATGCGGATACGGATATCCGTTACATCCCTGCTGTACAGTCAGCTTTTTATTAACACTATTGTACTATCATCCAAATAGATCCAAAATTATTTGATACATTGCTATTCTACATTTCATCTAGTAGTTTAGTACAATAGGTTCCAGTTTTATATCAGTACAGTTTTTTTATGAATATTTTGTTCAATAATTAAGATTCATAAAATCAAAGTGTCATCAACTTGTGTTGCTGACAGGAACTAATGATTTATTACAAGCCTCATTACAATTGGTTGATTGGTAGTATGCTCAAACCCCGTGTCCTCCGCGTTCACCGAACAAAAAGTTTGAACAAACGGTAGTAGCACCACCACATAGCACTGTATTTTGAGAGATATGAGGGTAATTATTTTAGCGAGGTAGATGTCCCTTAAGGCTCCTCGTGCAACAATCGCTTTTAAATAGGACGCGGCTAGAGGCTACATTGAATGGCAAAGACCAGCACTAGTTCTTGACCCTGTACTTTATTTTAGAGAAGCTAATAACAAAATGGACACCAATTACTAACAACAAATTAAGTGAATTGGAAATAAAACATTATTTGTCACATTTGATAGAATTCAATTTGTTAATTACATAAAATAAGAGATAGCTGTTATGAGGGTTGAATAAAATTGTCTGTTTCCATTTTTCCTTCTGCTTCCCTGAATAAGGAGCCTGCTGGAGGATTCAGGGTAAGCAGGAAGTACAGAAACTATATCCATGCAATGAAAAAGAGGATAAACTGACCTGGCTGTAAGTCTATCAAACAGCGTTGTGTTGTTGGTCCTGACGACAAACACACCATCAAACCATCTCTCTGGGAAGAACTCACAGCCATGGTAGTCCACTATGTTGCCACCTTTAGCCATCATACCTTCCATAATGTCTAGTAACTGAAATCACGTGTGGAATACCATTAGATTAGGAATTCTAGAATGAAATTACGTAAATTTTAGTTTTTTCATCTTTTGGTAAAAGGGAATAAAATACGTAGTCTAAAAGACCAGTAGACTATTCTTTGAATTTATTAAATACATTCCTAAATTGATTTTAGTAAAATGATCTTCAAAAAAGCTTTACATAAAGTCTGTCATAAACATCGAGGACAATGCTCAAAGCCACAGAAATGCTTAGCATTAGTCCCAAAATATGTAAGCGTGTACACAAGTATTCATTATTACCTTATCTTCATTCAAGAATGGGCACTGATACTCGGGGTCAAACTCATCTAAACAGCTGTATTCCTCGGCTAACTTGGACACTTCTCGCCAAGTAAACTTTGTCCTGTCAGCCAGCAGACGAGAAAGAGTAGATTTGCCAACACCTGGCGTACCTAAAAATACAAATATTCAACATGTACTAACTCTTAGGGGTTTCACACGTGGGTTAATAATCTCAACAAAACATACGCTTAGAGTGGTATATCTTACCTGTTATGAGTATATTAGGCACCATTCTTTTGGTGTGAGCCATTTTGACTTGACTGTTTGAAGTGTTTGATCAAAATATTTAGTTGTAGTCTATTTTGTGTATTTCTTGGTTATCCCGTTGTTTTGACAAGTAATTATTTACCAAACAAATGTCACTCTGTCAGGGACGGCCGGAAGGGGTCAGCACATGATATTAGTATTCTGTGGTCAGCACAGCACTCCTCAAGGAACGTACCTACTGGCACTCCTACACACTAGGCGATTGTCAATCTTTAGTCGAGATGTTGCTGGGACTTTGTTTTGTATTATTCAAGACTTCGAAAGATAACCAATATTTAATTCTGTTTTCTTCTGCAACGGCAAAATTACTATGTGTTGATATTGAAGTAACTTGAAATGGTGAAATCTAGACTACAAATACGAGTAACTAACAAAAGTTCACCTTTAATGAATGCTAAGAAATACAACTTCGGAGCATATAAATGTAGATTCGGAACGCGATGATATGACATAACAATAACCTCAAAATTTTCAAAAGTGAAGAAAAACTAAAATGAAATCTCATTTATTTCTACATAACTGTTATCTAAACTAAAATATAATGCGCATTTATAGACCCAAAGGCATTACAAGAGGACAGATTGTTTTAGTGACAGTATTAGGTGTTTTCAGCGGAATTTATATCTGGAGGCCGCTTTTTGACGATTATTTCAGAAAACCTAAAGTTACAAAAGTTGAGGTACCTATTGAAGCTAAATAATGGAGCATGTTAAAACATGGATAAAAACCTCCAGTCCGCTTGTGAAGATGTTGATGGCTGTTTCTCTAACTTCAGTAGCAGTCGTTTTTCATAAGAATGTGTACGCTCCCTACGTAAAGCGGCAGAGGTACAGGCAAGCAGAAGAATGGGCCAACATGATAATAGAGCAAGAAGAGTCTGGGGAAGGCGGCACGAACAATATCTCGTATTAGTTGTTAAAAATGTAAATACTTAGTAGGTAAAAAAATATAAAATAATACAAAGCCAACATTTATGTATTTATTTGCTCCACCTACACAATAATAATGAGATACAAAGTCAATTAAAGGCTAGATTTCCTTGAATGATGATGACCCGTCATGACATGACCCATATTTTAAAATTCCAATCCTTCCAAAAGCTTGTCATAACAAGCAACAAACATTCATTAACAAAGGAGAACATTCACCGTCCATACATTTTTGGGCTAAATGTGAAAGTGCCAAACAAAAAATGTTTTTACAAAAAAAATAATCAACTGACTTCAAAAAAAAAACACTACAAAGTGAAAAATAACTTTAATTTCGGAAGTCGGTGTCTTTGGTTTTGAATTTTCGTTTTTTGCCACCGACTTCCGAAATTAAAGTTATTTTTCACGGTTGAAGACGGTTGTTTTTATTTTTTTGTAAAATGTTTTTATTTTTTAGTTGTGCTATGTAAAAAACAGTGATAGGAACTTAACATATCATCTACATACTAAGTGGGAAAAAATACGTATTAATGAAGCTAACTCAAAAACTACCCAAGCAAAGTTATAAAAAGAATCATTATTAAAATCAATTCATAATTGGCGGAGTAATCGCGTAACAAACATACTAAACAAAACAATTGAATTGAGAACCTCCTCCTTTTGGAAGTTGGTTAAAAAATTATATACTCCGTTAGAATATTTTATTCTCTTCACTTTTTAATATGGAACCAAATCGGTAGGGCCATTCCCTGCGCTTTTATAAGAGTTTCAAAATACTGTTTTCAGTATGCTTTAGATAAAAGAATAACAGTACTTAATCTAATTATAGTAATAGCTTTTTATGCCAGTAAAAATTACTGTTATTATTTTTTACTATAAAACTAAGGCTCTAGGGTTATTCTCCACGTAACTACAGTGTGCGAAATAGTTATTTTTTTCCCCAGTACTAATATTAGCTGATTGAAATAGGTATCAGTCGTAGGTATCACTAGTATTAACTGGTTTTAGGTCTATTTATTGGATTCTATTCACGCAAAAACAGTGAAATAAAATACCACATTATTTTAGGTAAGTACATAAATAACGGTTGTAAAAAGAAACCGAGAGTCATAGACTGGGCGTCATTATGAATTTTTTGTACTGGACTATGGTTCAATATGTGCAGAACTGCAGATATGCCTCTCGCAATAGCTTGCCATATTTGGAATTGCGTTACGAATCTTCTGGTGACGGAGAATACAGGAGTTGATAACATTTAAAACTTGTTTTCGTGAAAAAAAGTTGAAACTTTGACCGTCAATATCTCCTCTCGGCTTCGTTATGCTTCTTTTACAACCGTTATTTATGTATCTAAAATAATGTTATTTTATTTCACTGATTTTACGATAATAGAAACCACTAAATAGACCTAAAACCTAGTTAATATGTACATACTTACTGTAAAAAAAAAACTTTATTTCGCATACTGTAGTTATGTGGAAAATAAAGAGAAAGAGCCTAGTTTCACAGTAAAAGATAATAACTGTAATATTTACAGGCATAAAAGCTATTACTATAATAGATTAAGTAAGTACTGTTATTCTTTTAACTAAAACATACTGAAAACAGTATTTTTCAAACTCGTATAACAGCGCAGAGAATGGCCCTACAGATTTGGTCCCATAGTGAAAAGAGAATATAATAACATGTTCTAACGGAAAAAAAAAACTTTTTTTTGTTTGGCCGACACTTTCATAATTTAGCCCTAAATGAATGATCTCCTTTGTGCAGTCAGCGAAAAAAGACGCTGTTCATTTCGGAATTTTTATCTTAGAACTTTACTATAGTGTTATAGGTAGATAGGTACTCTTCATTATTTTGTTACAAACAAGTCATAATTGGCAAGTTTTCATTCATAAAACTAGGTAGGTACCTACAGTTGTATTGATTGAACAGCAACGAACATACTTTGGTCTTCCACACATTACCCTAAAGACTAAACAGACCATAGAGGCGTGATGTCGATCGTATTCGTAGATCTTTGACAATCGTTATGGGTAGCCAGAAGCCCAAAAGTCGAACAACCAGTCTTGCCTTACTGTGCGTTCGCACTGGCGAAACATTTACAGCGAAACATGTTGGAATCTCTATTTTCTGTCAATTTTCCATACAAAGTTTGACAGGCACTAGAGATTTCAAGATGTTTTGTTGTGATGTTTCGCCAGTGCAAACGCACAGTTATGGTATCATGTTTTCTTTTTTTTTTCGGTAGGAGTGGGAAATCCTCATGGACACCCAGACTACCTCACAGATGAGCCAGTCTGGACTCTTACCGACTAAAACCACACTCCTGCTTCACATTTGGTTATTGACACTTTAATTCCATAGATTGACACACTTATTTTAAACTGTACCCTAATTGCGTAACTCATTTTCGTAAGCAATTTCGCGAAATTTGTTTCATTTTGACATTTCAACAACATTCATTGCGTTATTTACGTTGTTGAACAGATTTTTTTTCTAACTTATGAAGCAATGGATTAGAAATCTGTTTCAAATCGAAACAAATTGTGATTGTGTTGTATTACGCAATTAGGGTGCTGGACCTAAAACTAACTTAACGAGGTAACTTAACCAAATTATATTAATATACTTTTTTTTTTTAAGGGTAAGTATCATGTTACAGATGTTACCCAGTAACTGGGTTGTGAAGGTCAGATAGGTACGCAGTCGCTTCATGTATAATATTGGTAACAGTCTAACTACGCAGATGATGAAGAGGATCACGTGACATCAATAGAAATCTCAACGCTCTACTAGATCATTTTAGATGATAAGATTAATGAAGTTTTAGTACATCGACAGACAAAGGGGATTCTCTAAAAACAACAACCACAATTGTACAATTCCGTAGTTAGCGTAGGCATATTCGTATATACCTAATACATATCTATATTTATAGTCTTTTTATCGCCTTATCCAAGCCTTATTTTATCTCCTCCTTATCAATAGCGACTCGTGTTTTTTTTTACTTAGGTAAGTACCTATTTGGCGAATGACGTGCGCGACTCAGAGGGATGAGGGAAAATGGGATTCCTTTTACAAAATAATTAAGGACTGTGGAATCTACGTCAGAAGTAATTGGTCCATCACACTTATTTAGCGCAATTTCTGAGCATGCGTCGTTCGTCGGATGTTAGTTGGTAACGTGAGGCCTTTTTCGGGTCATATTTTTACGTTGCTGGGAATCTGGAAGTGGGAACCAAATCTGACCCTGACGCGCCGCCACATAAACTACACTATAATTATGCAATACGCTCGTAATTCGGAACTGATGCGGTCGTGGTTTTCCTGAGCGCTTGTAACTATTTATCTCAAACAAATTTATTTATCTTTACCGTAGTACCTACCTACATAATGTAGGTACACATAAACTATAGGGAAAATCCCACATGGGGCGCTTCCGATTGCGAGTTTGCAACGAGTGTATTACGCAACTACCCTAGTCGTCATGTAAGAACAATAAAAAATATGTCGTGCATGGTAATTTGCGTGTGGCTTCATGATTTACATAAATATGTTACGTTGGCGCCTCTTAATTCTTGAAGGTCGCGGTCATCTACCTGCTATTATCGCACATTTACAGTCGCCGAGGATTCTCTATGAAAGGGGCAATGACCCGGGGCTTAGAGATTATAACGGTAACTTGGGGGATAGGATCAATACATGTAACAAGAACAACCTACCAAAAGATAATAAATATCTATCAAAACTTGGCTCTTGCCTCTAAATGAATGCCGTTCTTCTAAAGAAATATTGCGCAAGGTTTCGCATTCATTTATTTAATGGTTTTGGGTAGAAAATACTTGTAAAAACACAAAGCAAAACAAACATAATATTATTTCGTCCACGCCTCACGCGGCGTCGGATTTCCTCTGTGATTTTCCCCTAAATAAAATACTCGTGCCAAGTGTCATCAAAATTGAGAGGACATCAAACGTGAGATTATGACTGTTATGAGCACAATAACTAGACAACAGACACTCATATATTTATAAGTACTTACCTACCTACCTATTCATATTCTACCCTTCAAATAAAATCCCTTTGTCGCATCTGAAATTCTAAAATCTACGAGCTCGGGACAAAAGGACGTGGGTGAGTGACCCGTGACCTTTTCCAATGCCACAAGTAGGTACCTACATCATGACGCACAATATCGCCTACAATTTTTAGATCTTTTATTTTAATCTAGACTATAGTCTCGGCGAAATTACAGAAGTAAAACATCTATAATGGAGGCTCATTTTAAAATTCTATTTATTTAGAATTGCATTAATAATAGGTAGATATATTTAAAAGTTATCAGGTTGATTGAACTTCTATTGCACCATAATATTAATTTGTGCAATAATGTTCAACCTTATGTAGTGATAATAGGCACCTAGCTAATTACTCACAACAGTTGTGACTGTTGTGACACTTGTAACGTGTGTGACTAAATAAGGTATTTTATGGACCTCAGGATTTCCGATTGCACAATGAATGATAATTGATAATTTCATCCTATAATATAGGTATCAATCAAATCATTTTCCGAACCAAAAACTAAAAGCACCTCACAACGAATGAAATTACTATTTATGTAATTTGACTAACAATTTCTGGATAAAAGAAATGGACCTTCAAAATGATAGTTCCATTTCGTCAGATTAGACTATTGCTATAACTTTATTAGCAGGCACGTTGGAAGCAAAACGTTGCGCCACGTGAGACCACAAGAGCAAGACTTCCATGACACGTGTTCATGACGTTGACACACGTCGTGTAACATTATTGCGAGAATATTGAAATCTTTTGAAATACTCGAAATAATAATTGCACAATAATCAAAAATCCCTAATCTAATCATGAATTTTATTCATGATTCACCAGATCCAGTAGGTACCTGTACAATACAAACAAAATATTCAGAGGATACCATACTATATTATTTTCTTACTAAATAATCATGTACAGACAAACCTAGCAAATTTTCGTTAATATGACGCACTTCTAGACATGACTGTGACGTTATGTATTTGAGGTGATTCACCCCAGCTGAATCTAGTTAGAAATTAGAATGGGTACATTTTAATGTACCTACGTATATGTATGTATTCTTTATGGGGACCTACATCTTTCAGTTACATGACGCGGTACATTTACCGAGTCAAAATTAGAATGTATCATCATGATGTATGTAGGTACGGTTCGTTTGCAAACAGGTAAGTGGGTTATTAAAAAGTACATACCTAGGTATAACTCAAGAGCTTTAAAAGTGAGAGTGGATAAAAAGTATACATTTACAGTAGATAACTGTTGAAATTCCTGAAACTGAATACTTCAGTGATTCACCATCACACGATGCACTAGGTAGTTAAGTACATACAAAGTATAGAGTATTAGCCTGAAAACCTAAAAATTGGTGCTGTAGCATGAACTAAAGTTATCCTTATCAGCCATACTATCTATGCTATCATATAAATCTGTTCACATCGAGCGAGAGTGCATTTTCGACGTTATAATGACGAGACTCGAGACCAATGAAGCTTGCTTGAGGGAGAATGGTAGGTACAATATACATAGGTACATAGAAAGAAAGGTAAGAAAACCAAACATATGTGAGTATCTACCTCTCGAAAGTAGCCTGTCGCTCAAACCTGAATATTAAAATTAGGTACCTAATAAATAATTCAGAGCCTAGGTAGGTAGGTTGGTCAAATATCTGCCACTCTTGTAGGAATGCAAATATTTTTAGAGCAATCTTATATGTCCACCCATTTCCTGCTTTCAAAAATAGTTCCAGAGTTCATTCAACTTTTCATTTTGAAACATAGGTAGGTAACCTACCTAGTGGCGCTTGGAGCATTTTCAACATGGGTAGGCGACCTTTTCTAAAATTGACAGGTCAGCAGCAGCTTTTCTAGTGTTTTGTTTGGCTAATGGAACTAAAAAATAAAGTGGTGTGCATGTGTAGGTACTTTAAGTACCTATTTAGGTGTGTGTAGTGTACAGTGTACCTTCGTTTTGATCGGCACTTGTATTTCTTGTGTATTGGTTAGCAGGTAAAATGAAAATTCAATGTAATTTTTACTGGAGGCTACCTTTATTCTTCTATGAATTTACACATTAGTTTGCAGTTATAACAAAATAGTTCAGATATAACCTTATATAAATTATAAAATAATGTTACAGTATAAGCCTTGTAAAAAATATAGAAAAGGAATGAGTTTGTAGCCCTTCTTTCCTTCGGAACACCTTGCGGTGAATGAAGTATCGCAGTTGAATGAAAAATTGTGCTGTTAACAGCGCTAGCTACTTCTTGCCCTTGGTGGCCTTCTCGGCGGCTTTGGTCACCTTACCACCACCAATTTCCTTGAAGTTGACTCCCTTGATGACACCTACAGCGACCGTCTGCCTCATGTCACGCACGGCGAAACGACCGAGGGGAGGGAATTCCTGGAAGGACTCAACACACAGAGGCTTGGAGGGTACCAAGTTGACGATGGCAGCATCTCCAGATTTGATAGACTTGGGGTTGTCTTCTGTGGATTTACCTGTACGACGGTCCACTTTCTCTTTGATTTCGGCGAATTTGCAGGCAATGTGAGCTGTGTGGCAATCCAGCACAGGCGTGTATCCGTTTGATATTTGACCAGGGTGGTTGAGCACGATGACCTGTGCTGTGAAATCGGCGGCACCCTTGGGTGGGTTGTTCTTGGAGTCGCCAGCGACATATCCACGACGCAACTCCTTGACGGACACGTTCTTTACGTTGAAACCAACATTGTCACCGGGGACAGCCTCTTGGAGAGCTTCGTGGTGCATCTCCACGGATTTGACTTCAGTGGTGATGTTGGCAGGGGCGAAAACGACGATGGTACCAGGCTTGAGGATACCAGTTTCGACTCTGCCTACGGGCACCGTTCCGATACCACCGATTTTGTATACGTCCTGGAGGGGAAGACGTAGGGCCTTGTCTGTGGGGCGAGCAGGGGGCAGGATGGCGTCGAGGGCCTCAATGAGGCATTTACCTTCAGCCTTGCCTTCCTTGCGCTCAACGTTCCATCCCTTGAACCAGGGCATTTTGGTTGAGGGCTCCAACATGTTGTCTCCATGCCAGCCAGAAATGGGTACGAAGGCGACAGCAAGTGGGTTGTATCCGATCTTCTTGATGTAAGAGGAAACTTCCTTCTTGATTTCCTCGAAACGGGGTTCGCTGTATGGGGGCTCAGTGGAGTCCATTTTGTTGACGCCCACAATCAGCTGTTTGACACCGAGTGTGAAAGCGAGCAGAGCGTGCTCACGAGTCTGTCCGTTCTTGGAGATACCAGCCTCGAACTCACCGGTACCGGCAGCGACGATGAGCACGGCGCAGTCAGCCTGGGAGGTTCCAGTGATCATGTTCTTGATGAAATCTCTGTGTCCAGGAGCGTCGATAATGGTGACATAGTATCTAGCGGTCTCGAACTTCCACAGAGCAATATCGATGGTGATACCACGTTCACGCTCAGCCTTCAGTTTGTCCAACACCCAGGCGTATTTGAAGGAACCCTTACCCATTTCCTGGGCCTCCTTCTCGAACTTCTCGATGGTACGTTTGTCGATACCACCGCATTTGTAGATCAAGTGACCGGTGGTTGTGGACTTGCCGGAGTCGACGTGTCCAATGACGACAATGTTAATATGAATCTTTTCCTTGCCCATTTTTGGTTAGTCTAGAACAAAACAAAAAAATCTAGTTAAAAAACTGTTATCGATAAGAAAAGTGCAAGGGGTAGAGTGATGCGAGCCGGCATCTGCAAGGTCGCAACCTCATGTATCGCGCGGCCGGCAATATGGCGGCCGCATGGCCGCCTCGCCCTATCTTGACATTTCACAATGGATGTCAGCCATTACGGCGAATGTATGAACATTAACGATTTATTGCCATTACTTTCATTCCGTTAACTTAGGGGCTTGTTATATTTGAGCAGACAAACTAACAACAATTGGGGAAAAGGGAAAACAAGTGTGCATCAACCACGTGGTGGCGAGCCGGTCGGTGAACAAGTGTGACGCGTAAGCAAACGAGAACTGTGTTCGATTCGACATTTGATTAAAACAAAGAACAATTATATAAACAAATGAAGTAGATAAATTTTTTCACAAGTTCACGTAACCATACGTTGGATGTAAAACGTGCAATTTATAGGTTTAGAATTACACCACAGTAAGGATAGAGATAATTGATATTAAGTTGACGTGAATTCTTGCCAATATCATTGAGAAACACAATCGTTTATGCTTACGGTAAACTAATATCACTTTTAACACTGCACTAAACAATTTCTTCTGACACTCACCACGGATTACAATCCACGTGTAATATCCGAGATAGACTCCAACAGAATGGACGAGAAATGGTTGCTCTTTCAGCTGGCAGGAATAGGAAGAGTCACTTCCGGCGCTCGGGGTGGCAGTACTTTATTTTAAAAGTCCCAATTTTAAAATTAAAGCTGGTAATTCTAAAGAGAAAGGAATGATTGTATGGGGATAAGAACGCCTTTGTCTCGCTTCAGATGTCGCTACTATCACTAGTTAAAGAAGTTGACAGTTAGCTGTCCCTGTCCATATATTTTTTGTAAACAAGCGATTTCTTTAACGCGTCAATAATTAATTATTGTATGGGGCCGTTTCGCAGCTGTTCATTGAAAAATACGGAGACCCAATTTTTTCCCAAATATGTTAAAAGAAGACAATGGGGATAAAAACTGCCACTTGCTCACTTCAGCTGACGCTGATCTCCAGAGTCTTATAATTTAACAAATAACCATATTTTTTTTGTAAACAAACGCCTTCTTTTCCGCATAATTAATTATTGAGTCCAGTGGCGCAGCTGTTTACTGCAAAAATACGGGGACCCATGAATTTGCCAAAGATGTTATAAGAAGAAAACTGTGGGAGAAAGTTCTCCGAAAAATTAGAATCCGATTTTTTACCGAGACGATGTGCTACCTTTTACGCCTTTTATGGGAGAAAGTGGTTTATATGTGATGCTCCTAAGAAAACTAAGTCTGTTTTCAATACATACAGGCACTTGTGATGTGATATTATGTAAATTATAGTAAATTATGTGTGTTTATAATTATTATTAGATCAGTGCTAGAAGTGCTATCTCCAAGGTTTTTCAGTCAGGAAGATCATGCCCAAGTTTGTTTTCAACTCTAATCAGTACCCTAATTGCGTAATGCAACACAATCACAATTTATTTCGATTTTTATCTGATTGCTAATCCCTTGCTTCATAAGTTGGAAAAAAAAATCTGCTCAGCAACGTAAATAACGCAATGAATGTTGTTGAACTGTCAAAATGAAACAAATTAGGCAAAATTGTTTACGAAAATAAGTTACGCAATTAGGGTACAGGTGTTTTGTTCGGCATTTTATCGTACGCCCCCAGTCTTTGACAAAAACTGAACATAAAGTCAACAAACACAAATAACCTATTAAATATGAAACGTTTAGAATTTATTGACTTTCCACTAAAGTATATAAAAGGCATTTGGAAAGTTTCCAAATACTTTTTATACATCTAAAACTTAATATTCGGTGTTACGATATTTAATTATTGCATTTCATAATCAATATTTTAGTTCCCTATTTAGCCACATTTCTTAATTCCATACAGTAATTTAAAACAGGTAAATGTTTGGCAGGTTTAATATTTTACGATGTTGCCAACTTTTACAACAAACCCTCTTAACAAACACAAAATAACTTATCTTTACATATTATAAAACAAGTCCTCCACCGCGTCTGTCTGTCTGAACTGTTTTTTTTTTAACGCAATAAACTCAAAAACTACCGAACGGATTTTCAAACGGTTTCAACCAATGGACGGAGTGATTCTTGCGAAAAATTTTGGTGTATAATTCATTACGGTTTCGTGTAAATTGGCTGAAATATGACGATTATTGTCGAAGATGTTTTAAAAAATCATGCCGACTGGGAGCTTTACTGGCGTGCGCCACATAAACCGTTAGAGATACATCAAATTTATGTTCCACAGGATTGAAGATCTTAAAAAGTTCAACAAAAAAGTCCGCGATGGCATATGTCTATCTTATGAGAATGACCCGCATTAACCAGTATCATCTTTCAGAATTTGATAAAAATTCCATTGTTATTTCCGAAGCTATATTGACCGGTATCATTTAATGTTGATTTTAATTTAATTTTTGGTTTTATTGTACTTTTGTTTTCGATTTTAGTTCTACTAACATATTTTTGTAAATTCTTACACTAACACAATATGGATGTTTTTCCGAAATAAATTATTTGATGTGATTTGTTTATAGGTTTTTTAAATTTATTTTTAACTGTTTGACCCGTGGCCTATGCTGTACGTACTGTAATGGAGCTTTTGATACGTAAATAAACTGAAAGCTTTTGATACGTAGCAGCAAAAGCTAAGTAAACTGAAAGCTAAAGTAAACTGAAAGCTTTTGATACGTAGCAGCACTGCTGTTAGTACAGAAATCGCTACTGTTTTGTATGTGTACTGTTGTGTCGATCACAAAATAAACTAAACCTAGTTATATACAGCGTGTCAGGGACATCGACGCGAATACTGAAACCATGGATTCAGAACATGATTTTAATATCAATTAATAGGAAGATTGTGACACAGAAGTATATAAAAAATAAGAATCGTTATTTGGGAGCTGTTATTAGACATCTGCTTATTTTATTCCGTTATTGAGGTACCACGGCAGCTCCATGTGTAGAAGGAATTATTGCTAAACATTTTTGTCTTCAACTTACTCTTTAATTTTCTAATAAGATTTTGATTATGATACTTTTTGTCATATAATAAAACAATAACCAACCCTGAAAAAAAAAACAATAGATTGCCTCGATGGTCTTGTCAAGTGGTCGCAAGCAAGTGCCACTGCTGAGTAGTGCTGAGTTAGAGCATTGTTTCGATTCACAGGTCGGGTTAAAGGTTTGGCAAAGCGTATAGTTTTTCCTTTATGAGTTTCTCAGTCAGCGCGGACTTCTTTTTAGCTTAATTAATTATTAAGCCCAGTTGCGCAGCAGTTTACTGCAAAAATATGGAGAAAACTTTAGGAGAAAGCGCTCCGAAAAAATTTCAACACAATATTTCGTCGAGACAATGTGCTACCTTTTTTAAACCTGAAGACATTTATGGGAGAAAGAGAAAGTCGTGTACAGGGTGGTGCTCTAAAGAGAACTAAGTCTGTTTTCATTACCTACTGGCACTTATGGTGTGATATAATGTAAATCATAGTAAAGTATGTGTGTGTTTATATTATCAAATTATATCAGTACTAGAAGTGCTATCTCTGAAGTTTTTCAGTCAGGAAGATTATCCTTAAGTTGGTTTTCAACTCTGATCACGTTATTTCTTTCGTATGCCTCCAGTATTTAACAAAAAATAACTTAAAAGTCAACAAACACAAAAAGACCAAAAAATTATAAAACGTTCATAATTTACTGACTTTTCCAATATAGCTGCTTTTTACCAGTGGTAGACACTTCCCCTGTCGTTAGAGATGATGTATTTCTGTTGCCGCCATAACAAAAAATACTAAAAAACAGAATAAAATAAATATTTAAGGGGGCTCCCATATAACAGATATGATTTTCTTGCCGTTTTTATAGATAATGGTACGGAACCCTTCGTGCGCGAGTCCAACTCGCACTTGGCTAGTTTTTTATTAATACTTCAAAAAATACGTGTCTAATTTTTTTATTATCTGACTGACGGACTATATGGAATTTCCTGTTTTTACCCAGACATCATCCCTATTCTGACTATGGGCAGCTACTCTAATTTTCCAAATTTTTATAGAAAAATCCCAATAACTTTAACACCAAAGTCGGCCCATCCAAATGGATGGACCGTTTTAGGATGCATTCATTGTAAAGGCTTGTGCAGACGAGCGCGACTTATCACGCAACGCTACACCGATAATTGTTCTACCGTGAAGTTTTCTTAGAAATTGTTTTGTTAGAGTCGCATCGCACCGGTCTGCACGACGCTTAACAGTGTGAGAATGAGAGAAGGAGCGGTGGAGCTGCGCAAGACAAAATAGCACAATTTATGTAAGGCAGCGGAGCGATGATGGAATAACACTGTATAATTCGGGTCAAAGAAGTTCTTAGCGTGTTGATGGCAAAAATAGTTGTGATGTAATTTTTTTGTTTGGCTCAGAATTTGTGACGCAGTCAAGCTCGATAAATTACATAAAAATCCCAAAATAAGAAGTTATTTTAGATTTTTATAATATACCAATACTTAGGGGAAGTTTTGTCAAGTCTGGCAACATCAGACTTAAAACGGATATGACGGGTTCATTTGCAAATTCGTTCAGAAATATGAATGAATGAATTTTAATGAATGACAACACAAGACGTGCTAAATAAAAAGATTTTTGGAAACCAAATAAAATCTTTTACAAAATAAAAACTTGTAAAAAAAATTGCCAATGAGTTAAAAAATGTGGACATGAACTACATTTACTACATTCTATACATTTTTTGCAGTTCGATCCAACGTTCAACAAAACTAGCGATTTCTCGTACATACATACAAACACTTACATTGGATAAGTTCAATAAAATTGTTTGTGTGTTGCAAAGTTCTTTGAATTTTACCACACATTAAAAAAGTTATGTAATCCACAAAATATTGGTCTCAAGTTTTTTTATGCTATCAAAATACTGAAGTTACTGAACGTAGGAAACGTCAAATTTTCTCACCCCCGCACCACACTGTCCGCACCCCATTCAGGTTCCTGTGTCGAAATCGAAACGAAACAAATGAAAATTTGAATGAACTCATAAATGGAATCAAAATTAAATTAGCAATGCGTTAATTAATTAAAATGTTTCATTGTTAGGAATATTTAACGTGATATTGTGGTAAATAAATAGTTTGGCAGCATGTTCAAAAGTCGCGGAGATATTGTTTATAAATGTACAGTGCGACTTTTAGAAGATACAGAAATATTAGAATGTGAATTTCACGTGAGTATTTTTATAAATAATTAATGGTCCTTTTTCCTATGAATCTTTAATAAATGACGTTTGTTTTCAGCCAAGTTACAAGGGCAAGTTTCTATTGGAACATGTATGTCAACAGTTGAGTCTTACTGAGACTGATTATTTCGGGCTTCGGTATGTGGACGCCGGTGGTCAAAGGGTAAGCTAATATTCTGTTGATTTATTACAAGAATAATAACTCATAGTGACCCTGTATTGTTTCAGGGTCACTGTGTCTTTAAGATAGGAGAATGAAGAATGAAGTATCTTACATTGACAGTGAAATTTTTAAAGTATTATATTCTAGATCTATAACATGTTTTCGTAGGAAGTTTAAAACTAGTGCAACTGTAAACATACTAAAATGTTTATGGCAGACTGTCTGAGTAAATCAATTGAAGAAACAATAAAGTTAATTGAAGAACCTCTTGAATGTTTGCCAAGAATGTAATAGGTATAATAAAAGCTTTCCAACTGAATGCCTTATTCAAACTTAACTACTTTTAATTAATTAAAAAATAATAATAATGAATTCTAATTACGAGAAAAGACTCATATAGGGTTAATAACAATGTCCTTAAACCTGAGTTAACAATACAATATGGTGATAAATGTCACTGACAGCAGTGAATTATTTATGAACTATTATTTATAGAGAGTCCACTCTAATTTTACTTAACTGCATTTCTTAAATGCTATAAGACCTTTTCTGTTTAATAACCCACACGAGCAGCTTCTTACAAGACTGTAGCTTTTAAAATGTTAATGCTGTCTTATCATACATTTAAAGATTCAGAAGACCCAAAGTAGATATTAGTCAGTCCAACACAAGCGATCTTGAAATTGCACTGCAGAACCTTCTCAAAAACAGTTTGTAAATATTATATGGGACCTCATATATGGTGTATAATTTGGTGGTCAGCAATAATTCGAGGTCTACTACCTCCCAATATTCAAGGAATAACAAAATTTGCCAGTTCATCAAAAGTTCAGTTGGAGTGTGGCCAACTGGAAAACTTTCATTATATTGCTAGCAGGGGTAAAGTTTTCATGAAGAAGCCAATTCCAGAAGGCATGTTATTTAAAATTCACAATAAAAAATCGAAACTTAGAAAAAACACCTGCCCTGAAGCCTGACCTGGCCTTCTTTAGAGACCTTAGAGTCTTAATAGCCATTTATGTTTAAGTCGTATGTCATAGTGGGCCAGCCTATTAACCAGGTAAAACCTAGGCGCGCTACTTCTGAAAACTTCCGAAAGGTTCCCTTGAACACTTCACCTGATGTATGTATGGCTTGATCTCTGCAATATACTTGAAAATCTTTCTGATACCCGCAAAGCTCTGCATTTCATAAAGACTAAAATTGTTTTTTAAACACTCAATGATATTGTTTTTTTTTTAGCATTGGTTGCATATGGCAAAGTTAATACTGAAACAAGTCAAAGGTATGTTCAGCACCCACATCTGTTGTTTTGTTTATCATTTTTAATTGACTAGTAAACTGTTTCAACTGATAGCATTCATTTATAACTCCCACACATTAATTTACAACAATTTAGACGAATAAGACTGTTGGCCATATTATTTGTTAAAACTTATTTATTTTAATTAGTATCTGACTTAATGCTAAATTTAAAAAAAAGTAAGCTTTGCTTGCCAGTTGGTTAATTTTGACTATTTTATTTATTTAACTGGTACCTTCGTTTACTACTGATCAAATATTTCTCAGATCAGTCCATAGTCCATACAAAAGCTCTATTTAACCCCCAATTTTCTTTGCAGATGCATCTCCAATACTGTTTAGTTTCCGAGTGAAGTTCTACCCGCCAAATCCTCTACTCTTGAAGGAAGATGTGACTAGGTTCCAGATATATTTGCAGCTGAAAAGAGATCTCCTGCACGGGAGGCTGTACTGCACGTCCAATGAAGCAGCTATGTTAGGAGCGCTTATTATACAAAGTAAGATTATGACGAATTTTTGAAGACCAACATAGTTATGTCTAGTCTGCCATGTCAATCCAAAACACTGTATCTCAGAAATACCTATTTCGTGAAAAGGGCTTTTAAAACCATACATATAATTAAAATACAGTATTTTGTATGTGCTTATATCTCCTTCTACATAAAATAAAATAAAAAATATAGGGATATGTAACTGCCTCGAAATAATCAAATGAGCGCTATTAAGGCAAAACACTGTAACTCGAGTTACAGTGATGTATTGACACAGTAGTAGTGTTTAAAAATGTTCAGTGTAATCTACTATGGAGGAAAATTAACATAAAATTTTCCCGAAGGGTTAGTTAGAGGTTTCCCTATTGTATACCTACATTTGGCCAACTATGTTTAGGTCTTATGGGCACAGCCTATTCCCACCAACTGGCCACAAATCCAGATTCCGGGCTGAGAAATTCCAGATAGAAAACCCAATAACACTGCCCGGCCTGGGAATCGGACCTAAGACCTCATGCTCAGTCGACCAATGAGGTGGTCTGATGGAAAATTGATCTAGTAAAATGGTGATTAATAATCATACTACATGCAATCTTTACATAATCACTGCTGGGATGTATGTTTGCCTAACCTAACTTTAATATTATCCACGCCTGCCCTGTTGGTCTCGTGGTCGCAAGCGCGACTGCTGAGCTGAGGGTCCTGGGTTCGATTCCTGGGTCGGGTAAAGTATTATTGGGTTTTTCCTTTAGGAATTTCTTAGTAACAGCCCGGAGTTTGGTGCCCCCCCGTGCCTCGGAAAGCACGTTATACCGTTGGTCCTGCGCCTGATCTCTCTCCGGTCGTGTCGGATTGCCGTCCCATCGGACTATGAGAGTGAGGGAAGAGAGAGTGCACCTGTGTCTGCGCACACACGCCTGCACTATAATATCTCCCGCGCCGAAGGCTGGTCTCCGTTGAGATTGGCCGCCATGGCCGAAATATACTTCTATACTCTATACTTAAATATAAAGCTGAAGAGTTTGTTTGCTTGAACGCGCTAATCTCAGGAACTGCTGGTCCGATTTCAATTCTTCAGTGTTGCCCATTTATCGAGGAAGGCTATAGGCTATATATCAGCACGCTAAGACCAATAGGAGCGGAGTACCAATGAAGAATATTTCAAAATCGGGTTTTTTTTTTTACCTTTTGAGAGTTTCCGCTGCGTGCGCTGCGTAAACGGTTAAAGTTTCGCAAACATCATGTATGACAGAATTGTTCCCCTTTAAAAGTTCTAAAAAAAAGTCCGCGACGGCATATATCTATTTTTTAAGGTTGGCTCACTATAACCTTTTTTATGCTAACCAAATTTGTTCTCAAAAATGCATTATTTGCGAAGGTGTTTTTATAAACATGACATTAATCCTTATTCAAATAAATACGTCCAAAGTAACTATTCCACGCGGACGAAGGCGAGGGCAGAAGCTAGTATTATATATGCGCTTCAGATCCAATCCATACAATCGAATGATCTTGACATTGAAATAATTTGCCAATATCAACACGTGTTCAGTAAAAGAGGTATCTCAATATCACCATAATTATCTATCTTTCTTATTGCTGATAAGGGTTATGGACTTTTTTTTGTAGTTTTTGAGCTAACATTGTGTTCGTGGCTACAGTGCTTACATCATTGCAAGGGCAAACTGATAAGGCCACAGGAAGCGACTGATTTTACACACAACAGTTTCTCAGTTGCAACGACATGCTGTTGTAATGTACTTATATATAGAGCAGTACGTAAGTGGACATTGTACTGTTGCCAATATTGGTAATTGTGGGCTATTGATATTGCACATATTGTAGTATCTAATTTAAAATGATTATTAACTTGCTCGCAGCAAAATTCCTGTATAAAATGTATGAATTGGTTGGTTCATGCTTGTGTTGGCAAATTATCACCTACTTCAAGAGTATTTTATTGGCATGTCTGTTGAAAGCTGCTATAAATAAATATTTTTTACTGCCTTTTTTAAACAACGAAAAAAGGAAGAGGTTCTCAAGTCGACGCATATATTTTTTAAGGGCCACTTATACTGGGTGTTTGGCAGAACGTTGAACATACGAAAATGGTGAATAGGTGGGGTCATCTGCTACTTACTCAGCCCTAATTTATTAGGCCTTTTTTTAATGCAAGTTGAAATTAAGATTTAAGTATTTTTTACATCTTTCTGTAAGTTTGAGGACTCATAACTTTTTTTTCTAGCTAACATCTGAATAAAGTAATCTTTATATAAATAATTCTTCTGTGAGTGTGTATGTCACTGAACTTCTCTCAAACGACTGGACCGATTTTGATGAAATTTTTTGTGTGTGTTCAAGGGGATCTGGGAATGGTTTAGATTCACAATTTTGTCCGCTGGACAATGTTTTGACAGGACAACGTCTGTCGGGTCCGCTAGTAATTTTATAAGAATCTGCCAACATCAAAGAATAAAAAAAAAATATTGCCTGTTTCACCCATTTTTAATAAAAATTACACTTTGGGCCAGGGCATGGCCAAGGCTAAATAAACTAGGGCTGAGTAAGTAGCAGATAACCCCACCTCTCCACTATTTTCGTATGTTCAACGTTCTGCCAAACAACCTGTAGATGTGGCTAAGTAATAACAGCCGCACGGGTCGATCGATCAGGTTAAGCTACGCTTGCCGCGGTTGGTCTGTGGATGGGTGACCATATTTACATACTGAGACCCCTCCGTGCCTCGGAAAGCACGTTAAGCCGTTGGTCCCGGCTGTCATTTGTAGATCTTTGACAGTCGTTACGGGTCGTCAGAAACCCAAGTCTGACAACCAGTCTTACCATGGGGTATCGTGTTACCTAGTAACTAGGTTGTGGACGTCAGATAGGTAGTCGCTCCATGTAAAATACTGGTATTCAGCTGCATCCGGTTAGACTGAAAGCCGACCCCAACCTATAGTTGGGAAAAGGCTAGGCAGATGATGACTTATAGATGTGGCCTTTTGCCCAGGGAGGCAAAATTAAATGAAAAAGCTAAATACAAAATAATCTAAATAGTATAAATTATAGTAATTAGCTGCTGCCCGCGGCTTCGCTCACGTGGACCCTAAATCTTTTTCAAGAAGCCTTAGTTACTCCTTATAACATCAGCTATGTGCCAGTGAAAGTCCCGTCAAAACTGGTTCAGACGTTTCGGAGAAAAGCCAGAACAAAAATACAGACAGACAGACATACAAAAAAAAATTAAATTGTGTTTTTTTTATAAGAACCGTTTATACTTTGTTATACATTTAGTAAAAAGCTATTATTTTGACATTACAAACAGACACTTCAGTTTTATTTATTTGTAGTATAGACTAGCTATTACCCGCGACTTCGTCCACGTGGAATTCTATACATCAATTGTATTTATTTGTATATTTTCCTAAAACAAAAGTAGCCTAAGTTACTCCTTATAACATCGGCTATCTGCCAATGAAAGTCCTGTCAAAATTGGTTCAGTCGTTTCGGAGATTAGCCGGAACAACAATATAGACAAATTGCCACATAAAAAAAAATTGTCATAAGAATCGTTCATATGCATTTAGTAAAAAGCTATTATTTTGATATTACAAATTTTTATTTATTTGTAGTATAGATTCTAGATAGTATTGAAGTAGTTTTAAGTTTAAGATGAGTATATTCAGAGCATCCTATCCTCAAGGTATTTATTTCAATTTTGTATTGTTGATTGAGTTTTGTACCTATAAAAAATCTTTCTTTCTCAGTCGAGTTAGGCGATTACGACCCGAACATTCACGTTGGCAACTATGTTACGGAGATGAGGCTGCTACTAAGACAAACGGACACCATTGAAGCCAGGATACAGGTGACTATGACCTTCGTTATCTGATCTAGGGTCTATCCACACTTGTTCGTCACCTCCTTCTGCGAAGCGGTAATGTTCTCGAAGGAGGAGGCGGAACGCGTGAGGGAGAGGCAAACTTCGTACCCTCACGCACCTAACCGCCGTAGGAGGAGACGCCCTGGGCGTCGGGAATCGAGAGCCGATTTCCGGCCACCGTAGGCGCGGGCTTGCGGACGGTGAGCAATGGGTAGCTTGCCGTCCGATAAGGACCAGGCCCGGGTCGACGGCGCGTTGTGTTCCACGCGCGCCTCAAAGAGATGTCAGCAGAATTGACGGGGTCCGCTAGGGCCGATGCCTGCCGGGGGTGCGAAGAAAACCGATAGGGAAGTCGTGGCCCCCGGCAACATGGCAACCGAAGGAACATGGGTGGGTTTTAGTTAGTAAGAGTCTGACACGCCCTCCCGCTCCGCCCAGAGCGGGAGAAGTTATTTGATAATTTTCCAAAATAAAAAAAAACGCCCTAAAACGGCCGCTTTGGTAGAATCATAATATGATAATATCACGAATCACACAAACTGTCACAAACTGAAAATTCATTATATTATCTGCGTTTAATTCATATTATGCAATTCATCTGTTTGGCAGTTTTGTATTTTAATGAAATAACATTATTTTAAACTGTAGAAATAAAAAATTAAAATCTCATTTGATTAATAAAATTGTAAAATGCAAAATACGGTCTTGATTTTTTTCATGCGACAATATTTATACCAAATATGATTCTGATATGAATTGAACTGAATATGATTCAGCTAAAATATGTGGCGCCATAGAGAAAATGAATTGCTTTAGAGGAATTGTTTAATGTGGCCGTTTTAGACCATTAAGACTCGGCAATATTTTTTGAATAACAGAGTCGACACGAAGCAATCACCTACACAACAAATTGCTTGTATACATTACATATTGTATGAACTTCATCACACGGCCATGTGTTCACAAGTTCAAGGGCTCCGTACCATACGGGCCCGCCATAATATTGACCTCATAATTAAATATTCATACACCACATTCATTCTTAGAAGAGACTATTAATTATGTAGGTAATAGGAATTACCTAAAGTCTAATGTGGTCTTTTTATCTCTAAATAATGTAGTAAACACTAAGAAATAAATACGGAAAGTGACAGTATTGCCATAAATTATGTTATCAAGTGAACTTGTAACGTTTTCTTCGTGCACAGTACGAGGGGGCAAAGTGTGCGCTGTTTAGATAATTATACAATGTAGAATTCATTACTCATACCGATTGATGCGTGTATTATCGAATCTAATATGTTTATAAATCTACTGCACACTTTACATAGGTTCATTATCTAAGAATAGACTAAACATATTTTGTATCACTGTAGGGCAAGTACTGTAATTTTATCCCACTGTTTCCAATCTTGTGACTAATCTTTCAGTCCCTAGGAATATTACTTTCATAAGAATAGTGACCGGAGAATACTGAAACATATTTTCTTTAAACATAACAGGTTAGGTAACATAAGGAGAATATATAATGCAGAAACTATCTTGCTATGGTACTTTAAAAACCTTTTTTACAATGAAAGTTGTGTTTTACATCATTAACCGAACTACAGAACAAGTCTCAACAGTTCGGTTTGACGTCATAACCGAACTAATGAGACAAAATTAGTCTCAGTGGTCCGGTCCCGAACAAAACAACCGAACTAGTGAGACTAGAGGTTTTATCCATTGTAGTTAAGCAAAATTTTAATAATCTTGGAGAGACCTATGTCCAGCATTGAACTGTGCTGATGATGTTCTTAGCGTGTCGATCATCATCATTTGCCGAGTCTTTTCCCATCTTAGTTGGGGTCGGCTTCTTCTCTTACCTGAGCTGAATATTATCTGACCTCCAACCCAGTTACTGGGTATTACGATAGATACACCTTGGTAAGACTGGTTGTCAGACTTTCGGGATTCTGACGACCCTTAACAACTGTCAAAGATCATGAATGCATTATCACATATATAGCATTATCCATTAGTTCCTGTACGTGCAGGTATGAGGACCTGATATCAAGAGCCCCATCATTTGCGGAACAGCACCACATTTTGCAATACAGGCTGGAATCGTTGCTCTCCTGAGCAGATTTTCCTTGCTTCGACCAACTTTAGTCCAAAGTCTTTAAAGGCTTCCAGGTTACCCCAAGAGGGAGATGGATGATGATGTAACAAATTTTTTAAGGTTTTATAAGTTTGATGGCTATGTCGATCTGTGAATATGTCTGTAGCATCGTAGCTCCCAAACGGGTGGCCCAATTTCAATGCGGTATTTTATGGTGTTGTTCAGGAACTACATAGAGAGCCAGTAGAAGGTACCCCGGGCGGCAGTGGCGGCGTCAAAGGCATGTCGACGCAGGAAGCCGAGCGAACGTTCGTGAAAATCGCCTGCCAGCTCGACACCTATGGGGTGGACCCCCATCCTGTCAAGGTTTGGGTATATGTGTTGCCTTCCTTTATTGGGTATTTATATCTATTTTAGCTTTTAGATCCACATGCACCAAAAATCACCAAAGCCCGTTTGCACCACAAATGACTAAATCGAATTTAAAACATCGTAGTCTCTGTTATCTTTGAAGGTTTTGTGGTGTAAGCGGGCCTTAATGCATTTAGCGCTAAGTCAATTTTAAAAAATCGTTCTGTTTCTGTCAATCGTTTGAAGATGATACAGACAGAATGATGTTTTATAGTCTGCGCGCGACTGCTAGTCACTGCCTGAGGTATGTGAGCAGTGAGACGGGGGAGGTAGAAAATGGTCAAGCTAACTCGGTCTGACAATTTTGTCAATGGCGCCCTCCCCCGTCTCACCGCTCACATACCTCAGGCGGTGACTACCAGTCGCGCGCGAACGACAGTTACGTTTAGCGCCCACTTGCACATCAAATCACTAAATGCATTTAACATTTAGTGATTTGATGTGCAAGTGGGCCTTAGTTCACTCAAAAATTACATCTTAATTTAGTGCAGTTGCCTTTGAAAGTGCATAATAAATTATAGTTTGTTTTCTTGCCTAATTGTGACGTAAAGTTTTCATGCACCTAAATAATCAAATGTTTCAAATTATACTTTTAACGACTGGTTATAAGATCACACGATTTTCGTATACGTTATCTATTCCTGAATATTTTTTTCCATCATCTTAAAAGCGTTTATTCTGAAAGTGGGCAACGTCGCAAATAGATGTCAAATATTTCGCTGTTTTGATTAATTTGGCAATATTACTGTATGGACATAAGAAATGTGGTTAACTAGTTCCCTAGAATATTAATAATGAATTGCAATTATAGCACTGAATTTGATGTTGTAGCAATTGTGTAAAAAAGGCATTTGGATAGTTTCCAAATAGTTTGTTTACATCTAAAACTAATTATTCGGTGTTACGATATTAATTATTGCATTTCAATATTAATATTCTAGGGAACTAGTTAGCCACATTTCTTAATTCCATACAGTAATATTGCTAAATTAATCAAAACAGGTAAATATTTGACAGCTATTTACGACGTTGCCAACTTTTAGGATAAACCCTCTTAACAAAACCTTCATACTTCCCCTATGACCCCAGAACACCACACTTAACAATATTTTCTATAATACAGGACCACAGAGGCAACCAGTTGTACTTGGGCATCAACCACAGCGGCATCCTAACATTCCAGGGCAGTCGGAAGACGCATCACTTCAAGTGGTCCGAAGTACAGAAGATCAACTTTGAGGGACGCATGTTTATTGTACATCTTAATTATCCAGAGGTGAGAGTTTCACACTATAGATGTAAAACAACCGATTTAAAACGTTTTAAATAAAATGTTGCCGTTTTAAACCCTAAATAAATCGTTTTAAACGGTTGAAAACTCGCCTACAAAAATATAAGTACGTGCGTGCGCGGCGCGGCGGCCGTGCACGGCAGTTTATGTAGGCGCATGTGTGTGTAGTGACAACGTCAACGGGAGTGCGAGAGTGTGAGTTTGGTTTTAAACCGAATCAAATTGATTATTTATATCGTTTGAAAACAATAAAAAAATAAATTATTTACCAACACAGAGTTTTAAGGTACTCCGTTACATCCCTACCTCGGTAAAATCAAGAAAATGTAGTTATAATTAAGAAAAACTTAGTCATCAACACTAAACGTTTTAAATAATAAAAAATGGTTTATTTCGGTTATAAACGTTTTTTTCGTTTTGAATGGATTGGTTTAATTGGTTTTAAACCGGTCTTACATCTATATTTCACACAGATTTAAAAGATGCGCAAGAGTCCGTCTGTCATGTGTTTTTAGGGAAAAGTCGGAACCTTTATAAAATTACTTTTTTGTCCGTCTGTCACAGAGGTTGTTCTCGAGAACGTAAGAAATTTAATTTTGGAATTTGAAAATATTAGGTTTGGATGACGCGGAAACAGAACGCCAGTAAAAGAAAAAAAAAACATTTGAATTATGTTTTCACAGCTACATTGCCAAAATGATTAGTACTTTATACCCAAAATAGAATTATTAAACTTAATGCAAGAATGTTCATAGGCACATAATAATAATTAAGTCTGCTATTACATGCAAAAATATGTATATTCATCAATGGGGCTTACCACACTTATCAATTACAAAATATGAGGAAATAGTTACGTAAAAACCACAAAAAAGGAAACCAGTTAACATTAGTTAATTTATAAATTATATTTTGTTTGTTACTGGCTTTCATGAAAATAATTGTGCAATCTTCAGTCTGTAATTTTTAACCCAGTAACTTATTAACAAAAACAGCTTTGAAACTGCAATGAACCCCTTTAGCATTATAATCTGGACACTACTCTAATAACAAAGCCCAGGTATTGAATTCAAATAAATTATATTGCGCAGTTAAGAGGGGCCAACTTAAAGAAGTACATCTGCTCCATAACCTTGAATTATGATCTCAGAATATTCCGAATCAAATAACCGGTACGTAACTCAGTTTCTTTGTTAAGAAAACACGTGTCTACAGTAATTCAATACAGGATTTTTAAAATGAATAGCTCCATATATTTAACCCCTTTGTCAAAGGATAATGTGTTGCAAATAATGGTCATTTTGAATAACTAATAGTCCAGGTACGCATGGGCGATATTTTTTCGTACACTTGATTTTCAACGCTCTGCTTAGCGCCAAAAGTTGAAAATCCAACAGTGTGTTTTTTCGACACGCTGGGTTGTACTTTGTTGAAATCTCAACGCTCGGCTCAACACCGAGAGTTGAAAATCCAGTGCGTGATAAAATCCCGCCGCGATATTTTTACGTCCGACGTGGGCTTATGCTTTGAAGAGTAAAAGTAAAAACAGTACAATTATTTGTATCGTGAGTGAAATGTGTAGATTATGATCTCACGCGGTATAAAGTATTTCTGAAGCGGAATATTTGGCCAATTAACTTATTTGTAGCCAACTATTTACAGCTGCCTTACTACCGAATTATAATTTGTTACTTTTGGAATGGACGCCAGACTTGCGTGACTTAGGAAACCCGTTAAATACCTACAATGTTTTCAAAGCAAACGTGTACTAATTATTTGCGATTTGATAGGAAACGTTAATTCATCAAGTTCAACACATATTTGCTGGCTTTGCAACTATGTGCGAATTGAAGCCGTCTTTAAGGGAGCGTTCAAGTATTATGTAACGCAATTTTTGGAGATTTTTGACCCCCCTCCCCCCATGTAACGCGCCGTAACGTTTTTCTTTACCCCTCCTAACCCCCCCTAGTAAAACGTTACGTAATCACCACCAAGTGACCATTTTTACCTGAAAGTCACAATTATTTTATTATTTTTCTCCGTATTTTCACCCGACCAGGGCTCGGTCGCCAAAGTTTAGAACAAGATAATGAATAATGACATGAGAATAATGACATTAGAACAATGACATTAGAATAATAACATTAGAATAATGACATGGCAGCATGGAATTAGTAAGTATCTACCTACTATCATGGCAGCATGGAATTAGTATGTACTATACATGGAATTAGTATGAACTATACTATTAAATGAGCATTTTTTATTTTCACCAGAGCAGAGCTCAGTCACCCAGATACTGTGTATAATAAATTAATTTTTAATTTAGATATAGCACAGAAATGTCGATATTTTGACATGTCAAAATTAGGTGGGCTAAAGTTTTGAAAAAAAAAAGGCAATTTTGTATGAATGGGACACTCACATGACTTGTTAGGATACAGGCTTTATATTGTGTTCTACAATTAATTTCAGTTCCAAAATTAAACAAGCCCTGAACTGAATGATTTTAGCATCTAGCAGCCTTATTAGCTTCTGATTTTAGCCTCACATTAAAATCATAGAAGGATAAAAACTGTATTAATTGTAATAATGCTGAATTTCAGAAGAAACACACGGTGGGGTTCAAATGTCCGAACGGCCCCGCCTGCCGCCACGTGTGGTGCTGTGCCATTGAACAGATGCTGTTTTTTACGTGAGTAAACTTTTATCATGTTAAGTATGAGTCAATGCCCGGACATTACCTAAATATGTTGTAATTTTTATTGCTTTTAAATGAATGAACATTTCTATAAGTTTTATAAGCATAAGCAGCCTATAGTGTTCCCACTGCTGGGACACAGGCCTCCTCTCAGTGAGAGGGAGTGGGCCGTAATCCACCACGCGGGCCCATTGCGGGTTAGTATAAGTTTTATGGGGGGCCGAATTTCAAGTCCATTTGGCTATGTGGCACGTAGGTAATATTGTATTATTGGGTGAATTCTATCGGCGATATCTGGATTTTTAAACAAATTTTAATGATTTGGAATACAGTTAACCCTGTTTGAGATTGCTGTACAGTTACCATGAGATTAAGCTGTATGTAACCTGTTAGTATTCATGGGCCTGAGTGAATGCATTTTTTTATTTGTTTGCCGTGAGATAAAAATTACAAACTCAAGGGCACTTTATCCTGTACAAACTAATAACGGCTTAAGACGCAGATATATGACAGTGACCTTGAATGGTTAGCTTGCGTGTTCTGTACTGAGCTCACGCAACGCGTCGTACGTCCAGCCAGTAATAGGACTCGCCCATCAAGGAGCGCTGTCCCAAATTAGACGCATTATTAACTTATTACACGTAAAACAAAAAGTATTTTAATAAAACAAGTATACTAAAAGATCAATAATTTAATTATCTTTGAAATGGTGAAGTTTTCAGAAAAATACGCTCGATAGATTTTGCGTCATTCTCAGTTTTTTATCCACGTTAGACATAAATTTACAAATTAATTTCATTATGTAATATAAACATAATCAAAAATATGCCTATATTAAAATATTAGGAAAATGCTCTAATTTGACATATATTTTTTCCAAATCACTAACACTACTCGTTTAGACGTCATCTTCAGTATAAAATCATTAAAAGTCGGTTATCGTCCCCTTACGTGATTTGAAATATAGACTACAATCATAACATGTTGAAAAGTGTTTCCATCATATCTTTGTTGATGGAAACTATTACGAATTCATACATAAACTCGCGTCTTCATAGGGGTAGGCAGAAACTACAAAACGCTTCTTTCTACGATTCTTACATACTCCTTTTGCTTCGGTTACGTTCTTACATCAGCACGCGTAGCATGACCACCGTAGAATCGAGTTTTGTCGACGGAAGAATAGACAAAATGACAGATTGTGATTGTTTATCTGTCATTTTGTCTACTCTTCCGTCGTGCGGCGTACGCGTGCTGGTCATACACGCACTCCGATTATTTGTAATGTTTGCCTACAGATCGATATGAATCAAATGAACTAACAATACGTGTGTTGTGTCAGGTTACCGTCGTCGTCGGACGCGTGCGTGTACTCGGGCGGCGGGCTGTTCTCGTGGGGCACCAAGTTCAAGTACGTGGGCCGCACGGAGCGAGAGATACTGGAGAGAGATGGTCTACTCGCGCCCAGGGACTCTCAGGTATTATTGATCTTCGTTATAAATAGTGTAAGCTCTTTATTTTTGTCCAAAGGCTAGAACGTAATGGAATATTATTCTTTATTGCTATAGCTATTTAAAAATAAAGCTGGTCAAAATTACAAAAAAGTGTCTGCAGCATACTTCTTATTTAATTAAATTTTTTAATTAATACCTGCTGTTAATAATATTGTGTGCTTTTTTTGGTCTGTGCTAAATAAATGTATTTTCTTTCTTTCTTTTTGGTGTATAATAATAAGAAAATAAAATAAAAAGAATAATTTAACATGGATGGATATAAAACTAAACTATGTAGGTATAAGAACGAATTAGGTAATATAAAGTAAACGGAGTGCCTCCGCTGCCGGCGCCAGCTCCCGAATTGGCTACCGGCGCTGAGTTTGGGGAAAAAAATTGGAAAACGGGGTTGACAATTTAGCATATTGGAGTAGATAGGCGGGGTAGGCATAATAAAAAAAAACGCAATAAAGCATTACTTTTTTCCAGTATTATATTTCCATAATCAATGATTTCCATATTCCAGTAATCAAGTATTAAGACTACTAAGTAGGTACCCGGAACCGAACTAGTTAGATTAGCTTGAATATTTTTACTCTCAAAAAAGGTTAGGTTAGGGTAGAACTGCGACCCCCTACGCACGAGCCGAGCGAGCGTAGCGAGCGGTGCCGCGGCAGCGGCCGGCGAGTTATAATGACTAGAATATATAGAAAAAAAACCGGCCAAGTGCGAGTCGTACTCGCCCATGAAGGGTTCCGTAGCAGCAAGTAACATTGAATGAAAGGTAAATTGCGGTTTACGATTTATGACGTATTAAAAAAAAACTACTTGTTAGATCTCGTTCAAACCAATTTTCGGTGGAAGTTTACATGGTAATGTACATCATATATTTTTTTTAGTTTTATCATTCTCTTATTTTAGAAGTTACAGTTCCAAAGTGGTAAAATGTGTGTCCCCCCCGGACACACATTTTACCACTTTGGAAGTGTCTCTCGCGCAAACTATTCAGTTTAGAAAAAAATAATATTAGAAACCTCAATATTATTTTTGAAGACCTATCCATAGATACCCCACACGTATGGGATTGATGAAAAAATTTTTTTTGAGTTTCAGTTCTAAGTATGGGGAACTCCAAAATTATTTGTTTTTTTTCTATTTTTATGTGAAAATCTTAATGCGGTTCACAGAATACATCTACTTACCAAGTTTCAAAAGCGTAGCTCTTATAGTTTCGGAAAAAAGTGGCTGTGACATACGGACGGACAGACAGACAGACAGACAGATAGACAGACAGACAGACAGACAGACAGACAGACAGACAGACATGACGAATCTATAAGGGTTCCGTTTTTTGCCATTTGGCAACGGAACCCTAAAAATACTTTAGTTAGGGTTAGTTAGTTGGAGTTCTGAATATAGTTCCGGTGTCTATTATTGCAGCCGGCGGTGCCGGCCAGAGTATGTAATGTGCCGGCAACCGATGTTTTTAATATCGGCTGCCGGCAGTAATGTCATGCCGGTTCACAATGGCGTTATTTTTGGGAGTCGGCGCCGGCAGCGGAGGCACTCCCTAAAGTAAAAGATAGAAACATAAAATGAAATACACAAAGATTTTGTAAAGAGAAATTAAAGTCTAGGCTAGACTAGTTCTATTAGTCTTTAAAATATTCATTAATCAAATAGTAACATTTCTGTAATGGATGAAAAAAACGACTGTAATGGAAACTATTTTTAATGGTTAAGCCCAGATGGTTTTTGAGCAAGCATATGCAGGGCGAAAAGTTGATAGCTGAGTAGGTGCGGCATGACGAGAGAATCGTACCGAAAAATATTTGAAAAGTTTCAGATAGGAGCCATAAAAAGCCCCGTGGTCCGACCACGGGGTCTCTATCTGAAACTTTTCAAAGTACATACATTTATCTATATAATACGAGTATATGTTTATTTCAGAAGGAAGGTTCGAGCACAGGTGGTAAAAGGAAAGCGTCCAGTGTGCCGGCCACCCCGTCCACTCCCATGACCGGAGACTTCGGTATTTATCGTACATATCTATTTCATTACACTTTATACCTTAGGGAACCATCCCACAGTGCATTTTTCCTTACTTCTCTTATTTGGTAAACAGACACGGTACACAAATAACGAGTTTACACATTAATGGTGAAATAACAGACGCCTCCCGTTATTCCGACCTCGTCGCCGAGGTCCTTCGCGATCGCGACCGCGTGCCCGAGTAAATGATACTCCCCCCCGACCCTTGCTCGATAACGAGGTGCCAGCAGTTGTTGCAGCTGAGCACGTAGCTTTAAATTCCCCGACTAATAATCATGATCAAAACTTTGATCCAGCCCGTCCCATCCTTGATGTCCTCCCTCCGGTTGACGCCCTAAGCAGAGGTTTGTACCCCACAGGGGGTGCCCTTAGCGAGCGTTCACCTAGTTTTAATTAGCATAGTTGAATAACCCCTGGCTGGAGGTGTTTTAAGTGTAGTAGCTTAAGGCATCCATAGAAAAGCCCGGTTAAGTAGTCATGATCTCTGAGGTCAACTACGAGATGTCCTAACTAAAAAAAACATTAATCGTGTACTTAAAGTTATGTATGTATGATCTTTGTAAGAAGAAATACATTAAAAACGACTTCGAATTTACTATTTTAATGCATTCATTTTCTCGAAATATCTGTACGCTTGTACAGTTGACTGTAAAAATGGCACAACGCGTTTTACAGAAAGTTCGCTATTGTAGTGTCCTGCCTGTTTGCGTGTATCTTTTTAAAGCTGACTGAAGCGAATCCCTCGGCGGGGTGTGGGATGAAATTTGCTCGCGACAGTTGTGTCAGATAACTTGCATGGAGGCGTTCAAACTGGCGCGAATATTTGCGTGACTTCCTAATTAATTAAACAATCCGGTCCCGCGCGGGACTTGTCTCAGTGTGGCCAGTTTTTTTTTTTTTTTTTAGGTATGGCCTCTCGTAGTTAAAAGAAAGAAAGAAAATACGTTTATTTGCAGTAAACATGACGCAAAGAAAGATTTAAAAAAAAGAACACGTAAATAACAAATTGGGGGAAAATATGCGTCACATCCACGCAAAACGGCCATCGCTCAGCATAAAGCTGCGACCCCATGCGAGACAGAACCCCAGCGCTGGTTTTCAGCGATAGCCGGCGCTGACGTGATGACGTCAACCGGTGCAGCATATAGTGAAATAACAAACCAAAAATAAGATAAATACAATACTAGTCCTAAATGTTCAAATGTAATATTTAAAATGGCAACATTTCGTGCCGGCGGCGACTCACGCGCCGCATACTTATTACAATCTAGTTGACCTACGAGATCAACTTAACCGGGCTTTCCTGTGGGTGCCTTAAGCTACTACACTTAAAACTTCCAGCCAGGGGTTATTCAACTATGCTAATTAAAACTAGGTGAACGCTCGCTAAGGGCACCCCCTGTGGGGTACGAACCTCGGCTTAGGGCGTCAACCGGAGGGAGGACATCAAGGATGGGACGGGCTGGATGAAAGTTTTGATCATGATTATTAGTCGGGGAAGTATGGCCAGAGTGTCATATTTACACCCACTGTATACATATTTGTTTACCAAATAAGTTACTTTAAGAAAGATACACTGTACCTTTAACGCACCTTATTGCTCCACACTAGTTTAGGACATAAAGTGAATATTTTTCTAAATAAAATGTTATTTCCCCCCCTCCCACGCACAGGTTACAGCAGCCTTCCCCGTTCAACGCACAGTGCGCCTCTAGAAGAGAGTGGTGGTGATGATACTTGTAACGGCGCGTGTTTATTGAGCGGGCCGGCTGTAGACATTGCGCTGGCGTGCACTGACCATCTGAGAACTGTGCAGGAGGAAGCTAAGCCTCCCGGTATGTTGTACTCATATTATTAAATGTGGTGAAGAGGTCTCAACATTTTTATATTTGTAGAGTTGGAACACACACTATATATAATAATCTAGCAACACATCTAAACCTTATTACTTGGTCCATAAAACATGACAGCTATTCAGACAACGGCACCAAATAGCGGATTGCTTGAGAAACATGAAAACACGTACGTTCTCATCTAATTCTGTTCAAAATGTTGCAGCGATCCCAACGGAGTACAGTCTCCGCGACTCGTTCGAGCACTCGTCGTCAGAGTCGGGCGTGACGTCGGCCACGCTGGCGCCGCCTGGCGACGAGTGGGGCCCGGCGGGCGCGGGGCTGGCGCCGACGCCGCGGCCCTTCAGCCTGCTGCGCGCCTTCGTGCCGTCCTTCGTGGTGGTGTGGCTGTGCCTGGCGCTGCTGGCGCTGCTGCTGTTCGAGACGGAGTGGGCGCCGCTCCGCGAGCTGAAGCGCAAGCCCGAGCTCGTCGCCCTCCGGCGCCACTACTACACGCCCCTCAAAGACTACCTGAAGCGCAAGGTCGTTGAACTGTTCTGATTCGCATCCCGGCCGCGGCGGCCCTCGCTCGTCCACTTTCCGAGTGTCAAATTTTTCCGGCGCGTACTGTTAAGTTTTTAATGGTAAAGTGATTGACCTCGCTGGACAGACGTCAACTCAGCTTCAGCCAAAACTTCTGTCTATACATTACTGAAAATTATTTAGTACTGTACTAATTCTACAAAATATTTCCTTTTCTATTTTCTGAAACTCTAGTTCTGTCCTAATGCTACAAGCTGGGTTTACGTATTTCCTGCGAGGACGTTTCAACGAGTCTTATTTGTACAAACTTCGCGTACTTAGACGTAAGTCACCGCTATACGCTTTCTTATAGTACAATTAATTTATAAGCTATCACTACTTTTCTCGCACGGCACAAGGATTTGTGGGGTTTCTACGTTCCTAATTGTTTTTCATACATGGGCCTACTGCTTAGATCGGCCTGACGAACGTTACTCCGACGGACGACGTCCAAACGTACAAAATATTAGATCTGTTAATATAAATTTATAATGTTCTGCTTTCAAACTGCGATATTGTGAATCTCATAATTTTAAACTACAATTTCCACGTAACATTCCACTAATAATTTAGTCTTCCAAAAGTATTGTTTGTAGTATTTTAAATAATTATTTTTATAGTAACTATTTAATAAACAATTAAGTACTCGCGCACAAAGTATTTAATAATTTTATTCTTTAGATGTGCCATAACATTATATTTTAAACCTAGTCATAAACAGCTGGTTCTATACTTTCTGCACAATTATTGTATAAGTTTATGAATAATTATGTTGTCTAAGTGTTATTTATAATATGTTTATTAGGAACACATTGATTAAATTATTTATTTATTATGACACAATTCAATGTTGTTAATGCCTTACTAGAGTGAGTGTGTTAGACTTAAGTACTTAATTAGACGCTTCATTTTGCCTAGTCACTATGTATGTAAATGATTCTCAAACCTTAATATATTAGCACTAGTTGTAAGTTACATGACAATTGTAAAACATGGCGATTTGAATATTTTTTACACGAAATTAATATACTTAAAAAAACTGTGGTGGCCACAGCAGCATAGGTTCTAGTAAAAGTTATTCAAACTAAAGGTGAACGCACACTTATCCGTGCCGAACGTATCCAAGTCAACGAGAACGTTAGGAACGGTCTTCCAGATTCGGACGATTTGACGCGAGCAGGTGTGAGAGGTTTCATAGAATTTCATATAAATAATTCTAAAATTTGTTTCGTTCGGCTCGGATAAGTGTGCGTTCACCTTTAAAGTTAGTTCATGTTTCCAGTAAGTTAGAGCTGATTTGGCAGCTAACAGAATATTATACTTAAACACCTTACTTTATTGCAATTTGTTCTAAATTACTGGAAATAAGTACGTTTTCATAATCAAAGAGGCTATGTAGTTTAGACTATTTTGTAAATTGCAAAACTTTTGTTGTTGTGGCCAGCACAAGGACCGTGAATTGAATAAAATGATAAAAATGAATCTGTAGCTACTTCGTACCGAAGTAACAACTCTGCTTACCTTCACATCACGTCGCTTGATCATAATTTATTGTACTTGTCAATTAAAATTACTAAATGAACTGTCAAAAAGTAAACAAGAATGGACTGCATCGCATTTAACTAGAATAACTTGTAAAAATTACAGAAAACCTTCGTTGTGGTAGTCTAATACTCGTAGCCAATAAAATAGAACTTTTAATTTTTCTGTGGACCAACATGCTATGGAGTTAAGTTTGTATGTACCTAAAAACTTATTTTTATACCGTTGTTGCTTTTTCAACTCTAAACGCTTAGAATTAAGAATCTCTTTATAATGTTATGAACAGGAATGAAAGTTGGTAATGTTTGGAATGTTATAGATGGTTTATTTCGACAATGTTTAGATGCCAAACTGAGTTTTTACAGATACGTATTGTTTCACTCACTGTGCGGTCTGCTGTGTGGGTCAGTGGCACCTTGTGATCGGACCACTCGTAAGGCAAAATGCCAGTTCTCTACCACCTTCGTGAACTTGTTATAAAGTAATGTAATTGTAGTCTAAGAACAAACATAGCTTTTAGTTAACATTTTTGAAAAATCATAGAGGTTTTAATAAAAACATCCTGCCGAAATCGATTTCATCTTTTATTATTAAAATACTTCCAAAATAAGCAACAAACAAATAACAATGTAAAAAGAACATTCTATGGTGCTATATAGACCTGCTATTTAAAATTAACACTGTAATGATTATTATTATATGCAATTTTCTCACTGTCAAACTTACAGTATATATTTTTTATCCCTTCATATTTAGAAAATATGGCACTTGGAAGTTGTTAAAAAGTAATACGAATTACAAATATAGGTAGTTTTTTATTACAAACAAGTATAATACGCTAAAAAAGTGCTATCTTACAAGTTGGATTTCTTCAATACGCCTGCGCAAACTATTGTCATTCATTGTCATTATTTGTATAGCATTGCGAAATTTGCGAATGTGGATCCTAATCGATTACAGTGTTGGAAAGCAGCAAAATTGACACGGTACGATCACAAAAAATACTCTTATAAATTCAGATTCACCCTTATAATCATAATGTAAAATATACATTCATTTGAGCTACGCGGCGATAGTTTTCGTATACAGACGACTCGATGCGCGCACGCAGAGCGCGGGGCGGGGGGAGTACAAGACGCGGCGCGGCCACGCGCCCGCCCGCGCCATCCGTCCACAAAAATCACCACCGCATAAACGGTTACAGCTAATATAATTCCATATCCACCCATAAAATACGTAGGAGGTACCTAAGCATAGACAACGTGCGGGCCGGGCTCTGCGGTCAGTCCACGATGGAGAGCTGCGCGAAGCCGAGCAGACTGTTCTCGTCCTCGGGCTCGGGCGGCGCCGAGCGCAGGCGGAAGGTGAGCGAGCGCGGCGCGGGCGCGGCGCCCGGGAACAGCGCGTCGTCCACCAGGCGCTGCAGCTGGCGCGCCGTCACGTCCGCGTCGCGCGCGTCCAGCAGCCCCGCGCCCACCAGCTCCGTGGCGATGCCGTCGGCCGAGTCCTTGCCCGGCGCGAACTCGAAGCGGATGTCGTTGAGCTCGTTGCGCGCGTTGCGCATGCGCAGCACGAGGTTGACCTGCGGCGCGTCGCTGCCGGCGCCCAGCGAGCCGATGGTGAAGCCGGCGCGCTCGTCGTCGCTGTCGGAGCTGTCGGCGCGCTCCAGCGTGTTCATGGGCCGGTCGCGCTCCGCGTCGTCCTCGTCGTCGTCGTCGTCCTCCTCGCTCTCCCACACCCACTCGCCCGTCTCCATGCGGTGCAGGCGGCCCGACGCGCCGGGTTGGCGCCGGCTGGCCTTGTGCACGCGCGTCTCCATGCTGGGCCCGATGGTCACCAGCGTGGACACGAGGTACTTGCGGTCGCGCGCCTTCTTGAAGAACGAGTGCTTCAGCAGCTCGGTGGCCGTCGGCCGTTTCGCCGGATCCTTCTGCAGACATTCGAATATCATTTTCCTGAACGTCTTGCCGTACGCCTTGTACTGATCCTTCTCCTCGGCTCCGGTGTCGAGCGTCGGCGGGTCGTTCTGTAGCGTAAGCATGAGCACCTTCATCGGAGGATACTTGTGGTACGGCGCAGTGCCGGTCGCCATCTCGATGGCCGTAATTCCAAAAGACCAGATATCGGCTTTGAAATCGTATCCGTGGTTTTGCTCCATGACTTCGGGCGCCATCCAGCACGGGGTGCCAACGAACGTATGGCGCACCTTCTGCCGCGAGATGTCGCGTCCCGTGGCCAGCCACGCCGACACGCCGAAGTCGGCGATCTGAACGATGCCGTCATCTCCGAGGAGGATATTACCGGCCTTAATGTCTCTGTGTATCTGACCGTTCTGGTGAAAATACTCGAGGCCCTTCAGCACCTCTTTCAATACGGTGGCGATCGTCGCCTCGTCGAACACGCCGTGCTTGCAGTTGGATATCCTCATTTTGTGTTTGATGATATCGAGCAAGCTGCCGCCCTCGAGCAACCGGAGCACGAGCCACAGCTCCTCTTTGACCACGAAGCTGGTGTAGTAGGTGACCACGTTCTCGTGGTTGCAGCTGGACATGGCCTGGATCTCCTTGAGCAGCTCGTCCATGGAGGTGTTCCACTTCTCGAGGTTGATGCGCTTGATGGCACACTTCTCCCCGCGCGGGCGGCAGAAGGCGGCGTGCACCACGGCCGTGGCGCCGCAGCCGATGACGTCCAGCAGCTCGTAGTCGTCCTGGCTGTTGGGCCACGTGTGCCCGGAACCCGCCATATTTACCACCACCTAATGTACCTACACCTGAATTAGGTCTACAGTTACTACTTGTTCTTATATGTATTGCTAATAAGGCCAAATTTTAAGGCATGAACTGAACTACAAACTGTATTTTAATTTATAATTGAAAAACCTAGGTAGGTTTTATCTTCCATGTTGATGTGATGTTTAGGTTTGTAATTCTGTATTACTAAGCGCTGTTTCCCCTTTCCACTTTCCTCTGATTCAAATCTATGAATGGTTTTAGACGCTTCTCTTAACTCTAATATAGTTTGGTCTTTAAAGTTAGTTGTATTGTCGTAGTAGTCTAAACTTGAAGGGTATAATTCATCGCCTGAGGACAAAATAAAGTTATCAGTACTATTAAATTTCATTTGAAAGATAAAGAAAGTAAGAAAATAATTACCGGGTAGCAGAAACAAGATGCCATCTTTCGCTTTGATTATGAATGGGTACGTTAAGTCAGTACCATGTCCACTCCTGTCTCGGGCGAATTTGACGAGCTCTTGTAAATCCTTTACATGGGTCAATCGGTTGAGCTCGTATCGCTGAGGTACTTGTAGCTTCTTGTCACTGTGTAATACTTCAGTAGGGCTCAACCACTGAAATAAAAACGAAAAACCATTACCAATCATGAAACAAATTAAAAACAGACAGTTGAGATATATTTTTTTTATTGGTTAAATCATAAATGATCCTAATTTCAAATACAAGAACAATTTATTTATATATTAATACAAATTTATAAATCTGAAAAGTATCAAGTACAAAGGTAAGTGGAAAAATGGAATGATCCATACGGCTGTTATTACTTAGCCAGAAGTTCCTCAATAATTCAAAGAAAAAGAAAAAAAAGGATGTTCAGTTTTTCCCGAATTTTAATATTTTCTGGGAAACTTCCAATTTTTTTTCCATATAAACCAAATTCAGACTATTACGAACATTATAAAACAAAAAATAGATAGAATCGATCCAGATAGATAAATAGATGTGGAAACCCATGGGCAAAAATAAGCATTGTAAAAACAATTACCTGAACTTCAGCCACTTCACAGCTGCTTCTAATGCTCTTCGGCCTATTTTCCAAGGCAGTTACAAAGAAAGCGGTGTTGAACCTCTTTGGGATCTTGACAGGAGACAGCCAGTTGCTCCAGTAATGCAAAGACCAGATGTCAGGATAACACTGATGCTCCTCACAGAACGTAAACCAGTCCCCAGGGTCTTTGTTTAGCTGAAAGTATGGTAAAGTTCACATAAATATTAAAAATTTACTATTATAAGAATACTAGGTTGCGCCCGCGACTTCGTCCGCGTGAAATTTCGGCCCCGTCCCATCTCGTCGCAACCCATCGCCTGCGCGCACTATTAGCCGACGTTCGCACGGACGCAATAAAATCGCGGCGGGATTTTATCGCGCACAGCATTTTCAACACGCGGTGTTAAGCTGAGTGTTGAGAATCTAATGCGCTGGGACGCACTCTCGTCCCAACCAGTGGCGTGCACACAGTTTTAAGACAGGGTAGGCAGAAAATTTTACTCACCAAAAATACTGCACGTTGGTTTTGGTTCGTCGCGTCGTCTTGTCGATTGATGATGTAGGTAATTGCCAAATTCCAGCTCAAATATCAATAGATTGACTGATTTTATAGACACATCAATTTACGGATATTCAAAGTGGCCTTTCGGCGCGTTTGTTTGATGTTTTGTAGTGTTTGTGTGATTTGCAAAATTTAAATAAAAGCAGTGAAAAGATGGTGATGGATGTGAGTATACTATATAGGATTGTTTTATTTGTATATTAAATCTACACGCCTATCTTTCTGTAAGAATGTGTGCAATATGGAATCGTAAAAGTTGGGAAGGCGTTTTATTTCCGTAAGAAGATTTTTTTCTATTGAAATCATGGAAAGATCTGTAAGTCGTTGCTGGCCTTGTGTATTTCTTAAGTAGGTGTGTATACGTTTTAGCGACGAGAATGACCTTTCGGTTGAAGCACTGCTCGCGGGAACTGTAACAATTAATTTTGCCAAACGCAGCACTTCGGGAAAAACTGTATTTATGTTATTTTCATAAAAATGTTCTATAATTTCGTAAATACTAAGGTTTTTGAATTCGGCAGATTTATAAACACATTTGAGCTCATTGATAAGGCGGTCTAAGTTAAAGTCGTATAATTTATAAACATTTACGAATTGCGATACTAGTTCAACCGGAAAATTGTCATTATATTTATTGAAATTTTCGCATTCAAGTAGTCCAAAAAAATTTAATTCTTTCAGATTTTTATACCGGTCGCGACATTCGTTGGATATATTGTCTATAATTTCAATAAAAATCCGCTTAAAATTGATTTTTGCGTCTACAACATTACGTTTTCGTTTTGGCGGCCCTGTGATTATTTTTACGCTTTCAAAAATTAATTCAAACCTAGATCTGAATGATTCTAAAAACGATTCAAACTCCTTAATTTTTTTAATGCAATAAGTCACATCTGATGTCTTTTTTTGCATAATTTCGTAAAGCACATCAGTTTTTGCGAATATTTCGTTAAACACATGGAGTAAAAACTGGAATTGAAAGTCTTTTAAATTGTGTAACAAATTCGAAACTTGACTTAATGTCTCGCCATCCCAAGAGTCTTCGTTTTCAACCATATCCTCAAATAAATCAATTAAATGTAAAGAAGAATTGAAAATTACATTTACAGTACGCGAATTGTAAGTCCATCGAGTGTCAGCAACGCGAGGCAATTTTTTCATATCAGCTATTTTATTATAGTGGTTTTGCCTTTTGGTACTATTATTAAAGAAACTTGCTAATGTTTTTATGAGATTGAAAAAACATTTAGTTTCTGGAATACGTTCGCACGATTTGGAAAGTACCAAATTAAGGACATGGGCGGAACACCAAACGTATTCAGCAAGAGGACATTGCTGGCGAACCAGCGACTGAACGCCGTTCCGTTCAGATGACAGGACAGCTGCACCGTCATATATCTGAGCTACTAATTTCGACAAACAGTTAAATTCTGATAAAATCTGCAGTATGATGGCACTTAAAGTTTTCGCGGTGCGGTCGGAACTTACGTCAATATACTTTATAAATCGATCAAACACTTCTGACTTATGAAAATATCTTAAAACCAGTACTAGTTGCTCTTTGCCACTTACGTCTGGTGTTTCATCGACCATCACAGCTACAAAATCAGTGGAAGCGATTTGTTGTTTTATTGTTTCGATCATTACAGACGCTATACTAGAGATTAGGTCATTTTGAATACGATTTGATAAACCCGTAAATGAGCTAGTACAATTTTGTAAATGGTTTTCCAACACTCCGTCGTATTTCGCGAGCAAGTCGACCATTTCTAAATAATTGCCCTTATTCACTGACGAAGCAGATTCGTCATGTCCACGAAAAGCGAGCTCTTGTTTCCCTAAAAAGCAAACAATGTCAATTAGTCGCTGAAAAATATTTCGGTTCCGATCGACTTTCGCGTTATGTCTATCAATGTCTATTTGTATCTGAGAGTTTAAACGCGTCTCTATACGATTTTTTCCAAAGGTGTGATATTTAAGGGAAGCTTCTAAGTGTTTTTCAGATTGTTCATGTTTTCTCGCGGCGGTAGGAAAATTATGAATATCAGCGTAACCGGTGTCGTTCCAGACGGTTTTATTATTTGAAAATAGTAGACAAACGAAACAAAATAACCGATTACTGTGTATGCAACCTGTCAGCCAATGATATGAATCATATTGTTTTTTATTGAATTTACGATTAACTTTACCTTTAATTTGTATTAATTGCAAATCCGGTGTACCACGACCTATCTCGATAACTTGTTTTTTTTCACCGAAAGATAGTTTTGAAAACGCATCATGTTTTATTTTCTCAATATTATTTTTTGTTGTTATTTTGTGTTGTCCCAAACATGGACATAGTCCCAAATGTATCATATGTATTTTTTTTTTAACTAGTTGTGTTGTGTAAATTGAGGATTAATTTACTTTAATTCGTGTCTAAACAACATTTTCAACATTAGTTGAAGATAATTGCTTTTTAGCCTCACCATAATATTTGCATGCCAAAATATGGCGAAATGTGTCATCGCACAAGAATACTTAAATAACATCTTTGTAACCGCATTTAAAGCAAATAAATGACTTTGACTTTGACTTTGACTTTGAATACACACACCATCTGAACAACTTTCACAGACAATATTATCCATTTTACACTAATAACAACAATCAAATTCTAATTACTTGATAGCGTATTCACAAACACAACACACGTCAAACAATATGGCGACTATAGTAAAACGAGCATTAAAGGGTAAAAAAAGTAATACGACAAAAAATTATGGTCATCTAAATGTATAAAATTCAATGAAACAATGTTATTTCCTAAAATATTTGCATTGCATTGCATAACAAACTTTCGTTCGGTAATGTTCGGTACGAGTCGTAATTTTTCGTCTTAGCTGTATAGAATAACTACAAACAGACACTGGCTTTTCTTGCAGTTGTGTGCGTGATTTTTGTCATTGTGTGTCAGCAAAGTCCACGTAGCTATAGGAACGCACACACATTAAATACGACTTACCACGAGAGCACACATAAAAACATTCAGAGACGAATAGTTTGTGTCTTTACCGTGGCAGAGGCGAGGCGGCGCTAGTGCAGCGCGAATCGAGATGATGCGAAATTCGAACGATGATACCACCGGCACTCGATAGGTGGAGCTGATTTATGATTTGTTTTGTTTATTGATAAAATAATATTAGATCTATTATCAGAACTAGGGTAGGCAGTGTCTTTCTGTCTTTATGAAACGCACGCCACTGGTCCCAACACGTTGAAAAAACACACTGTTGGATTTTCAACTCTCGGCGGCATACCTTTGAAAATCAAGTACAAAAAGACATCGCCGCGATTTTATGTCCGTGCTAACGTGGGCTTACTTCGTTTTCGCTTAGCGTTCTTTCAGACTTTTTTCTTTTTGTTTGGAGATTGATGTTACATAGCCTATAACCTTTCTCAAGAATTGGGCTATCTAATGCAAAAATAATTTTTCAAATCGGACTGGCAGTTCCAGAGATTACCCCCTATATACAAACTTACAAACAAACAAATTTTACCTCTTCATAATAATACTAGCTGACCCTGCAAACGTTGTTTTGCCATATAAATGTTTGGGGTGGACCATCTTTATCACTTACTACCCTACCTATCCTATCTTTCAAGTTGGATCAAACTGTACACGGTGTGCAAATTTGATTAAAATCGGTTAAGTAGTTTAGGAGTCCATCGCGGACAAACAACGTGACACGTAATTTATATATATTAAGAAGAAGATAATATTATATTATATTATATTATAGTAATATAGATATTAGTGTCGATGATAGTAGGTGATGTTGCAGCAAAATAATGACTTAAGAAGTTTGAATATTACCCGATTCCACAATTTTTTATATACTTGTACATATTATTATTTTAAGTCTGTTAGTTTTTAAATCATGTTAATACGTGTGTCTAAATAAAAGTACAAAGTTGATTCCACAGACAATTCCACTAATTAATTATACTGTTGATGTTGGTGCCAACATGATTCATTCAAAAGGATGTCATTTGAATATTATATTGAATTATTCATGTACAATTTTCTAAAAATTATATTATTCTCATGACTTATTTTTCTAGAAGTCCAGTACAGATTGTTTCACAATACTCAGATATGTACTATTATCTGGTAAATTTGTATGAAATTATTTATCTGGAATGAAAGGATGGATGGATGACTGAAAGGCGACTAACACAAGGTATTTACAAGGCATATGCGAGTGGAAACATCCTAGAAGTGACCTTATTGGTGATGTTCTTCAGAAAGGTCAGGTGCTCGCAACCAGTGCGCGTGTATGACCAGATGTATGAACGTGTACAAAGCAAAAGGAGTATTTTAGGATCGTAGCAGGTGGCGTTCTGTAGTTTCCCCTGTTGGAAGGTGTGAGTTTATGTATGTGTGTGTCAGTTAACTGGAAATCATCCAGTGCTGGTGAAACAGGCCATCAGAGATTTAGCACAATTATCACCATTTCACTAGTAAAGTACAACTAAAACAAATCCAAAATTTAAAAAAAAAACAATTTTCAAAATTACAATTATCTTAATTTCCGTAATATCTATAAACTTCACTCAGATATAATGTATTATGCAAATTGCATTTGAGCACTTGCTTGTTACTGAAACATGTTTAAATATACCTACAACAAAATATTGACACAACTGTAAGCCATGCAACCCACAGCATAGATAATATACTCACCCGACTTTGCCAGTAGTTGACATCAATATCCTCTATGATGTCTGCCCATAGCCCAGATCTCTGCTCCTTCCTCTTCCGACTGCAGATCAACAGGCCCAACTCCTCAAAAGTCTCTCTGATTGCTGTTATCCTCAGTTGTAAATGTCTATAAACACAGATATTATTCATGAGCACAATTGAAAAGCTTACGTACACAATGGCAAATGTTGGTCACACAATCAAGCCCATTACTTGTTTAGTACGCAATTGTTTTATCTAAGTTAGATGTAATTTGACAATGAATGCCAAAATTGCACCAACATTGGTATATTGGAGCTATAATTGAACACACATGGTGAGGCATTGTTGGAGGCCAATATATTTAGTAAGCATATGGGAGATATTTTATATGATTGTATTGACAATATCGCTATTGGCTCAATTAAGAATCAAATGTCTTGATTCAGTTGAGGTTTGTTCTCCTTGTGGTTTTGGTTGGCACAAAAACCTCTATGATGGGAAGTTTGCTATAGCAAAAACAGAAAAATCTTACCAAGAAGTAGACTAATGGAACCTCAATAATATCACTTCAATGTAGAATATAGTCTGTCAATATATTGGGTAAAAAGATTATCAAATTATGGCCAACCATTAACATACCAAATATGGGTATAATTAATGCTCTGGCATTTATGTGTATTTTGCATAACAAGTTACTGTTAATTTATGTAAAAAATATAAGGAAAACTCACGCTTCTGCTATTATAAACACAAGTTATGTTAGAAAGTATTCATCAAGAAATAATATGAAGACAAACACAGTAACTAAGTATCAGTACAAAACATAAATATACAAGTTAGCTAATGTACACAACACATAAAAACGATTGCAACAGCACTTCACTTGGTGTTAAATATAAAGTGATATACAAGTGTACAAGCATTAGTGTTTACTGTCGTTATCATTTAGTGTGTGACTGACGAAAACGTCAGACAAGATGTCAAGGTCCACAAGTATTACCTTTGTATAGGATTATTTTGGAAAATCTGGTTGATAACACTATCAGGGCGGTGAAATGCTTCCAAATCTTGTTTCGAGTAGCCGAAGGAATTGAGGAGCTCCAGCCAGCGGGGGCTCCCGTCCACAGACTCGCTGACTCCGCCGGGAAACACCACGCTGTTGGCAAACGAAGCACTGCGCGTCCGAGTCTGTAACAATATGTCGTAATTAACACCGCCACGATCCTCAACGCGCGATAACAACTCGCTATTCCGCTTGGTGAGCACTATTAGCGAAGCAGAGTCACGCCAACTTTTTCCAATATTTTTCATGACTGATTTTTAACAGCGAAAAACTGCAAGTAACAGGGTTTAAAATACAAGGTCGACTTACGCGTTCTACGTTACGAGAAAATCTATGAGTGATAATCAAGTGTTTGTGTCTTATCGTTGGTGATAAATTGTTTTGCGACAGCACAAAATGGAATTATAAATACAAAAATAGCACAAAATTGACATTCACTGAACTCACATTTTTTTTCTGTGTCAGCCCGTAGTAGTGTTGTGAACTAAAATCGATAGACTCCAAAATTAGTTTACTTCTTACTCCAAAATTACTTATGTGAAACGCATAAATTCATTGAAGCACAAATACCAGTACCAAAGGAACAACAGAGTAATGTTTTTTTTATTTAGTTTGTAAACTGGTATTTTACAAAAAATGGTTTTATAAAATCGATTCCGGATAACCTACAAGTAAAATCGAGAATGTAAACATCACTACTGCAGTAGTTGTTACTTTTTTTGTGGAAAAGGGACATCAGTCTTTTAGCGTTACAAAAAATCAGGTGTTTTTAAATTCTTTTATTGAAAAAAGTGTTAGGTACTATTTGTTTTTAATGTATATTGTTATAATTCGATTAAACAGATTGCGAATTTGTGATGTTTTTGGCTTACCTATGTGGCTAGGAAATTAAGAAAAGGCCCACTGGTGGACTAAGAGGCGGGGGAGGAGGGCTACTGGGGGCTATTCCTGTATGAATAGTCTAAAGAAAATCTTACCTAAACTTAATAGGTTGCTAAAATTTCAAGCTCGCTTTGCTCGCTCTTGCATCTTACTTACATTCTTTTCTATCTCAAAATAATTTTGCTATCTCCGTATTGTTGGTGCAGTGTGTCTTGCAAGACTATTGAGTGATCATGATCTAGGGGAAACCCTTCGGTTCACTTAAACCGACTAATATTATGTTAGGGTATCTGTATACAGTAGGTAAAGTATGTAGGGCTAAGGCCTCTTCTACATCTTTCTAGGAAATCTTTTCCCGCGTCATCTGGAATTAGACCTTGCTCGGGTAATTCTTTTTATACCGGTGAGGCGAGGCGTGGATGGGATGGACGAGAATTGATATCATACTTACACTTTTACACCGAAAGATGTCCAGCGCTATACCACGCCGTCTCGCGATGGCCAGCGCTACCTCTCGCCGGTTCGCGATGTCACGCGCCGGCCATCGCTACCTAGCGCCGGCTCGCGCTATCACGAGCCGCCCGGCCAGCCGTGTCTGTCTGGCTGGCGCATCGGCCAGCCGAGAATATAGTATACAGAGATGTCTCGCGATGGTCGGAGCGAGCTGGCGTGTGCTAGCGCTTGACGGAGAGAGGTCGTGCGAGTCCTCGATGGCAAGTTCGTGATTTGTATATCCGTTTAACAAGGTAAATAAATGCTCTATTTATACAGCAATAAAGTTCAATATTGTACTAACAAATATTTCAATTCTGGCCTCGCACATCCTCGCGCATCTATAGACCTTTTACACCAAAGATGGGCAGGGCGAGGATAGAAATTTTGTCATACAAATTTCAATTCTCGCCCATCCCATTCACGCCTCGCCTCGCCGGTGTAAAACCAAAGGGCAAAAGGGTAAAAGCAAATGCCCCGTTTCTTACACTTAGCCTATACTGGCATAAACTTCCCTCATTCTTTGAATTTGATGGAAGAGTGAGTCTAATAAATACTGAAAACAAAACGAAAAAAAATTGTTACCATCATTTGTACAGACGCCAGCATTTGTCAAATTTATTTAATAGATTTTCAACTTTATCGCTGATGTCTAAGGTTCAAAGTTGATTGGGAAAATTTGACAGTTTCGGGTAGCTTGATGTGCTGGCGTCTGTACCCACCTAACATTTGTTTCTGTTTCTACATATCGATTTTACAAGGGATGCTCTGCTTGATTTCTACCTCACTCCTCGCCTGAGATGCAATTCCAAGCGCAATCCATTTCCTAAAACACATTAGTGGAAACGGAAATAGATCGTGAATTTACATTTTGATTTTCAGATTCTATGAAAAGGGTTAGTGGGTTATCGTCGACTTATGTTTTTTGTACCCTAATTGCGTAACTCATTTTCGTAATCAATCATGCTTAATTTGTTTCATTTTGACAGTTCAACAACATTCATTGCGTTATTTTGTTGTTGAGCAGATTTTTTTTCCAACTTATGAAGCAATCTGTTTCAAATCGAAACAGATTGTGTTGTATTACGCAATTAGGGTAAAGATTACGCAATTAGGGTAAAGAGTGTGTTTTGCTAACTATGGTCAATACACATAATATTCTTAATGGTTATAAAATTTAATTTATCTAAGCTGTTCCATTACTTCCATTAGATCCACACAGGTGCAATATCTTACTCGACATTATCGTAACACGATAATTCTGATAGGTAGGTAGGTACTTATCTATTCCAGTAAATTTTATATTTATGGCTATACTCCGTTTGAAATAAGATTAGACATTTAACTAAACCTTTTTTACAGTCCGTTCAACCGATTTTGACTTCTATTGCGTTGGTGGCATGACAAATGGCAGCTGCAGTAAACAGTTGGTTTGTAACCACTTTTTAGGGTTCCGTTAAAAAACGGAACCCTTATAGATTCGTCATGTCTGTCTGTCTGTCTGTCTGTCTGTCCGTCCGTATGTCACAGCCACTTTTTTCCGAAACTATAAGAGCTATGCTGTTGAAACTTGGTAAGTAGATGTATTCTGTGAACCGCATTAAGATTTTTACACAAAAATAGAAAAAAAACAAATAATTTTGGAGTTCCCCATACTTAGAACTGAAACTCAAAAAATTTTTTTTCATCAATCCCATATGTGTGGGGTATCTATGGATAGGTCTTCAAAAATGATATTGAGGTTTCTAATATAATTTTTTTCTAAACTGAATAGTTTGTACGAGAGACACTTCCAAAGTGGTAAAATGTGTGTCCCCCCCCCTGTAACTTCTAAAATAAGAGAATAATAAAACTAAAAAAAATATATGATGTACATTACTATGTAAACTTCCACCGAAAATTGGTTTGAACGAGATCTAGCAAGTAGTTTTTTTTTTAATACGTCATAAATCGTAAACTTATCGTTACTTGCTGCTACGGAACCCTTCATGGGCGAGTACGACTCGCACTTGGCCGCTTTTTTTTGTTTTTAATGCCATCCTTATGTCTACGGTATAGAAGTCAAAATCGGTTGAACGGATTGTAAAAAAGGTTTGTTTAAATGTCTAATCTTATTTCAAACGGAGTATAGGTACTTAGGTATCTGATAGTGTACTATCAGAAGCAAAATAGAGAAATGGGCCAAAGACGTCTCTGAATGGAATCCGAAAGAGGGGAAGAGGATTGTTTTTTTAAATTTGCCCCAATCTAGGGATTTCTCTTGTATTGCGGGTGCTTTACAAACATTTAAACTCACATACAAAAACAGCCGGGATTCGAACCCGCGAAACGTAGCGCAGCAGTCAATTGCTTAACCACTGCGCCAATCGTGCCGTCAAATGCTCGGGCCACACCAACGGGAAACGCCGTTAATTATCACGATGATGGACCTTAACCCGTCGGAATAAAGTCTATCATCGTGATAATCAACGGCGTTTACCGTTGGTGTGGCCCCGGCATTTAAAGTGGAAGGCCGGTGCATACGTGGAAGAATGACAAGATCGACAGCGGGTGCCACATGCAAGGAAAGCTCACGAGTCACGACTGAAAACTGTAGAAGGATCTGGGAATGCCTATTCTGGAAAGCAAAACAAACTCATTACTGATGTCTAATGTATGTTCAAAATGTATTGTAAAATAGTTTGTTAAAGTGCCTGTAATGGTTTAATGTATGTTCAAAATGTATTGTAAAATAGTTTGTTAAAGTGCCTGTAAATGGTTTAATTGAAATAAATGCTTTGAGTTTGAGTTTTTTTTACTTTTTGTATCAGCGCGAAGTAACTAGTTATTGGAGAGTATGATCATCCTCTGGTGAAAATATTTTTAACCGACTACCAAAAAGGATGTTTTTTTTAAATATGTTCATCGATATTTTCGTCGATAGTGGACTGATTTGAAAATTATTTTTTCAAATATTACAAATTTTATTTACTTTGCTTGGGTAGTTTTTGAGTTAGCTTCAATTATACTTACGTATTTCTCTGAGAGCAGAGAGCAGTGGTGGCCCAGTGGTAACAGCTGCGACTTACGAGTTGTAGGACTTGTAGGTCGTAGGTTCGAACCCAGACAGGCGCTTTACTTTGTGTAAATTATTTCATCACCACTGCTCTCAAAAACGGTGAAGGAAAACATCGTGAGGAAACCGGCATGTCCTAGAACCGAAAATTCGAAGACATGTGACATCTACCAACCCGCACTGGGCCCGCGTGGTGGATTACGGCCCACTCCCTCTCACAGAGAGGAGGCCTGTGTAACAGCAGTGGGAACATTTATAAGCTGATGATGATGATGATTTTTCTCACTTAGTCTATTCTATTCTATTTTTCTCTATGGCAATGGTGCCGATGTCGACAATTCTGCCAATGTCAGATGTGTTAGGAGAAAACGAGCGAAGGAAGGAAACAAAAAAAAAAAAAAATGAAAAAAAAAGAATTAATAAACTCACTTAGTCTATGGATGATGTTATAAAACTTCCTATCACTGATATTTACATAGCATTAGCAGGTAGTGGTATTCTAATTTGTGTGGGGTAGGTACCACAACTAAAAAGTGAAAAACAAAAAGTTCTTACAAAAAAACACTACAAAGTGAAGAATATCTTTTTTAACCGACTTCCAAAAGGAGGAGGTTCTCAATTCGACTGTATGTTTTTTTTTTTTGTATGTTTGTTACGCGATTACTCCGTCAATTATGAATTGATTTTGATGATTCTTTTTTTGTTTGGTAGATCATACTTCAGAGGTGATCCCATATAAATTTTATTAACTTTGTTTGGGTAGTTTTTGAGTTAGCTTCAATAATACGTATTTTTACCTCATTTAGTATGTGGATGATATTATGATAACTTCCTATCACTGTCATTTACATAGCAGGTAGTGGTATTCGAATTTGTGTGGGGTAGGTATCACAACTAAAAAGTGAAAAATAAAAACTTTTTACAAAAAAAAAACAACCGACTTCAAAAAAAACACTACAAAGTGAATAAAAAAATAAAGTTTAATAAAAAACTGTAACCCGACTACGGGAAAATAAAAATGATCTAAAAAGTACGAAACAAGCAAATATTTCAGACAGAAATCAAGACATAGGTACAAAAATGGTCTGAAATATTTGCTTGTTTCGTACTTTTTAGATCATTTTTATTTTCCCGTAGTCGGGTTATAGTTTTTTATTAAACTTTTTTTTTTTACTTTATACTTTTCCGTTTTTACACTTGATAAACGTAAATAAGAGTAATACAATAGTTCAGTAATTAACCTATTTTAAATTCCAACAGCAGTGCATAGTACTTTGGACGAAACCATAGAGCGATTTATTTCAACGCCAACACCATATATCGATATCGAGCTTCGAAGAAATCCAAAATACATATATTTCGTTGTACTTGTTTTTCTTCATAAGAGTGGAATTACAAATCGTTACTATTTATTAAGATTTGATTAACTGCACGTTGGTAACATCTTGCGATACCTACTACGTAGCGCAGTCTAACTTTTGCTTGTTTTTAACGATTAAAACATATTTATTTACTTTGAAAATATAATATTATATACATATTTGTAATGTGCTCGTCAAGACCTTTCTTTTGATACCAAACATGTCATGATCATCCCATTTTAATTTTTTTCGAGGTTAGAAATTTACGTGTAAAGTCCACCAAATTAAATTTAGGGAAAAATTATATAGCCTATGTCACCCGGACCATTATTACGAATCTATTGATACCTCATTCATCAAAATCGGTTCAGTAGTTTAGGCGCTACGGTGGAACACACGTAAAAACAAACATACATACATACAAACATACATACATAGAATCATAACCCTTCCTTTTGGCTTTGCCGTAGTCGGGTAAAAATAACTTTAATTTCGGAAGTCGGTGACAAAGAACGAAAATTCAAAACCAAAGACACCGACTTCCGAAATTAAAGTTATTTTTCACTTTGTAGTGTTTTTTTTTGAAGTCGGTTGTTTGTTTTTTGTAAAAAGTTTTTTCGAAGTCATTTTTTTTGTATCGTGCTCTTGTAGGATTTTATATGCTCTTTTGAAAGGCTGTATAAAAGGCTGTAGGTAGGTAATGCAGATAAACAATATTCAAATAGGCAGGTATTCTAAATTGCCTGAATGCCTGTTGCAATTATGCTCATAAAAAAACTTTTTACAAAAAAAAAAACAACCGACCTCCAAAAAAAACACTACAAAGTGAAAAATAACTTTAATTTCGGAAGTCGGTGTCTTGGGTTTTGTATTTTCGTTTTTTGCCACCGACTTCCGAAATTAAAGTTATTTTTCACTATGTAGTGTTTTTTTTGGAGGTCGGTTGTTTTTTTTTGTAAAAAGTTTTTATTTTCCACTTTTTAGTTGTGGTACCTACCCCACACACATTCGAATACCACTACCTGCTACCTGTGACAGAAACTTATCATATCATCTACATACTAAGTGGGAAAAAAAAACGTATTTTGTAGCTAACTCAAAAACTATCCAAGCAAAGTTAATAAAATTTATATGGGACCAATTCCCTTTCAAACAAAAAAAGAATTTTCAAAATCGGTCCACAATTGACGGAGAAATCGGTGGACATACATAAAAAAATAAATAAAAAAAACAAACATACGCGACGAACATATAACCTCCTCCTTTTTGGAAGTCGGTTAAAAAATATTGGTAACGGACCTATACTCTAAATAATGTAGGTAACATAGTTACTATACAGCAATAGCTTTTAATTTTTTTCATACCCAATAAACATTTATATTTTCCTATAGACCGTGGGCCGTGCCCTAGTTTTTATAAATTGACCTTTTATGTAGAACTCGTGTAAAAACCATAACTACGCTACGGTATGAATAGGTATAAAGGCGTGTATGCACGTACGAACAAGAACACGGTGAACACGAACATCGCACACTTTGTTCGCATGTGCGTACCGCTAATAAATTAAAAAATATAAAAATACAGTGAAAACCGTTTAGAACTACTTCGAAGGGACCGTCGGATTACGGTTGTTATAGCCGATAGACGTTATAACCAAAAACTATGTTAAGTTAACAAAAATGCTAGGACCTCAAAATTTCGTCTATAACCGATACATCGTTGTAAGCGAAGTCGTTATAAACGGTTTTCAATGTAAAATACATTTATTTTGAGCAACCTTAACTCATATGCTAATGAATTTCAAACACTGTGTTCGTCAAAAATAAACGTGACGCGCCTCTTTGTGGATGATGTTTGGAGAACATATGGCTTCTTCACTGTCGACCACTTCCAACGGCAAATCTATGATGTGTACTAAAGAGAGCGGGGCAGTTGAGCGTGAATACAACTCGAACTGTGTTCGTATGGTGTTCGTGTTCGCTTTCCTAATTTACGTCCACACGTACAGACCAAATGTTCCGTGTTCGATGTTCGTGTTTACCATGTTTTGTTCGTTCGTGCGTACACGCTTTAATAGCGGCCTATAAGCCCCCACGTACGCACGGACGTAAAAATATCGCGGCGGGAATTGTTCGTAAACAGTACCCTAATTGCGTAATACAACACAATCACAATTTGTTTCGATTTGAAACAGATTTCTAATCCATTGCTTCATATGTTGGAAAAAAAATCTGTTCAACAACGTAAATAACGCAATGAATGTTGTTGAAAGGTCAAAATGAAACAAATTTCGTGAAATTGTTTAAATTTAATTCTTAACGCTCGGCTTAACACCGAGAGTTGAAAATCCCGCCGCAATATTTTTACGTCCTTGCGAACGTGGGCTAACTGTCCCACTGCAGAGCAAAGGTCTCTTCTCGTTCAGAGAAGGCACGAGCAAGCTTGAGCTTGCTCAAGACGGGTTGGCGATTTCAGACGTATACAGGGTGGCAGGTACATCGACGCGAAAACTGTTACCATGGATTCAGTAGGTAAAAAATTTCAACGCCCCTAGCGTTGATTTTTTTTTTTTCAGAGTCATGCTCTGAATCCATGGTAACAGTTTTCGCGTCGATGTCCCTGCCACCCTGTATTATTAATTACTATAAGTCCAGATTTCCTCAACATGTTTTTCCTTCACCGATGTCAGTAATGTTCAAGATAAATTCAGAAAGTAAAGATACCTAGATAAATAAAATTATAAAAAGCATACGAAGCTTTTAAAATTTTATAGCGCTCTTGTTCGCATAGGAAAATGCATTTTCGATTTACATTAAACTGAATGAAATTTTAAAGGAAATTTAAAAAGAAGCCTGAAAAGTTTTAAACGGAAAGTCTGCTAGCTGTCAAGTTAAAGCAGAGATAAAATGGTTTTTCCTTTAAAATGATTACTTTTTAATCCCCGACGCAAAAAGAGGTGTGTTATAAGTTATGTGTGTGCCTGTCTGTGGCACCGTAACTCTTAAACGGGTGAACCGATTTGAATGCGATTTTTTTATTTGAAAGTAGGTTTCCTAGGGATGGTTCTTAGATATGTTTTATGAAAATCGGTTCAGCCGTTTGAAGATTATCAGCTCTTTTTTAGTTGATGAATGGATGTGAGTATCTTCCACAGGTCTGATCGATTTGGAATTTGGTACTTATTCTGTTACTTCGATGATATCAGAAGAACATAGTAACCTTGAACTGATGCTGCAGCATCACCTGGAATTTGCAGGATACCCAATTCCCTTACCAACTTACAGCACAGGTATCGTGTTTGGGCTCAATGGAATGGTCTCAATGAATAGGTGATAGATAGATGGTGAACAGGGTCTGGTGATGGAGTAGGAAAGAGAAATAAGGAAATGTTTCTGTCGAGGGCTTTTTAAATTTTAACTTTTAAAAAAAATTGAAGAGTTTTGCCATTTTAATTTACGGAAGGCTGGCACGTGTGCAGTGTTTCGTGTGTTTTCCTGTAATATAAGCCTTCCCCTTCCCGCCCTTAGGTGTCGTAAAAGCGGACTAAGGGATTATAGCAATTAAGAGAATGGGCTGAAATCATATCAAGTTATATTAAAGGACGGTAATTTAACTGCCCATGTGCCTTTAATTACTGCAACATTTTTTTCATTTCTCATACTCTGAAAGTAGTGTTTGTTTGATCCAAGTAGCGGATGGAAGACGCTGATCCCCACCCTTGGGCCGGAAAGACTCATAGTAATTGCTTCCCTCTCTAGGGCGGGAATGAATTTTAAAAATAGAACGAAATTTGTTAGGTAGTCAGCTACGAAAAATTTGACTATTACACTGTCGAGTCTGTGGTCATGGATCTGTGATCGAAAATATAATGGAATTGTAAAATAGACATTTACTATGGGTATATCCCCCTTGGGGGATATTACACTATCATATTATATCATATATATATATATACGAAGCTCAAAAATTACCCATGTTATGACAATTTTACAATTTAGTTATGTCTTTGATCATGGATCTGTGATTGTAGATATGAAATGAAATGAAATTTTATTTGCAAGAATGTAGTACATTACAGTTGGTCGGGTTTTTAACAAGTTCTAAAACAATTCGCTAAAACTAGCATGCAAAATTACATAAATAAAATAAAAAGCTAATAAAATTGGAACGTACATCATAGTTATTAAATTAAGAATAAAAATGTCAATCATTTGTCAAATTATAATAGTAAAATGTTGGTGTAAATCTTTAAAATTTAGAATAGAAAGATAGAGAAAGATAGATAGATATTTCTTTCACAGAATAGAAAGATTTTTCTACGAGCCATTTGAATAACGCTGTTTTAAAACGATTGATTGGCAGTTCCCTACCTATATGATTTGGGATTTACCCCCTCTAGAAAAATACTGATAAAAAAAAATGCTGTAGTCCTGTCATTGTATAAACAGCCAGTGTGAATAAAAAAAAATACCTAAGCGGGACGACCCGACACGATGACGCGGAGTGTGTGTTTCATATTTAAATAAAAAAAGACTAATAGGTATCTACTAGAATACTCATGTTATTATCAATTAATATTTTAGAAAAACTACAACTTTTTACTTTCCTTATATTCGAAATGAAAAGTAGAGTGTTTAACACGTGTGAAAGTCATCAATTCCTACTTGGACTATAGCCATACCTCGTATGGGAATTGATTCCTTTCGATCCTTGTATAACAATCTACTATTTTTCTTATGATTTTTTTTTGGGTGGAAATGATCAAATATCGTCTCCCGTTCTGAGCGGGGCGAGTCAGACTCTTACAGACCCACCCGTGTTCCTTCAGTTGCCTATATCAGGGTTGTAACGGATGTCATATAACGGATGAGGATGCGGATGAAGATTTCGAGATAATCGGGTTTGAGGATGCGGATGAGGATACGGATATCGGAAAATTCCGTAATGAGGATGCGTATGTCGCACAAAAAACAGCCCTTGTTTTTTATAGTATTTGTATTATAGGTTGTAGGTAATCATTTGGTAGGTTACCGTAGCGTAATTCGCCTGCAAAAAACTTCAATTCTACGAGCAAACAAAAAGTACACAATTACACGCTACCCGGCACCCAGTAACTCAAATTGTGGAATGTGGAACCACAGTCGTGCCACCACTGCCACGTGCGGCCGATCGTCTGTCATAGGACAAGGACATTGCGAATTCAGCCAATAGGAACGCGTAACTCACTTATCGGCTTGCGCATTTAGCACGGCGCGAGTTTTTATAATTTACCATTTGTGCGAACAACGTAGGGTCACATCCCCATAGAAATTATGAGGATGCGGATGAGGATGCGGAGCTTTTAAAATCAAAAGTTGAGGATGCGGATGTTTTGCGGATATCAAAATTTATGCGGATGCTCCGCAGTTGCGGATGCGGATACGGATATCCGTTACATCCCTGGCCTATATGTTGTCAGGGGCCACGGTATCCTTTTCGGACTTTCCCGCGACCCCGGCAGGCATCGGTCCAAGCAGACCCCATCAGTTCTGCTGACATCTCTTTGAGGCGCGCGTGGAACACAACGCGCCGCCGCCGTCGACGGCGAGCTACCCATTGCTCACCGTCCGCAAGCCTGCGCCTACGGTGGTCGAGAATCGGTCTGCGATTCCCGACGCCCAGGGCTTGCGATACCAAAATTCTATAGATTATTATTAATGCTTGTTTATATTCTCTTTTCAATTATATGCTTTTGCAGTCGGGTGTTTTATTTTTCAGCTTTTTCGTTTTTTATCATTTCTCATTCCAAATTACATGTTTGTATATATTTTACTAATTACCTTTCAAAACCTTTCGTTTTGTTACCCCACTCGATAGGGTAGGAAGTTTTTTTTTTTGTGTAAACTTACATTTTTGCACCAAAATGCCGCCATTTTGATATTTATTCATTTTAAAATAGCCAGTGACACTCGCGCAAAAAAAAACGAATCTAACGAAATGTCGTTCATCAAAATCGGTATTGCCGTTTAGTATTTACGAGGGAACATAGAGGCGGACACACATACATACAAACATAAATACAGGTCAGACACATAACTCTCCTTTTTGGCTTCGCCGCAGTCGGGTAAAAAATGTGGCGTACCTACTTACAAATATGTGTTCTGTGCTGCAAGAAACCCAAGACACATAGTGTAGTAGTAGTAGTAAGTAGTAGCTAAACGCTTAACCATCACTGAACCAAATGTGGTGTTTCCAAAATCATCTACTTAATAAAAATATTAAATTCATTCATTCACTGACGGACAAGACCAGGCGCTGAGCGAAATTGTGCTTCTCTAGAAAAGCGGTGGCCGTCATATAACGGCCGCAGTAACGGACGGCCGTCATGAAAATGAGGGCAGCGGGGTTTGACTTAACGGAGTCAAAAAACGCTCTTTAGGAAAAAAAAAAACACTAAATTATTTTCATAAATAACGTTTCTGTGACGTCATGCGACGGTAAATTGCGGACGCTATGTGGCGGCTACCGCAGTCTTGGGAAACTCTAGCTTATGGACAGATTTTTGAAAACTAACTCCCCTAAACTGGTTAAAAAGGGATAAAAGTTTATGCAAGTTCGTTATTTAAGAGAAACGTGAAAACTGATATATACTTAGACTTTTATACCTACGTATAAATTAGTTGAATACTTAATCCTTTTTTGAAATCTGTACCCTAATTGCGTAATACACGATCAATCACAATTTGTTTCGATTTGAAACATATTCCTAAAAATATATTACCTCGAAGTTAATACTAGAATGTCACAATGCACTAGAACAAGTAACGGTATCTAGCCGCAACACGGTGACGCTACAATGGATAAAAGGACACAGCGGATCGCTAGGTAACGACGCAGCTGACGAACTTGCTAGAAGAGGTTCTAGCACGGAAGTCTGTGAACCCGAACCTATCGTACCAATCCCTTTCAACCAAATACGCAGGTGGCTACAGGAGTTCACCCTCACACAAGCGGAGTACTGGTGGACCTCGACACCGGGCTGCAGGCAGTCCAAGGAAGCTATGCCATCACTGAATAGCAGGCTAACGAGGCGTTTATTACGCCTGGATAGGAACGGCCTGCGCCTGGTGTCGGGAACCATCACGGGACACTGCTCGCTAAACAAACACTTTCACACAATAGGCATAACGGACAGCCCCCTGTGTAGGGCATGCATGGAGGCTGAGGAAACCGTCGCGCACGTGCTCTTTGAATGCACAGGCGTCACCCAGATTAGAACAGAAACCCTCGGGTCACCCAGATCTTTTACAGATGTTCTAAACAAACCAGGAGTTTTGATTAACTTCTGGAGGGAGGTGGGCTGGTTGGAATGACCACCAAACGGCCGCCATGGCCCACGCACAATAGTCCACCTGACGGACTAAGTGCGGAAACCAAACCCTATAACATAGAACATATTGCTAATCCATTGCTTAATAAGTTAGAAAAAAAATCTGCTCAACAACGTAAATAACGCAATGAATGTTGTTGAACTGTCAAAATGAAACAAATTTGTCATATTCGTTTACGAAAATAAGTTACGCAATTAAGGTACCGGTGCCTTGTTCTAATAGAAAATATGCGATAGCGAACATCCACTGTTCTCCCTAAAACCAAAGGAAAAACGCAAAAAACCCTACATTATCACAGTCCCGATTTTATCCGTGGTAAACTGTCAGAATCAATCATTGCATATACGGTTGGTTACGTGCGAAGGGGCTGCTTACTCGCGAGTAATATTGTGATCTTTTAGGCACCTGTCCCACGGCCGGCGATTTATCAGAAGCGAGTAGAGCGAGCAAATAAAGACAAGCAGCGAACAGCGAGTGTGTAGTTCCGATAGTTTTGTCGCTGGGTTATCAGCAAGTGTCGGAGTGCGGCGGGCGATTACTCGCACCACTCGCTCGGGGCGAAATTACCGTTGTTTGGTCTCTCGGCGTGAGTTCTGACCGCCAAGCGAGCATTGCTAAGCATGTAGGTATCGCTGAGCGAGTATTATCTTTGATAGCTCTTGTCACTGCGACAAACAAGAACCCGCCGGCGGCGGCGGCATGAAAAGTCAGCTTGGAAAATGTATTTTCGTATCTCTTTTAATTACACGGGACCTACAATCTTTTGTACCTTTCTTTAGCGAGAAAATCGTTGATAGCTTTTGTCCCTTCCTTATCGGCTCTGAGATAGGTGCCTAAGGCTACGGACACGAAGTCAAATGCATAGTTATATACAGGATGGCAGGGACATCGACGAGAAAACTTCTACCATGGATTCAGTACATGATTCTGAATCCCTCTGCGCTGAAATTATTCGTCGGTTATTTAAAAAAAATCTGCTGTTTCATAGAAAAGTGCAATACCTACGTGGTTAAAATGTATGGAACAGTTGATTTTTTTTAAAATAACCGACGAAAATTTTCAACGCAGGGGGTTCAGAATAATGTATTGAATCCCTGCCACCTTGTATAGAACTGTTCTCGCTCCCTGCGCCGCTGCCTTTGAGGCCAGTTCCATATAAATCTATGTATTGAAACGTGCGGCTCCCCGCGCCGCTACCGCTACCACCCGGCGCCCGCTGACTTCGAGACCGAGGCTTTAAGCCAGATATGATATGCGCTCGAGACTCCGCTCGATAGCTGCTCGTACATGCCTCATACGAGGGCTTATCTGTCGCTTATCTTTTAAGGGTAAAGTCTTTAAGAACAACAACAGCGCTTACTTAACTTTGGTTCAAGAAATCTTTTTAACAACTTTGTGTTGTGTGAAAAGAGTGTTGGAAATAATATAGAAGTAACTTTAAGAAGTTTTTTTTAGAAGTAACTCATATCCAATGAGTCCAAACACGATGTTGCTATCTTGTTTGGTAGAGGAGTTCTTATAGCCACCTTCCGGTTCCATCATCAGACCCTGGATACAACCTTGGGCTTATACTACTTGTCATGATAAAACCAACGAGTCCAAACACGATGGTGCTATCTTGTATGGTTGACGAGTTCCTATGGCCACTTTCCGGCTCCATCATCAGACCCTGGAAACTATCATGGGATACAGTACTTGTCAAGACAAAGCCAACCAGTCCAAACACGATTGTGCTACCTATCATGTTTGATTGAGGAGTTTCTTTGGCCACCATCCGGCTCCATCATCAGCCCCTGGACACCATCTGACGCTATAGCACTTGTCAAGATAAAACCAGCGAGTTCAAACTCAACAGCGCTATCTTATACATATCCAATAATAAAATAAATAAATAAAACTACCAGAAAACTTTAAAACACAAAACACATAAAACTTTGGAACCCTGGGACCGATATTTTTTTTTTGTATTAATTGATGCAAGGAATCATATAGAAGTACTCTCATGTCTGGGCAGCATTTGGTCCAAATCAGTCAATGTCCTTTTCTCGATACAAAAAGATTGCAAAAGTCTTTTTTTATGTTTTTTTGAGTATCGTGGCGTAACGCTTATGAGTTATTCAATGGAATTTACTTTAAAACTTAGAGAGTAATCGTATAAAGTTTTAAGAAACGTCGTAGTAGTAAATTTTTTTATATCTGGGCTTAGAAAGTTTCGGTAAAGTTTAATAAAAAGTTAGAAAAGACAAATAAAAATAAAATCTGAAGCCTTACACTTACAGAGCCACACTGAACGTAAATAGGAATACAATCTTGTACCTACACTATCAAGACATCTTCCAGCCAGATTTGAACTCGCAACGACAAAAAAAAATTCACAGGATCAAAAAATCCAAGTGAAAAATTTCGCAAAATGAATAATTTTCATTTTTTTTTACAATTTCTTAAAAATGATTAATTTTGCGAAATTTTCTGAACTGTTGAGAATATCCCAACTTTTAAATTTTTAAATGATAGCTGGCCACCTCCACTTTACCCCATCTGCCTTTGGACCACTACGTTTGAGACAACCTGTATACAGGGTAGATTTGTGAGATGGGGGCAGTAAGAGTAAAATATAAATACCTACCTTAACCATTGTAGCAACAGGAAAAAGGTCTTAGGAGACTGTCCTTAACTTTTTGAGACATTTTGATCTGCATTCTGCATTCATTTATGCACGTATGGTGATGCCTGCGGATTAATTTTTATGTTTTTAATAATATTTATTCTTATAGTTCGTTGTATAGTTGTTTTATATTCTAAGCACTGTTTATTTTATTTTGTTACATATTTAATAAAAAATCACTGAACCTAACTTGATTTCCGTACATCTTTTTTTTCGGGTGACCACTGAAAATCAGCGCTGTGCTGTGGGTCCCCCATAGCACTGCATCATGCTGAGTGGAAGCCTTCTTGTCACAGTCATGTCGTGCAGCTGCCGCCTAAGTAATTTCTGTTCTATGCTTGTGATTTGTTATGTACTTTGTGTTGTTCTCTGATGATTACTCTTGTCTTTTATGTATGCACGTATTTCTGTGACAAATAAACCTATTTTTCTTTCTTTCTTTCATTCACAGATTTTGAATGTACAGTCAGCAAGAAAATGGGCAGTTTTCACGAAAAACTTTTTTGATGCCAATCGATCTTGTTAGAAAAGTCAGAAATCGCAAAAAAATTGTCCCATACATTTCGTGTGTGGGAATGTCACCCTGTATACTTAAAATAAATATTTTTACTGTTAATTAAATATTTTGTATTATTTGTCTACTGTATAGCTCGCTATATGCAAAAATTTCATAGACCGAGATAAATTAACGTTACTTAGCACGCACTTTTTTCTTAGATGTTTCAGTCTTTGTCATGCACTTTTAGTATGATAGTTGTGCGACAGTGACAAGAATAATGTTTAGCCAAAGTCCATGCTAAGTAAGTAACGTTTTTTAAATTCCGGTCAATTATTTCGTTAGTTCCATTTTTGGCTGCTTGTTCAGATAAGTTTGTGGCGGCGCGACGACGTGGCGGCCGACCACGGAAGATGGAACCGGCACTCCCCGCGTGCGGGGGATATAAGCCACGCCCATCAAACTACTATTTATTGTCAAGGTAGGGCCTTAAGACGCAAATATATGACAGTGACCTTGAATGGTTAGCTTGCGTGTTCTGTACTGAGCTCACGCAACGCGTCGTACGTCCAGCCAGTAATAGGACTGGCCCATCAAGGAGCGCTGTCCCAAATTAGACGCATTATTAATATATTACACGTAAAAAAAGGTATTTTAATAAAACACGTATACTAAAAAAAATATAATTTAATTTTCTTTAAAATGTTGAAGTTTTCAGAAAAATACGCTTGATAAATTTTGCGTCATTCTGAGTTTTGTATCCGCGTTAGACATAACTTTAGAAATTAATTTCACTATGTAATATAAACATAATCAAAAATATGCCTATATTAAAATATTAAAAAAAAATGCTCTAATTTAACATATTGTTTTTTTTTCCAAATCATTAACACTACTCGTTTAGACGTCATCTTCAGTATAAAATCATTAAAAGTCGGTTATCGTCCCCTTAAGAAACGTCAGGAGCTAGGTGTACGGTTCCTAAGGAGAAAAGTCGCCAACAAATTCCACGGTTACTTACTCTTTTTTTACAATATCTTAACCAACTTTATCTGATGCGAACTGTATCTTCATTACGAATGTCAAACCATGTTATGTCGACCATGTCCGTTCATCAATCAGTGTTCAGTATTGGGCTCCCAATGTTACAGTGGGCGGCCAAGCGAGTCCTGAATTCCAATCACGGGCTATAATTGACAATTTGCAAATAGGAAGATCCAATTGGAGTACTGTGGGGTCTGACTTGGGACCTAAGATGCGTGAGAATTGCTTGTTTGACTTGACAAAGATGGTAGAACAATATTTTATGGCTATTGATAACAAAATTAGTCTATAAAAATATAAAAAATCAGCTCTGTGCTGTGGGTCCCCCATAGCACTGCATCATGCTGAGTGGAAGCCTTCTTTTCACAGTCATGTCGTGCAGCTGCCGCCTAAGTAATTTCTGTTCTATGCTCGTGATTTGTTATGTACTTTGTGTTGTTCTCTGATTACTCTTGTCTTTTATGTATACACATGTTTTTGTGACAAATAAACCTATTTTTCTTTCTTTACATTGGCTGGCCTGGTGGTGTCAATCAATCCACCTAGCCTTGTCCCAACTATGTTGGGGTCAGCTTCCAGTCTAACCGGATGCAGCTGAATACCAGTACTTTACATGAAGCGACTGCCTATTTGACCTTTCACAACCCAGTTACTAGGAAACACGATAAGTACCTCTTGGTAAGACTGGTTGTCAGACTTTCAGGTTTCTGACGACCCGTAATAACTGTCAAAGATCTACGAATAACAGCCGGGACCAACGGCTTAACGTGCTTTCCGAGGCACAGAGGGGTCTTGATATGTAATGGATGATCACCCATCCACAAACCGACCGCGGCAAGCGTAGCTTAACCTTTGATTGACCCGTGCGGCTGTTATCATTTAGCCACGAGCCCTGGCCTGGTGGTGTATGTTCCAGAACTAAGTTGTTGATTCTCTTTTCAATTAATGTGACTTTTATAAAGCCAGGTAAAAGTAGGTACAATCAACGGCACATCAGTTTGTGACACTTGCACTACGAAATACGACATAAAGGTCTTGTGTCTGTAAAATTGGACCAATGATGTGCGTTTGACTATACCTACTTACTTTTTATGTTAGATAGGTAACAATAATATCGTAATGGTGACAATAATATCGTAATAAATAAATGTTGAGAGAAAACCTGTACCCTAATTGCGTAACTCATTTTCGTAAACAATTTCGCGAAATTTGTTTCATTTTGACATTTCAACAACATTCATTGCGTTATTTACGTTGTTGAACAGATTTTTTTTCCAACTCATGAAGCAATGGATTAGAAATCTGTTTCAAATCGAATTGTGTTGTATTACGCAATTAGGGTGATGGATTTATTTCTGCACGCGTAGCATGACCACAATAGAAACAGGTTTTGTCGACGGAAGAATAGACAAAATGACAGATTGTGATTGTTTCTGTCATTTTGTCTATTCTTCTGTCGACAAAATCCGTTTCTATTGTGGCCGTGTTCCAGCTTACTTTAGACATTGACAGAATAAGAATAGAATAGAATAGAATTTTTCTTTATTCGAGTAACCAAGACTTAACAAGATTGTTAGTAAAACTTACGACTATGTTAGTAAGCACAGACACTAAACAAAAACAAGGAAAACAATACAATCAATAACGGTTGGTCACCGCTGCGACATCCCATGAGAGAGGGCACAACAATGACCAACGTATTCACAATCCAGGCGACTCGCAACCATGCTTAAGACACTGTTGGAGCTGCCCCACACCCTGCGCACCAGGGAAGCGCGTCTTTTACGCATTGTTGCGTAAAAGCAATCTACATGCGCATCTGCGAACATCCCTGACGCATTACAGAAACGGGGCAGCCCCACCAGTATCCTAAATGCATTGTTATATTAAACGCGGAGAGCGTTTTACGATCTTTGCGTATATCTAGCCCACAGGCTGCACGTGTAAAAACTAGTAGGTACAGTAGGCTTGAAAGAGCGTAATCGAAGAGAATAGTCGAAATCGGCTTTGTTTGCCAATTATTAAAAAAAAAAAAACAGTGGCACTCTGGGAGTGCCGACAGAAGTGAAAATTTGAAAAAAAAATCGGCACCGCGGTAATCAACGCGTTGATGTCTTTTACTCCACGGTGTCGGTAAATTCCGTTACAGGGCGAGAAATCAATGGTTTAGTCCCATCTCAAAAATGCCAAACGCGCCTAAAGAAGTTTTCACTTCAAAAATAGAAAAGAATTGTGGTCAAGTACCTACAAAGCTAGTGTGGTGAATAGATACTGAATTGGTTTCAAAGCTCGTTTCTTCTCTGAATTCTTTAAATATTTTTTCCCAGAAAAATATTTTTCACAACAACAGATACGACTTACATTAAAATGAACTTTTAATTCGCCTTCATTTCAAAAATGATTTATTGGTAAACTGCATTACAAACGAAAATAAATCGTTAGCACTCAGAATAAAGAGTAAATTGTTTTCCATAATTTTAATATCGTAGCTCGCTTACACTTTAATGAACGCACATTCGGTGTTAAATGCATGAAAAATGTGATACATTTTTAGTCATACATATTATTGTTGTGCTGCAACAAAATGGATACTTAGGATATTAGCTTAGCGCAATGGTTGGTTGCGCAACCTATACCCTCCATCATAGATAGTTCCAAATAATACATCTATGCAATCCATAGTGTTGTATTCGTTTGGTTGCCAGCGCAACCATGGTGAAGCACACTCACAAAAATGTCATATGAGACTCTTTCTAATAAAAATGTAAAGAAGCTTCCAACATAACATACATATATGGAAGGTAATAGGTATCTCCAGTCTTCTGATGACATCATTAGGTCTCTGATAGGATCGAGACGAGACGAGATGCGAATTTCAATTCAGAGCTATAGATGAGAGGTTTTGAACAGGTTCATCCAATTACCATTTCAAGAAACCTTTGAATCAAATTGTTCTTTTTTCAAACTCGTTGTTTTTGGAAAAAGAAGGCACAACAATGGTTGTATGCAAACAATTTTATAACTGGCAATCTCGGGGTATCTGCGAATAATAAACAACACCAAACTATTTTCATATCTACGAGAACTTGAGGCGCCAGTTCTGTATTGAAAAAGCATTTGAAATATTTTATATACATATTTAATTAATACCGATGCTACGGCTAAAGAAAGCAAACTGTGGAACAATCCTGAATTTATTTTCGCATCATTTCACAATGGAGTATTTTCTGGCTCATATTTTTCTACATATAAATGTTTTTGAAGCCTTTGTCCCGCTTTCCATAATTCCATAAACTCTGTGTGGATCGGAAAATATTCCTTTGACTAGCTTCAACTATTTGTATTACAAGTTGTTGATTAATTTTCATACAAGAATGTGGTCGATCGGGGCAGAGTTTGTAAATAAAATGGTTTCTCCTGGCATTTATGGTTTTGGCTAGAAAATATGAAATGGTGTTACAACTAAGTACCGTAAGTCATTTCTGGACATAGACTCCATCACACCACTAGGGGTGAGTTGATTATTAGACCCAGGCTCTTATTTTGTCTAAAATATTCCTATCTATTTTATCTATGCATTGTAGGTATACTGTAAATCATTGAACCGAACAAGAGAAGCCCATTGTTCTTGGGATGCCACTGGCGAAGATCTTAAAGCCACAACTCGCACTCAGCAAGTGCCCGAACGCTTGTTAAATCAGCCCTAATAGTACACTATTAGTGTCAAACGACAACCTCGACCAGTAGTTGTCTATTCTTAGTCGCCAGATCAGAGTTCTAGACAACACGGATATCTAATTACAAGATCAACTGCGAGACTCAATCTATTTTCAACAATGGGAAAGTTGAACAGCGTCCTTGAAGATTGCCTCTTGATGACACATCCAGTCCTACCTTTCTTAAAGTTATGTGCCAAAGATATCGGTAACGCTAAAAGGTATAGGAGCGAACAAAAGCGTGCATAATGGCATGGTCATCATCGTATCTTTATCGCTGCTACGTTTATGGGAGGCTGGCAGTAACGCGCCTGATCGCACCCGCACCTCGGAGACACACAGCCAGATATTACCTAATAAATGTTGAGCACACTTCAGAAAACAATGCAACGTTATTATGCGCGGCTATTATAGAACTAATTGGGGAAGGAATAAGGGTGGTAATGGTATTCGGGTGGGCTTGCATTTGTTTGAATCGTGCGCGCAACAAGTGCGGCGCAGGTGGGGGTGCGGGGCGCGGGAGATGCTCATTGATCAGACGGCGCCTGTTGCTCGACCTGATACCCCCCACCCCCCACTGACCTGCCCCTCGATGGGCCCGACGTGTGTAATCAAACTGACATGTGCGGAATAAGGGTAGGAATAGATTGCTCATCATCATATTTTGAAACAAATATTTGATACGCGCGGAATTTTGATTTAGGTACGAAAAATCGGATCAAATATGCATGAGTGGCTGAGCCAAAGAGATATTTGGACATATGTATACTTTTGGCGGGAGAGGTTGCTTAGCTAATTAATGATTCCCTTTGGTCCGATATTATGTTATTAATACAATGTAACAGCCCAAACGAGTAATTGTCGGTGCGTAAACAAGGGTTTGATGAGCTGCTAAATCAACAGTTTATTGGGGATAATCGCCGAGCCAAATGTGTGGTTTCGTCGAGTGTTTGTTGATAAATAATAACATGTTAATTAATTACGCTTGGTACTTACTTATTATTTATACAGTTACATTTTCGTATTCCGCAAAAAATGCGTGCGAATCGATTGTTATACGATTCACGTGTTTATTGTCACAATTGTTAGGTTTTGGCAAGCCATACCTAACTTTTCCCGCGTTTCTATTTTTATAGGCTAATTTTCGAGTGGCAAAGGTATCTCGCGTCTATTTTCCCGCGCAATTTTCGGAGGGAAGCCGCGAAGGAGGAAAATCTTTGAAATAACGTTGTGGATACAACAGACATAATATAACCATTGTAATAATATGTCCCAATAAACATTGTTTCGGAGATTTACTGAATCTTATTTAAGCTTATTTACTGTTATGTACAACAGTAAACTTCACTTAGGAACCGATTTATATGAAAATTTCTGTGTTCGAAAATGGAACGATTGAGAAAATCGATCAAGTTGTATTTCACGCTGTGCATTTGCATTTTAGGTTTTCTTTGTCTTATATTTTAAAGAAACTTAGGTGAAATATAACATCTTCTGCTATTGTTGCATATATATTGTAATTTGAATTTAACCTAATGGAAAATTCTTTGAGCACTGATGAGAAATAATGTTAAAAACATTTTCAGCGTAACTGGATTTCCACTCTGCGATATAGAGACTCAGCTAATTGCATTTAGATTAAAAGAAAAAGTAAACTGCATATTGTATCGGGCTTATCCAATAACGGTCGGGCGCAGGGAGGCCGTCACTAATAGGCCGTGATGGCGCGCGGGAAAATGGCGCGAAACAATACTGATAAATATTTACTAATGGACCGTATCACGTTTATCAGAGAACCAGCTTGTCTGTAACTCCATGTTCGTATTAATTCGCAACATGACTCCTGATAAATGAATGTTTGTTCATCCATATTTATGCTTCGTTAACCATAGGGAATGAATGTGACGCCTTACGGACATTACGGAGGGGTTCTACAAAGAGCTCTAAATCTCTGATTTATTTCTGTCACTTCCCCGCTTCCGATTAAATGAGGAATATAAAAGTCCCACGTGGATACTTAAGTGTGGTCTCGACGTATTTTATTATATTTCGTCCCCAAATTCATCATTGTGTCAGAGAAAATGGCAACGAAAATGAATTTTCTTTTCTATCCCAATGTAATAACGCCTGTGTATTTTACGACCGTCAAATAGAATCCACGTGAAGTCATTTTAAACGAGCTCATCTTACTTTACATTCGCAGTAATCTCAAATTTCCTGAAGGCTCTGCTTTACGAGCATTTAAAGTATATTTATTACGCTCATAAGCTGCGTCCTAAAAAATCTCGTAAACGAAACTGGGTAGGTACTTACTCACATTTTGTTCCAACACCATTTTCCCGAAGCACTGTTGACCGCAGCGTTCAGTGTTTTAAATAACCAGCAGTGCTATTCTGTTAAAATCTCACCGTGAACGCTAAAGTGAAGTGAGCTGTCATTCCACCATAACTAGGGATTGACACTGTTGACAGCTCACTTTCAAGCTCACTTCACTTATGCGTTCACGGTGAGATTTTTACAGAATAGCACTACCGTAGTGCTATTCTGTAACCATCTCACCGTGTTATCTTAGGTGAAGTGAGCTGTGAGTTGCTAAGGATTGACACTATTGGCAGCTCACTTCACTTAAGTTATCACGGTGAGAGTTTTATAGAATAGCACTACTGGTTAGAGTTACACATTCAATCTAGACAAAAAAAGGGATACAAGGGACATCCGGGCACTACAGGGGGCAAGGGATGAGGCAATTAGGGAGGGTTGACGTGCCGTGCAGAAGGATACGTAAAGTACGTACAATATGACAAGATAAGGACTTGAAGACAGATTCACTGCCGCTCAAATAATTAAGTCGCGGCATTTAGTCTCGTCGCAACCTAAAAAGGACCCGTGAATTCACAAAAGTCTTCATTGCTCAGTGAAAATGTAGTTTATAGTTTAGTTTAGTTTATTTCATTTCATATTCAACAGGTTTAACAAATAAATTGTAGCGGCCTTCTTTTACGTATGGAGATGCCTGTGCCAGAAGACCTCCCTCTTCCATAACTGTGTGTATAACATACAAAGCCTGTTAATAACAGAATATTAACAAAGAAGGTACAATAACAAAACTAGAACTAGATAATTAAAAAAATAAAATAATTTGGTACTTGAATTCATTAACTGAGACAATCATTATACAAAATTATAAAAAATAATGCCATGAAATTGGAACCTAGTCGTGTATGACATTGAGCTTGTTTTCTAAAACACAACAAAATAGACTAGTTTAAAATTAATTAGATTTACTTACCACAAGAAAACCGCCAAAATAGGCAAACCGAAATTGTCTAAATTGCGTTCTCTAAATCAGGTGCGAAGTGTCATTAATTAGTAGCTAGTTAAACTCACGTTGTTTGTGCTTTGTGGACCATCCTAATTGGTGGAGGTCGTAACAGTACATACTCGTAAGTGCAATGACGACGTCTGGGTCGAAAGTACGTCTCGGGCCGGCCGCAGCCGCCAGCCTAGTCAGACGTCCAGAGACAATGAATGTCCACAATTTATGGGACCTAAACAGCCTGGTCCACATTAACCAAAATTAATGGCTTACGATTAATGAATGGGTACGTTTTGCTCAAGACGTTTGTTACAAGATGTAAGAGACACCCTCATTAAGTTTGTAATGGTTTATTCATTTTGCGGGCTTCAAATATTTAGTTAGAGGTGTTTGGGACTCAATTTATTTGCGTCGCACCGATATTGTAGGTATGCGCAAAGTGACAAATGATACAAACGTCCTTAGGGCATTGTAGGTGTACATATATTATGTTTTTACGTGGGACTCTTTCAAGATGTTCTTGTTTACTTTTTAAATGAAAAACGTATTGCTGCATCGGGGATCAAACTATTGACGTTGCAATATCACGTTTCTGTACAATGAACTACGTGAAGGAGTTAGAACTTCAGTTTTCCTTTACATCTAACAGTTATTTATAGTCGAAGAGCAAACTGGTCTTTAAAATATTTCAGAGACGTTTTTCAGTAGGGAAACAAAGTCACGACCTCGCAAACTTACAGGAGAAGTTCAAAACTTAGAGGAAATAAAAAAAACTGGCTTCTCACTCAAGATGTGTCCAATATTCTCGCATTTTAACTTACTTTTCGCCGCAGAATTCAAAGTTTCAAACTGCATAGCAGTTTCATCTTGTCGCGCGGAATTTGGATTCCAATCTTGCGAGTAATACAATCAAAACTTTTTACAACAGTCGTTACCTTTATGATAGGACACGAGTTAAGTCTGTAAACTAGAGCTTGAGTGGCATATAAAGGGAAGTTCTTCGTTCTATCCTAGATAGACGTTTATTTCCTGGATAGCTCGTAACTTGCTGTATTATTTTCTCCGTCGTGGAACGCGCGCTATTGTTGTGTGACATTTTCTTATTATAAGTTAAAAGCAAACACATAGCTTGAATAGCGCTTCTTAAGGATGGCAAATGAAAATGATATATAGGCAGTTAAAGTAAGTATTAATATTCTGATATTTTAGATGTTGTAATGGTTTTGGCTAAGTAATAACAGCCGCACGGTTCGATCCATCAGGTTAAGCTACGCTTGCCGAGGTTGGTCTGTGGATGGGTGACCATCTTAACATTCCGAGACTCCTCCGTGCCTCGGAAAGCACGTTAAGCCGTTGGTCCCGGCTGTCATTCGTAGATCTTTGACAGTCGTTACGGGTTGTCAGAAGTCCGAAAGTCTGACAATCAGTCTTACCAAGGGGTATCATGTTACCCAGTTACTGGGTTGTGGAGGTCAGATAGGCAGTCGCTCCATGTAAAATATGGTATTCAGCTGCATCCGGTTAGACTGGAAGCCGACCCCAACATAGTTGGGAAAAGGCTAGGCAGATGATGAATGGTTTTGGCACACCCGCTTCGCATAACAACGGTGAATTTTAAAGCCAAACAGTTTCTGGCAATCAATCAATCTAACTAGCCTTTTTCCCAACTATTTTGGGGTCGGCTTCCAGTCTAACCAGATGCAGCTGAATACCGTTTTTTACATGGAGCGACTGCCTATCTGACCTCCACAACCCAGTAACTGGAGAATAACGATACCCCTTAGTAAGACTGGTTGTCAGAGTTTCGGGCTTCTAACGACCCGTAACGATTGTCAAAGATCCACGAATGACAGCTGGGAACAACGGCTTAGCGTGCTTTCCGAGACACGGAGGAGTCTCGATATCATAAGATGGTCACCCATCCACAGACTAACCCTGGCAAGCGTAGCTTGACCCGATGGATCGAACCGTGCGGCTGTTATTACTTAGCTACGGGCTTCTTACAAACTGTTGCTAAACTAACTATTGGGATATCTACGATTAACTTACTGATCTGAGTTTCTTTTTTAAGGGAATTGATAGATACATATCAAATAATAAAGACTGCATACATAATCAAGTTATTTGATACAATCTCACGGGTTGTCGAGCAGTGAGGCTTTCGACTGCGGCATGTTCTCTTGATACTGTCAGAAATATTACTCTCGACTCCACTTTAATGACTTCCCGGTCCGGATATAGCGGTACGTGATAACCCATTATTGGGTCGCAAACAGTACTTAATTTTTTGAAGTGAAAACTTCTTGAGGCGCGTTGGGCATTTTTGAGATGGGAAAAAACAATTGAACTCGCGACACTGTTACCGACACCAGCTTTTAAGCTTTACACCATTAAAAAGACACGCGCGACACATTTTCTTTGGGATTAATGACATTCCAAACATTGAGACATGACAACGACATTATTGACATTTCCCTTTTTTTACCGACTTCAAAAAAGAATAGTGTTTCCTGCACAATAAAGTTGTTAAAGTTTTCACTTCTGTCGGCGCTCCCTGAGTGCCACTGTTTTTTGTTTTTCACAAGGATTTAAAAAAAAAATTAAATTCGCTTTGTTTTAAATATTATAATATAATAATATAGGGGACCCCTACGAAATTATGAATGCTGGCTTTTGTGAATCCTTCTGCTTAATCTGTCACGAAATTAAATGCTTGAAGTTGGTTTTCTGATTTAATCTGCCTTGTATTTTACTAAGCTAGAATTTCGAGATTTTACTTTTCTTTTTGCGATGCAGAATAGGCATAGGTTTGACGGGACGTTGTGTTGTGGTCTAGGGGTTCAGGCCCACCGTCTTCCAAATTCAAAAGCCTGTCATACTGAATTATCGACGATACTAGGGTTGGGTAATATGTGAACAGATTGACGGGTGTCGTCGACTTCGGGTTAGTGGCGGGTGCTGCGAGTATCGCTGTGAACGGGCCGACTCGCGATTAGGGTAAAACTTAGAGTTGCTTAAAGTAACCGAAATTTCCGACCCCTAAGTCAACACGAGCCGGCTTCGTTGACCCGGCACGCCATAATAAATTCAAAACTTTTGACGCGGCCTGCCCGACAAATCTGAGAAGCCACCACCCCATAATTACTCCGGGCGCTTGATATCCGGATATGCCTGCGCTACCAACATTTTGAGATCATTAAATTATATTAACTTAATTACTTATAATTTTTTTCGAGCTTCCGACAATAAATGGCAGTCATCTCGGCACCCCAACCGAATTACGGAACGAAATATTGAATTGAAACGTCCGGCAGACTCGCAGCCAGCCAGAATGGAATATGGAAGTAATCTCAGATTTTAGCGGTATTTTTTAAATACGGAACGACAAAATTGTCCCATTTCCCCGCACTTTATTTTATTTCGCGACGGCGGAGATAAGTGGCGCTTTTTAAAAGATACTCTCCATTATTTTTGCTTTGAAATGTTAAACTTGGTTTACTAGTGCTCGCAGATTCAATTAAATAAAGTAAATTACAGTTTGAAAACTCTTTTCGAGTAATAAAATTAACAGTTTTCGAGAACAAATGAATACTTCTAGTGAGTTAATTGCATTTTCTAACTTTTATGAGTTAGTACGGAGGACATAAGTGTCTGGTAGTTCTTTGCACTATGAAAAATGGAATCGCTGTAATTCTCTATGGACCACTGACACAATCACAAAACGCACCCATACACATTAAATACATGTCCACTCACTCTGGCTTTTTCATTTGTTGTTCGTCTCCCGAAGGCTATTTTGATCAATATTAATAGTGCAAGTTGATAAGCCCTCTGGTGATCAATCAATTTGTTTAACGTAATCAATAACAAGGTGGGCTATTGCTCAAAGAAAATTGGATATACTTATTCTTAGACGATAATGATTTTCTAAAAATACTTTGGTATATTTTAGTAATTAATGTAATGTAAATATATTTTGATTTATTTTAAAAGTGTTTTCATTGTCTTTTTCAAAATAAAAAGGCAATGAAAAAAAAAAACAAATTTGTATAGTGGCGTGCAATTTTATAATGACGAACTCTACTTACCTACTAAGTCTGCTGGTTAGGATATGAACTAGGTAGCAAATTCTCTGTCCAACAAAGCTCTGTAGCTTCGTAATTTTCAAGGCATTTACATTTTTAACCGACTTCAAAAAAAGGAGGAGGTTCTCAATTCGACTGTATTTAAAAAAAAAAAAAATATGTTTGTTACCTCAGAACTTTCTACTGGGTGAACCGATTTTGATGATTCTTTTTTATTTGAAAGCTGGTGCGTCCCGTGTGGTCCCATATAAATTTTATTAACTTTGCTTGTATGGTTTTTGAGTTAGCTTCAATAATACGAATTTTTTCCCACTTAGTATCTCGATGATATGTTAAGTTCCTCTCACTGTTATTTACATAGCAGGTAGTGGTATTCGAATTTATGTGGGGGTAAATACCACAACTAAAAAGTGAAAAATAATTTTTTTTTACAAAAAAAAAACAACCGACTTCCAAAAAAAACACTACATAGTGAAAAATAACTTTAATTTCGGAAGCCGGTGTCTTTGGTTTTGAATTTTCGTTTTTTGCCACCGACCGTTTTTTTTTTTTTGTAAAAGGTATTTATTACAGCATGTTTTGACTGTTAGTATTCTGTTTATCAGCCTAGAAACAAACGAACTGAGTTGCCTCCCTCCCCGATCGCGACACACATAACTAACTAATATAAATAATAAACCCTAAACAAATAGGGGTACGTAGGGGTATTCCGAGCGTTCGCGTTGGGCGGTTACCAGAGATGCGTAACTACCTAGTACCAGCAGTCTCCTTCAAGGGATTGTTTACTTATGCATGGGAGCCATCCTTCATCCTGCGCACTTTACGTGGCTTTAAGGACACCAACACCCTTTATCGTGCCTGTAAATTCGTTTACCCCGTAAAAGAAAATGGGGGAAAAGAAAATCTGAAAATTCCTTCAAATGTTGTGTAAGGAAAATTTGTGATATGTTGGGGGTATAAAAAGTGACTGTTCGGGGAATACAATTAGTGATGTGCAAGTCGACCTGAAAGGTGATGTGTATTCATAGTAGTGATGTGCCGGATATCCGTATCCGTATCCGCGGATATCCGAGGGAGAAAAAAAATCTTTATCCATTACTTTTTGGCGGATCTTGAACGGATCTTTTATATTAATACATTTAATTAAGTACGTATATGAAATTTTAAAGATATGTAGCAATTAAATACTGTTAACTTCAATGCAAATTAGTAAAAAAAAAAAACATATTTATTATAATTCAAGTAGGTAGAGTAAGTACCAGTAAATTAAGTTCTAAGTACAACCTTAGAACTTAATTTACTGGTACTATTAAATTGTCTTTGTAGTGAGATCAAACTTCTAATATTTGTGCTATGCTAATTGAAATAATTATGTGAGTTAACACATCAATTAAAACTACGTTGTTTTCAAGAACTTAAAAAAAATATACGTCATAATTAATATTGAGTAATGTTAAATTGTATTTAAAAAATAATAACTTAGCAGCTTTGTCCCCCAAAAGTCAGTTACGATGAGGATCATAAATAATTCCTGCTAAATCTGAAGAAAGTTGAGATCCATATCCGTATCTGTATTCGCGGATCTAGATCCTTATGATTCGTATCCGTATCCGTATCCGCGGATCACATTTTTTAACGATCCGGCACATCACTAATTCATAGTAATATACACAAATCTTTCACGAAACTGTCCGGTATTTTATAGTCAGGGTCTGTTACTTATACATAGTCCAATTAGCATTGTATTTATTTAGGCTAATAGGATTATCTTCGTACACCTAAAGGGTATGTACATATTTATAGCTTCATTATATACATGTATGGTTCCATTAAAATAGATGGACAAATTTTAATACTGCACTCAGTACGTCAAACCAAAGATATCCAAGAAAAAAAAACACTGATTAAAGTGATTGTATTATTTTGACCTAAAATAATTAACCAACATTTTAGTGTATTTTTAACCGACTTCCAAAAGGAGGAGGTTTACAATTCGACAGTATGTTTTTTTTTTTGGATGTTTGTTACGCGATTACTCCGTCAATTATTAATTGATTTTGATGATTCTTTTTTTGTTTGGTAGATCACACTTCAGAGGTGGTCCCATATAAATTTTATTAACTTTGCTTGGGTAGTTTTTGAGTTAGCTTCAATAATACGTATTTTTTCCTCACTTAGTATGTGGATGATATTATGATAACTTCCTGTCACTGTTATTTACATAGCAGGTAGTGGTATTCGAATGTGTGTGGGTTAGGTATTACAACTGAAAAGTGAAAAATAAAAACTTTTTCCAAAAAAAAAAAAACAATCGACTTCAAAAAAACACTACAAAGTGAAAAATAACTTTAATTTCGGAAGTCGGTGACAAAGAACGAAAATTAAAAACCAAAGACACCGACTTCCGAAATTAAAGTTATTTTTCACTTTGTAGTGTTTTTTTGAAGTCGGTTGTTTTTTTTTTGTAAAAAGTTTTCGTTAGCTGATTTTTATTCTTGTAAGTTTCTTATGCGTTTTTTTTTAACAATTTACCTTATTTTGATGGTCTGAATGATTTCTAAAAGTTTGTCCATCTATTTTAATGGGACCTTATGTACCTACTACAAGACGTAGAATATGCGAAGTAATTTACATGTAAATAAGTAATTTGCTTAGACATCTCTAGCAGAGGAATTTAGAAGGCTAACAATTTAAATAAAATGTTATTTCTGGCATCTCTGAGCTGTGATGTGGATGGAGGATTTGATTACAAGAGACATAGTACCGAATATGTTATCTTGTCTCTAGATTTTAGTGTCCACCTACATGTTTAACGCTGTATCATTCCGTGGAATGATGTTTATTTCCACTGTATTTAGCTCGCGGCGTACAATCGCATGTAATACCTACTTTTTCAATACCTAGGTATTCTGAAAATATTTTGTCTGTTACCTAAACTTACGTACTTTGAAGATAATGGTGCCGATTCCCTTGTTACAAACTAAACTAAATTTAAGTTCAGTGCATCTTTTTCTTTCTATTTCATTAAGAAAAGGACAGAAGATAAATTTTAGTTTAGTCCTGCGTTGCGTAGTACTCGCAACCGGCGTGCGTGTATGACCAGATGTATGAACGTAAACGAGGCAAAAGGACTATGTAAGGATCGTAGCAGGTGGCGTTCTGTAGTTTCTGCCTACCCCCATGGGAAGAAGGCGTGAGTTTATGTATGTATGTCCTGTCAAATTAATCAGCGCTTGACGTAAATTGACGTAATTTTAGTAAGCAAGTTTTTGATCACGTCTAAACTTGTATGGAGTAGTGACAGGCGCTGATTAATTTGACAGGACTAAACGAAAATTTATCTTCTGTCCTTTTCTTAATGAAATAGAAAGAAGAAGATGCACTGAACTTAAATTTAGTTTAGTTTGTGAACAAGGGAATCGGCACCAATCTCTACTATGCAGACCGTAGTTACGTTAGAATGATAGGTTAGTTGAGATTACTGTAGTCAGTCCTACTGTTTATTCATGGATCATGGTTTATTTAATTCAATCAATCTGCCTAGCCTTTTCCCAACTATGTTGGGGTCGGCTTCCAGTCCAACCGGATGCAGCTGAATACCAGTATTTTACATGGAGCGACTGCCTATCTGACCTCCACAACCCAGTAACTGGGTAATACGAAACCCCTTGGTAAGACTGGTTGTCAGACAGACGCCCCGTAACGACTGTCAAGGATCCACGAATGACAGCTGGGACCAACGGCTTAACGTGCTTTCCGAGGCACGGAGGAGTCTCGATATGTAATAGATGGTTAGAGCGCAATATACATACCAACTAAATAGCATTTGCTAAAAAAATATTTTTTAATAAAATTAATATTTAAAAATTTTAATATAAATTTTTGTAATATAATTTTTTTTTTCTTGCCTCATTTTTACCGCAAATAAACGTTTTTTCTTTCTTTCTTTTTTTTCTTTCATTTACAACTAAACTAGAGCAAAAAAAAAAACCTAAAATACCCTAAATATCTGTTTAAGCACAGAGTGCATAGTATTCATTCTTAGTACCTAATAATCTATAAAATATTCAAACTATAACACGACTTCATATTGTGAAAAGTTTGACTGTACAGCTTACCCACAGGGAACAGTTGTATCTACCTACGAAAATTGCCCGCTTTAATATTATATTCATTTTTTAACTACGTGTTGCTTTGCCGTCCGAATACAGCCCTCTATTGACTGTATTTCTACGGAGATAGGACAAGCCAAACCCAATTTATCGGTTTCAATACAATCCTGAGCCGCGACTAAGAATTTTCTATCCGAAAAGTCAATTGCAGTTTTCCTGACCGAACAGAGCCTCGAGATCGAACCGAATGCCATACAAAGCTGTTAAAAATATCTCATTTGGAATGAATGAAATTCAAACCACCATTAGTTTATTAAATGCGTCTTCAAAAATATCATAATATTCGAAAATGTGAGCTAATAAGATCAGCAGCGACCCTTATCTGTCTGACACTTGACACCATTTATATTTTTAAAATAAACTATACCTACTTAATCTATGTTATTTTGTTATTAGTAATAAAAACATCACATGCTGTCGGTAGATAAAAACTTTGTTTACTTAATAAATTAAATTAGTTTTCTCGATTCGCGACTGGCCATCTAATACGCCGTGTCATTTTTAGGGTTCAGTAGCCAAATGGCAAAAAAGGAATTTATAATTTCGTCCTGTTCATCTGGCCGTCCGTATGCTACAAAGCCGTATGCTGCAGATGTACAGCTACAAAGCCAAGCTTCTTAAACTCAATTGTGACAGTGTCATATTTGTGGTCGGGGTATCTTTTGTCCATATCTGCATTCAATTATTTACCTACATACCTATTACAATGTATAAAAAATCAGAATCAGAATTTATTTATTTGTAAGAATGTACTTACTTAGTATGGTGTTAATATTTTTGTTAGTTCTTTACATTCTACCACAGAATATATAATATAATAATATTCATTTATTTCAGATAATAAGTAAGTATATTATCCATAAAGTTTATCACACTATCATGAGATCACAAGTTACAATAAAAGCAACAGAAATTATAGTATTATGAACCTACTTATATTCAACAAAACAAATCCAATGCGAAAGCACCAGAGGTTACATTGCATGCAAAGACTCCCAGTGCTTTCGTATTGGACTATCTATACTTTCATAAATATATGGTGGACAAATAGTTATTGGTGCCGATTCTCTTGTCACAAATGCCTCTAAACTAAACTAAAAATCACCAAAATTTAGTTTATTCCTGTCAAACGACGATTTCCCATTCTGAAATAGACTAAAGTGACACAACTTAACTATATTTTAGTTTTACAGCACTAAGATGGCACTGCGATATTAGTTTAGTGAAAATGGCAATTTTGCTATTCTGAATTTGACGTTTTTAACCTAAAATTTAGATTTTCTAACTAAATATGACTATTTTTAATCGCGACTAAAAACATGTGGAATAAAATTGGTTGTCATGAACTAAAATTCACACCAACACCTCGACTTCAGATGAAAAAACAGTACTGAATATATTTTTTTTCTTTTGCTTATATCTCGAAAACGGTGTGTCCAATCGCAAAAATAATGAAAATTTCGACACCCTTTATAAAACCTTTAAACCCCTAACACTCTACAAGTAGGTAATATTTTTTCTTATTTTCCATACAAAAAGTGAAAAATCCATATAAAACACGTCGAGGCTGCCCCCCTGCGCGCCTCCGGCTCTAAAAAGATTCACGTGGTTAGGTATCACGTGTGGAGTCGCGATTGTCAAATTCGATTTAGATGTGTCAAAATTATTTTTAAATTTAGAGAATTTATTTTGCAGAATAGCTTTGAGATTCTCATAGTCAAAAGTAAGGAATTTTAGTGATAGTTTAGTTAGTTTAGTTCGGTGTACAAGAGAATCGGCACCATTGTCATTCTTAACTATATTCCATTTGAAATAAAATTAGATATTTAAACAAACCTTTTTTACAGTCCGTTCAACCGATTTTCACTTCTATGCCGTAGGCATAAAGATGGGATTAAAAGCAAAAAAGTGGTTACAATACCAACTGTTTACTGCAGCTGCCATTTGTCATGCCACCAACGCAATAGAAGTCGGAATCGGTTGAACGGACTGTAAAAAAGGTTTAGTTAAATGTCTGAGTATAAGTACAATATTAATTTTTAGATTTGCGATTTACAAAAAGTCCAATATGAATTAGTATTATTATAATTAGGTAATCGTTATTTTAAAATGTCAAAAAAAAAACAAAAGATCAAAAAATAAATAAAAGATCTCGAAGCTCGGTTCGATCTCGAGGCTCGGTTCGGTCAGTAAAAGTGCAATTAGCTTTTCGGATAGAAAATTCTCAGTCACAGCTCAGGATGGGATTGTAACCGATAAATTGGGTTTGGCTTGTCCTATCTCCGTAGAAATACAGTCAATAGAGGACTGTAGTCGGACGGCAAAGTAACACGTAGTTAAAAATGACTATAATATTAAAGCGGGCAATTGTCGTAGGTAGATACAACTGTTCCCTGTGGGTTAGCTGTACAGTCAAACTTTTCACAATATGAGGTCGTGTTATAGTTTGAATATTTTGTAGATTGTTAGGTACTAAGTATGAACACTATGCACTCTGTGCTTACACAGATATTTAGGATAGGTAATGACTTTCCCATTTCCACTTGTATTTTCAGGTTTTCTTTGCTCGAGTTTAGTTGTCAATGCTACTTATTTGGTATATACAGGGCGTCCCAAAATTATGGGACATGAAGGGAAAGTACCTTAAATATCGTAGATATTTTGCTGAAAGAAGACTTTATGTTATTTTTAAAAGTTTGTAATTCTGCATTCAAAGATTTTCTAAAAAATACTTGCCCCGTCTGGGAATCGAACCGACTTAAATGTAAAAAAAAAACACCCATACTTTTATGATGCCAATCGAAAGAATGACCAAAAACTAATAACTCTTCTTAAGTAACATAGTATTTTAAAAGAAACGAACAACGTAAAATGTTTGAGTCAAATTTCAAGAAAGTTATTGATTGCCGACGACGACGTTCGAAAAGTAGCGATATTATCATTCCATATATTGATTATTGATTATTCGTTGATTATTATGCATTGATTATTCGTAAATAAGTACCCACTTCATAAAATACTTTATAGCATAGTTTTCCTTATTATAAGTGGACGTGTAGATAAAATGATAAAACTTAGTATTTCAATACGTCCTCGGTAAGCTAGACAGAAGGCAAATTTAAAACAAAAATAATGTTTAACAATTTATGAGAGCGTTTGTTTGAATGCATACTTTTTAAGATATTTTAAAAAGAAGACAAGTTTTTAAATGTTGTTCTTTAATTTGAAAATGGAACAGTCTGTGCAAGCGTTTGCTTTTCGGATATTCATCTGCAGCCTAATTGCGTAACATATTTTATTTTTGATTGCAATTCTGAATCGTAAGCAAGTCCAATCTTAATCGCATGCCATAATTGGAATTGCGATGTACATTTTTTACCATACGACTGAAATTGTATAGGGATGTTCAATACAATTGTCTATAATTGTTAAATTTATATGTTTAGTTACAGCATCTATGAATGGTTAATATTCAAATTATTGTGCTATAATGTAATTTTGTTTTAATTACAACTGATGATCTACTAGTGCTTATAAATAAAAATGTACAATGATTGCCGAAAAATGAAAAACCAATTTTTAAAATACTTTCTACCACAATTGAACTACGTAATAAAACGTTTTTCTTTTCACGTCTTTGCTATCTGTGGCCTATGACAAAATCGTAGAAAAGCAGTGTTGTCAACTTAGAGGGATTTCCACTAAACCTGGGAGTTTTTATCCCAAAAACAAACAACTTTGTAGTTGAAAAACATCTCCCCTATATTGATATATGTCACGGTCAATTCTCCAACTGCAAATGTAAGTTTGTAATGGTTTTTTCTTTTTGTATGTGATAAAACTGAAAATTTACAATTTTCTGTCATTTTCCTTTACTTGTGCAATGAGACGGGCTTTGTGCCAAATTTTATGAGTCTAGGTCAACGAAGTACCCGGTAGTTTTTGATTTATTTGCGAGTACCAAAATAGGTCGCTTAAATAGCCGTAATTTTTTATTGTGTTGACTTAGAAGCTTGATTTTTTAGAGCTCTAAGGGACCACAGACGTATTTGATATTAATTTCAACTTGATACCTCCGTACGTTCCTGAGAAAAAGGGTCTTGACAGACTGATAACGAAGTGATCCTGTAAGGGTTCCGTTTTTCCTTTTGAGGTACGGAACCCAAAAAATACTATGATTACATAAGTTATGTTTTATTTTCATACTCAAATCTTCAAATGGACTCCCAAAACAGCGGCCGAATGTCGGTAACAGAAAACCGATTTCAGGAGAGGCTCCGGCTCGCAGTTTCGATCGTCTCTAGTAATATTATTCGGTTGTAAGTGCATCGATCAAAACTATTCAAATATAAACAAAAACTTGCTTAGGCAAAACCACACTTCCGTGGTTTTGTGAAATCGGTTTGTCTAGTTCGGATTATCGATACGATTCCGTTTCTGATTGAAATCGGATTTTTGATTCGTTTCGATGTATCTAGACGCAAGTCTATAGTGGACTTAGGGGAAAAAAATTGCAACACTGAGAGTAAAAGTTGAATGATCTGCCCTCATTGCGTTATGCGTTGACGATTTAATGCAAACTACTGCCTGTCTAAAGTATACCTTTGCTGCTCTAACTTTATCAGAGTGTAGGGAAAAGAAAAGGAAAGGCATATGACATCACATGTTAAACCTTTGACAATAATTTGGGCTGGAATGAATATTCTTTGAATTCTGTGGAGAATACGATATCAATCATGGCGACGCATCTGTTTACATTTTATTTTTGTTGATTTCGGTAAAGTTTTTGTTTTAAATTAATAGTTGTTTTATATTTTTCAACATACAAAATTATATTTACTATTCACGTACAGAAACATGGGCCTGTAATAAGCAGTTTTGGAACATTATTCTTGTGGCTTGTGGAAGTCGGAAGAACTTTGGAAAATTCTCTCGTTCGAGACACCGCCTTCGTTTTGTACTAGCTTCACCAAGATCACAGACTACAATTAAGTACATGGACTAAGACTTAGGCTGTTTTGCTCCATAGCGAAAAGTATCTAAGTCGATATTATCACTACAAGTAAGTAAACCAATATAAATAGGAATAACGTGTGTGAGAGTACCTTCGTATCTCATTAGATTATTGTAGCTGTAGGTACATTATTGGTGAGTCTACGTATACGGACAATCATTCTTTTGTTGCGTAGACACAGGCATCTTACGCGAGGTTAACTATTTATTGTGGTTAAAATAATAGTTACGTACTATGTCTCACATTCTAACTAAAATTGTTAATTGATATTTTTGTACATAAGTAGATGCTGAAATAAACTATAATATCCACTACCTAACCAAATAACAGATAACTACAAAACATATTCATAATATTTTCACAGACGTGCTGAAAACACAAGAATGGAACACTACCAAATATCAATATTGTTGACTTCCTAACAAAGAAGTTGGTGGCAAGGTGGCAAACATGGATTGGATTAAGAATCTTATGTATTAATCATTGAAGGTAAGCTTTTTGACACATCATTAAGAATTAAGCATAGCAACTCAATTATGAATATATTTCCTTGGCTGAACTTTTGACAGACACATCATAATATATATTTTATGTTTATCCAATTACCATTATAATTTAGTATTATAAAATATCTGGAGACTGAAAAATCAGCCCTAAATAAAGAAGAAATTATACAACCAGCATGACGATGATGATAATAGATGGCTTTCATCTAGCCATGGGCCTAGTTGATATGTCTACTTTGCCACATGAGTACTTTATTTGAGCAGAAAGTAATATGACTTTGTTTTAAAATGTAGAGTTCCTGGGGAATTTCACCTACGAAGACATGAAGGCAGCATGAATGATACTGCCCCTGCTGTGCTGCACTGCTACTTCAGATTTCAAGCTTCTTAAGTACAAAAGTAGAAACTGAAGATCCTTCATGAAATATTTTTTTTAGAAAACTTGATTATAGTCTTGTACGACAGTGATATAAACTATTGTGTTAATTGATAACAGTGTAAACTTTAATAAAGTGTTTTAATTATGAACTATAGAGGGACAAATAAAAATAACTTTAAATGAAATAATTAAGAATGGCATACTATTTGTTTTATACAAACACAGACAATTTTATAATTATAATGATACTATTTAAAGGTGTTTACCTAAATTAACTGTCATTCATTAGATTTAAAGGAAATAGAGAGAAATAAATTATGGTAAACAAATAAAACTGTTTTATTAAATTGTTACAACCTTAACTCAACACTGGACAAGAGAATCGGCACCATTACCATCTATTCACATTAATATGAAATATTTGGACATAGAGCAAAAAGGAATTGGAACAAACATACTGTAAGGATTAGTGGAATTTGGAATCTAATGTCTTCCTGTGGAAATCATCATGGATTATGTATGTACTGCTTGTTGTAAGTGTATGAGAGACAGTTAAAAAAAATCTTGAATAATGTAGTTGAGCCTGACACCTGAAAAAAAAGAATAGTAAATCTTCAATATATTCCACAGAATAGCAATATTCTGCTATAAACAACAATTGGGTCAATTATAAGCAACAATTGACTTAAATATTCTTACCTACTAATAATATTAATAGGCTAAGTACTAACAGCCGCACGGGGCAATCCATCAGGTTAAGCTACGCTTGCCAGGGTTGGTCCGTGGATGGGTGACCATTTCTACATACCGAGACTCCTTCATGCCTCGAAAAGCATATTAAACCGTTGGTTCCGGATGTCATTTGTGGATCTTTGACAGTCGTTATGGGTCATCAGAAGCCCGAAAGTGACAATTAGTCTTACCAAGGGGTATCGTATTACCTAGTTATTGGGTTGTGGAGGTTAGATAGGCAGTCACTCCATGTAAAATACTTGTATTCAGCTGCATCCGGTTAGACTGGAAGCCGACCCCAACATAGTTGGGAAAAGGCTGGGCAGATCGATTTTTTAATAATATTAACAATAAGTGAAAAACATTTAAGATAGGTACTTAGATATATTTTCAGTTGCCTACCTACTTTCTTTACTTTGTTGTTATAATTGCTAAGTAAAAATTCATACAAGTAGTAGGTTAGGCAACTGAAAATATATGTATGGTATTTAAATGTATGGTAAGTTTACGTTTGATGGTGCATTTCATATTCACCAATAAACAATATGGGGTTTATTTATAAACGTTGCATAAAGTTATGTAATGATGAGCAACTGTTTAATCATACATTTTTGAGGTTTTAACGTCACTTAACTATAAGCAATGTTTATAAATACATCCCTATGTGTGTAACATTGTTGCTGTACTTAACACACATTCAATGTTCAACACTTAGAAAGAAAATAATAAGTAAGTACATACCTTAAACAGACAATGATGTGGCAATAGTGGTATGTTCATCAATGTCCTTACATAATCCATTAATATAAAATGATTCAAACTGCTTTTTTTTGTTCTTCCTCAATTATAAGTTTTTGCTTTTCCAATGTATTACAAGCTCGACTGGGTTGCTAAGCTTGTGGCTCAAGTTTGTTACGGTATGAGGTACGAATTTGTCTTTCGTTAAAATGCCACCAAAATACCTCGTTTCTGGAATATCATAATATTTGTTTTTAGTTTAGGTTGTAGGCACTAAACTCACAAGAAAACTTTCACAATTATTATTAAAAATCGACCTCGCTGCTTTGATATTTAACATACCAATAAAATTGATTTATCATTGAGGTTTTACATAAAAACACATTCACAATTTATCAGGAAGACTATTACTTAATTTTTTTCTTAATAATTATGGAGATTTCATGAGTTAATCCCAAAAAGATTGCTAAGTAAAATCTATTGCGACCACTACAGTGGCTTCTGTTTCATTTGACAGACAAAACAAATTACTATAAGGTTTGAAACAAAATTACAACTGTCAAAATGGTTACGCAATTCGATTAATAGCCTTTTTAGACGCATTTCGTTCACTCAATGGAGTATCAAACAGACCGCAGTTTGTTTAAAAAATATTGGAGTTTTGCAATTCCAAAGTCGTAAAATAAAAGCAATTCGATTCAAATTGAAATAAATTCTACTTGAATGGTAATCAAAATACGTTGCGCAATTAGGTAGCTGTTTAGTCTTAATTGATTATAATTAATATTAAAATGATTAATTTCACGCTGTTCCTTTCTTTTAAAATACGTGTTACTTAAGAAGAGTTATTATTTTTTGGCCAATCTTTCGATTGGCATCATAAAAGTAGGGCTGTTTATTTTTTACATTTAAGTCGGTTCGATTCCCAGACGAGGCAAGTAATTTTTAGAAAATCTTTGAATGCAGAATTACTAACTTTTAAAAATAACATAAAGTCTGTATATTGTGCTCTGACCATATCTATTACATATCGAGACTCCTTTTTTTTTGGGTGGGTAATTATCAAATAACTTCTCCCGCTCTGGGTGGAGCAGGAGGGCGTATCAGACTCTTACTGACTAAAACCCACCCGTGCGATTTCCCTTTCGGTATTCTTCGCAACCCCGGCAGGCATCGGCCCTAGCGGACCTCGTCAATTTTGCTGGCATCTCTTTGCGGCGCGCGTGGAACACAATGCGCCGTCGACCCGGGCCTGGTCCTTATTGGGCAGCGAGCTACCCATTGCTCACCGTCCGCAAGTCCGCGCCTACGGTGGCCGGAAATCGGCTCGCGATTCCTGACGCCCAGGGCGTTTCCCCTTGCGGCGGTTAGGGGCGTGAGGGCGCGAATTTTGCCTCTCCCTCACGCGTTCCACCTCCTCCTTCGCGAGCATTACTGCTTCGCAGAAGAAGGTGACGGCCTCCCATTTCCTCTCGCTCCGTACCATGGCTCGAATCAGGGCCAGACGCGAGAGATCACCGCTGCCGATCGCCTCCACGAGAACACGGCGATGCTCCGCCTAAGCCGGGCAGACCTCCATGTTCTCCGGGTGATCCACACAGTGGTGACTTCCGGGCGTTTCCTCCCACCTTATCAGCAACCTCCCGAAACAGCCTGCGTCGGGCGGAAGGTGAGGACGCCGTGGCGCCTCTCTAGCCACTACTCAAAGAGGGGTCTTATCGCCGCAATTGTGGCGTGCCCAGCGCTGCCCTGCGTGCCTCGGAAAGCACGTTAAGCCGTTGATACCAGCTGTCATTCGTGGATCTTTGACAGTCGTTAGGGTAGCCAGAAGCCTAAAAGTCTGACAACCAGTCTTACCAAGGGGTATCGTGTTACCTAGTAACTGGATTGTAGAGGTCAGATAGGCAGCCACTCCATGTAAAATACTGGTATTCAGCTGCATCCGGTTAGACTGGAAGCCGACCCCAACATAGTTGGAAAAAGGCTAGGCAGGTTGATTGATTGAATTAAATAAACCATGACTCATGAATAAACAGTAGGACTGACTACAGTAATCTCAACTAATCTATCATTCTAACGTAACTAGGGCCTGCATAGTAGTGACGTTATACAATGTGGCCCATCGGCATGTGCCTGCTCGTGTTTTTCTGAATATTCATGAAAAATTATCGAAAATTTTACTTTAAAAGGAGGTCTATCTTCAATATTTTTCATGTTACACAATTTTTAATTTTTGAGGTAGCGTTTGTTTTCCATGCCTTGCTTTCCATTTTTTGCCAAATCTCCGATGTTATTGGCTCGGTTTGGATTCTGTTTATTATTTCTAAAAGCTTATGAGTTATTTTACCGGATTAACTAATATTTTTATTAAAATTTATCAACTATGAAAAAATAATTACTCTTAGAGTTTTTCCTCGGATTTAGTTACAGTTAGGTATCAATAATGTTCTGTTAATTTGTAGCTGTTATGTAGTAGATAATTAATAACGATGAAAAAAGTCCACCTATGGGCGATTATTGTGTTTTTTTAAATAAATACTTATTTTTTTTAGGAAAAATGTCTTCACCTCCGTTTTTTTTCATAGTAGACAAATTTTAATAAAAAATGTTACTTAATCCGATAAAATAACTCATAAGCTTTTAGAAATAATAAACAGAATCCAAATCGAGTCAACAACATCGGAGATATGGCAAAAAATGTAAAGCAAGATTACAAACTATTAAATTAAAAAAATATTAAAGGTAGACCAGACCCCTCCTTTTAAAGTAAATTTTCGAAAAAAAAATATGAATATTCAGAAAAAATACGAAAAAATACGTGATTTTTAGGGTTCCGAACCCGAATGGTACCAAACGGAACCTATCAGTATGCCTCCGCTGTTCGTCCGTCCGTCTTTCTGTCAGCGGGCTGTATCTCATGTAGGTAGACATTTGAAATTTTCACAGATTATGTATTTCTATTGCCGCTATGACAAAAAATAATAAGAATTTAAATCAAATTAAATATTAAAGGGGACCCCGTTTAATATCAAATTTGTTTTAAATTCTTATTATTTTCCTTACATTAAACTTTGGATTATGAAAAAAAAAAGTCTTACGCTGGCATGTGGGGATATCATTGTCTAGAACTCATCGAGTAGAGTATATTTTTATTTTTTTATTTGTCTTCGGAAATGATGAAAGCAAGGGGGTCTGTAAATTTGTCAGTTTTAGACCATTTTTTTACGAGCTCTATCGCAACAACTAAACAAGTTAGGAATTTGAAACTTCTGTATATCATATTATGATATATGATACACATAAGTTATACTGTATAGGGGGTGGCAGGGACATCGACGCGAAAACTGAAACCATGGATTCAGTACATGATTCTGAACAAAATTTTGAAAAAAAAAATCAGCTGTTCCATACATTTTGATCGCGTCGGTATTGCACTTTTCTATGAAACAGCAGATTTTTTTAAAATAACCGACGAAAAATTTCAACGCAGGGGGGTTCAGAATCATGTACTGAATCCATGGTTTCAGTTTTCGCGTCGATGTCCCCGACATCCTGTATAATCAACAAATATTAAAAACGCTGATTCATAAGGTATTTTATTTACATATGGGCGATTTACAGCAACTGCAAAAAATAACTTTGTAACTCATAGTATCATTATGAAATACAAAATCTTCGCGATTATAAAAATTTGACATGAAAAATATACTTCATTTAGTATTTTCATTTAACTGAACTAAAAACCAGCCAAGAGCGAGTTGGACTCGCACATGAATGATTTTGTACCACCGTACACACAATATTTAACACTACATATTTTTAGGGTTCCCTAAATAAGATAAAGTAAAAAATTTAAGGGGGTCCAATACAAGAAACATTTTTTTTGGCGTTTGTTGCTAAATATTGTAAGGTGATACGAAACCCTTCGTGTGAGAGTCCAACTCACACTTGACCGGTTTTTTTATGGACTGTGAGCTCATATCATACGTCTTTCTTATCACCGGGATGCCTATAAAAGTCTTATTTATCTTTCGAAGAGCCAGCGTTTTGCTTTGATATTCCAAGGTGGACGCACCATCTACCTCTGCTGAAACAACGTAGTATTTCTGAAATTTAAAATGTGTAGAACGCGGTTTGCGCTGGCGTTGGTAGTGCTGTACGTGGGGTTGGCACACTCCTGGGGTGAGTACGAGGGGCGTGCTTATTATATCTCATTATCAATGTTTTTACTACAGTGTTACTTGTATATGTATATAACAGCCGCACGGGTCGATCCATCAGATTAAGCTACGCTTGCTAGGGTTAGTCCGTGGATGGATCTTTTCATACCGAGACTCCTCCGTGCCTCGGAAAGCTCGTTTTAAGCCTTTGGTCTCGGCTGTCATTCGGGGATGTTTGACAGTCGTTACGGTTCTCAGAAGCCCAAAAGTTTGACAACCAGTCTTACCAAGGGGTATAGTATTACCCAGTTATTGGGTTGTGGAGATCGGATAGGCAGTCGCTCCATGTAAAATAAAGGTATTCATCTGCATCCGATTAGACTGCAAGCCGACCCCAACACAGTTGAGAAAAGGCTAGACAGATTAATTTATACTTTTAATTAGAGCATGCTATATTGGGCGCGATAGTAGGTAGTGTGTGTGTGTGGGCTTGCAATTTGACACCCCATGTATCATTCTCCTGACCCTCACCTTATTTATTTGGGCTTAGCATGTATTCTTCTTAGCATGTATTCTTCTTAGCATCGCTATTACTATTAGCCGTCATCTTAAAGTCACCCCTTTTTAAACAGAATTAAAAAAATGAAGAGATTCTGTGTTCGACCCGTACCCAACCGACCCGACCCGCTTAAAAAGTCGCTTTTTGTGTCTGTCTGTGTCGTGTTGATCTTCTAAACTACACAACTAATTTTGACGCGGTTTTCACCATCATTTAAATAATTTATTCCGGAAGGTATATTGAACTTACTTATCGTGGAAAATCTCGATGTTTTATCAAGTCGTAGAAACCATGCGAAGCAATAATAATATCTAATAATTTTAATTCCGGTAACAAAAACTCGATAGCATAACTACCTTTTTTTTTTGGGTGGGAAATTATCAAATAACTTCTCCCGCTCTGAGCGGAGCGGGAGGGCGTGTCAGAGACTCTTACTGACTAAAACCCACCCGTGTTCCTTTAGTTGCCGTGTTGCCAGGGGGCCACGATGTCCCTATCGGTTTTCTTCGAACCCCCGGCAGAGCATAACTACCTTAAAGACTAAATATAAGTACTAATATAATAATAATATGTACCTTCTTCGTATAAACTACACTTCACTTCACTTCAGAGCTTGGTTAGGGTGCACAACTCTCACCGGCCAGAAGTCTGTACTGAGGAAGACCGCCTTATCATCATCATCATCAGCCTATAATGTTCCCACTGCTGGGACACAGGCCTCCTCTCGGTGAGAGGGAGTGGGCCGTAATCCACCACGCGGGCCCAATGCGGGTTGGTAGATGTCACAGGTCATCGAATTTTTGGTTCTTGGACATGCCGGTTTCCTCACAATGTTTGCCTTCACCGTTTTGAGAGCAGTGGTGATGAAATAATTTACACAAAGTAAATCGCCTGTCTGGGTTCGAACCTACGACCTACAATTCGTAAGTTACGGCCGTTACCGCTGGACCACCACTGTCCAACTACTGACAGCGTTATGCAGCGCGGGAATAGATTCGTAGTTACGACAGCTTCGGTCACTTCCGTTCCTCGGCACTGATATGACCTTGGCGTCCCTGATGATGTTCTGGAGGAGCTTCTCTTCCGATGATGTTGTCAATTTTCTCAAAAACTAATCAAAAAGGAAGGTTTCATACATTAGGGTATCATTGTTATGGATAAACTTATACATATAAGTTTACGCTAATGTCATCTATATTTTTAGTAATGTCATCTATATTTTTAGTAATGTCATCTATATTTTTAGTAATGTCATCTATATTTTTAGTAATGTCATCTATATTTTTAGTGTTACCGTTTTATAATAGATATGGAGTATTATGAAGTACAAAAAATTATAAAAACTAAAAGCACTTTATGAAAACACTTCACTGCCTAAAGTTAATTTTCAATTTAACTTTAGTTTCGGAAGTTAGTGAGAAAACGATAAAAACAAACAAAACTAAAGCTAAGTCTTTTTTTTCGAAAAAAAGGTTTTAAGGTATAAGGTATACCGTTTCCATCTTGGGAAAAAACCGATTGCGTGCTCGCATTTTAAGATTTGGTTTTAATTTATACCCATAATTACTCTATTTATTATAACATTAGACAAAACCGGTTATCACCCTTTCGTTATTTCGATATAAACGTGGGTATAATAAACTCTGTTATTTCACGATAAATACAAAGCAATGTTATTATTTACCATATAAATAAAGAAATAACTCTAAAATGCAGTTATTTCAAAGATAGTACACAATAACTGTAGTTATTTAGCCGTTATTTGTCTAATGCTAAGATAAACGGAGTATAGTGGTTTATTTAGCCATCAGCTTGTCAGGTAAACTATATTGCTTTTGTTTCAGACGTAGCCGTATCTTATGGAGATCTACTAGAATTTTATACCGATGAAACTAAAACAGACACCATACGTTTTAATTCACAAAACCTCACAGCGTTAGCTTACGATGAAGTTCACAACATGATACTATACGTCGACAAACAGAGCAACAACGACGCTATATGTGGTTACAACATATCTTCCATGCAATACAAATATTTGATAGAAAGAAACGGCAGAAACATACAGGGTCTCGCCTTCGATCCCGCTACAGAATTACTGTTTTTCACTGATACTAATGAACGAAGTATTAATTGGATTTCATTAAAACCTGAATCTAAGAACAATGTCAACGGAAATGTTCTAATCAAGATGGATGACGGGATCCCAACTGACATTGCCGTAGATAGCTGTAGAGGGTATGTTACCATTGATAGTTTAATCATTAAAATTGCACAAAATTTATTTTACTACGTGGAAAGTAATTGTGGTTTTCAATTTACAGATATATTTACTGGTTGAACACAAACCTTACGGCACCTACAATAGAGAGAGCTAGATTTAATGGCTCTGAGAGAGAAGTTGTTGTTAATCCTAATGTACTGTTTATCAACACAACTTACAAATTGGAGCCACACAGCTTAGCTATTGATCAACAGACACGAAAAATATACTGGATTGAGCCTGAGACTAGTTCATTATATCGTACGTGTAGTGCAGATTTGAATGGAAAATACAAGGACGAAATAATGCTTTTAGATCTTTTTGGCATAGTAATTAATGGTCAGCTATCAAATAGATTGACCGTTTCAAAAAAGTCTTTCTTCAGGGCGAGCTTGCTCTCAGAAAAAGTTTATGGTTTTGTAAACACTGAAGACGGAATCCACGACGTCTATCGTGATCCTTTCAAAACTTTATCTATTCCTGCCGGTATAGCCGCTAACTATAAAGTTTCAGAACAAATCCAAGGTATTCAGGATATTCAGGATTGTGAAACACTATCCAGTCTGGTACGGAATAACTACTTGACCAACAATCCTTTCAAAATTGCTACGGAATATGATGCGCCGTTTTGTGTTCATGGTATGAAAGCTAATGGACAATCTCTTTGCAAATGCACACCCGGTTATACCGGTGAGCGATGCGATGTTTCAGTCTGTGAGAACTATTGTATCCACGGTAACTGCAGTTTTAATGATGAGGGGCTTCCTAAATGCAGGTAAAACAAATTCTACTCCTTGTGTTGGTTTCTTTTTTTAATTAAGTGATGACTTTTTTCATATTTTCGTAATTACAGGTGTAATGTAGGTTATTCCGGGGAAAGATGTGAAGTCAACGCGTGCTATGGTTATTGTCTGAACGACGGTGACTGTTCCTTGAATGAAAATAGTGAGCCAGTCTGTCAATGCACAGGAAATTATTTAGGTGATAGATGTGAAGTATCAGACTGCTTGAACTATTGCATCCAAGGTAACTGCAGTTTCAATGATGAGGGACTTCCTTCATGCAGGTAATCATATGATTTTACCCCTTTCGTTATGTTTAATTAAGTTTAAAATAAATTAATAGTTTAAAGAACACTAGAAAAACACGCTTGAAACCTGATCGTGTTCAAAGTCCATTACGTGACCTTTCTCACAAGTGCAAACAAGACTATGATACGATATTCCATCATGGAATGCCAGTGCCTATCTTCTGGCTTCATCATCAGACCTTGAAACTTAATCGTGGTCAAAGTTCATTACAAGACTTTTCTAAGAAATCCAAAATAACTATGATACGATTTTCCATCATGAAGTTCCAGTTCATATCTTCCGGCTCCGTCGTCAGATCAGTTTGACAGTACCATATTATTGTATTGTCATCAGAACTACATACAACTGCCAATTTTCATTACGTTACGACTCTTGGAAGATGGTTAAATTAGTTACCTTAGATTCCATTACATAGTTACATACAGTTCGACCTAATAAAAGCGTGTTTAAAAAGATTATTTCAATTAACATAAGTGCGTTTCTTTACGCCGTTTGGCGTACCTACCTTTAAAAAAAGAAATGGTTCTGGTAAGAGACTCCGCAAGTTTCACGTGGCATTGCCCAACAATAAACAAGCGGTGTAGACAGTAAACATTCTGGTTGTGACTTTGAAGCAGGCCATAGAAAAGTAGAGCAAAATAAAATACCTATGTGTGTGTGGATGTGTGAAGTATTGACATATCATTCGTGGTAGTTAGCCCTGCGACATTGTCTTTGGATCGAAAGGGGCTCAAGGCAGCCACAACACGATTTTAACGGTCATTGAGGTGATGATAACATTAGACTCGATATCGTCATACATATCTTTTAGTCTTCAGCCACGCAGTTACACTTTTTTTTACTTATTCCCCACTTAGTGCTCATTTCACGTTTTTGTTATTACAGATGTAATGCCGGATATTCCGGGGAAAGATGTGAAGTGTACGCGTGCTATGGTTACTGTCTGAACAACGGTGACTGTTCGCTGAACGAGGAGGATGAGCCATTCTGTCAATGTGTCGGTAATCACGAAGGATCAAGATGTGAAGCTGTTAAAAATGACTCTTCCGTCATCAACCCTAAGTACTCTTCAGCGGAAAGATACCTAACTCTAGCTGACATATTTTCAAATTGGCGAAGAAATATCACAAAAATTTCTGTTACTATTGAGGCATAGTTGTTTACATAGTTTTTTGTATGCGTTATAAAGTTTTGGGACGTCATTCATGTTCTGTCACAGCCAAAATAGTTTTTGTCTACTCATTCCAAGATGGATTACCTTTTGAAGTTACGGCACTGAGCTATTATTGCAAAAAAAATAAAAATATTTTTATAATTTTTAAAATAAACACATTTAAAGATATTTAAGAAAATAGATGAAAATTGACCATTCCCCCCTTATATCCGAAACTACAGAGCTTAAAATTTTGAAAAAAAAAAGAGAATGGTTCTTTGCTCATAGATTACAGGAAAACCATTAAGAAGTCTATGGTCTTAAAATAATAATAATAAAAAGTGACTTTTGAATTTTGGATATTGTGCGTACTAACATATATTTGCCAACTTCATAAAGTCTGCTAAATCTGCATTTAGCAGTTTGTCGGGAGTTAGTGTCGTCTAGTTTCGCTCATTACAAATTTGAAAATTTATGTGCTTAAACTTAATTAAGCTAAGTAAATTATAAAATACTGTACCTACAGTCGAGATAAAAATCTCGCTTTTTAACTAATTACAGAATAAACAATTTCATTTCATTATGTATTGTAACAATACATAAGGTAATAAATTGTGCATAAATATAAATAATGCTGAGTCGATAAAACAGTGTCTTAACTTGAAAACGGAAAGAATTTGGAAACTGAAGATTGTTTAAAAGACTTGATTGTAGAGCGGCGGCTAGGAAGTGGTTTCTTCTACCCTTTAGTCACTAAAGTCAGTAAAGTGACCTTAACCTATATGTGTTTATTTTCTTTTTAAATTACATGCTAAAATGTAGTCACTTTACGTGTTTATTTTCTAACATTGTATCAATTAAACCCGATTTTTTTCAAGTTTGAAAACTGTTTTAATTACACAGTAAAGGCTCTCGCAGACAGGCGTGACACAACGGCGCGAGGCGACTCTGGTGGAACAATGTCTATGAAAACTTCCCGGAAATTGTTGTATTGGTGTCGCGTAGCGGCTTTCTGCGGGAGCCTTTGAACTGGAGTCCTTTAGAGGGAAATACGTCGTACTGCGGACGCTAGCCAATGAGAAAAATTTACATCTTTTTAGTAAAAGAGGTGATAGACATACTTAATAAAATTATAGTACAAGAAATATGGACCTATTAGTGCAACCTGTACCCTAATTGCGTAATACAACACAATCACAATCTGTTTCGATTTGAAACATATTGCTAATCCATTGCTTCATAAGTTGGAAAAAAAAAATCTGCTCAACAACGTAAATAACGCAATGAATGTTGTTGTACTGTCAAAATGAAACAAATTAGGCATAATTGTTTACGAAAATAAGTTACGCAATTAGGGTACTGGTTTCAGACTGGCTAAAGTAGACTCATCTTTCATGGGGTACTGTTTAAAATGTTATAATAAAATTCCTCCCCACATACTTCAACTGGATGAGACGAAATTCAAATCTTGTATAAAACGCACACTATGCAGGCAGGCATATTGTAAGTTGGGGGATTACATCGCTGATAAAAATGCTTGGCTCAATGCTGGTCCTGCTCCACAACTACAACTAATTGATTAACATTTGCAAAATACTGTTGGAGCTGCTGAAGATTGCAAGACCATCTTTGCATTGTATAAACTCAATCTACTTTGTATTTTATAATTGCATAGCACAGGTGTGAGCACTATGTACTAAAGAGTTACCATTTACCGGGTAATATGTCTTGCATTGACTTGAATGTGCCCTGGCGGCTGTATGTTATGCTTACTCAGATGTTTCACTGATGGTGGCGCGTGTGTTGGATCATTTAGCTCCCTTCAAAATGGTTGAGCTGAATGGTGCTAATCCATGCGTCATGTTCGTGAACGGGCGCCGTCAGTTGGGACTGGTCATCTCTTAGTTGCCACGGCTTATTTTTAATTTATTCTAATTTTGAATTGTTCTGTTTTATCTTTTTATTACGGACGCTTTTAACGTGCACGTCTTTCTACATTGTTCTCACATGTATAATTTAAATATGAATGATATAATCAATATTTTGTAACAATTTTTTATTTAAAAGAGTGTCCGTGGATTTTCTTGCCCGTTCTTCTCCATAGGTACCTACCAACTGCGCTTTGAAATGGGCAACTAGCTTCATATTTCTGACTGACCGATTCTTTGACAATTCAAAAGTGCCTGTAAATGGTTTAATTGAAATAAATGCTTTGAGTTTGAGTTTGACACTACGAAAGAGTCACTAGCCAGAAAAGACTAACAAATCAGGTCAGACAGGTCGTTGGCTGTTCGATGTAACATGCTGGTTCAAAGATTTGCACGCTGTACAAATCAAGTTAAAGTCACTCTTTTCAAAGCTTTCTGTCAATTTTTCTACACGTGCAGTCTTTGGACCAGTTATACGCAGAGGGCATAGAGCGATCTGCGTGTCCAATATAATAACGCGTTTAGGATACTGTTGGGGATGTCGTGGCGTTGTAGTGCGTCCACAATGTTTGCGGAGGCGCGCACAGACGATTTTTACGCCATAATAAGAAAAAGAACCGCCTCCATAGCCGGCCGGATACGCGCTTCTACCAACGGTCTCTTAAGCGTATTCTCAGATCGGTGGGACTCCCCTCTGCTGCGTCACTGGGTAAGAATCCATACCAGTTGATTTTTTTTGTTTGTATATTCTCCTTATTACTAACTCTAGTTATTAAGTTATTTTACGTCGGGAAAACGCGAACAAGAATATCGCCACAGATAATATAATACTAATATCGCGTAGATTAGTAGCGACAGTGTACCATTATGGACTATTGTCTACACGCATCACGACAACCCACTCATCTCACTTAATTTTTCCAACTGGCACCAATTGACTAGCAGATTTTTTTTTGCCCTATTTACCGACCGATCCAGCCAGTATTTATATTAATTAAACATTACCTTGGTACCTAATTCTGTTCTGTCATTTGTTCTAAAACTGAAAACTGGCTTGAAATTCATGGCAGAATTAAATTATGTACCTGAGTAAGGACTTTATGGAGGTCCCTCTAATGGAAACGGGAGGGCACTGCTTCGGATTACTTATTAAGTAGATTAAAGAAATATTACGATGAATTATGGAGAATTTTATTTGGCATGCTTTGATCTTTTAATTTACTTTTAATACGTCGTGAGATTGTATATTGTATATTCGACGTTATTTATCGTGGGTCCGACCTCCCGGAAAGAAATTAACTTGTGCTCAACCCCCTGCGCGGTGGTATGTTTTATGGTCCCTCGGGAACGCGAGGGTTATCTTCCCAAATCCGTTTTAAACCGAAAGATTTTCCAAGTATTTGTGCAAACCGTACTCGTACTCTATTGCGGAAAATATTTGTATAAACTGACGTACGATAAATAATAAATATGATGAATTTTGTCAATGATACCAAAAGTGGTAGTGGTGGTGGTGATGCACGCTCCGCAAGTGGCACGTCAAAAGTTGGCTAATTAGCCTATACTCCATTTGTTTTGGTAATTAAATAAAGGTAAAGAAATCGTAAAGAGGGTTTTTATAGATGATACTTTCTTGTTTTAAAATATGATATAACAAAATCCAATTTATTTTAGATTTTGAAGTGAAAACTTCTTTAGGCGCGTTGAGCTTTTTTGAGGTGGGACTAAACTATTGATTTCACGACACTGTGATGGAATTTACCGACACCATGGAGTAAAAGACATCAACGCGTTGATACCGTGGTGCCGATTTTTTTTCAAGTTTTCACTTCTCTCGGCACTCCCGGAGTGCCACTGTTTTTACAATAGTTTCCTCTTTTAAACTTTATAAACTATTTTTCGTAGATATAACTGCTAAAGCACAATTTTTTAGTTAGATTTGTAATAATAATATAATTTTTGTAATCTGTCTATTGTAAAGAACCCAGATTATTAGTCAACGAATTATAATGTTGCTAACTTGAAGAGTACAACTGTAACGCAGCACGACAACTGAAGTGACAGGTATTACGTTTAGTCGGTCTATTCTGTAAAAATATCACGGTGAAAACTTAGGTGAAGTGAGCTGTCAAAAGTGTCAATCCCTAGCATCAGGTGGAATGACACCTCATTTCAAGTTCACTTCACCTAAGTGTTCACGGTGAGATTTTTAGAGAATAGCCTTATAGGTCGACCGAGCTCTGCTCCGGTGAAAATAGATAAACATATCGTCCAGGTATACCAACGTTGTACCACATTCCCGAGGCTGTGAAAATAGAGAAAACGTATTTTCCCAGATATGAGACCTAGCTAGATCGATTTTTTGCCATCGTAAGCCCCTATATTGCAATAACTTTCATAGGAATCGTTAGAGTCGATTTCAAGAACGTGAGTACAAATATATATAGGTAACAATATGAAGCAAAGACCTCATAGCTTTGCGTAGTAGACCCTCCCATATGGAAGTAGCTATCACAGGTAAAATTTGCTTACGAATCTATTTATAAGCCCAGTTTGGCAATGAAAAATGCTACCATTGGTTAACAAAACGATTCGTTTTCGTTTATAGGAACCGAGCACAAGTGTTCAACTCTTACAGTAGGTATTTCTAAATATACTGACAGAGATAACTCATCATCTGTTACGATGCCTCATTGAGGTGGATAACAATTAAAATTCTATTGCGTCTCGTTAATGACAGTTGAAAGGTTAATAATGTTTTGTACAAAAGTGTACCAAGATTATTGCTCGCCTCTTTAGCACAATGCTAAGTAAACACATTCATTTGTTTCTTAGCTCATTTGGGACCTCCGGGCGGTACTCCAAAATCGAGATAATCTGCAATACTTGCTTATTAACACCTATTGTTATTTATTTATTTAATTGGCACCTCAACGACTTTACTCACTTAAACACACATACAAAAATCACATACAGATATATAGGTCAAAGTCAAAGTCAAATAATTTATTTCAATAGGCACAAAAAGGCACTTTTGAACGTCAAACGGTCAAAAACAAAAAATAGAATTGATTCTAGTCGCCCCTTCCAAAAGGTAGTTTTCGTATGGAGAAGAATGGGCAAGAAACTCCACCGTTACTCTTTTAAAATGTTTTACAATATTTTGTATACATTAATTATATGTGAAGACGATGCACCTGGAATAATATTACTATACCACAATAGGTAAAAATAATTAAAAATGAAGCAATGACAGAAAAAATAATAATTATGTAATGGATACATGGTGTTCACATATTTACAAGCATTGTAAAAGTAGGTACCTATACGATATTCCTAAAAAAATTACAAGTGATACTTATTAGTCAGTGTGTGAGTAATCACAGAATGTAAAAAATAATAATAATAATGTTATAATATTTAATTACACAATGAAATTTGCAACCAGTTTGATTTTGTCTAGACTCTAAATTGTCCTATGGAGCTAGACCAGCATGCTTCCAAGCATTCTTATCTAGAATATAATCCTCTAATTTGTAATATGCTTGTTTACAAAGAGTACTTTTAATGTGAGTTTTAAATTTTCTTTCAGTTAACTGTAATATATCACAAGGTATTTTGTTGTAACATTTAACACAGTACCCCATAAAAGATGTTTGTACTTTGGATAATCTGAAAAATGGTTGATCTATTTTATCTTTATTTCTAGTATTAAATTATGTCTATCACTTATTTTCTTAAAAAGATGCAAATTTTTCCTTACATACATGGCAAGGTACCGTCATAATATTAATCTTTTTAAATAGTTCCCTGAGAGATTCGCGACGACATAGATTATAAATGGCTCTGACAGCCCTCTTTTGTAAAATAAAGATGGATTCAATGTCAGCAGCCCGACCCCACAGTAAAATGCCATATGACATAATGCTGTGAAAGTAGCTTAAATATACCAAACGCGCGGTTTCTATATCTGTTAACTGTCTTATCTTTCTAACAGCATAAGCGGCCGAGCTTAGCCGCCCCGCAAGAGTTGTTATATGAGGTCGCCATTGTAATTTCTCGTCTAGCGTGATTCCTAGGAAAACTGTTTGATTAATAAATTCCAGTTTTTCTCCATTCAATATGATATCACATTCGCTACTTCTAACATTCGATAATTTAAATCGAATGCATTTGGTTTTTTTCTCATTTAGTACCAAATTATTTACCGTAAACCAATCTTGGACCTGAAGAATAGAGTTATTCACGTCGTCAAGATTTTGTGACCGTCGATCTATTTTAAAGATCAATGATGTGTCATCAGCAAATAACACCATCTTCGGTTGATTTTGAAGTAATTGGGGTAAATCGTTAATGTAAACTAAAAAGAGGAATGGACCCAATATCGAACCTTGAGGAACACCCATTGCCATTTCAGACCCCAACGAGTTTACGCCGTTCACTTGAACTTTAATCTTTCTATCTTTCAGGTATGATCTTAGTAAATCAAGAGCTGTATTCCTAATCCCTTAGTGTTCTAGTTTCAGCAAAAGTGTTTCATGGTTTACGCAATCGAACGCCTTCGAGAGGTCGCAAAAGATTCCAATGGCATCTTGTGCTTCTTCCCAGGCATTAAAAATGTTCTTTATTAGGGTGACACCGGCGTCAGTGGTACAACGCCCTTTGGTGAAACCGACCTGTGAACTCGTCACTTACAGAAGTGCACAGCACTAGCAGAGAATTTAATGATTACAGGAAGTTTTATTTATTGTTAGTTGATTTAGTTACAAAATAAAAATATAAATTAATTATGGTCACAACTACGATGAAATATTTAACTAAATAACAAAATTGAAAAGAAGGAAATGGAAGTGGATACAATTTTATTAATAGGCGGCTTGTGTCGCACAGAGGTTTTGAGACTCCGAGCTGGTTAAGTCTCGTACGGAATTGACGAAAAAGGTTAGAGAAGATGTCGATGCTATAGTTCGTGTAGCGATTTTATTATAATTTCTCATTAGACGATTCATGGGTGTGGTGCTATTTGTTTTATTTATCCACAGCGGGGAAAATCTTGGCCTGCTTCTCACCTGATGGTAAGTGATGATCAGGCCGAAGGTGGAAGCGAGCTTCACTCGTAATCCTCAACCACAGAGGAACTGGCTATCTTACCTTTAACTGCCGAAACACAACAATGCTGTTAACATTGTTGTTATGGCGACAGACTTAGATAAGATGGTGGTGGATAGCCAGTCGGACTTAGAACAAGCCCTACCACCAACCAAACCGAACAGAAAAATTTGCCCCCACTGGAAATCGAACCCGGGACCTCTGAGTCTGAGACAGGTAGTCTAACCACTGGACCACAGAGGTTGTTAACAAAACTTTGTGTAAAAAGCATGGATAGACAACATTTTGTTAAGTCAGAAATACAATCACCATAACTCTAGCCGTTTCTCAAACCTCAGCTTTCAGTCTAACCAGACGCTGAATATATTAGAATTTCACGGAACGACTGCCATCTGACCTCTAACCATAATAGCCTGCATAGCTAACTTGATGTAGAGTGTGATCTATCTTGTCTATGCGTACATATTTCGGCGGCCGTAACCTCTCACGTGGAAGAATTGCGTGGCTCTTTATAGCCTTTCCGACCCACCGCGGCAGTTCCAACAATATTACGGCTGAAAGCCAATATTAATAACTTAAGTTTTCTAAGAAAAAACAAGTAAGTAGTAGCTATATTTCACAGAGGTCAGTGTGGTGTCAAATACAACCTGGGTCAGTCGGGTCACACAAAACAAAGAGGTTTAATGCGAGGGTGTATTAATATTATGTTACTATAAACACGCAAGTCTAATGTTGAGTTATTTTCCTCGTGATATGATCGTAATCATACTATTAAGTGTAGGTAGTTTTACTGTTTCAGTTCGCTGAAGGCGGCGCGCGGCGGGGAGCCGCTGGACTGAAACAACCGGATCTAGCCAGTTAGTTTGGTTTATCCTTTGTGTTTGCTAATAAAAGGAATTTTGTTTGCTTCTCGTTAGATCTTATAAAAGAAGGTTTCAAGGCCTTTTTAGGCATGAAAGGATTTAATATAGTCATAAGGATTATTTATTATTTGGTCATACATTTTACAAATTTTCCTAAGTTCAACGTGGGCAGTTTCGAGGATCTACAATGTCACTTTGTTATTTAAACAAATCAATCAATCTGCCTAGCCTTTTCCCAACTATGTTGGAGTCGGCTTCCAGTCTAACCGGATGCAGTTGAACACCAGTATTTTACATGGAGCGACTGCCTATCTGACCTCCACAACCCAGTAACCGGGTAATATTGTAAGACCCTTGGTAAGACTGGTTGTGAGACTTTCGGGCTTCTGACGACCTGTAACGACTGTCAAAGATCCACGAATGACGACAGCCAACGGCTCAACGTGCTTTCCGAGGCACGGAGGAGTCTCGGCAAGCGTAGCTTATCCTGATATATCGACCAGGGCCTCAATTCTGCTATTACAATAGTGTCAGAATGGTCTATCATTGATTTCATAATTGTTGATGTTGACAAGTTTGGTAATCTACTAATATAATGGCGTCATTATGACTTTCCAATGGTCAGAAATGGAAAGAAATGGCACATAATGGTAATCTCGTACATAATGACAAATGAATGACTGACTTAGGCGGTATCATTGGTCGTATTGTACGACAATGCCATTATAACAAAATTCTATTACGAGACCATTGACCGACCAATGATCGACCATTATGAATTTAGCAGATTACGAACTTTTAGCAAAATAACAATGGGATCGTGTTGAAATGACGAATTTATGAAAATAGCAGACTTGGGCCCCTGTGCAGCTGTTATTACTTAGCCACGAGCTCATACAAACAAACAAAAATATAAATAATAGTTATTTAAACACATTTTCACGGTAAATGGCCAAAATGCTTATTATAATACGGATGGGATTGCAGAACTCTAATCTCATAAAATCTCTGTAATAAAGTCATTGCGCACATTTTCCAAGCAAAAGATTTTCTTCATGACTTATAAATATAATATAAACAACAAATGAAACATGAAACTCGGCTCCCAACCTAAAAGGTTGTGAACTCCTTACTAAAGTAAGTTATGGCGTAACAAATTGTACGATTAAAACTAATTGAAGCGTTAGGGTGAGTCGGACATAATGTACACTTGTAGGTAGCTCTCAGAAGCAGAGTGTAATTTTCTGTAACCGACCCTTCTGTACGTTTCCGCGTAATTAATATTATAACACGTGCCAAACTCAATCAGAACTTCCGTACCGAGAGGCTGTATAATTCGATGCCTTGTTGTTACGATTCTTTTTTCTTCTATGACGTTTTTGAGTACCTGTCAAAACTTCGCGCATTCTAAACTTGAAATCTATCCGTGTTCTTTGCTGAATGACAAGGGAATTAATTATCCTGATTCAAAAATTAGTCCAATGACCCCTGAGCGTAAGTGCTTTTTTAATTTCCGAGCTCTATTTTCATAAGAACTCGCTGTAGTAGTTGTACTTTTTGGCGAAAGAGCAAAAATTAAATTCCATTTGTTTCAAAGTCCTTCATCATGAATATTCTCCGATAATTTTTCAATTTTCATGTTGATGTTTGAATATAAAATCGTTTGCTGGGCGTGTTTGCACTGTTGACAGGCCTCATGTTTGAGTAACAAATGTTCTGTTCCGTGCTACAAAAGATAAAAACAAAAGTGGATCCTTGTTTATCTACGGAGCGTTCCTGGGTCATAATTCACACAAACGGACATATTAATAATCGAGGAAATTGGAATATGAATTAGTGATTGTGATTGTCGGAATTATGAACGAAAAACAGAAAGTTTGGAACAGATTACATGGAAATTACACTGATTCTATCGGAAAATTCGGAAAGTGGATGATTTAAAGCCCAGAGCTCAATAGGGGATTGAGTCTAGAGTGAAATTAAATGTGATAAAGCGGCGAGGATTCGAACGAAGACGTTTTACATTCCGACATGTTTGGCGAGATTGTTCGGATATCTGAGCTCAATATAAGGCACTGAATGGAAGTAGATTTAGTGTCTACATTTATTAGGAACGAACTGAAACGGGTTAACTATTATCCGTACGATTTCCAGGTAAGATAGAGAAGAGTATAAGTGGATAGGTACTCTGCGTATTTCCTGTCCTTAAGATAAATCCCGTGAGCTTTCTTTTCGTTGACTTATAAGATTTGAGGCATTACAGACATCTGTTATGGCCGACTTAAGCCGAAGAGGCACGGAACGCAAGCGTTCTACTTCAATTGCGTCGTTTCATCGCAGCAGTGTGTGTATAACTTTGTGGCCGTCCTAATACCTACAAAATGTATTGAAAACAGAAATATCGCAATAACGCTTGCGTTATTATCGACCGATAAAAACGCACCTGTGGTGGAGAGGCTTTAACAAAATTTCCTCGACACATGCGACTAACTAGGTACTTGGAAATATTTGTGTGGCACTGGAGGGGAACTTTAGTATGTACATTTTTATTCAAAATGATTATTAAAATGTATCCTTAATATGCAGATATCGCTGAAATGGCCAAATGGCTTTATAAGGTTCGAGTCGGGATCCAAAATTATCCTTTATCGCTATACCATCGAAGTGAGTGTGCGGTGGTGACTTTATCAAAGATTATAAAATTTTCACTCAAAATTGAGAAAGGTTTGCAATGGGGCCACCTGATGTTAAGTGGCCACCCACGGGTAACGAACCTTCCCTAATTGTTGAGTGATACTTACAAATTTTTAGGGACTCCCAAAAATAGTACGACCTTCCAACGTATCTCTTGTCTATTTTAAGAAACCTGGGTTCACCTTGTTTTTAGAAGACGAATCGACGTATACACGTGCACATTAATATTTTATTAGAGAAAAAGTGAGTCTGCCTCTGTCGGTGTCGACGTCTGTTTGTTACACTAAAAACTAAAAATAACAGTTTTTTTTCTCAAACATACTTTGAATTCCGAGCATTATTTTGACAACCTTCTTTGAGATAAATCGAAATTGCTGTACTAGCCGAATACATGTGAGTGCCCGGCCGTCAATGTTTGTATGAAAATCCATACCTGTCGTGTCTAGCGGACAAATAAATATCAAAACTCTTATTTAACGTGTTATTTTTTAAAATGGAAGTAACTTTTTACTTCAAAACCAACAAGCAAGGAGGTATCGTATAAAGATTGTAGCGGTTACACCGCCACATACGAACTACGCATCATAGAAATGACGTCACACAAATCCTGCATCGCGCAGTTAGAGTTTACCGAGCGATCGACATACATACAAGATTTCAACTTCAAACCTATGGGCAGTTGCCCGCCAGACACAACACCCGTCTGATCGGAGGATCCTCCCGGTGGCGGTGGTGGATGAGTGATCTTTACACCCTGTTCCTAATACCACTAAAAGATTTTATTTAAATATCGATTTGGCTTGAAAAGTGAAGCTGTTAAAAGTAAAGAAGAAACAAATGAAAATGGCGCGTGAAAAATTATCGATGTTCGTTGATTCTGGAATTTATAATAAATTTACTTATTTTGAATTTTCACGCATTATTTGAGAAAACTACTACTACAAGCCTTGGCCGCAACTATACTCCATTTCAAATAAGATAAAGAATGAGAATAAGATTAGACATTTAACTAAACCTTTTTTACAGTGTGTTCAACCGATTTTGACTTCTATTGCGTTGGTCGCATGACAAATGGCAGCTGCAGTAAACAGTTGGTTTGTAACCACTTTTTTTGCTTTTAATGCCATCCTTATGCCTACGGTATAGAAGTCAAAATCGGTTGAACGGACTGTAAAAAAGGTTTGTTTAAATGTCTAATCTTATTTCAAAAGGAGTATAATAGGCATATATGGCCTCACGTATGTGTGCTTCGGCTTACGATAGTCCATCAATGCCTCTGTTGCAGGCCGCGACAATAATGTATATACTATAATTTCGAAAGTCGGTGTCTTTGGTTTTGAATTTTTGTTTTTTGCTATCCACACATAAGTGGGAAAAATAGGAAAAAAAAAAACGTGTGACACTCGGGGACTGCCGCGGTAAAGCTATTGCATAACATTTGTAACCTCCATGACAACATCACGTTGTCATGGGAACCGTCATTACATGGTAGGCGGAGTGGGGGGTGTTAGGTTTTATTTTCGTTACGTTACGGAATTTCTTGATTCGGTCGCCACGCTCAAAGCCCGCGATAAAAGCTATGCAACAGCTTAAAAACAGAGGCACTCCGGGAGTGCCGACAGTAGTGAAAACTTGAACAAGATTGCCATAGTGGAAGAAATAATTGCATATAGAATACTTGCATATGGGCATTGGTCCGTAACCTTATCTAAATAAAGAGCACAATCGCGTTTACAAAAAAAAAACTTTCAAAACCTTTAAAGTAAAAATACTTGCATAGAACATTGATCCGTAACATAATATAAATAAAGAGCACAATCGCGTTTACAAAAATGAGGTGTCGGTAACGGTGTCGCGAGTTCAATTGTTTTTCCCATCTCAAAAATGCCCAACGCGCCTAAAGAAGTTTTCACTTCAAAATCATACAGACGAACATAGAACCTTCTTCTTTTTGGAAGTCGGTATAAGTAAGCCGAATTTTATCTGTTCACAACAATCTTGACTCTGTAGTCTAGAATTTCTAAAATAATCGCAGGCTATCAGAATTTAATATTCAGTCCGTAAATTAATCCGGCATGCCTACGAGTCCAGGTCGTTAAGATGACACGGCCTAGACAAGGCCACAAAGCCTTCAGTCAAAGAGTTTAGCTTTCAGAGTTTCAGCAAAGATGATTTATTAGGAGTCGAAGGAGTCGGAGGACTCTCGGGGTTTGTTAGCGGTAACGTCGGCTATTATCGCGCCTGAATAGACTAGAGATTGCATTCTGGGATTTTAATTAAGTAGGTACAATACGTAGTCTGGTCATAAGTTTTGTCACATATGGAAAGATAAATAAATGACACAATGAGTTACGCACTACAACCATTTATATATCAAATGAAAGGATATAAAATACAGATTTAAATCACATTAAAATTATTCGAAATGTCCTCCTCTTGCTTCGATACAAGCCTTCAATCTGCAAGGCCAGTCATCAATTGAAGCACGCACGACGTTCATGTCAATATCGGCGACTGCTTTAATCAGGGATGCTTTAAGTGACTCCAAATTGCGATGGGGTTTAGCGCAGACCTTCTCCTCTAAGTGCTGCCATATTTTGTAATCCAAGGGATTCAAGTCTGGACTGGATGAGGGCCAATCCTCATGCCTGATAAAGTCGATTCCACGGGTCGTGAGCCAGTTTTGGGTACTTTTCGCCTTATGAGCCGGCGCAGAATCCTGCTGGAATACCCAGTGCCTGTTTTTGAACATTGTTTGTGAAAGAGGTTCCACAATGTTTGTTAGGACTGTGTTTTGATATACGAGGGCACTGGTTTTCACTCCTTTTTCACAAAAAAACACCTCCGTTGGACCCAAATAGGACACCCCAAGCCAAACCATGAATGCCGAAGGGTGATGACCACGCTGAACACGTGGCACACGTCTGCTTGCTTCTTCACTAGAGTGTGCATACACTTTATCATTTTGTTTGTTGAAACTCTCCTCAACATTAAAAATTTTTTCGTCCGAAAAATTATTTCGCGGTATTTTTTTCCGGCGTACCGCCTTAACAAAACCCGGCTTCTTTCGAGTCTGATTTTTTTCAGCCGTGCGTTAAGAAGATGTGCTGTTTTTTTTCTATAAGCACGTAGTCCTAGGTCTTCATTTAACACCCTTTTTATAGTAGTTCTGCTTAGTCCCATCTGCAGAGCCAACATTTTTTGCTTGCGGACAGGATTTCGTTGGATTCGCGCCTTCACTGCTTTGATGACCGCTGGAGTCCGAACAGTACGAGGTCGACCGCTCCTTTGTTTATCTTCTAATCTTAAATCTTCCCTGAATCGTTTGATAGTACGATAAATAAATCTCAGTGGAATTTTCAAATTTTTCAGCAGTTTGAAAATTTCAGTTGGCGCGTAACCGCAACGATGCAAGGCAATTACTGCGACTCTGTCTTCTTTGCGCGTCCACTCCATTTTATAAAATGAACAAAATTCCAGAAACCTTTTGTTTTCAATTTCTTTAAATATTCATATTTCGAATGCCCATAATATTTTCCTCGGCTTGCATTCTAAATTCGAAATTTTACCTATGTGACAAAACTTATGACCCGACTACGTATATCGTTAAGATTTATGACGATAGGAGATCATTAATACATACATATTATAAAGTAGCTGTTAATTCTTTTTCTAAAGTAAAAGTAGCCTAAGTTACTCCTTAAAATATCACCTATCTGCCAGTCAAAGTCAGTCCAGCCGTTTCGGAGATTAGCCGGAACAAACAGATAGACAGACAAAAATGTAAAAAAAAGTTTTTTTTTAAACGTACCGTATATACTTTTATATGCGTTTAGTAAAACGCTGTTATTTTGACATCACAAACAGACATTTCAATTTTATCAATTTGTATATAGTATATAATAATATGTGTATAGATAAAGTCGCTTTTCACGTCTGTGTGACCGCGTTGTTCTTCTAAACTACGCATTTTTATGCAGTTTTCGCCATCATTTTGAAAATATGACAATACGAATAGTGTGACATGCTATAATAATTTAATTTAAATTGACATATAATTTTATTTTATTTTAATTTGGATCAATATTTTTATTTAATTTATCTGATTGTTAAGTCTATGACATGTATTTTAATTCATCTGACAATTTTTATTTTTACTTTTAAACCATTGACCGTCTGCATTCTGATTTTTTAAAATGGTTTTTTTTTTTTTGAGTGTAATAATTTTGTAATGTTATTTTAATAATTATTTAATTACATAACATAACATCACGCCTTGTTTCCCCGAAGGGTTGGCAGAGGTGTCTCTGTAGCAGGTACACCCACATTTCGCCAATTATTTAATTAGATTAATAATAATGTAAATATTTGCACACCATAATACAGAATACTTTATATCTATTTGTAACATCTTTTTATACTGTATTAAGCAAATAAATAATTTGATTTGAAGGTTTATATATATAATAATATATTAATATTAAACTTACATATTAAAAATAAATCTAGTTGTTTTCTCAAGTCGCAAAAACCGTGCGAAGCAGGGGCGCTAGTTAAATTACATTCTCTTTTTTCTAGTTTTTCACTAAAGTTCATCGAAGTGACTTTAGGCAATCTTAAGAAAATCTAATAGTAGAGGATCCGACCGAAGAACGACCTTCACCCATCTGTTTAAAATGAATGAAAAGTATTTTAAATCTTTAGTCTTTAGAAAATATATCGAGAGTGGGTTGGCAAAAAAATTCATGACCAGACTATAACTAATAAAAAATTCAAAAATACCTTTTTTAAAACATTGCAAGATTTACACCAATAGAAAGAGCTTTTTAAGGAGAACCTTTGCTACTATCTCGACCTTTGCCATTTGTTAGCCAATTCGGAGTTATTGACCTAAGTTTCAAAGAATTTTCTTTGCGCCCAATAGTCATAAGTGACATATCAATGGATAGTGCTTTTTAAAAGACACATTTGTTACTTAAACGAATTAATCGTTAAACGAATGAGTGCAATTTTTGAAAAAAAAAACTAGTTTTTTAATTTATAATGTAAGGCCTGGAATTTTTTAGCTAACCCACTTGCGATATATTTTTTAACATACTGATACAATAAGTACCATCCTTACTCTAAAATAACTAATTTAATACCGAATATAATTATTTAACCCCAAATAGATACTAATTCCCAAATGAATCTTAAAGTTTTTACCCCAATATCATAATCTAAAACTGTTTAATAAAACTACATATTTACAATATTTCAGGGATAAGGAAAATAATATGAAACACCAAGATATTTTGTCAGTCATTTATATTACTTTGCCAACATCAAATTCAATATTCTACACCATACCATCACATCTCCTATTCCCTACATAATTCAATCCGTATTCTAATATTTACCATAAAACTAATATGTTACCTTAATTTACAGTAGATCTCCAACCAATACTATGCCAATCTATCTTTTTACCGACACAGCCACTAAGCATGTCTTACCGTCACGAGCGCCCAATCTAGAAGACCAGGTTTGCCAGTACAATATCCAACAATTACGTATTAATTAATTGAAACCTAACACTGATATAAAATACTTTTCATTCGTTAAACAGATGGGTGAAGGTCGTGTCTAGGTCAGATCTTAGACTATAAGCACTCACTAGTATCAAATAGGTACCTACCTTAGTTATGTTTCTTTTACTTTGCAGTTTATACACATATCTAAATATTCAAGAAAGATCTTTCTTTTTCGTGTGACTAACCTGGAGTCAGAGTTTAAATGCCACCCATTGGCCTCTGACTTGGCTTCATATGCCGTCGAGAAATATCTCTCAGGCATGCCGGTTTCCTCATGATGTTTTTCCTTCACCGTTATTGAAGTAAGTGATAATTATACAATACGCACATGAATCCGAAAAGTCACAGGTGCGTGCCTTGGGTTCGAACTCGGGACACACCACTAGGCTATCACTGCCACAAAAGAATTAAGAAGGATATTTAATACCTTTAAACGAGCAATTCTTGTATATCACACTAATATAATAAAGGCGAAAGTTTGTGTGTGTGTGTGTTTGTCTCTTCTTCATGCTCAAACGGCTGAACGGATTTGGATGAAATTTGGCATACATATAGTTTATAACTTGGAATAACACATAGGATACTTTTTATCTCGATATTCCCACGGGATCGAGACTTATGCGGGTGAAACCGCGGGGCGCAGCTAGTATGTATATAATCTGAATCTCGGAAACGGCTCCAACGATTTTCATGAAATTTTGTATGGAGGTTTCGGGGGCGATAAATTGATCTAGCTAGGTTTCATTTTTAGAAAATTACCAAAAAAAAATCATCCAGTCCGGTCATCCAGATATTAACTGTATTATTTAACAACTCTTAAAGAAATAATAATTCCTTTCTTAACTACATTTACAAAATAAAAGCTCGTAGCAAACCATATTGCTTTATCGAGTTTCCGCCGTTTTTATCTACCGAAAACATGACACAAAAATACTTACCAACTTTTAATTTTCAACGAAAATTCGCACTATGAAAATACTCAGTTGATATTTCACGGTTAATTTAAGTGACGTCAGATGCAGCCCTTTCACCTCGCTTCACTTTTCGACTACGTAAAATATTCTCTATAAAACATTTTTATTTTCGAACGTTTTATTTGGTAGGGTGGATTCTTGTCCCTGGATAGTTGCGTCTCTTGTTCTAAAGATTACATAAAGGCTCTCACAAACAGGCGCGACGCGACATGAAATGATCTACTCGCCCCGTTTTTTATTATTTTGGTGGAGTGATTCGCCCCTTACGAAGGGGTGAGTGGAAAATTTACATTTAAACAATTATTTTGGTGTATCGATTCGCTACTTACGGCATTTCCTTTGAAATTTAACCTAAACAGATACAGTTAGACCGAAAAATGCACACATTATGAATAACGCCATGTTTTATTACTTTAATCTCTATCTGTAATCTTTTTTTTTTCTTTCGCGAACTGCGTTGTACTATTAATAAAGTGGAAGACTGGCATTCTCGCATAAATAAAAAACTTAATTATAAATAACGTCTCAATATTAAAAAAAATCTGCACTATTTTAATTAAAGAAAGTAAAATAATAGACTTTATACTTTTTTTAGTCATGTAAGTGATCATTCCACAACTTTGATCTGTGATATTTATTTAATTATCTATAAACCAAAAGTGTAACAAAATTTAATTGTTCAACATTGAAAAGATTATGAAACGTGATTAGATTCCAAATTACACTTTTTAACTCCATGTGCTGTTTCATTTCAATCTTCGCCATTAAATCGCAAAGACACTATTGAAATTTTAAGAAAAAAAAAATGTTTATTTAAATGTTCAAAAATTTTAGAGTGCTGACTGTACTTTTAACTTACTAACAATCGGGGACGATTTGGGGTATCTAATATTCAAGGGGGCGAGTTGATACACTTAGGCAATTAGGGGCAAGATCCAAGGGGCAAGCGGAGCCCAAACCAGTGAATCGGGTACTGTGCAAAGTGGATTGTATGCACTGGTTTAGAATGCAGCGCTGCTCGGAGTTTCGGGCGGTATAACGAAGGATATGCATAGTGAATAGGACAATTTATATGACTTTGCACATCTGAGATTCAAAACGTTTTAAGAGATTTATCTCTCTACTAGCTTCAGCCCGCGGCTTCACTCGCGTGATGTTCGGAAATTATACCAGGATAAGTATCCTATGTGCTAATCCAGTTTATAAACTGTCTGTGTGCCAAATTTCATCCAAATCCGTTCTGCCGTTTTTGCGAGATTAGTAACAAACATCCAAACATAGGTAGGGTAGTAGGATTCGTGTTTAGAATGTGACGTTATTTCAAAAGACTGCTGAAGTTGCTGCTAACAGATTGGTGACCGCGGAATACTTTGATAAAGGAGCTTAGAAAGATACGGAGTCATGTTCTTGTCATAATCCTTTTATCGTCTTTGGGACACTCTCGAAAAGAGGAAGTACCATCCTTAGCTTTAAGAAAACTTAAGAGCACTTATTCTGAAAGTGGGCAACGTCGCAAATAGCTGTCAAATATTTCGCTGTTTTGATTAATTTGGCAATATTACTGTATGGAAATAAGAAATATGGCTAACTAGGGAACTAAAATATTGATTATGAAATGCAATAATATGATTATTTATTTATCCTACTAATATTATAAAGGCGAAAGTTTGTGAGTGTGTGTGTATGTTTGTCTCTTCTTCACGCTCAAACAGCTGGACGTATTTGGATGAAATTTGGCACACAGATAGTTTATAACCTGGATTAACACAGGATACTTTTCATTCCGATATTCCCACGGAATCGAGACTTATGCGGGTGAAACCGCGGGGCGCAGCTATAACTAAGAATAGCGTTTAGTAGCAAAAAATAAATAAAGACAAAACGTTAGTGTGACGGGACCTAGTTTGCAATAAACTGTTCTTTCTTTCCAACTTCGCCGGCCGCCGAGAACCACGAGAGAGTAGTTAGCACAATCTATTGGCATTCTTTGATACTGAACAATTAAAGTAAGGCCGTTTCTCTTTCAGTTCCAATTAAAGTGTGTCCAACATCGGCCACTGTGTAGCCAGCTGCGCATTACCATTCATAAAGAGTTTCACCGAGATTTATATCAGTATTTTAGACGAGCCTCGGCAGACATTTTTAGGGTTCCGTAGCCAAATGGCAAAAAAATGGAACCCTTATGGATTCGTCATGTCTGTCTGTCTGTCTGTCCGTCCGTATGTCACAGCCACTTTTTTCCGAAACAATAAGAGCTATGCTGTTGAAACTTGGTAAGAAGATGTATTCTGTGAACCGCATTAAGATTTTCACACAAAAATAGAAAAAATACAATAAATTTTGGGGGTTCCCCATAATTTCGAACTGAAACTCAATTTTTTTTTTTTCATCTAACCCATACGTGTGGGATATCTTTGGATAGGTCTTTAAAAATGATATTGAGGTTTTTAATATCATTTTTTCTAAACTGATAAGTTTGCGCGAGAGACACTTCCAAAGTGGTAAAATGTGTGTCCCGCCCTGTAACTTCTAAAATAAGAGAATGATAAAACTAAAAAAAATATAAGATGTACATTACCATGTAAACTTCCACCGAAAATTGGTTTGAACGAGATCTAGTAAGAAGTTATTTTTTAATACGTCATAAATCGTAAACCGCAATTTCGATTTCATTCAATGTTACTTGCTGCTACGGAACCCTTCATGGACGAGTCCGACTCGCACTTGGCCGCTTTTTAATACGTAGTTTTACAAACTGTATTCATAAACAAACTGAGCTTAACTAAATGTTGGTCGGTGATCACTTTGATATGATGCATTTACATTTTTAATTTAGTTAATAACGCTAGAGCTCGCAGTTCGTTCTTCGTTTACATACATTTTTCTGTTTTATCTTGAGACTTCGAGATTAAATTCTAGTTCAAGCAAGTGATTTTATGAGAAATATCTGTTATAAAACTCGGGATTGAAATATTACGTTAAAAGTTACATGAGGAGCTTCTTTTGTAATTAAAACCTACTTAAGTTTCTACTCATCATAGTCTAGCTTAGGGCCGGTTATCATGTAAGGTCTATTTAAATCCATATTTCCAATAGATTTTATTTTTACTTAAACAAATGTCAACTTAATACTAATGTAAATTAAGTTAATTTAAGTATGAATAGTACAATTGGAAAAGTCATAAAAAAATTAGGTTGTAGTGCAAACTGATCCTTACGTGTAGGTGTTAAAGTTATTTTTCCAAAGAATCGTATTTGTTTACATGTTTGAAAATTAAATTGCAAACGTAGAATTTATTTATTAACCGTCTAACTTCTGCCCGCGATTTCATCTGCTTGAAATTTCGGCCCCCGATCCCAGAGCCCACGTCGCCGTCGTATTCCATCGACGCTATTACTACTGACTTTTTGTTTTATTTGCTCGGCTCCTAAGGATCGAAGCGTGTTGTTAAATATATAACCTAATAACCCTATAACATTTCTCAAGAATTGGGCAATCCTATGTAAAAATATATTTTTAAATCCGACTGGTAGGTAGTTCCAGAAACTAGCGCGTTCAAACAAAAAAAAAACAAACTCTTCAGCTTCAATAATAGTAAATAAATAGATATAGATATTCTTATGTTTTTGGTTTACTCACGGGTGTTTATTACGAGTTTTTCCAACTAGTCATGAAAGTTATACATTATTTAAAGCAAAACAGGGCTTTAAAAACAGTAGACAATTATTAATTAAGTTTAAAGGTTGAATAATTTTCACTGAGCTGTGTACAGTACCAAACAGACTACGCAATAACTTTCGGTGTGATCCGTCAAACGCCGCTTGCCAGTTAGCACCACTTACACAAACCATACAACATGACATTTTACATAATGCTGTTGTTCATAATTCCGGTCGTTTTCCTGTAATCAAGCGCCGAATGTGGCAATAAACGTCAGAACGGCCGAAGTACGGATAAACCAATTATATTCGCACTCCGGACGCGGGCGTAGCGTTAAGTTGTACGACGAGGGGGACTCTTAAGTCACACTTTAGCACCGTGCTGCGTTGGGCTTTGTAATTTTCAGTTTTTATAAAAAAATATAAAACTAAAAAATAGTCAAAGCTAGAATTATTTTACACTACCTGACCCGGCAGACGTTGTCCTATCCGAACTTCAATAGTACATACATAAATACCATAGACAAAAGGATATTCAGTTTTTCCCGAATTTGAAAAATTTTCGGGAATCTTTTCAAAATTTTCTTTCCTAATTTGGACTATTACGAACATTTTCAAAACAAAAAAAAAAAAACATGCAAATCCGTCCAGCCGTTATCTAGTGATGCGCTTACGCGAACAGCATTTCAGCGATTCTTGTCTTTTGTTTCCGAAAAGTGCGACGGCTAATCCAATTTGGTATTTCCGTACTCCGGGTTCGGAGCGAAGGGTTAACTTTGACAACGTGTGGGACTTTTGAACCACGTCCGTAAGCAACGTTGCACTTTGCTAAGTCCTTTTTAGGATTCCGTTGCCAAATGGCAAAAAACGGAACCCTTATAGATTCGTCATGTCTGTCTGTCTGTCTGTCTGTCCGTCCGTATGTCACAGCCACATTTTTCCGAAACTATAAGAGCTACGCTGTTGAAACTTGGTAAATAGATGTATTCTGTGAACCGCATTAAGATTTTTACATGAAAATAGAAAAAAAACAAATAATTTTGGAGTTCCCCATACTTAGAACTGAAACTCAAAAAAAAATTTTTCATCATTCCCATACGTGTGGGGTATTTATGGATAGGTCTTTAAAAATGATATTGAGGTTTCTAATCTCATTTTTTTCTAAACTGAATAGTTTGCGCGAGAGACACTTCCAAAGTGGTAAAATGTGTGTCCCCCCCCCTGTAACTTCTAAAATAAGAGAATGATAAAACTAAAAAAAAATATATGATGTACATTACCATGTAAACTTCCACCGAAAATTGGTTTGAACGGGATCTAGCAAGTAGTTTTTTTTTAATACGTCATAAATCGTAAACCGCAATTTACCTTTCATTCAATGTTACTTGCTGCTACGGAACCCTTCATGGGCGAGTACGACTCGCACTTGGCCGCTTTTTTAGTTTTTGTAGTTCTTCGTTCTAGCGATTTGTCATGCTTTTGCTGGCTGAAAAGTGCGACGGCTAATCCAATTATTTCCGTACGCTCTGGTTTGTATAGGGTAAAATGAACGACATGAGAGACTCTTGAGCCGCACTGTTGCACTGGCTTTAAACTTTTTCAGTTTTAGAATTTGTTCGTTCCATTCTAGCGTCAGTCTTTTGTTTGGTTATTTGGATGAAACCTTGGAATCAGTAAGTAGGTACTATATAGTACGTATAGTTATGAAACTTACTAGTAGCGCCCCGCGGTTTCACCCGCATAAGTCTCGATCCAGTGGGAATATCGAGATAAAAAGTATTCTATGTGTTAATCCAGGTTATAAACTGTGTGCCAAATTTCATCAAAATACGTCCAGTTGTTTGAGCGTGAAGAAGAGACAAACATACACACACACTCACAAACTTTCGCCTTTATAATATTAGTAGGATAAATAAATAATTATATTATTGCATGTCATAATCAATATTTTAGTTCTCTAGTTAGCCATATTTCTTATTTCCATACAGTAATATTGCCAAATTAATCAAAACAGCGAAATATTTGACATCTATTTGCGACGTTGCCCACTTTCAGAATAAACGCTCTTAAGTTTTCTCAAAGTTAAGGATGGTACTTCCTCTTTTCGAGAGTGTCCCAAAGACGATAAAAGGATTATGACAAGAACATGACTCCGTATCTTTCTAAGCTCCTATAACAAAGTATTCCGCGGTCACCAATCTGTTAGCAGCAACTTTAGCAGTATCCTATGTTCTTTTCCAGGGCATCATCTATATATGTGCCAAATTTCATCCAAATCCGTTCAGCCGTTTTAGCGTGAAGGCGTAACAAACAAACTTACTTTCGCATTTATAATATTAAGGATTATATACTAGCTTTTGCCCGCGGCTTCGCTCGCTTGGATATCGCAAAAGGGATCATACGTAATAGCCGAGGAAAAGGTCATTGACTCCTACCGCTGCGCCCGCGACCCGCGTTGCCGTCAACCATAATTATTTTGTTACGCGTAATTTTGAATTTGTGATATCTTTAAAACTGTTCGTTTAAATGAAATGGTGTTCAGGCATATTTTAATCTAAATTAAATGCCCAATTTAAATAACATATTTTATTGGATAAGGATTTATTTAATACCGGTCAAAATAGCTTCGAAAATAACAATGAATTTTTTATCAAATTCTGAAAGATGGTTACTGTGGGTCATCCTTAGAAGATAGACATGCCATCGCAGACTTTTTGTTGAACTTTTTAATATGAAAAATCCTTTAGTACATCAATCTCATATATTTTTTATGGTTTACGCGGCGCACGCCAGTAAAGCTCCATGATTTTTTTCGACATCTTCAACAATAATCGTCATATTTCGGCCAATTTACACGAAACCTTTAATGAATTATACACCAAAACCTTCCTCATGAATCACACCATCCATTGGGGAAAAACCGTTTGAAAATCCGTTCGGTAGTTTTTGAGTTTATCGCGTTCAGACAGACAGACGCGGCGGGGGACTTTGTTTTATAATATGTAATGATAAATAAAATAAATATTATAGTGGGATAGGATAATAGGAAAGGATTTAGGTACAGCATACGTTTCTTTTTGTTCTGTGTGTCAGAATATTTTAAAGATAGAAGAATAATGATTTGTTCCGAAGTCTCTTTCCTACATTTGAAGCCGATTTTGCAACACATTATAGGACAAATAATACTAATAATTCGTTGTAGGTGGAAACAGGATTAAGAACTTAAATTACGTGCAGCTAGGGATTCAGGTCAGTATTCGCTGAGCGTAGGGTATTGATTTTCAACTGGTGCCTGAAAATATATGAGATTTTATTACAATAAAAAATATTTATTTACGTAGGTAACGCTACAGCGACCCCGCCCCCGCTTCACACCGTTTTTATGACTTGAATAAACATCGAGATTTATTTATATATGTCGCAGGGATATTGTCAAACCAGTCATATTACAATTTCACTAGTGAAATTGCACGAAATTTTGTCAATCGCCTCCATTTATCACAATTTAACAGGCTCATTTCAGTGACACTATAATTCCACGGGAACGCTGTAGAGATTTTATAATAACCCTAGATATATTATGAGTCAAGTTTGTAGTGGGGTCTTCGTGCGTTTTGATTGGTCAACTCGATCTGCATAATAACGTGTAGAAGTTTATTCATTTTATGATATAAGTAAGGCATGACATTGGAAACGGACCAATCATTGACCGTCTCACAATTTAACGGGCTTGCACATACAGTGAAATTGTCAAAATATTACTGCCTTGCAATATCACTGCGTGGGTCCAGTGGAATTACAATGTCACTGAAATGAGCCCGTTAAATTGTGAGAAATGGAGGCGGTTGACAAAGTTTCGTGCAATTATAATATTTCACTAGTGAAATTATAATATCACTGATTTGACAATATCCCTGCGACATATACATATAAGTAATTAAGTAGTAGTCTAAAATTTTAATGTTATCGTGTCACACACATAAATCTTCCGGAATAAATTCTCTAAATGATGGTCAAAAATTTGTAATAATAATGATGGTAAATCAGACATATTATCTCTGGTTGTTCGCGTCTAGCTAACGGCGAGTACTTGCACAGACATAACCAAGTGGCCAGGATTATTCACCAGCAACTTGCTTTGAAATATAAACTTGTGGACTCTGAGGTACCGTATTACAAGTACGTGCCCGAACCAGTTCTCGAAAATGACCATGTCACGTTGTACTGGGATCGGTCTATCATTACTGACCGGACTATTATAGCAAATAAGCCTGATATAGTAGTGATAGATCGATTAGCACGCCGCGCAATGATAGTCGATGTTACCATTCCACATGACGAGAACCTCGTGAAAGCTGAGAAAGAGAAACAAATTAAATATCTCGACTTAGCACATGAGGTTGTTGACATGTCGAATGTGAGCTCGGCTATCATTGTGCCGATTGTCGTAACGGCTAATGGCCTGATGGCCGAAAGCCTCGACCAACATCTCTCGAGGCTCTCGTTAGGCGGTTGGATCAAGCGCCTGATTCAGAAGGCAGTACTCCTCGATACGGCTCTAACCTAACCTAACCTAACCACCGGTAGCTTGGACCCTGCTCCCGACACCGGCGGACCTCTATTTTTTTATATTTTAAATGTTTTTTTAATTATTTTTTTTTAAGAAATATTTAAAAATGTAATTTAATAAGAACAAAAACCGGCCAAGTGCGTGTCGGACCACGCACAATGAAGGGTTCCGTAGTTGGGATGAATTTATCCCAAAAACAAACTTAACTTTGTAGTTGATAAACATGTTCTCCCATACGGAATGTATGGGAAAACATGTTTTTGCAACTGCAAAGTTAAGTTGGTCGATTATTACTCGATAACTAGTAAAGCCTACTTAGCTGTGATAGTTTTCCTTTTAATTTCGTTATATAAACTACTGCTGTGATTTTTTTCACACATCCAAAACCAACCATTTAGCTGGCAGGGGGGGGGACACTTGACTCTAACAAAAATTAGCACTTTAAAGCTTAATATTTTGCAAACGGATCCCTGAATCCAAAATGGTTCTCACAAACTCATAATGTTTTTGTAAGACCTTTCCAATGATACCCCACACAATGAGATAAAAAAATAAAAAATAAAACGTCACCACTTTACGTGTATGGGAGGTACCCTAAAAAAATGTTTTTGATAATTTTGTTTTACCACTTTGCCGGCGTAATTAATATGTATACCTATGTCAAATTACAGCTTTCTAGTACTAAGGGTCTCGGAGCTAGACCGCGGACAGACAGACAGACAGACACAGACGGACATGACGAAACTATAAGGGTTCCTTGTTTACTACGGAACCCTAAAAATGAATAAACGAAAATGATGGTAATAAGTATGGTACGGTTAAATGTACGTTAGTAGTACTTCACACTTGATCTATGGACACTGCCATTACAGCTACAAAATAAGGGCGCTGTCAAAATGACTGTCAAAGTCAAATTATTACTATGGGAGTTAGCAGCAGTGATAGCCTAAAGTCGAATTATGAATTCACTGGAGTAAAATGACAGATGCTAGCTGTCACCTAGTAAAATCAATCAATCTACCTAGCCTTTTCCCAACTATGTTGGGTTCGGCTTCCAGTCTATCCGGATGCAGCTGAATACCAGTATTTTACATAGAGCGACTGCCTATCTGACCTCCACAACCTAGTAACTGGGTAACATGATACCCCTAGGTAAGACTGGTTATTAAACTTTCGGGCTTTTGACGACCCGTAACGACTGTCAAAGATCGAGGATTGACAGCCGGGACCAACGGCTTAACGTGCTTTCCGAGGCACGGAGGAGTCTTGGTATGTAAAGATGGTCACCCATCCACGGACCAACCCCGGCAAGCGTAGCTTAATCTGATGGATCGACCCGTGCGGCTATTATTACTTAGCTCCTCGAATCCTCGAATAAGGTCATAATATATGTATTTCTATTTTAATATTATAATCACAAACCTTGAATTAATTAACGAGTTGTTTAATCTAAGTAAGTTTAATATTATGTGTAAAATCTAGAACACAATAAATATTTAACAAAGTGACTACCCGTCATTTTATTCCAGTGAATTAATAATTCGACTTTTAGTGGTGTTACCGACGGACTGTCAAGTCATAGGCCTCGAGTTCGAACCCAAGGCACACACCTCTGACTTTTCGGCTTCATGTGCGGATTGTATAATTATCACTTGCTTAAAAAACGGTGAAGGAAAACATCGTGAGGAATCGGCATGCCTGAGAGATATTTCTCGACGGCATGTGAAGCGAAGTCTCTGCACATGGGCGGCATAAAAACTCCAACATCAGGTTAGTCACTAACCACACGAAAAAACCTATTACTTCGAATTTAGATTTACAATGTAAGTTACAACGCTCACACTCAACGTAGGTACTTTTATCTTGAAAAACCCGACACCCGAGCACGAAAAATCCATTTTCTTTTTGCTCTTTTTGAGGAGACACTGCAGAATGCATGCGCCTGGGGCTTTTTCTGCACCCCTAAAAGCCAGCACAGAATTCCTTCAAGCGTATATTTCAATACACTTCCCGCACTTAGCCTTTATCGAGTAACTATGTCAGAGTTGGCAAGGCGCAGTGTCAGGAGTAAGGGAGTGACCGAGTGACGTCCAAGGACTGGTGACGAAGTGTCGGTCGTCCAGCGGCGAGATGGTTACCATCGTGGGTAGAACCTGGATGAGGATGATACAGGAGCGTGAGGATAGGCACATGAAGAGAGAGGCCTCTCAGCAGTCGGTGAATTCGGGCTGTGGGTGATGGTGACGATGTAAGAGTTGACTATCAGGGCTATTTCACAATATCAAAATATCAACATGGATAAGAATTGCCATGACATTTAACGGGAGCTTAATCGAGGTAGGTGCAACAGGCTCTCAGTCTTATAATTCGATGCAATAATTAATATCGTAACACCAAATATTTAGTTTTAGAAGTAAATAAACTATTTAGAAACTTTCCAAATTCCCTTTTTGCTCCTAAAACGGTTACAACATCAAATTCAGTGTTATAATAATATATTTTAGTGCAATAAAGTTCGTTTTTTAATCCCAGAGACTAATTTGACAATTCAAGTGATTGTTGTTTGTTTTTTCAAATTGGAGTTTGACATTTGCACCTGTCAAATTAGTCTCTGGGATTCAAAAACGAATTGTATAGCGATATTTCATAATTTTATACAGTAATATTGCCAAATTAATCAGAACAGGTAAACATTTGACAGCTATTTGCTACATTGCCAATTTTTAGAATGAACGCTCTTAAGACGCAGATATATGACAGTGACCTTGAATGGTTAGCTTGCGTGTTCTGTACTGAGCTCACGCAACGCGTCGTACGTTCAGCCAGTAATAGGACTCGCCCATCAAGGAGCGCTGTCCCAAATTAGACGCATTATTAATTTATTACACGTAAAACAAAAAGTATTTTAATAAAACACGTATACTAAAAGATTAGTAAGTTAATTATCTTTAATATGGTGAAGTTTTCAGAAAAATACGCTTGATGGATTTTGCGTCATTCTCAGTTTTTTATCCGCGTTAGACATAACTTTACAAATTAATTTCACTATGTAATATAAACATAATAAAAAATATGCCTATATTAAAATATTAAGAAAATGCTCTAATTTAACATATATTTTTCCCAAATCACTAACACTACTCGTTTAGACGTCATCTTCAGTATAAAATCATTAAAAGTCAGCTGTCGTCCCCTTAAAGTCTATTCCAACGATTGTGGGTGAATTTCGAATATATTTTTCACAAAGCGTCTGCCAGGTTTCCGCATCATCTGGTAGAACTACCGGTGGCAGATTAGCGCATCTTGAAAGCCGACGCGACAAGCACGACAAATGGCTGTTTCCTCCAGTTATATGAATAGTCTAGTCTGGATTAAACGGGAAAATCTACAAGTCCGTGATAAGGCCTGTCGTATTGTATGGATCGGAATGCTGGGCCGTGAAAAAGACGGATGAAAAAAGATTGCATGTAGCGGAGATGAGAATGTTGAGATAGATGTGTGGAGTGACAAAAATGTATAAAGTAAGAAATGAGTATATAAGGGGAAGTTTAAAAGTGGCGCCAGTGACAGAAAAGTTGAAAGGAAATCGTTTGGCCTGGTATGGGCATGTGATGAGGAGAGAAGAAACGCATGTATCTAAAAGAGTGATGAATATAAATGTTGATGGATGGAGCGGGAGAGGAAGACCAAAGAAAAGATAGGTGGGTTAAGTGAGGAATGATATGAAAGAGAAGGGAGTGAATGATAGTGTGACGGTTGACATGGGAGAGTGGAAAAAGCAAACGTGTTGCGCCGACCCCAAGTAACATGGGACAAGGGCAGGAAGATGATGATGGGTCTGGATTCATCCATGAGAACGACATCGAAAAAGAGTTCTAGAATTATTGTTAGAATTAGATCGTTAATCAGTTTTGTAGCCAAATAAAAATTGATGCCCAAATTACTTAAAGGTCGATTTATCAACGTACACTTTAAACGTTTTTTGATAAAATCTTCAAAAAGGTTTCTACTCAATTTACTCCTCATTAACTTGATTTAAAAAAAGAAACAGAAACACGGCACGTAGTCTATGCTTTACAATTTTATTATCTGTTAAGCGGGAGCGTCGTTTTATAGACCATCCCTGCTTGGAGAATTTGCAATTAGCAAAATTAAATCAGCTCCGTAGACTAACATTTAATTAAGAAGCTGGTGTAGGTACCAACACCAATAGTTGTCTAATTATAACCGTTTAGAAGACGGTGACATTCTGAACAAATGAACTAGCAGAGTTTCATCATGTGAGTTAACGAAAAAACTTTTGACAATGTAATTTATTGTTTTCCGGGGGAAAATAAAGGGGTGCAGAACAGGGAAAAAACGTAAAAATACGCTGTTCGAGATTATGGACTTCTCCCCCTTTACGTACTTGTAACATTGTTATAGATAATAAAAGTTGGTTGGTATTTTCATTTCGAATTGTATCCATGGTTGAAACAAAGTGCACGCCGTCAAGCACCCTCGACGGCACACAACCGGCACAATGAAAATTTGAAAAGTTTCTCACTGAATATCTTCAAGTTTTCTGAAGTTAAGGTTTAATTTCATCTACATTTATTACTAGCTTTTATTTAGTTTTACTTATTTTGTAGGTATGTCTTGAAATATAAATGTAGTGGAGCCATTTGGTCGTTTGTTAGTAATTGACAAGAAAATTGATAGATATCTATAGGGATATGAAACGGCCAAAAAAATATCTGACCTCGTTTCAGCAGAACTCCTACTAATTCGTTAGTCTAGTAAAACTTCGTTTAACTCCCAAAATCTGTTGTTAAGCCGTAGAGAATTCGCCAACTATTTAGATTGCGTATTGATACCACATTTGCTGTTGATACAACTTAAAATTGGCTTGCGGCTCCCAGAGCGCAGGGTCCTGTGAAAATAGATTTCAGAGCATTTTCCAATAACATCTCGTACGTCTAATATATTCGAATATATTACGATCGTGCATTACTTATGCAGCAATAACGATCTCAAGTACCTATGTAGATGGAGACAGAACGTTGAGAAAAAAATATAAAACCTGGCTAACATTTATGCTAATAACACGGAGCCGTAAAACAAACTATGAGCGGCGCGAGTACCGAGCAGCAAAGGATCCTCCCTCATGTTCATAAAGAAATGCAATAAAACATAAAATTATGGTCTTCAACAAAACTGCGTACAATTCTTTTTCTTTGCGGCCATTGTTCGCATCGTTTGCACATGGCTGTGTTTGGGAAGTTGTGAAAGGGTGCAAGTCAGGGCGTCGGATCCGGCAGCGTGGCCCGTCCATCCGGCACGGGCCGGTATCTTCCGGCATTTCCCCGCTCCACAATCTCTTTTCCCCCTGCTTCATTATTCGGCGCCCGGCCCGGGTCGGAGGGGTGCGGGCGGGCATAATGTTGCCAACTTACTGCTTCGCATTATGTCCCACATTTGTAGGTAGAGTCTCCAATCATTTTAAAGTTATTATTCCTTTTATATACTGCTCATGTACGACAGTCTTAGAAACTTTCTTGAACTTGAGGTCATTTGAAACGATTTGCCGGTAAGCGAACAATATTAAAAGTGGCTAAAATATACAAAGAGAACAAAGAGACCGTTTGAATTTCGATTTTCCACCAGTTTCCCAGAGAACACAAACCTACTTACCAACAAAATTTTCATATTTCAGTTACGGGGAAATGGGTGTTTAGCTTGGCAACCCCGGTTTACGTCGAGGAACGATGTTGGCGGCGCGCGGGTGCGTTAGTCCGCGTGGAGCGGCGCGCTGGCTTGGCTCGCCAGTTTAGGGAGCCTCGGTCCTCCCCGCACCCGGCGCCCGCCTCAGGTACGCTCGCATGCATGACGCGCCACCCTGTTGCGCACTGCACTACAATGTTTACCTAAATGCACCTTCCGATCTTTCTTAATCTACACTCGGCTAATTTGGCGGGATCGCACCGTCTCTTCTCTCTATCTACCGCTGCTGAACTTCTCTCAAAATTTTATATAGCCATATCGATAGGTTTATTTGCTCTCGCACTTTCAACTTACCTGGATCGATTTGCTCCTCGAAACTTGTAGATTTACAATCTGTGACTAGGTAAAATAATAATGTATAGGTAGGTTACTATTCGCTCCAGAACACATTCTGTATAAATAATTGGCTATTTGTTGCCTATGCACGCTTTGTGTTCGAAAACAAGGAGTTCGCTGTGACGAAGTAATTATTGTATAAATGAAGTGTCTGTTTCCCGCCTAATTTCATGACATACGAGTTGAGAGGCGGGGAGGAAAACAATCTGTTAAGTACTTATTCGAAAAAACAACAGTATTTCCTTCGCAAATATTTTTTTCTTTTTGCACGGCGTGAATTTGATAATAGAATTTGGAACTTTCGAATCAGTGCGACATAAATATAAAAATGAAGGGGAACAAAAACAAAACGTTTGTAACTTTTCGATCAAGATAAATTCAGTTGTAACAAATTGGATTTGTTTGTTGACGCATTCATGGACACAATACATCATAAATCAACCTAGATCGATGTTTGTTATCCATAATAATTGACATCAATTTGTCCAACCAATTTTATTTTAATACTTCCTGGAAGCGGCTGATCGCTTTTTAATCATTTTGAGCCTTAACTTATTTATGACCATTTCTAATCCTCCTCATTTGTTACAATGTTTGTTCGTAATTCATGTTTAGTTGGAAAAGCTTTCAGAGCAATAAAATGAAGGCTTTATAAATGTTTATCGGATTTCTAGAGAAAATTTTCTAAAGGACAATTCAATTTTAGAGGCGTCAGAGTTGAATGTCTAGTGGTAGTTAAAAGAAAGAACGCGAGAAACAGCCTATTATTATCACGTCACTGGGCACGAGTCTTTCTTGAAGTTTGTCGTTATCTGAACATTGTGAAGCATGAAAAGCGGGACTTTTTACTCTTTGGCATTTCCTAGAAAATTCCTCGCTGAATAAAATGAAGCGTGTCGACAATAGACGGAAGAAAGTACCTCCGTTCTGCAGTAATCTGCATGCAAATGATTTCTTGATTAAAATATCAGAAATAATCGCAATGGAGAAGGAATACTTTCATGATTGTGCTTCGCCGGTTTTTAATAAGAACATTTTGGTTTACTGACTGACTTTGAATTAATTGACAGTCTTTTAGGGGTTGGAAAAAACCTTTTAATATTCAAATTGAAAAAGAAAAATAATTTGATGGTGACATTTTTCATATGAATTGAAAGTCGGTTCGGGCGGTAGACCTACCTCCTTAAAAGCGTTCACTTTTAATACATACGTAGTTGCAAAATTATTTCCAAAACTTACACATTACATCAATGAGGTCTCGGCCCCTGAACGGCCCTTTCTCTAGTTACATGGACCAACATGAGAAGGCTTAGACTAAATCTGTGGCCTGGTGCTAATAGGGCCAATATCAATCATCATTATTTTCAGTAATAAGCATTAGAACAATGAACCAGCACTAGTAAACGGTATGAAAGCGCACACTACATTGGCTTTTTTACTTAATAAGTTCTGAAAGATTGTTGATAAACTAACGTTCTTTTAGCACAAGTAAATATCATACTTTTTCTATAAAAAACGTACTTTGGCATTTGGCCACAGAAAAATATTAAATGATTTTTGAAATAATGAAAAAAAAAAAAAACTTATTCATGGTATATTGCCGAACTAATATATAGTACTTAAGTACTATTTAAGAATTTCCTCCTTTGTTTTCCCTCAGACCCTATTATCGGCAGTAAGTAATTAATTAGGTATACGATACCTATCGACGCGTAAAAATACTATTCTTTTGTTTTTTCCGAATAACATACATAAATAAACTCATGCCTTCTTCCCATGGGGGTAGGCAAAAACTACAAAACGCCACTTGCTACGATCCTTACACACTCCGTTTGCCTCGTTTACGTTCATACATCTGGTCATACACGGATACATTTTAAACCTGTGACAGAAAATATATGACGGCTAAGTTCAATCTCGAATATGACGTATGTGTAGCAGTTTTATATCCGTGTTTTAAGGGTGGAAGTGGGAGAAGTGGGACGTTATGTATTTTTGTCGAAAATTGAAGTAAACAAATTTTGAAGGGGCGTGCGTTTACACAGTGTAAAATGTATTTAGGAAGTACGAGCAGTTCCTTTGTGGAAGGAAGTGTACTTGTTATGTGTTGTTTGTGGGATATTATTCACTTTTATAGAGGTAATGTACTTGTAAATTGCTGATAGTGTGGTACTTTGGGGACATCGACGAAAAGTGATAATGTGGTACTTTGTAGTTTGGGACACCTACGAAAAAGCCTGAAGTTTATACTCAAGTAGGCACACATTTTTGTCCTAAGTACTACGTGCTTAGATTGATAAGTAATTTTTAGGTTATTTAATAAAATAGTGACAAAAATTGAAAAGGGTATGCTGAGATGGTTTGTTGAGAGAATGAATGAAAGGCGACTAACAAAATGTATTTACAAGGCTGATGTAAAGGGAAAGGCCGGGCGGGGACGCCCTAGGAGGACATATACTGACCTTATTGGTGATGTTCTTCAGAAAGGCCAGGTGCGTAGTACTCGCAACCGGCGTGCGTGTATGACCAGATGTATGAACGTAAACGAGGCAAAAGGACTATGTAAGGATCGTAGCAGGTGGCGTTCTGTAGTTTCTGCCTACCCCCATGGGAAGAAGGCGTGAGTTTATGTATGTATGTTAAGTGTGCTTAGAACTAAGGTGAAGTAGATAGTTATAAAGTCTTTTAAGCAATTACTCAGGCAACTATTTGTAAGGAAAATTACAATCTATTCACTTGACTGTGTTGTAAGTTGTGTTTGGCATACTATTAATATTCTAATGTAACATAACAATAAAGTCGAAGTAGTTCAAGTCATAAACTGAACACATAAATGTCTGCTTTAACTGTCATGTAGTAGGTACAATTCTGTACAGTGCAACCTTCGACTCAAATTTGTAGCTGATAAGTATAAATTCGAAAATGAACTTACTTATTTAGAAATCATTAGACCAATTTAATTTTTGGTACCTGCTAGAGAACTAGTGTTTAACTTAATGATTAGGGTTGAATCAATACTGTCTAGTTCATAATTCCTTACTTATCAAATGACAGCTGTCAAGATTCAAGAATACATTTCAATAGAAGTACGTTTCGTTTTTTTTTTTATACTCTCTTTATTATTTACTAGCTGCGCCCCGCGGTTTCATCCGCATAAGTCTCCATCCCGTGGGAAAAAAAAAGTATCCTATGTTCTTTTCCAGGGCATCATCTATATATGTGCCAAATTTCATCCAAATCCGTTCAGCCGTTTTAGCGTGAAGGCGTAACAAACATACTTTCGCATTTATAATATTAAGGATAATATTTTCTATTCAATTTTATTATATGGCAAGCAAAGCTGATGTCGACTATTCTGTCAATGTCTAAAGTGAATTGGAAAAAGCAAGTGAGCATGATTATATAAAAAATGTTAGAAACGAATAAAATTCTTAGATTGATACAGTTGAACACAATGTAGGGTTAGTACGGGTATTTATAATATAATTCTAAATAATAGATAAAACGGCTCGATAAAATAGCTCTCAAAACGGTGAAGGAAAACATCGTGCGGAAACCGGCATGACCTAGAACCGAAAATTCGAAGACATGTGACATCTACCAACCCGCACTGGGCCCGTGTGGCGGATTACGGCCCACTCCCTCTTACAGAGAGGAGGCTTGTGTCCCAGCAGTGGGAACATTATAGGCTGATGATGATGAAATAATAGAAATACCCAATCTTATAGCGCAATAAAACGTCTTGGAAGGTTTTTAAAAAAGCGGTTTCCAACTTCTTTGAAAATATTTGAGGGCAGTGATAAAAAAAAATTTGAATAAATACATTCGTACATCCACAGTTTGTCTCTGACAGTCCTAGTTCCCACGTGACAGGAGCCGAGGCTATTGCCATTTATCGGCCACAATTCCAATTCCCGGCCATAATTGAAAATGTTTGTGACATATATTCCAATTATATTGTGAGCTCTGTAGATCGAGGACTTAGAATTACAGCTGTTGTGGTTCCTTAGACTGGTACGGTGATACTAGTTACTAGTGTTACAAATTGGTAGGCTATTAATTTGACCTAACATTTATTGGGTTGGAAATATTTTTATACTTTCTAGTACGGCTGTTTTTTATTGTGTTTCTAGTTCTAATAATAAAAAATAAAAAAAACACATAGAACTAAATGGGCACTTACGAAACGTCAGAAGCTAGGTGCACGGTTCCAATTGGTCGTTTCCTATAGAAAAAAGCTGGCAAGAAACTTCACGGTTACTCTTTTAAAAATAATTGGCTTTTACAATACTTTCAAATAACAGTGTTACTAGGTATGGGAGGACAGTGCAGGTCTTTCAATAAGTACCCAGTACTTAACAAAATAGAAAATGGTCTACAGGTCTACAATCCACTAAGCCTACAGCGTTCTCACATTCACAAAATAGAAAATAATCTATACGCACAAAAGATAAATAAAAATTAATAAAAGTAAAAAGTTATTTTAATAAAACGCAATTACATGATTGCTATTACAACTGTAATCAATCTGAATAATTATCATGTCCACAAAATTCACTAATAAAGATTTGAAATTAAATCGTAGGTATATAATCTCAAATAATAGAATATATTTGAATTTAATCGAATCGAATTATTTTGAATTTAATCTAGGGCTCTTGTAAACTTACAAAAGAAGCAGAGGAAATTAATTATGGTTAATACTTACCTAGAATCAGTCTTCAGTTTTAATACAGGATTTACTACATTGTGAATACGTAAAAGATTTCTTGCTACCAGCTGGAGCTGGACGGTAAACTGACAAATGGCAACAGTGGGCCTTACAAATGGCGCGGACAAGTAACAAGAAGCACATATTAGGTTCCTATCTTCAAAGAAAATCTATACGTCCCCTGAACATTTTCCACAAAAATCTTTAACAAAATATCTTCGAGACTAATTTAAAAACGTCAATCTCAACTTCACCGAAAAAAAAAGTGAAATGGACATGAAATACTTGAAGCCTCATCCATTTTCTTCTAAAGGTCGATGTGAAGATTGTGAAGTGAGTTCACCTATCTATACATATCTGTATACAGTGTGAGTATTTATAATGTGCACATATCGTGATGAGGAGAGAATCTATACTTAATTTTATCGACGGTTTGTTTTTTAAATCTTATTAATTGTAGTCTTATTGAGAAATTTTACGATAATTGTAAAAAATTAAGAAAAAAAAAACAGATTTTCGATAAAAAAAAATGTTTATTTTCAATTGAGGTTAGTTTTTTCCACAATTTTCATTTTATTAGGACGCCTAATTACTTTCAATCATTATGGAGTTTGTTTCATCGCGATAGATATAATTACACTGTTTTGTTAAAAATTCCATTTTTTTTTATTCCGTCGTTTACTATATACTAATAATATAATAAAGCCGAAAACACTGTTTGCTTTTTATAAACGCGCTAATCTCTGGAACTACGAGTCGGATTTAATTTTTGTTTTTTGCGTTGTCTAAGTATCAGATTAAGCTACGCTTGCCACGGGCAGTCCTTGGATGGGTGACCATCTTTACTTACACCGAAACTCCTCCGCGCCTCTATTCCCAGCTGTCATTTGACAACCAGTCTTACCAAGGAGTATCGTATTACCCAGTAACAGGGTTGTGGAGACCTGATAGGCAGTCGCTCCATGTAAAATACTGGTATTCAGCTGCATCCGGTTAGGCTGGTAGACCCCAACATTGTTGGGAAAAAGCTAGGCAGATTAGATTGATTGATATCCCGATTCTTGAGGAAGGTTTAGATTATTTAACATCACGCTACGACACTTAGGACCCGGACAAGCAAAAACGAAGTAACAGAACGTGTACGCCTACTCCAGATGGTTCGGGAGAGCAAGAAATTTCACGCGGACGAAGTCGCGAGCAGAAGCTAGTAAATAAATAATTAAGGCAGAGACAATAATATTGCTTTTTGTCGAAGACTCGGAAGTACTCTGAACAGTTTCCCAACAATCGGGCGTTATTAAAAAAGTTTCTCGGCTTCGAAATTATATTTAGAGTTAATTGCAAGAAAACAAAATGATTTATGTTTATTATTGAGTGACGGCCTAGTGCTGTCATAGGTCTCGAGTCCAGACCTCTGACTTTTAGGATTCTAGGAGTATAATTATCACTTGCTTCAAAAATGGTGAAGGAAAACATCGTGAGGAAACTGGCATGCCTGAGAGATCTCGACGGCATGTGAAGCCAAGTGAGAAGCCCATGGGCGGCATAAAAACTCTGACACCTGCAATGCTATTCTGTAAAAATCTCACCGTGAACGCTTAGGTGAAGTGACCTTGAAAGGGAGTTGTCAACAGTGTCAATCCCTAGTATATGGTGAAATGACAGCTCACTTCAAGTTCACTTTACCTTAGCGTTCATATCGATATCTTAGGTGAAGTGAGCTGGCAATAGTGTCAATCCTTAGCAACTGACAGCTCACTCCACGCTCACTTCACCTAAGATAACACGGTGAGATGGTTACAGAATAGCACTACAGGTTAGTCACTAACCACACGAAAGAAAAAAGAAAGTGAATGTTAATTAATATGGTGTTAACTGAAAGTAATTGTTGTGGTCGAAGTGTTGTGCCACGGAGATAAGTGATTGCTTTTTTCTTTAAATAGAACAATAATTGATACTATAATAAACTTATTGGTGATGTTCTTCAGAAAGGTCAGGTGCGTAGTTAATGGAGCGCCTGGGGGTTATGACCTCGGGCTTTTGTAACAGTGAATTAATTTTTAAGATCGAGGTGGGATTTTGTTTTTTATACTATAAATTGCAATGTTCACCAACATTTTTTTTGAACTTGTTAATACTTTTCGATCGCTTCAGTGGGGTACCTTTTTTCAAGAAAAGTGCAACCGTGGCCTAGCGTCCTCAATTATTAAGACGCAGATATATGACAGTGACCTTGAATGGTTAGCTTGCGTGTTCTGTACTGAGCTCACGCAACGCGTCGGACGTCCAGCCAGTAATAGGACTCGCCCATCAAGGAGCTCTGTCCCAAATTAGACAGATTATTAATTAACCTAACCTAACCTTTTCCCAACTATGTTGGGGTCGGCTTCCAGTCTAACCGGATGCAGCTGAATACTAGTATTTTAAATGGAGCGACTGCCTATCTGACCTCCACAACCCAGTAACTGGGTAATACGATACCTTTGGTAAGACTGGTTGTCAGACTTTCGGGCTGCTGACGACCCGTAACGACTGTCAAAGATCCACGAATGATAGCCGGGACCAACACCTTAACGTGCTTTCCGAGGCACGGAGGAGTCTCGGTATGTAGAAATGGTCATCCATCCACGGATCAACCCCGGCAAGCGTAGCTTAACCTGACAGATCGACCCGAGCGACTGTTAGTATTTAGCCACGAGCTCCTGAAAGGGCCACAATAATAAAATAAAATAAAAAACCGGCCGAGTGCGTGTCGGACTACGTTGGATATAGTTGGGATGAATTTATCCCAAATACAAACTTAACATTGTAGTTGAAATACTTCTTCTCCCATACATTCGAACTGCAAATGTATGGGCCGTGGCCATTCTCCTTTAAAACTAAATTAGTTCATTTTCATCACATTAATTATTTCACCATAAATAATTAATATACAGGGTGTTTGGCAGAATGTTGAACTTACGAAAATGGTGGATAGGTGGGGTCATCTGCTACTTATTCAGCCCTAATTTATTTGGCCCTGGCGCCCTGGATATTAAAAAAAAATTTTTTGCTTTCTTTTAGTTTCACAACTTTCTTAACTTTAAAGTGTAATTTTTATTAAAAAAATGAGTAAAACAGGCTTTTTTTTTTAATCTTTAATATTGGCAGATTCTTATAACAGAAAGATGTAAAAAATACTTAAATCCTAATTTCAACCTGCATTAAAAAAAATATTCAGGGGGCCAGGGCCAAATAAATTAGGGCTGAGTAAGTAGCAGATGACCCCACCTATCCACCATTTTCGTATGTTCAACGTTCTGCCAAACATCCTGTATAACAAAGTTCATATAGTAGATAGTTCATAGTACTTATATTATTTTAAGTACAAAGTTATTGAATGTACAGAGACTCACCGACCCCACAGTCAAACCACTACTACGGTTTTGTGGGGCTTAGCTTATTAGTTACACTTAACATATGTGAATAAAGATAAATAATTAATAATAAATAACAATAACAATACAATAATATAGGGTAATCATAAATGGGTTGTTATTTCGAAAAGAATGAAGAAGCGTAGACAACAAACTATCACTTAGACACTAAACTCAATTCTTGTGAAACCTACAATGTTTGTACCTAAGTACGATTTCCCACAAGACTCAAAAGAGTTTTTTGTTTAAGCTTATCCTCCTTCCTTAGCAGTGTTTTGTTTGGTATACTCAAAATAAAACAGGGTTATAATATAATCATAAAAATCATGAACATATTTATACAGGGTCAAATTAAATTAACTAGCGAAAATTCGCAGACGTGATCGGTCATCGGACAAAAAAACTTTTACAAAAAGTAATTTTTGTATTTGTAGTGTTTTTTTAAAAGTCGGTTGTTTTTTTTTTGTAGTTTAGTTTTTTGTTTTATAATTTTTTGTTGAGGTCTGTATCTACTGAACCGATTTTGATTAAACTTGCACTGTTCGTTCCTTAAGTTAAAGTAAATGTAAGCCAATAAAAAAATGTTCACGATTCGATTAATAGTTTCGGAGAAATGCATGGACAAACGTACAAACACACAAATATACATACATGAATATTACATATATATATACGTATCGGATTGATAACCTCCTTGTTTTTAAAGTCAGTTAAAAACTAGTTTCGGAACTCGGTGGCAAAAAATGAAAATACAGAACCAAAGATACCGAATTCCGAAACTAATGTCATTTTTCACATTTTTGTTTTTTTTTTGGAAATCGTTTTTTTTTTTAGTTTTTACTTTATTTTGATATCGATACCCATCACGTCTGTGGAGTTTTGCTAGTAAATTTAATTTGACTCTGTATAACTTATCATCTGTTACGACGCGTCATTGAGGTGAATAACAATTAAAATTCTATTGTGTCTCGTTAATGACAGTTGAAAGGATAAGGTCATATAACGGTCATACGGTATTTACCCTCTTAATCCTAATAATGTGACAATAAGCCCCTACTCACTCTTAAAGCTTTACCATTTTAATTTAACGGGTCTCAAACGATCTCTCTATAAATAAATTCACAAAAAGTTCTTTAATTCCGTCGTTAAGTAATTCATGCGAATACAGTACGTATATATAATTTGAATTAAAACGCCCAATTACTTTGGTCGGGTACTTAACCCCTGCCAATCTGTGGGGGTAAAAGACGCGGGTGATTCGTTACCCTTGACAATGCTCAGTAGTTTTTGCGTGTCCACAAGATCTCTGCTTGTCCGTCTCGGTTCGTTTGTTTTTTCTAAGCCTTTGTTCGAATGAGGTTTTAAGCGTTATTTAATTTAATTTTGGGCGAAACTAGAAATGTGTTTATTTACTCAGTTATAAATCTTAATTACACTATACAAGCTAACACTAAAATATATACAATGTCACCCATGTGACCACCCGAATTTTTCTGAATATTCATGAAAAATTATCGAAAAATAACTTTAAAAAACCGGCCAAGTGCGTGTCGGACCACGCACAATGAAGGTTTCCGTAGTTGGGATGAATTTATCCCAAAAACAAACTTAACTTTGTAGTTGAAAAATATGTTCTCCCATACGGAATGTATGGGAAAACATGTTTTTGCAACTGCAAAGTTAAGTTGGTCGATTATTACTCGTTAACCTGTAAAGCTTACTTAGCTGTGATAGTTTTCCTTTTAATTTCGTTATATCAGCTACTGTTGTGATTTTTTTTCACACACCCAAAACCAACCATTTAGCCGGCAGGGGGGGGGGACACTTGACTCTAACAAAAATTAGCACTTTAAAGCTTAATATTTCGCAAACGAATCCCTGAATCCAAAAATGGTTTTCACAAACTCACAATATTTTTGAAGGACCTTTCCAATGATACCCCTCACCATGGGGTAAAAAAATAAAAAAATAAACATTACCACTTTACGTGTATGAGAGGTACCCTAAAAAAAAAATGTTTTTCATAATTTTGTTTTACCACTTTGTCGGCGTAATTAATATGTATATCTATGCCAAATTACAACTTTCTAGTACTAAGGGTCTCGGAGCTAGACCGCGGACAGACAGACAGACAGACACAGACAGACAGACAGACAGACAGACAGACAGACGGACATGACGAAACTATAAGGGTTCCTTGTTTACTACGGAACCCTAAAAAGGGGGTCTATCTTTAATATTTTTCATGTTATTAAATTTTTTATGTTTTGATTAGTGTTTGCCATATCTCCGATGTTATTGGCTCGATTTGGATTCTGTTTATTATTTCTAAAAACTTATGAGTTATTTTATCGAATTAACTAACATTTTATTAAAATTTTTCAACTATGCAAAAAAAACGGAGGTGAAAAAATAAAAAAAATAAAAATCGTGTTTTATAAAAAACAGGAGTAAGTTCATAAAATCTTTGTGAAAAAAAAAAAAAATTGAAAAATGAAAAATAAAAGTCACGGTAGACCCCACTTTTAAAGTTATTTTTCGATAATTTTTCATGAACATTCAGAAAAATGTGGGCGGGGCACATGCCGATGGGCGACATTGTATATTATGTTCAAGTATATAATAAAAAATAAAAAAGGGAAGAGCGCACTTTAGACAAAAAAATTCGTCCGCATCGCTGTCAATGGGAAAAGTGCCCAAAAGGCTGGCAGCACTGCCATGTTGGATGGCAATGCTGATTCTTTGGGCTAAAAATAGGTCAGCCCTCTGGTCACGTGAAGAGTCGACCAACCGCTTGGCGATGTCCCGAAATACTCGATGAGCACTCGGACCCCACGGCCCTAGTGTTTCAACCGCAAACGGCTAAAATAGCTCTCAATAAGGTATACTAGACTTTTGAGCGTCAAGTAACAAAAAATATTCAAAAAAGTCAAGAGGCCGCGGGACACTCGTTTGAAACGAAGTTCCTTTTGCTGTATATCATATTATATTCAATGAATAAACTAACAACGTTTGAGCGTAACTAAATTTTTTTTTTTTCTTTTTTTTTTTTTTTTTTAAAAACGTTGCCCCACACTAGGAATTTCTCCTGTATCGTGTAGCGTAACTAAATTAAAAAACAAGTGTCGTGTCTGTCAAAATGTTACACTTTTTCTGTCTAGCTCTCATTCGCCAAGTGTGCAGAGTAAGGGATCTCGCGCTTTAGACGCCCATGACCACGACTTCTGGCCGCACCGACCAGTACTCTAATTACGTAGGTAACTTATTTTCGTAAACGATATGACAAATTTGTTTCATTTTGACAGTTCAACAACAGTCATTGCGTTATTTACGATGTTGAACAGATTTTTTTTCCAACTTATGAAGCAATGGATTAGCAATCTGTTTCAAATCGAAACAAATTGTGATTGTGTTGTATTACGCAATTAGGGTACTGGTCGGTGCGACCAAAAGTCGTGGCGGTCTCGTGCGCGAGATCATATAACGTGCGATAAATAATTCGTTGCAAAAATATAAAATTGTTGGTACCTACAGATTAGATGAAACTGAGATTATGAGGAAGTACCTAATCATTTTGTATTTATCTGTGAGGGCTGCAATTTAGTCATAATTATGATATTGTTATTACAATGTTATTAGTCTGTAAGCCTACCGAAAAAGAAAAAAAAAAACTCTGTCAATTGTTTAAACAGACAATACCTACAGTTAAATTTCGTTTCTTAATTTTAGTTTACGAAGCCCGATTTCAGAAAGTTCAATTACTTAAGATGTCAGATCTGAAATGATAGAAAGGTATTTTCGTTGTTTTGGATAACCAATCACAATACGTAAAGATCTGACAGAAGTTTTGCTGATCAGCGATTTGATTTGACTTACAGAAACCGCGGGTGAGTTTGTTTGTAGCATCCCCTTGAGGATTTACTTTGTAAAATAACATCAGTAAAAATGAACGTATTGAGGAAAATTTCGCCGCAAAGCTAGCGATAAAATATATTATGTATGACGTAGTAAGTTCTTTTGCTTTTGGTACCACAGCGGTAATAAACTTAAAATACCTACAATGTTTGTACAAAAATAAAAGAACTTTTATGTAAGTAGTTTGTTATAAAATTAAGACTTTTAGTTTCAAGGAAATAGGTACTTACTACGAAAAATGTAGAAAAGTTGAGAGTCAACACACGAAGTCATTTCAGTGGTGCCACTTTAATTTTATTGTGCTACGTAACTCTCTCAACAAGAACGAAATGTATTTTTAATTGTATAAATATGTTGCAATGTTGACTTCGTGACAAAGGCTATTCAGAAACTTGAGTTATTTAGCCGTCTACTAACTTTTTAATGACGTGGGGTGAGGTAAAAACGCAAGCACAACGCCTGTAACATATCTCTGGCACATTTTTTAGATAATTCTCTAAAGCTTTATAATTTGAATATAAAAAGCAACTTAAGCACAGATTAACTTGAGTAAAAAATGCGCATAAAATCAGATTATGGCGGTATTTGTTTTTATTATAAGCCATTCACAAATCGTAGGCGGAAAATAAGCTTCCAATTTTAAATATCTTTTGCAAACTCTACAGAATGGTCCTCTTTGGTTGATTCTCACTTCCACCGCTTCATTTGTATACTTACATAGAACGATCGATCAATGTCGACATAATCCATCATAAAGAATTAAAATTATGCCAACGTGTAGGTGGGTTCTACAGAAAATTATTTAATAGATTTTCACTTTCGCAAAAACAAAACATTTTTAAATTCACCTATTATTTTAAAAGGTCTGTATTGAAACAAAACCTCTTTTGTAATGAATTACAAACTGTGTCACTGGCTGGCGACAATACAGGGCGAGAACGATCTATGAATGCTGCAAATAATGTAACAAATAAAATAAAATTATTCTCTTTTATTTTCATCTGTTCTTTATTGAAGTAATTAAATATCATGGCGCCATGTAGCCGGTCGTAACAAACTTTTATTTTTTAATTAAACTTTAATAAGTTCGTCCCTTTTTAAATTTACACGCGTTCATACATTTACTCCACGTATTTATCTGCGATTAACTTTAACAATATTTTAAACCAAACTTTAGCATCTAAACGTTAAATAAATGGGAGCAATATCTCTGTTTCATGAATACTGTAAGTACCAGCTGCTGACAAATTACATACTGTCAGTACAATATTTTTTGATATTCTGCCTAGATTATTTTCTTTATACCATTCAGGCTTTAAGAGCTTTACCTAATATAAGATTTTCTTGAGTGACAAATTACACTTTTATGTGTTGGAGAGGTAATATTTTATGTTTATTCCACTTTAAAATGGAGCTAACATTTTGGCATTTAAGATATTTTTTTCAAAGATTATTGAGATTTTATCAACGGGTTTATATCTAGTAGTAAATAGATAAATCTTTTACATTCGGCTTAGCAGCTGGTTTCGCAAGAAAAGATAAAATATTTCTTTTGTTGTGAGCGAGATTACAGCCAGATTTTTCATTTAATATTTTGCTAATGCCTAACAAGATTTGCGTTTTTTCTGAGAAGGATAATTTCCTAATAAGCGCCTTTGGTATATATGCGTATTGCGGCTATAAGTCGCCTCTTTGAGGAGTGGCTAGAGAGGCGCCTCGGTGTCCTCACCTTCCGCCTGACGTAGGTCCTCACCGGACACAGTTGTTTCGGGAAGTTCCTGTTCAGGATAAGGCGAGAGGAAACACCCGGGTGTCACCATTGTGTGGATCGCCCGGAGGACACGATGGAGCATACGGTGAATGTCTGCCCGGTTTGGGCGGAGCACCGCCGTGTCCTGGTGGAGGCGATCGGCGGCGGTGACCTCTCGCGTCCGGCCTTGGTCCAGGCCATGGTACGGAGAAAAGAAAGAAAGAAAGAAAGAAAGAAAAAGTATTTATTGAGACTCGCACAGGAAATCACAAATTAAACCATAGGCCGTCACCTCCTGCGAAGCAGTAATGCTCGCGAAGGACGAGGCGGAACGCGTGAGGGAGAGGTAAATTTCGCGCCCCTTACGCCCCTAACCACCGCAGAAGACGTCCTGGGCGTTGGGAATCTCAGGCTGATTCCTGCCAATGGGTAGCTCACCGTCCGATAAGGACCAGGCCCGGGTTGACGGTGCGGTGTGTTCCACGCGCGCCTCAAAGAGATGTCAGCACAACTGAAGGGGTCCGCTAGGGCTGATGCCTACCGGGGTTGCGGGTTTGTCCAAAAAGGTTCCGTGGCCCCTGGCAACATACAGGCAACTGAAGGAACACGGGTGGGTTTTGGTCACGTCCTCCCGCTCCACCCAAAGCGGAAGAAGTTATTTGATAATTTGCCACCCAAAAAAGGTATTTATGCGTATGCTTACTATCCCTCAAATCCTCCATAAATAATCTTATAGACATTAAAAGAAGCTGTCTGCTTTACAAATATGTATGATAAATTGATAACGATACATATTTGTGAAGCAGACAGCTTCTTTCAAACTGATATAAAACCTTTTTGCATAAAAAACAGCTAAGGAACTTAGTCACTGTTAAAGTCGCTTAAGTACAGCACAGTGGGTTAAAAAACACAGCGTATGTGCAGGTTAAGACGCAGATATATTTCAGTGACCTTGAGTGGTTAACTTGCGTGTTCTGTACTGAGTTCATGCAACGCGTCGTACGTCCAGCCAGTAATAAGACTCGCCCATCAAGGAGCGCTGTCCCAAATTAGACGCATTATTAATTTAATAAACATAAAACAAAAGGTATTTTAATAAAACACGTATACTGAAAGATCAATAATTAAATTATCTTTAAAATTGTGAAGGTTTCAGAAAGATACGCTTGATAGATTTTGTCTGATTCTCAGTTTTTTATCCGCGTTAGACATAACTTTACAAATTAATTTCACTGTGTAATATTAACATAAGTAATATAAAATATTCCTATAATAAGTTATTAAGAAAATGCTCTAATTTAACATATATTTTTTCAGTCGTAAAATCATTAAAAGTCGGTTATCGTCGCCTTAAATAGATGCATTGGTACCCGCCACACTTTTTGAACTCTCCCCTAAATTATAGGGCTTTAGTTAACCCAATACATAAAGCACGTACTACCAGGAAAACTAATTAAAAGCGACTTTTTTATAGCCTATTTTGTGGCTCCCATTTTAAGTCCATTTTCATTGGTAATAAAACAAATTTTGGGTCACGAATACGCGAGCGCAAAAAATACTAGTGAACATTTTCTATTCTTCGAACTTGAATTAAATCGGTTCTTGAAAGTCGGTACCGAATCCCTAGTTCTAAGAATTATTCTGTTTGGCAAGAATAGGTACCTTACGTTCCTACATTAATATAGTTCCCGGTAGTTTCTGGGAAAGTTTTACCACCCCCTCCTCACCCGGTTTCACCCGGTTACTGAAAGTCTGATCAAGTTTGTTCAGCGAATCTACTGTCAAATATTATGCCGATGTTATTGATTGATTTTAAGCAGCGTTATTTGAATAAATAACAGCCCAAAGAACAAAGATTTGATAACAATAATTTTTCATAGACATTCCAATTCCAGAAGTCAGTTTTCCCGCCATCACGCAATAGTGAACAGTTTTCCCAATTTTTTTTTTTTACCTATCTCGGGAACTCAGGGTACCGTACCTAACCGCCGCAATAGGAGGAGACGCCCGGGGCGGGAATTGCGAGCCGATTTCCGGCTACCGTAGGCGCGGGCTTGCGGACGGTGAGCAATGGGTAGCTCGCCGTCCGATAAGGACCAAGTCCGGGTCGACGGCGCGTTGTGTTCCACGCGCGCCTCAAAGACATGTCAGCAGAATTGACGGGGTCCGCTAGGGCCAATGCCTGCCGGGGGTTCGAAGAAAACCGATAGGGAAATCGTGGACCCCGGCAACAGGGCAATCAGGGCAACCGAAGGAACACGGGTGGGTTTTAGTCAGTAAGAGTCTGACACGCCCTCCCGCTCCGCCCAGAGCGGGAGAAGTTATTTGATAATTTCCCACCCAAAAAAAAAGGGTACCGTATCTTTGAAAGACGTACGAGGGGCCGAGGCCAACTCACAGAGGCCTCTTAGACAATTTTGAATGGAATGAGGCACTAACCGACGATTATCCTTGCATGCACTATACAAGTGCACCCAAGGACAACCCCCGGTTGGTGCAGGACTATTGCGGAACATAGAAACAACATATATTGGGCTATGGGTTTGGGTGGCTACAGTGGATTGCTTACCCTGAACTATGGAAGGAGTATGTCCCCTGCCTGACCAATGATAATATATTATTCACGGATAAAATGGCAGGGGGTGACTTGCACACTCAATAATTGACCCCGGAAACTGTCGCTAGCACAGTGACGTAGCGAAAAGGAGGCAACATTATTATTATTATGAGCATGTTGTGTCCCACTGCAGGACAAATGCATCTTTTCCGTCTTTCTCTCTCTTTTGCAATTAGAGCCCAATCTTTTATGCTTTTTTTTTTGGTTGGGAAATTATCAAATAACTTCTCCCGCTCTGGGCGGAGCGGGAGGGCGTGTCAGAATCTTACTGACAAAAACCCACCCGTGTTTCTTCGGTTGCCCTGCCGGGGGCCACGATTTCCCTATCGGTTTTCTTGGAACCCCCGGCAGGCATTGGCCCTAGCGGGCCCCATCAATTCTGCTGACATCTCTTTGAGGCGCGCGTGGAACACAACGCGCCGTCGACCCAATCTTTTATGCTAGCACTTCACCTGGCGTATTTGTTAGAACATTCGCGTCACTTGAGTAATAAAAAATCTACCTCATTTTTATTGATATTTCATTTTGTATTTACGATATAACGCAAAAATTTGGGCAAAACGTAAAGTGTAGTGCAAGCATTAGGTTTTCTCTATGACCTCTCAAAATACTGCCATGTTATTCGAATACCGATGTTCAAATTTGGAACTCTAGGGTTTGACATAGCAGCACGTAATGCACCCTACACGTACGATTGATAGTGAGATAGATGTGTGATAACCGTTTAATTTCCCCTCTATGATCGACTAATAGAGATGATGCTAGATAGCCATCAGTGGCATGATTGGCACCTCTAATTTCCTAGGCGAGTTCACCGGGGTTGTGATCATTTTGCCTAATGTGTATGGAAATGATATTAGGTAAGTATAAGATAGAACTTTAGTTTTGATTAATGACCGATATTATTACAAAATCTTACAGTTTCAGGACTGAATTAGGTACCTAAATAAATCAACTTACATTTAAATCCTAAAACGATGCTCTAGTGTAGATAGATGTATTCTAAACTAAGCTATTATGATAAAACGTAAGTTCAAAAACTAAAACCCGACCACTGAAAAATCACGCTCTAAAAAGTATGAAACAAGAAAATATTTCAGACAGAAATCAAGACAGGTACAAAAATGGTCACGGTAAAGCTGTGCCACTATAATTTTGTAGATGTACAGGCTTTTTTTTGTGCCTTACTTTATGTCCTCTAGAGGGTGCCATATTGCAATGTGACGTAACATAGCCGAAAACCAGCGGAAGATCAAGACGTTTCCGATGATACCTCAATTGTTATATTATGATCGGTAGTTTAGAAGTTATGAGGTAACAGATGAACATACATATATTCGTATAATATATACATACCAGTCAAAATTAAAACCCTCCTTTTTGCTTCGCCGTAGTCGGGTACAAAATTGAATTATCTTCGTTGGTAAGCGCATCTCTTGAGAACCGCTGGTCCGATTTGGCTATATTTTATTTTAGAATGTTCGTAATAGCCGAATTCGATTTCTATGGAAAGAAAAATTAGAAAACTTTCCCTGAACTGAACTGAACGTTCTTTTTCCTATGGGATTTTTGTCAACAGGACAGGACAAAGTTTGTTGGGTCAGCTAGTGTTAAAATCTTGTTTCAAATTGAGATTCATACTTCACTTGTTGCTTAAACTTGCTTCTGTTTGTCACTGAATTCAGTCTACGCCTACCTAGTATGGATAGCAGTCAGACTTCAGCTCTATACGATGTGTATGCTTCCTTTTTCGGAACTATATTTGAATAGTATTCGTTCAGTTCCGTTCGGTATCCATTAGCGAGCACGTTACCCTTGTTTCTCTTATTCAGAATATTTTATCAGGGTTAGAACCATTTCACACTTTGTTTGCTCTCTGAGGAATTGATGTATTGTTAACGTGTGATTACCACTAGGTATAGGTTAACAGATATTAAGGCCTTTTTTCCTGGTGGTACACACGGCTACACATCAAGCTATATATACATTTCCAGTATAAGCTGACCTCGCATTGTACGGGAATCAATGCGAGATCAGCATAAACTGAGAATGTATAGCTTGATGTGTCGCCGTGTGTACCTATTCTAAAATGATGAGTTTGTTCAAGAGTCTCGTCAGAAACAGAGTTATCCACAAATTTGAAAGAATATTATTTATGTGTATCTTCAGTGTGAGTCTTTATAATATGCACATATCGAAATGATGGAATTTATGCTTAATTTTTTTATATAATTATATTTTTTTTGTTCGATTTGGCGTCTTATTGAGAAAATTTACGGAAATTTTAAAAATTTATTTAAAAAAAACCTGTTTATTTTCATTTAGGGGTAGTATTTTTTCCACAATTTTCATTTGGAGGGCGCCTAATTACTTCCAATCATTATGGAGTTTGTTTCATCGCGCTAGATAATTTAGTTTAAAAGTTACACCGTTTTGTTAAAAAATATTTAATACCATAAAAAATATAAAAAAATATTTAGATTTTTTTAATAAATATGTGATTTCGATACCTATGTGCACATTGTAAAGACTCGCACTTTATAATTCTATCTTGTCTCTTCGGAAGATGTAGCGTTGTAAGGTTTTCCACAAGGTGCACCGATGACCTTGCGAAGGCCGCAGGAATCCGCTGGATGCGAGCACAGAACCGGTCGAAGTGGCGATAATTTGGGGAGGCCCATGTCCAGAAGTGGACGATTTTCGGCTGAAATGTCGATCTATGGACTCTAAGGTATCCTTGATTATTAGGGGAACTTTTTAGTTTACAAAGATATGATCATAGCCGTGTTAGCATTTAGAAGAAACTTTAAATAAAGATAGAAATTAGAAAGCTGGTATAGGTATTTAAAACTTCACATGAATTATCTTTAAGGGTCCCGATAAAAAAAATAGGTAAACGATCAATAGTAAAAGGGATGATGACTAAAAATATTTTTTATCCGTCTTGTAGATTATTTTTTCTTTTTTTACGTTATCAAAAGATTACGGCGATACATTTTAATTAAAAATTTAGTTAAAATGAGCCATGACTTGGAGATGTCGCGACACCCCCGCAAGGGGGCGTGGCGAGCGGGGTCAGGGCTTCGCCCTTCGCCCGCGGAGGCCATACATTGACCCATGAAAATGGGTCCCTCGTTAGGGTTCGCCTCGGACGGCTTAATGGAAAAGACGATGTGTTTAGTTGCTCTGAATATTTCTGTAGGCGCGCCACGACGCCAGCTCCTAGCGCCGCTTTCTTCACGACATCCGGTCTGTTCCCGCCAGGTGAGACCCCCGGTTACCCGGGGGAGGCCCAGCGAGATCGACCAGCGAAGGAGATGCCGCCGGCTCGACGCCCTACAGGTCTAATATGTAGTCTCCCCCTCGCCCCGCTTACAGATCGAGCCGTTTATGTCGCGTTTATGCAGTCGCGTATGTGTGAGCGGCTAGTGTTGTAGTGTAACACCGCTCAGTGTATACGCGCGTCGCGAACCGCATCGCGCCCGCGCGTGTTGTGTATAGATGCATGTATAGTTGTGGATGTCTGTATTCAGTTATGTGACGTGCCTATATTAACATAGCATACGCCACACAACATATGTATGTGTACATCTGTAAAGTCTTTGAGCCATGACGTCACGAGTATGTAGATTTTATACTTACTTATGACGTAGCGACCCCCACTCCCCAACTTTAATGTTTTATTCAAGTAATTTTTTTAATAAGATGAAGCAAAAAATACGTGTCTAATATTTTTTTATTATCTGACTGACGGACTAAATAGTATTTCTTTTTTGGCATCATCCTTATTGTCAATGTTTACGTGATTGATACACATCGATGCGCAAAAGGATCGTCTTCAAAATTCAATTAAAGCATACCTATAACATCACGTCTGTTATCCCCGAAGGGTTAGGCAGAGGTGTACCTATAGTACACCCACATTTCGCCAGTTATGTTTAAGTCTCATGTAATAGGGGGCGAGCCTATTCCCATCAACCGGGCTTAGGTCCAGACTCCGGTCTACTACTGAGAAATTCCTGATGGCAGAACACAATAACACCTAGCCCGACCTGGGAATCGAACCCAGGACCTCATGCTCGGCAGTAGCGCTTGCGACCACTAGACCAATGAGGCAGTCTAATTGAAGCGATTGGTTTTAAGTATTATTACAATACGGTAGTTGCATAGGTAAAAAAAAGAAATTCTATTTAGTCCGTCTTTCAGATAATAAAAAAATTTATTAGAAACGTATTTTTCGCTTTATCATATTAATCAAAAATAACTTAGAAAACACGCATTAAAGTTGGGTTCGCTACGTCACAACTCAGTATTAAATCTAGATAGGCGAACGTCATGCCACATTTTAACTCAAGGTATCGCCGTAATCTTTCGATTACGTCAAAAAAGAAAAAATACGTGTTTAATATTTTTTTATAATCTACTACAAGAAGGATGAAAAAAAATTTTTGGACACAGGCCTGTTGCAATTGATCAGGCACCCTTTATACCAGAGCAATTTTAAAAGGTTTGTAATTCCTAATTAGTGTTTTGTCGGACCGGTGGGATTCTCCGATGCTTGAGCGTCGGATACGACTGCACGCAGTCAAGTAAACATGCGCACGGATATCGGAGTTTCCGACAGTGTTATGTAATTTGTATTTAGTTTTTAAAGTGATTTTTCTTGTCATTACTAACATTAGTTTCTCACAAGCATTTCTGTGTTACTAACAACTATATGGATGCATTTTAAAATCCGAAATAAATAAATATAATAAAAATTTGTTGAGCTCAAGATGTGAGTGACTTTAAATTGTAATCAAGCACAGATCCTGGAGAAATTGCCGCCTTAATTCCATATGGCATGTCGTAGAACAATGTTCACGATTTTTGTGTTCATTTATGAATTTCGTATCTTGGAATAGAACTACAAAATACTATATGAGCTTTATCACTTATTCAAATGGGCCAAGTAGTTTAGACATCACGTGAAGTCATATATTTAGACTTTTGAATAAGTAAATCTCGTCTCCGATATCTTTGTCATCTTGCTGTAGTTACTTAGACGAAAACATGATATGTACTTATTTATTCAGTAAGTAGGTAATAGAATAATAGATATACAGAGTGTCCGGTAAATAATGGATAACCTTGAAAAAGCATGTCGTAGCTCGGCATCAAATACCGCGAATGTGACGTTTTTGACGAAAATCATTTTTAAATGCAGGATCACGTATTTGAACGTGTAGAATGAAATAAAACAAAAATCTGATTTTCGTCAAAAATGTCACATTCGCGGTATTGGATGCTGAGTAGTGGTGGTTAATAAAACGTATAGTGTCAAAACATAACACGTTATGTGTACAAAGCGTCTAGCGTTTGCTAGATCGACTATGACTTCGCGCTAGAAATAGGTATATTACTTCAACAAACTAAACATTTAAAAGTCTAAACGTGCACAGCTGAGCCAGAATGGGATAGCAATAAAGTTTTATAGTCTGGTGAACTCGGGTGGCAGTCGGCCCGCGTCGTGTTATTTTACAAAATAAATTCTCTAAATTTAAAAATAATTGTATCAATACAAGTAAATCGAATTTGACAATCGCGACTCCACACGTGATACTAACCACGTGAATCTTTTTAGAGCCAGAGGCGCGCAGGGGGGTGGCCTCGACGTGTTTTATATGGAATTTTTCACTTTTTGTATGGAAAATAAGAAAAAATATTACCTACATGTAGAGTGTAAGTGGTTTAAGGGCTTTATAAAGGGGGTCGAAATTTTCATTATTTTTGCGATTGGACACACCGTTTTCGAGATATAAGCAAAAGAAAAAATGAAATAGTACTGTTTTTGCACCTGAAGTCCGAGGTGTTGGTGTGAATATAAAGTTCATGACAGCCAATTTTATTCCACACGTTTTTTTTTTAAATCGCGATTAGTAATAGTCAGATTTAGTTGGACAATCAAAATTTTTACACTTTTCACATAAATGTTCATTGATTTCTAACGCTTCATGAGAAAAATATTATATTCTTTCGTGTACAGCGCGTTGTGAGATAACATTCACCGCGCAACAATAAGTCCATCTAGCGTGTTGGCAAATAAAATGACAACGTCTTTGCGTTGAGACTGTGGACGATTTTTGTAACAACGTGTTATAATGATAGCGTATAAAATAACGCGCTAGAAAAATATATTTCATAGTCTATAACACGTCTATAGTTTCTAGCGGATTTGAATATCACTAATGCTGAGCGACGATAAATAAAGACCTTATAACCGTTCTAATATATCCCAATTAGTACCTAGATACCTAAGATGCGATTTTTTTGTAAAATATACTGTTCAATTTCTAGTCACATTTTTATTACCTCTGTTGGCATAGTCAACGTACAATATTACAACAACAAATAACCGATGGAGTTCATTCATTTGTGGCCGTGGTAAAGAAGATTGTAAGTAGAAGATTGTAGTCACAAATTTTAAGTACTATATACTTGGGATATATTTATATTTGTTTTTTTTTAGTACGGCCATAAGGTGTAATAAATACTATTTCAAGGTTATCCATTATTTACCGGACATCCTGTATATCTATAGTTATTAAAAAGTCGCTTTTCACGTCTGTCTGCTTGACCGCGTTGTTCTTCTAAACTACGCAACGGATTTTAATGCGGTTTTCAAAATCATTTAAGTAGATATTTTTTCCGGAAGGTGTGTGTTGTGTTGTTTAAATATTAAACTTATAATAAAGAAATCTCGATGTTTTGTTAAGTTGTAAAAACCGTGCGAGGCAGGGACGGTTCGCTAGTTATTCAGAAATTGACATTTTCATAAAACTAGAGGTAGCTAGAAAACCTGCTTTCAAATAATAAAAAAAATGAATTCAAATCGGTTCACCAGTTTAAGCCCACGTTCACACGGACGTAATAAAATAGCAGCGATTTTTTTTCGTGCACTTGATATTCAACGATCCGCTTAGCGCCTAGAGTTGAAAATCCAATAGTGTGTTTTTCCAACGCGCTGGGACGAGAGTGCGTCCCAGCACGTTGGATTCTCAACGCTCGGCTTAACACCGAGAGTTGAAAATCCAGTGCGCGATAAAATCCCGCCGCGATTTTATTACGTCTGTGCGTACGTCGGCTAAGAGCTACGGTGCCACAGACAGACACACACACATAACGGTCAAACTTATAACGACCCTCTTTTTGTGTCGGGGATTAATAAAGACATCTCGATGTTTTGTCAAGTTGTATAAAACCGTGTGAAGCTGGGGCGGGTGTGTTCACAAAATATTGCATGAATTTCAAAGGTTATATTTTCGTCAACCTTTGAATGTCATGCAACATTTTATAAACGTTTCCGCTTTTGTAGCCATGTAAGCCTTGTTGTTATGCTGGTCACAACATTTATGAATGTTTGAGGACAGTTTTATTTAAGTGCGACCAAGTGCTAGTCGGACTCGCGCACGAAGGGTTCCGTACCATTATCTATAAAAACGGCAAAAAAATCACGTTTGTTACATGGGACCCCCCTTAAATATTTATTTTATTATTTATTATTAAAACAAAAATACAATTGAGTATTTTGTGAATATTTCAAGTGCCTACCTGTTGCCATTATTGATATCAAGCAAAAAAGGGCAAAAAAATCGCGTTTGTTGTATGGGAGCCCTCTTAAATATTTATTTTATTTTGTTTTTATAACGGCAACAGAAATACATAATTTGTGAAAATTTCAACTGTCTAGCTATTGCGGTTCTTGAGATACAGCCTGGTGACGGACAGACGGACGGATAGACAGCGAAGTCTTAGTAATCGGGTCCCATTTTTACCCTTTGGGTATGGAACCCTAAAAAGGAATCATGTACTGAATCCATGGTAACAGTTTTCACGTCGGTGCCACCCTGTATATTTTTAATTAATTTTGGTGCAAATCGCTTAAAAATACATAGCGTAGTTTAGAAGAACAACGCGATCACACAGCCAGACACAAAAACCGACTGTATGATTATCAACTGATACAGAAAAATCTTATGGATTTCACTCTATACTCCGTTTGAAATAAGATTAGATATTTAACTAAACCTTTTTTACAGTCCGTTCAACCGATTTTGACTTCTATTGCGTTGGTGGCATGACAAATAGCAGCTGCAGTAAACAGTTGGTTTGTAACCACTTTTTTTGCTTTTAATGCCATCCTTATGCCTACGGTATAGAAGTCAAAATCGGTTGAACGGACTGTAAAAAAGGTTTGTTTAAATGTCTAATCTTATTTCAAACGGAGTATAGGTGACTCGACGTGGCAGGACTCGAAATTAATTCAGCTTACGCATGAGAACGAAATCCAAAAGATTTCTCTTTCGATCGCTTCTAATACGTCTTTTTTTGGATTCCATAGTCAACATATATCCCTTATAGTTTCACCATCTCTGTCTGTCGGTCTGTCCGCGGTCTAGCTCCGAGACTCTTAGTACTAGAAAGCTGTAATTTGGCGTGGGTATACATATTAATTGTGCCGACAAAGTGGTCGAATAAAGTCATGAAAATATATTTTTTTTAGGGTGCCTCCCCTACACGTAAAGTGAAGATGTTTTTTTTTCTTTTCTACCCCATGGTGTGGGGTATCGTTGAAAAGGTCCTTTAAAAACATTGTGAGTGTGTAAAAGCATTTTCGGATTCAGAGCTCCGTTTGCGAAATATTAAGCTTTAAAGTGTAATCTTTTGTTAGAATCAAGTGTGTGTCCGGGGGCCAGTTAAATGGTTGGTTTTAGATATGTGAAAAAATTCACGGCAGTAGTTTATATAACGAAATTAAAAGGAAAACTATCACAGCTAAGTAGGCTCTACAAGTTAACGAGTAATAATCAACTAACTTATTTTTGCAGTTGCAAAAACATGTTTTTCAACTACAATGTTAGGTTTGTTCTTGGGATAAATTCATCCCAACTACCCCTCATTGTGCGTGGTCCGACACGCACTTGACCGGTATTTTAAAACATTGTAAAGTAAATCCTCTCTCGTTTATGTTATTTCGTAATAACACCAACATTGACTATTCAAAGTCAAAGTCAAATCATTTATTTCAAATAGGCCCATGTATGGCAATTTTGAACGTCAAAATTTACAAAATAATAGAATTGATTCTAGTCGCCCTCCCAAAAGGTAATTTTCGTAGGTATGGAGAAGAATGGGCAAGAAACTCCACCGTTACTCTTTTAAAATGTTTTACAATAGTTTGTATAGGGTAACATTAGTTAAATAATTATATGTGAAGACGATGCACCTATATTCCATTTGAAACAAGATTAAACTTTTAAACAAACCTTTTTTACAGTCCGTTCAACCGATTTTAACTTCTATACCGTAGGCATAAGGATGTCATTAAAAGCAAAAAAAGTGGTTACAATACCAATGTTTACTGCAGCTGCCGTTTGTTATGCTACCAACGCAATAGAAGTCAAAATTGGTTGAATGAACTGTAAAAAAGGTTTAGTTAAATGTCTAATCTTATTTCAAATGGAGTATAGAATAAAATTACTATACCACAATAGGTAAAAAGAATTAAAAATGAAGCAACGACAGATAATTTAATTATGTGATAGATACATGGTGCTCACATATTTACAACTATTGTAAAAGTTCAATATTTATCTCGTTATTCGTGGGTCGCCGGCGCCCCATCGTTCACTAGCAGCATGCACCGCATGTCCCGCGGTTGCCCCTTTTAACGCTCCATGAATTTTCAGGCTTTAGTACCTACACAATATTGGGCTCACTCTGACGTGTAATAGCGGCATTGTTGGAAATTTTAGTGATGAAATGAAAATGATACTGTTATCAAAGGGTTGGATATAGCTACGTACTAATTAGGTACTTTTATTAGTTTAGTAGTAGGTGTGTAAAATAGACTTGTAAAAAGATCTAAAAACTAAGAAATTAAAACTGCCACTGTCTCTGCGTTCAGCGCTCGGTGTGGTAACACGCCGTGTTCGAGTTCGCGACAAGTTAATCGTTATCCTGAGGATGCCTCGTTGAGAGGTGAAACACGTGTAGATTTATTTCCTTTTTTTTTTTTTTATGGCTCTTTAGAAATAGCTAAGCGGAACAGGTTACTAAATATATCCACGTCTATTGTATTTTATAATGGATTTCCGCAAGGTCACGCCTGAATCAATTAACTAAATTAAAACTGATCAAGAGAGATTAAATTGTTTAGAAAATAACAAAATTAGGAGAAGAATCCAAAGATTTTTCGTTTATTTTTGGCTCATAGAATTTTTTATCAGATACCATTCTAATTAACTACCATTTTTCCTGTACCTAGGTGCCAATCAGCAAAATTGTACCTGTTGTAACAAAAAGGAGTGCCATGCATATTTCATAGCACAATAAATTCTACCGATGAATATTAGTCTCCCGGACACCTCGTTTATCTGCCGGACTTTTTGTTTTCGTTAACATAGTACCTACCCAATTTTATTGTATACAGGAATTTAGGCAGTACCTAACACAGTGAATTGTCGACGGTTTTTATTTATAGCGAATGTTCTCTTTGTTTGTTTACTAGATTTTTTATGAGCGAGCTCGACGGATTACTTAAAGCCTTTTGGGAAAATTCGTGTAGTGAATCCATTCTATCTAGTACAGTACGCCACAATCTAGACGTAGCATTTGAAAAATTGCATTCATCATTCCTGCGATTAAAGGAGACGTTTCATTTTTGTATGGGACTCCGGTCATAACATGTACACTTTAGAAAACCTAGGAAACGAACCCCTAAATACAATAAAGAATGTTTTTTTCCATAACATCTAATACTTTTTGGGCACAACATAAAAACCGAAAATGTTTGACGTTTGTCACGAGAAATACGACCATCGACAGCTGGCCATTTTCGTCCAGAAGTACCTACAAATCTACAATCCCCAAAAGCAGTTTTTTATTTTTATGACGAATCACACTTTCTAATTAATCAAAAAAGTTGTATAAGGTAGCTATCCTAATATAGTACAGAAATACATGCCTTTCATATTTATTTAAATTATGTCTACGTGATATTATTATGTTAAAATGTAACATGATTTCTGGACGAAAGTAGTATGCAAGTAAAACGACGCCATGATGAATAGAATATGGCAATAATTTGTTAAACTATTATTTTTTGTGCCGAAGTAATCAGGGGAATAAACAGGAATGAATATTTTTCCTCAATTCGTGGAATTATTTCCTTTTTTTACATTAACGTACACTTTATGGCCGAAAATGAAACATCTCCTTTCAACTCTTTATTAGTGACTTTTGTGGACATGATAATTATTCAGATTTATTACAGTTGTAATAGCAATCATGTAATTGCGTTTTATTAAAATAGGTTTTTAATTAGACCTACATTGTCCTCCAATACCTAGTAACACTGTTATTTGAAAGCATTGTAAAAGCCAATTAGTTTTAAAAGAGTAACCGTGGAGTTTCTTGCCGGCTCTTCTCCATAGGAAACGACCAATTGGAACCGTGCTCCGACATTTCATAAGTGCCCATGTAGGTGTAGGTGAAATAAAATAGTTTTAATTGAATTTTGAATTCATTTCAATTTTACGAATGTATTTGGTTTTAAGACTTTACGAGTTTGCTTAAAGATCATTTTCACCAGAAGCAGTAATAAAGATTGGCGATTTTGAAGACGCACTCAGTTCTGACGGTGATCAGTTTTACGAATTTTGCCGATGCTACATCTAAGTAGTGTCGTACTGTACCTATTATTGTTAGTACAGGCTAATACACAAAAATGTAGTACTTAACAGACATTGGTGCCGATTCCCTTGTTCATAAACTAAACTAAATTTAAATTCAGTACATCTTTTTCTTTCTATTTCATTAAGAAAAGGACAGAAGATAAATTTTAGTTTAGTCCTGTCAAATTAATTAGCGCTTGACGTAAACTGACGTAATTTTAGTAGGCAAGTTTTTAATCACGTCTAAACTTTTATGGAGTAGTGACAGGCGCTGATTAATTTGACAGGACTAAAGTAAAATTTATCTTCTGTCCTTTTTTTAATGAAATAGAAAAAGATGCACTGAACTTAAATTTAGTTTAGTTTGTGAACAAGGGAATGGGCACCATTCTCATCTATACATTATATTCGCTTTTTGTGTCTGTCTGTGTGACCGCGTTGTTCTTGTAAACCACGCAACAGGTTTTGATGCAGTTTTCACTACTTATCCTTTAAATCATTTATTCCGGAAAGTTTGTGTGTATAATACGTAAATGTTAAACTTAAGTACATATATTAAATAAATTCCATGTTTTATCAAATCGTAAAACTAAAAACCGTGCGAAAAAAGGGCGGGTCGCTAGTTCAATATAAAATAGAAACACAAGAATCTGTTTACGAACATAATTGGAATTACAAAACATAAGTAATTTGGCGCGCCTTGCTCCTAAAATATCTCTTTAGACGTGTTACGTTGCTAATTATAACAATATTTTATTTATTACCTAGTTACCTACCTAATTACCTACACATCTGTCTCTTCCTGCCGGCGGCGTTTTGATAAAGCGAAGTAAGATTTTGCAAAGATACTTAGACGAATTATTGCGATTAACAAGTTCTTTCCAAGAGTGGTCATGTTGAAAGGATGAATGAAAGGCGATTAGAAAACCATCTGCTGTTTCATAGAAAATTCCAATACCTACCTACGCGGTCAAAATGTATGGAATATCAATTATTTTTATAAATAACTGCCCATAAATTTCAACGCAGTTTCAGAATCATGTACTGAAATCCATGGTAAAAGATTTCGCGTCGATGTCCCTGGCCACCCTGTATAGTGACCTGAGTGAGTGGTGATATTCTTCAGAAAGGCCAAGTGTGTAGTACTCGCAAAACCGGCGTGCATGTATGACCAGATGTATGAACGTAAACGAGGCAAAAGGAGTATGTAAGGATCGTAGCAGGTGGCGTTCTGTAGTTTATCTGCCTACCCCCCATGGGAATAAGGGGTGAGTTTTATCTATCATATTATAGTCAATTCTTAGAAGTTTTGGTAGTCGTTCTCAAAATAGACGTAGGTAAGTAATGTGTTATGTATGTAAAGATAACTTTTACTACTAAGGGCAATAATAGATTTGAGATAATAGTTACGTAAGTACTAGTTATATTTCATCGAAACTTTTAACGCCATTATCTTTGACCAAGAAATAGTAATCAAACTTAATAATATCATTATTCCTTTCACGGAACATAGATCTAAATCCATAGACAAATATGGAGGCGTTACATAAAAAAATCAACGCGTTGATGTCTTTTACTCCATGGTGTCGGTAAACTCCGTAACAGTGTCGCAAAATCAATGGTTTAGTCCCATCTCAAAAATGCCCAACGCGAAGTTTTCACTTCAAAAAAACATTATACTTACTATGAAAGTATCTTTGATGCCCGAGTAATGCGATGCCTCCCTTTGGGCCCAACGCAATCAACCGAGGTGGTTACCTTGCGTATGCCTTCTCAAATTTAAATGTATTTATATTTTTGGGCCCCACGTCAAAAAGAGATTGAAATGGATCACGATTTGAATAATTTAACATACCTACCAAAGTTACCTTCAATGCTAATGGGATGTTGACTTAGTACGAAACGATATGGCTAACTACAGGATACAATGAAGTTATGTTCTAGACGTGCCGAATAAATTCCTATCGTCCGATTTAACCTTGGCTTCGCCTTATATTGTCCTAGTTATTAAGCACTAACAAACAGACATACAATACGTAGGTATAGCTTCGTATTTCTCCGTTACCACGCCTAGGAGCTCGGGAATATTCGGAGCTCCGAATTCCGGAATTAAAGCAGATGGTTGACTATTAAGTGCTAGTGCTCGCGACTTGCCAGCAGATGCGGTTCCCAAGCTAGTGAAGTATCGACGCAAATATTCAACACGTTTCCGCAAACGTCTTTACATTTTTAATACGTGCTACGTTCGCAACGAATAAGGATGTAACATTTGTCGACGGTGAGATAAGATCTAGCGGACCGAACTACCTTCCAGATTTTTCTCCTTTGTATGTCGTAAACAGCTTCCTATCTTGAAAATTTTATGTCGATCCGTTTTACCGTAACAACTCTGTACGTGAAACTGAATCTAGTATTGCAATAAGTACATTGTTTTGTGGATGCTATCAATTAGGGATGTTACGGAAGTCGTTTTACCGGAATCGGAACCGGAGGTTTTAAATTTGATTGATCGGAATCGGAAACGGATTCGGAACCGGAACCAGACTCGAAGGTGGAAGTAGAAGAAAGATGTGTTATGGAAAGGTTTAATGAAACAATTGAAATATAATTCAGTCTCTTTAATTAGTCAAATATTAGCGATAAAATCCACAAACAAAACAATAAACCGAGACTTCGAGCGCGAGCGTGTATAAAGTAAACTAAAATTACACTGGCGACGAGTTAAAACTTGTTTGTACGCGCTCTAGTCACGTGCATCGCTGCGTTTCAAACTTCGGTATAACTCCGATTTAAAATTATCGGAACCGAAGTCGGAATCGGAGATGTAAAATTAATCAAAAATCAAAATCAAAATATTTTATTTCACATAAACCTACATGGGTACTTATGAAACGTCAGAAGCTAGGTGCACGGTTCCAATTGGTCGTTTCCTATGGAGGAGAGCCGGCAAGAAACTCCACGGTTACTCTTTTAAAAATAATTGGCTTTTACAATACTTTCATATAACAGTGTTTCTAGGTATGGGAGGACAGTGTAGGTCTTTCAATAAGTACCAAGTACTTAACAAAATAGAAAATGGTCAACAGGTCTACAATCCACTAAGCCTACAGCGTTCTCACATTCACAAAATATGTAGAAAAGAATATATACAAAAAATAAATAAATTAATAAACGTAACAAACCTATTTTAATAAAACGCAATTATATGATTGCTATTACAACTGTAATCATTCTGAATAATTATCATGTCCACAAAAGTCACTAAAAAAAAAGTTGAAATTAAATCGGAAGTTCTGACCTTTCGGAATCGGAACTGAAACTCTATAACATCCCTGCAATCAATATTATAACGCTCGTTAATCAGCTCTTTGTGTTTGGAAAACATAGTACTTACAGTAATAGCTCTCAGCCAATCATCAATTAGTAAGCCTAAATTGCTCACGGCCTTGTTAACTAGTTGCCATGTTTGATGTTATGTAGCTAGTTATGCACTACCTACGCATTTATCGATTCTATTGGATGTTACTTATGCATGTATGGTTTCTGCCTACATTTAGAGCTGATTGCAATCTTAAACGGAGAATTAGCAGAGGCGTGTAATTATAAATGCTATGTCGAGGAATTATGCGAGCGTCACAGTAAGGCTTAACTTGGTTAATTACCTTTTTATTTTCACCTTTTTTAATTACGGTGCGAGGATATTGCCTTCCATGGTTTTGTTCTGATGTTAAATCAATCATACAAAAATAAGGCTTGTATCAACTCGCCGTGTCCTCGTGGAGGCGATCGGCGGCGGTGATCTCGCGCGTCCGGCCCTGGTTCAGGCCATGGTACGGAGCGAGAGGAAATGGCAGGCCGTCACCTCCTTCTGCGAAGGAGGAGGCGGAACGCGTGAGGGAGAGGCAAATTTCGCACCCTCATGCACCTAACCGCCGCAGGAGGAGACGCCCTGGGCGTCGGGAATCGAGAGCCAATTTCCGGCCATCGTAGGCGCGGGCTTGCGGATGGTGAGCAATGGGTAGCTTGCCGTCCGATAAGCACCAGGCCCGGGTCGACGGCGCGTTGTGTTCCACGCGCGCCTCAAAGAGATGTCAGCAGAATTGACGGGGTCCGCTAGGGCCAATGCCTGCCGGGGGTGCGAAGAAAACCGATAGGGAAATCGTAGCTCCCGGCAACAGGGCAACCAAAAGAACACGGGTGGGTTTTAGTCAGTAAGAGTCTGACACGCCCTCCCGCTCCGCCCAGAGCGGGAGAAGTTATTAGATAATTTCCCACCCAAAAAAAGGCTTGTATCAACAAAGTACAACTACCTATAGTTATTCTATCTATATTTATGTCACCGCAACGACCGATCCACGATTCATTAGAGAAATTGCATCCGAGTTCTGCCAAGCTGTTATTTTATTTACAAACACCAGTACCTACTCTACTTTGATTCTTTACTACTATACTCTACTTTATAAATGTTATTATTTAATTAATACTTAGGCACCTTTTACAGCGTGAAACTAAGCCAGGTGCAGATTTATGTCCACTGAAATACTTTTACGAATCATCTTTACTTTACTTAGTATGCAAACTTCAGTCGTGACGAACGGACGCAACGCAACTTAATAAAAATTTCAATGAAGAGGTACGGCGGTTGTTGTCTACTTCCACTCAGAGATTTACGCAGTTCCTGCAAATCCAAGCAGTCACGTAGACGTAATATACTTTGAATTAAGGTCAGACGAAACAGATAGAGTGAGTCTGGAATTATTCGGACATATCCTCTAACGTAATTGCTCAGTTTTGTACAGACGCCAGCACATCAAGCTACCCGAAACTGTCAAATTTTCCCAATCAACTTTGAACCTTAGACTTCAGCGATAAAGTTGAAAATCTATTAAATAAATTTGACAGATTGTAGTAGCTTGATGTGCTGGCGTCTGTACAAATCTTATTAGTTGAGCAGAACTATATCAGGTATCGTAGAACTAGAATCATATTTTATGGTCCCCTGGCATATTGTTAAGTGATTAGACGAGGATGCAAGAAGTGCCAAAAAGTATCGATATATGTATATCGTATCGAATTTTAAAAAAACATCAATATCGATTTCGAGATATCGAAAAAACATCGATATATCGATATTTTTTGGCATTTCTTACATTTCTACCATAAAATCACCTTGAAAATAGAAAATGAAAATAAAAAGTCTATTTTTTACGGCTCTAATTCCACTTCTTCCGCCATAATAAGGCAATTTGTAAGAAGACTCATACCATGATAGTTAGATTATTACTATTTCTTTTTGTGTCTAGATGTTGGGTGGTCTTCTCACAAATTCGTCTTTAGTTTCAAGTACTAACACCAGTTGTTTAAGTGCATACATGTTACTAACAATTTAAGTATGGATCTTTTTGGTATCTGAAATAAAATGATTTTATTTATTTATTAATCCCAACGGTTTCAGTCAGTGGCGACAACGATGTTGCTATTGGAAATATATCGAATTTGATACATTTTCGACACTTGATATTTTATATCGAAATAATAAACATCCCCTAAAAATATCGATATATCGAACAAAAAATATCGATATATCGATATTTTTTCTGCAAGCTTAATGTACGGTAATGCACCTTTAGTCCCAATCCTCGGTTGACTAGTAACTACGTTTCGTTAGCCGGATGCACTTCAATTTAACTACCTCAACAGGGTGAATTAATAACTGATTGGTATCCCAGAAACAGTAAACAGAAAAGAGGAAAACAACAAAGGAAATGGGAGGACGAGATAAAACTTACAGCGGGCCCTAATTGGAGGAGAGAGAGGTCGTGATAGAACTCAATTGAAACTGCTGGAGGAGGCCTTTGCCAAGAGGCATGCTGAATTGAGAGATATACTTTAACAACATACAACAGAGTAAAAACAATTCAGAATAAAGAGGCTTATAAATAAATAAAAAAACGTAATTTGACGTGTTCCTTCCAGGTCGTGAAAGTGTGACCCATTTGCAACAAAAGCATCCCATAAAGCCTAGGCGAAAATCCGTGGGATTCGACAAAATCCAATTCTTATACATTTTTGAGAATTTCCCAGTAATCTTCAATATATATTATTTCACTTTTTTCTAAACTCTCGAATTGAATGGCCTTCATTGCTATTTCATTGGGTAACTTTCCTAAAATATCAAACAGTTTAAAGTTATAGGAAGAAGTTTACTATCCATTTTCAAATATTGAAAAATACATAAATATTGGGTGAATCCCATGAATGTTTGCTTAGGCTTAATGTGGTGCTTAATGTTGCAAATGGGTCACACTTTCACGTCTTGGAAGAAATACGTCAAATTACGAGACAACCTGTATAATTCAGGTACGGAAGTTACAGAAAGTCTAATTTTCCGACGCGGAGCACGGAACAACTTTGTTAAAGACATATTCCGAGAAGTTTCCGAAACGCTCTCGTTGTTTTAAGTGATTGAAGATTTTGAATTTTAGAAGCTTTCAGTATGTTAAACTGTATTAGAGTTCAGGTAGATATAACGTGGTTTGATTAGGAATGATTAAGTGATTTTGAGATTATGCTATCAGGGAGGTGTTGGTAATTAACATCGGCGTAGCTGAAGTGTTAGTTACTTACTCCCCCTAATAGGAATATTTGATTGGATGGGCTTTTCTGATTGCAAAATCTTCCTCTATGTTCATCATGTAACACGATGTCCACCCGTCTAAAGCTGCCAGTTTTTATATCTCAAGTACCTGATCCGACTACTTTAACGCGAATATAATGAGTGGTTTTCGCCAGGCGCTTGCGCAGGCGGGGCCCCGGGGGGCGGTGCGCGCGGCGCGGGCGCATGGCGCTGCTATACCGCGCGACGCGGCTCAAGGACCGCGCCGACACCCACGTGTTCACCTTCGTGGTCACGCGCTCAGCCACGCGTGAGCCCGACCGCGATGTCACCTCCAAAGACTTCTGCTGCGCGCACCAACGCTGGGCCGTCGCCTTCAGCCGCACAGACGCGTCGCTCGGTCAGTACTTAGGGTTCAACAGTCTTATGACACCTTCAGCAATGAAGCTCGTCTGATAAGCTTAAACTTAACCATACTTTGTTAGAATTTTGATAATATTGTTGCAGGTGTGTATTTGGTCTGGCGCGGCGCGTGCGAAGGCATGCGAGTGTACGTTGACTTCACATTCACGCTCCTGAGTCGTGATCACTTCACGGCAAACGAGGGCTTTTCCGGAAAACAGGTGCGGTTTAGCGCAGGCTGCGCAGCGCAGGGCCGCGGCCGCTGTGTGTCCATCGCAGAACTCAACACCAAGTACGCGGATGCGCGCGGCGAGTTTCAGCTGGAGCTCAGCATGTCACGCGTGCGCACGCTATACTCTTGTGAATTGCGCGCGCCTCGCCTTGACACACCACCTATAGCATTCGCCGGCTTCGATTGGCAGGTGTCAGCTACCGGTGGCGGTGGCAAGGAGCCGCTGACATTAAGGCTAATGAGATTATCAGGGGAAGGACAACGCTGCCGTGTTCGATATGCTCTTGCGCTCGGCGAGGGCGAGAGAAGACTACACTCGGGGCCACTAGAGTGCGTCTGTGACGCAGATGGTCGCACGCCGCCTTGGAACCCGCGACCACCGTCGCGGTTACTAACTAAAGGAGTCCGACTGACAGTAGAACTGGTGTGGGCGCGTGCGCTGGCCGAGCTGGCAGTGCCGGCGGCGGGGCGCGCGGCCACCTGCTATGACCGCGACAAGCAGGCGTGGGCGGTGCGCTGTGACATGCACTCCGAGACAGTGAGACTGCACATGCTGTACCGCGACGTGCACCACGTGCCGCGCAACCACCTGCGCTACGTGAGCTGGTCGGCGTGGCTAGTGCGCACGGGGGTCGCAGCCGGCGAGCCTGACGCCGAGGAGCTGCCCGGCGCGCCCTTTGAGCACTACTACGCACAGGACAGTGCTGATGAGGGGCTCATGATGGAGACGGCCTTGCGCGTGGAGGACATGTCGCGGCCTGGCAGCGCTTTCTTGCACCCGGGTGGTGAACTTCGTGTACGCCTCGAGTGGGGCGATACTTACCTACTCTTTCAAGCTACTTATCATGTTTACGATGACCTTTGTCGGCTACACGCGCATCAGATGAGGTATGTGTGATTGCTGCTGGTGCAACTTATTCGTGAATGTTTTTCAAAAGTAATGACATGGATAATATTTTCAGGCGCGAGATTGCCGTTCTTCAGGCGGAGAACTATTCACTGGAGCGGCAACTGTTTAGCTACCAGAAGAGCCTGGCGTACGCGCAGGCGCAGGCAGGCGAGCCGGCGGTGGCGGAGGCGAGCGGGCGGCGCTCGCCCGCGGAGCGCTCGCTCTCCACCGATACGGAGTACGCGTGAGAAGGGCCTGAGGACCTACCCTCGTCGTCACCTTTGACGTCGCCCGTTCTCTACTCTTCTATCTTTTCGACTGATTCTGACGTTTTTGAGCGATTTATCTATTTTTCTAGACGTTTTATGGCGAGGTGCGCCCTCGTCCGCACCGCTTTCCGCCGGTCGCCTGCACTCTCGCCGCTCGATTCTATCGATAGCCGATAATTATACTCGACTACTTTTCTATTTGTCTGTACATAAAATATATTTAGAAGATATTATATATTATGTATATTTCTTAACTTGAAACTCGAATTCATATACTGCAACAGTCGATTTATGAATAAAAAAAGTCCGTAAAATAAATACCAATTTTGTCTCTTTATTTGTATCTTTATTCATTAACCCTCACATCATCTTAACTGTAAAAACTTATTCAATTTATTCGTAAAAAGGAACGCTTCTGTCAGAAATCTTATGGAATACTTACTTGGAGCATGAATAAAAAATACTTTCCTTTTCACTCGCAAGCGCGACGTTCATAAACAGACCTGAGTCTTCGGCACATTATGCTTAATTCAAAACTATTCTATGCACGGAACGCTCAGGCGTCAGCTGTCACTGTCAGAAATGTTGTCATGTCATGTCATTAATGTCATACTACGGCGTCAAAACCACGTTTTTGTGTTTTGTATTTGTGCAAAAATAAATTATTAGAACGTAGAAATGGCTCAAGGCAAACTAAAAGTAAAGAGTAAATTGCCTGCTGGCGCAAAATCAAAGAAGAACAAGGGTAAAGCAGGCAAGGCGGTGACTAAGCGTCCGAACGCGCCAGTGAAGAGCAAGAGTGCCGCGGAGCGCAATAAGATGAAGACAAATGTTTCAAAGATGGTTAATGCTGCAGCTGAACAGCAGTTGCGAGCTCTGGCCACCACCACACCCCAGCTATCCGCAGCACAGCAGCGCGTTGCTGCGGCTCCCACGGCACCAACCCCTGCCAAGTAACCTTACTTTAAATAATTAGTCTAAATGAAGACGTTCGCCTCCTGTTGACCATTCATTAGTACAGGTAACACTGTGTTCAAAGTTCTATAAGAATATTAATATATAACAATTACATAGTGCATAATGTATTTATGTGTATTGATCATTTTACACTATGACTAGAAGTATTAAAACCAAAACTGTCTGTAAAAGTTAGTTAATGTATACTCGTTTAGAATAAAACGGTTTAAAAATCAATTTGATTGCAAATCTGTTTCTATTAAAAAGTTTGTTTCAACAAATAAATCCCCAACCTGTGTTAGGTTTTATTTGTTTTTTCATGTTTTTACTACCCTTTCTACTTTGTTTCGTTTGTCAGCTAACATAATGGCATTTTAAGGTAAAGCGGCCCATGTTTATCAACTAATTACTTCTAAGAAAAAGCAAAATGGAATTTAAAATCAACTGCTAAGTTAAAAGATTTACTTGTAAGATGAATACTTAGCAGTCTTCTAAAATATTTTTGAAAATCTTTGTAAACAATCAATATATTTCTCAACTTTTGTAAAACTGTTTCTTTCCTACTCTTAATTTCAATGTGTCTTAATTATTGTTGTAATATAAACTTGTTAAGTAAGTATAAGTAACAAAAACTTAGTTTTTAAATAAATTATATTATTTTATTTATTGTTTTCTTTTCTTTATTTACATCTTCTCCTTTTAGTATGATAATAGAAAAATAAATACTCATTTCAAACAGGATGTAGCGTTGTTTGATACATTTGCAATACCCAAAAAAAGCTTTGCCTAGTTCAGTTACAGAGTGAATACTTATTTGATAGAACATATTTTGAATTTAAATCAATACCAACGTATTGAAGGATTTTAAATTAACTTTAAAACAATGCACAAAAGATCTGTAAGTTATCTGAATAAAATATGCTGCCCCCGTTAATAATTAAATTAAAGGGTATGATCAACATGAATTTTGAATTGTGGGCACATTGTAAATAAAATTAGGCACATAAGTGCTTAATTCAATAATATTTCAAAGAGATAAAAAAAACAACACAGTTTGAAAGTTTTAATCTTTGCAAAAATTACTGTTGAGAAGTTTATCCACAAGCCAAGTGGTTTTATGATACCAGTTTCAGTAGTATTTTATGGCTTATGTTAATTAAATATTGATATTGAAAATGCATTATTGTTTCTTTATTAACAAACCAGTAGATAGGTAGTTAAAATTTCAAGCTAAATGGTTTTTTGCCTTATTAATAATTCAAGAATTGGATTATGTTATAATAATTTTTTACACTTGACTCGAAATAACATAATTTAAATTTTATGTTTTTTTTTTTTTAATATATTGCGGTGACAGCGCGTAAAATAGGTACCTATTGAATAAAATTAAGATATGAAAATGAAATATTTAATACCCAATCAAATAAAATTATTTTTATAAAACAATAAGTACGTGTAAGTCTCAAATCGGTATCTCGATCTCAAAAGTAGCGGTGGTGGCCCCGTGGTAACGGCCGCGACTTACGAGTTGTAGGTCGTAGGTTCGAACCCAGACAGGCGCTTTACTTTGTGTAAATTATTTCATCACCACTGCTCTCAAAACTGTGAAGGAAAACATCGTGAGGAAACCGGCATGTCCTAGAATCGAAAATTGGAAGACATGCGACATCTACCAATCCGCACTGGGCCCGCGTGGTGGATCACGGCCCACTCCCTCTCACAGAGAGGAGGCCTGTGTCCCAGCAGTGGGAACATTTATAGGCTGATGATGAAGTCTCAAATCACTAACCCGTCTTGAGGAAGCATGGTAATCTAATCTGTGGCATGGTGATCAATGCTTGTGCCACTTCTGTATGAGAAGAAGGCTTTGCCCTGCAGTGGAACAATAATAGGCTGGTATTTTTATATATTTTATGTTAGTATTATGAAAGGCATGACAGTAACTGCTTACGTAGATTTTATGAGTCATTGTCATCGTAACCTCTAATAAATGAGCAATATCTCTTATATACTTATACAGGGTGACTGGATCTGGACCCGCCATAGCAAATTCGCATATAGAGGAGGTCATTTACTAATTATTGAACCATACTTTCCCTTTACCTAAAGTTTTGTAGTTTAGGATATATGTCAATTTTTATACTTTATTGAGATCATTCCAAAATATTTTTTTGCATTATTTTAGTAGTTTTTTTATTATTTGTTGGTAGTCATAAACATTGATGATTAAAATACCTCGGAACTTCCCTCAAACTAGGGTTAAAAAATAAGATAGTAAGCAATTTAAAAAAAACCTAAAAAAATATATTTGCGATCTAGGGAAAGTAAGGTCTAATAATTAGCAAATGACCTCCTCTAAATGCGAATTTACTGTGGTGGGTCCAGATCCAGTCACCCTGTATATATTTGTAATCACGTTTTCGAAAAATGCTCTAACGATTTCGATGAAAGTTGCAATATAGGGGTATACGGAGGCGAAAAATCGATCTAGCTAGGTCTCATATCTGGGAAAATTCGTTTTCTCCGTGTTTTCACCCGAGTAAAGCTCGGTCGCCCAAAGTTTAGAACAACATGGCATACCTTAGAATAATGACATGGCAGCATGGAATTAGTATCTATGTAATACTGTACATGGAATTAGTATGAACTTTCCTATACTTATTATTAATTGAGCATTCTCTATTTTTAGCAGAACAGAGCTCGGTCGCCCAGGTACACACGGCTACACATCAAGCAATACATTTCCAGTATAAGCTGACCTCGCATTGTACGGAAATCCTATACAATGCGAGATCAACATAAACTGCTTTTGTATAGCTTGATGTGTAGTCGTGTGTACTAGAAATAAATTGTGCAAAATGTAGTAAGTACCTACTTTGTCGAAATTGCTAATTGTTTTGTAGAGATTCTAAAATTAAACACTACAATATCACAGTACAAATAAGTAACAGTATTATATCTTCATAGGAAATGAACGAAACGACGCGCTTCGAAATATCAGTGTATATCAGTACGCTACAGCAACAGTACCGAGTGTGCGGCAGTTACACACGGACGCGGAAAGTTTATCCAGGGTTGCCAGACGAGTGATAGTGAATTATCGTATTAATATTCGAAAATTATCGTACCAGACGAAAAATTATCGTACGACGTACAACAACTGCCAGAGCTGTGCGGGACGCGTAACTAGTTCACAAAACTAGAAATATGATAGGATTTTTAGGAAGTTGTAAAATGTGAAAAAAATTAAAAAAAGGAATATTCTTTTTTCCGTTGCTTTAAAACCATAACAGCAATCTTTTGATTGAGTTTTTATGCATTACGCTGAAAGTAAAACCCCTTTAACAGTTTTTGTTGCAAGTTTATTTCTTATCCTGGTTTTTAACATTATTTTTGCTGAATAGTCGTTTCATCCCACTTCGGAGGAGGGTTATCTACTGAGCGGTCATAGGTAATTATCAAGGTCAATGCCGAGTCATATTACTATTACTTTATTATACTGTGACAATACCTAAGTTAATGGCTCTTCGAAACAAAGGCCTATTATTCAATTGAATTATTTTACATCAATAGGATATTATTAGCAAGATTCTAAGAAAGACTTCGAGTAGAAATTGCTTTCGTCAACTTCAGGTACAATTTACATACCTACTTAAACATAAATAAAACTATAATCTTTCAAATTAATGATTGTGCGATTAAAAATAAACATAATTCCTTTGAATAAACTTAACGTGCAGGAAGATTGTCACACCCACAATTTCTCGAAAACTCCTGGCGCGTTCTTAGACAATTTAAAAGTCTATTTAATTTTGTAGAATCCCGAACACAGTAACACTGGTCAGCCAGGAAATAAGAATCATCATCTGTCTAGCCTTTTCCCAACTATGTCGGGGTCGGCTTCCAGTCTAACCGGATGCAACTGAATACCAGTATTTTACATGGAGCAACTGCCTATCTGACCTCCACAACCTATATAGTTACTAGCCAGGAAATAAGAATAAGGAATCTAAATTAAGAACAGGGTACTCGGCAACCAAAAAACCATTAGTCAAATATGAATCGTGTTTCTAGACGAAATTACGAACGGATACTACACATCCGGTAATTATGATTGTAGGTAGGTACCTAGTCGATAACGGAAGTGCTGGCACGTAGAACCCTGGCGACCTTGAAACTCCATTCCTAGTTAAGATTTGGGTACGATCGACCAACCTGTACCTTTTTTTTTTTGGGTGGGAAATTATCAAATAACCTCCCGCTCTCCGTGCCAAGACTCTTATTGACTAAAACCCACTCGTGTTCCTTCGGTTGCCCTGTTGCCGGGAGCCACGATGTCCCTTTCGGCCCTTATTCGCAGCCCTGGCAGGCATTGGCCCTAGCGGACCCTGTCAATTCTGCTGACATCTCTTTGAGGCGCGCGTGGATCACAACGCGCCGTCGACCCGGGCCTGGTCCTTATCGGACGGCGAGCTACCCATTGCTTACCGTCCGTAAGCAATGGCGCCTACGGTGGCCAGAAATCGGCTCGCGATTCCTGCCCCGGGCGTCTCCTCTTGCGGCGGTTAAGGGCGTGAGGGCCGGACGCGAGAGATCACCGCCGCCGATCGCCTCCACGAGGACACGGCGATGCTCCGCCCAAGCCGGGCAGACCTCCACCGACCAACCTGTACCTAACCTTCGTAGCTAACGAAGAAAACAAATAACAGGGTGAATAAACAAGGGAAGCTCACTTCAACACCGTAGTATAGGACTAGGAATAGGAGAGCTAGGAGGACAGGTCGCGACGATATTTATTTATAGCCTTATTACAGAGTTATAATTTTATTGTTACAAAACGTTTTTTTTTCTTAGTTTTGAGACTCTGTGTGCCCTTTGACAAAGGTCTCCTCCATCCCCTTCCAATCCTCCCTGTTCCTTGCCTGTCTAGTCCATGTCTTTCCCGCCGTCCTCACGAAGTCATCCTGCCATCTTTTCAAAGGTTTCTCTTTCTCTTCCCCTCCCTAGGATACCATAGGGTCACTTTTTGTTCCGTTACTCTTCACCCCTGACAATGTGGCGTTCGCGACGATAAAACGTATGGAAATATGCAATGACGCACACGTAGAACAAATAGACTGCCAGGATATACATACATTCTATCGTCTCGGACAAATTTTCCATCGTCTGCTCAGTGCCTAAGATAGTAAATTAGTGATTTTTTATCTAAGTAGGGAAGCGCAACTTGCATCAATCTAATCAAGCCCATTTTGGACTTGCTTCTTCAATTTTTTTCCACGTGTGATAAAGTAAAAAAAAAAATATATGGCGAGTAAAACCAGGAAAAAAAAAAACAGTGGAACTACGGGAGTGCTGACAGAAGTGAAAACTTGAAAAAAATCGACAACGCGGTAATCAACGCGTTGATGTCTTTTACTCCACGGTGTCGGTAAATTGCGTTACAGTGTCGCCAAATCAATGGTTTAGTCCCATCTCAAAAATGCCCAACGCACCTAAAGAAGTTTTCACTTCAAAAAAATATTTCTTCAATTTTTTTTTAAATAATTTCGTAACGGGTTCGATTACTGAGATAACTGTCCGCTTCTTTCTGTTTTGTCGCCATAAGCTTAGCTCTCCACAGGTTACTCCTGCCCATATCTGGACCTGTTCAAAATTGAGCCTCTTCACTACAGCAGCACACACCAACAGCCAGCGTAGTTATCGCGTCAATGCATCATAGGATCAATAGGCCTAAGTCCAATTATTTTTTGTCTAGCATGTAGATTAATAAAAAATACACGTATTTTTTATTTTTTGACGTAATCAAAAGATTACGGCGATGCATTGAGTTAAAATGTGGCATGACGTCACGCCTTGCTTGATTTTATACTGAGTTGTGACGTAGCGACCCCCACTCCCTAACTTTAATGCGTGTTTTCTAAGTTACTTTTGATTAATATGATAAAGCAAAAAATACGTGTCTAATATTTTTTTATTATCTGAAAGACGGATTAAATAGAATTTCTTTTTTTTTTCACCTAGGCATCATTCCTATTCTCATTCATTTATCGGAACCAAAAATCATTCTTTTGGTATTAAAAAAAAAAGTGTTTATTACCTTAAATCTAGATACAATTAAGTTGCCGGGGCTTCCCAGAAAGTAATCCGAAGATACTTGTGATGGGATAAACCTCGCTCTTCCTCAATTAGTTCAATTGTTTCGTTGTGCTAATTAGGTATAAGTTACACATTTTTTTATTAAACCAATAAAAATTAAAAACTAATAAAAACAAAGCCAATAAGAAAAAAGAAAAACAAAAATGACGATGTGATGTACTAAACTTATAACTAAAACCATTTACTTTATTCGAATTCGAAGAAATCCTTCTTCAGTTTGGCGCGTTCAAACGTCGGTTTGGTGTAAAAATAAATGGTGTATATAAGACCAGAAATCGATTATATATAGGTGCCTATAAATAAATACATATGTATCAATTCAAGGCGATGTCGCACGGTGAGTGAACGGCCGTACCGGACACTGTGGTGTCCATGAAATTGGACGGTCTGTGTCCGGTTATCAAGATTTCGTCCTTATTCAGACGTTATTAAAAATGGTTTATGTTAAAAGTAGACGTTAAATTTTTTAAAGCTCATAACGTCATAAAGTACAGACGCCAACACATCAAGCTACCCGAAACTATAAAATTTTCCCAATCAATTTTGAACCTTAAACTTCAGCGATAAAGTTGAAAATCTATTAAATAAATTTGACAGATTGTAGTAGCCTGATGTGCTGGCGTCTGTACCTATGTTAGCTTTATAAACGGAGATACATACAATGATATAGCGAATTGGTGAATCCCCGACCCTCGTTGTTTAGAGTGTTTATTTATTTTCATACTTACCTAAGTTTTATTTACATAGCAATATCTAAAAATGCGTCTCTACTAGACCAAACAGACATTCATCCGTTAAGTCGTAAGCCAGCAAAAAGTTGTAGACCTCAGATTCTAAATACCTATCAAATTAGGCACTTATGTCAGCATACAAGCCCCAACATCTCTAGCTCCTAAAAAAAAACTGAACCGGAACGTTCTAACATCATCAAATATCAATTTCACCTAATCTCCTGCCAATATCCTTCTGAACTTTTGGTATCCTCGCGGCGAGGTGAAGGCGAGCGGGGCAGTCTTGTGATGCGTCGATTTCTCCGAATAAGATTAATAAATGCAGGCGGGGGAGGTAGGGGGCGAGGAGGGGGACATCGCGGCTAATGACACGCGCCGCTGCAGATATTTTTTATCGCGAATTTAAAACATAAACTGGTTGCGGTAGCTATACGGAGTTGGAGAACAGAAGGTTGAATTTCAACAAATTCTAATAAGAAATCCACCTCAATGCACAGTGGCACAAGCTTAGTATGTAGCTAAGGAGTCTATTCAAAGAACACATTCTGTTCCGCTAAGCTTTCAAAGGATAAAGAAGTTGTTTGTTCCTTCTCGGAATATATGTAGTTTGATCCGAACATCTGAAATTTGCAATACTTTCAATGTATGCAAGTACATAATATCCTTTTGTGTTGCTATAAAAATAGTTCTTTTACTTACTTTGTAGTAGTGAAGCTGCTTTTGCTATCCTATTGTTAGGGAGATTTTATATTATGTATGTATTTCAGTTTTGAATTTCATTTATTCTTACAACGTTCAAATACAATCTTTGGTATGCTACGGTTTCTTAGGTATTAAGAGCGCACCGAGCGAGGGAAGGACACGCAATTGCGAAATAATTGCGTTCGATTGATCCCTTACTGCATCGTTATTACTTAACCTTTAGTTATGCAATTAATATGTAAGTAATTTAAGGATTCACTCTATACTTAAATCGTACACTAGAAACACGATTACTTGTAGTTTCCTTGATAGAAATAAAATCCAAAGTAATTTCTAAAAACAAAATAAACACTTAGTACGGCGTAAATACTTCACAGAAGGTCATCAGTTTTTTTAATAATAACAAAACTAAGTACATGTTTTCTATAACGCACACATTTTACATTTTCAAAGTGTGTATTTGTTTTAATAATACGAAGGAAATACTTAAATTAGCGCGCGAACGGCCCATTCTTTATTCCGCCCATCCCATTAATTACCGCCAGAAGCTCGGTGCGCTCTTAAGAAACGATACCAGTTGTATGAAATAGTTACCATTGTTACCGGAACCAGCCCGTCCCATCCTTGATGTCCTCACTCCGGTTGACGACCTAAGCCGAGGTTCGTACCCCACGGGGGGTGCCCTTAGCGAGCGTTCACCTAGTTTTAATTAGCATATTAGAATAACCCCTAGCTGGAGGTTTTAAGTGTAGTAGCTTAAGGCACCCACAGGAAAGCCCGGTTAAGTAGTCATGATCTCAGAGGTCAACTACGAGATGCCATAAATAAAAAATAAAAATAAAATGTTACCGGAAAAGAAATAAAGAAAAAATTGTTTAATCTACACAAATAAGAATCACATTATTAAACATAAAAATTTAAAACGTAGGCAAAAGCCTGGCGCTAGCGTCGTGCTTAGTTCTTCCCTTTGTACTTTCAAACTCGACATTTTGTAGTAAGTAGCCCTTCTGTCCTTGCCTTTAGCGGTAGCGCCCGCACCGCAGACTCCGCCCGCGCCCTACGGCCTGCAGCCTGCAACTCTGCATAGTTCACCGCTCTGCGCCTGCGCATCGATACTCAACACTGCACTAATCACGAGTTAACACCTATTGTTAGAACTTCAGTTTACTCGCAATTCGCATTTAGCTTTACGTTGTAATTACTGATTGAGTTTTGTATCTCTGGGAACTAACTGGCTTAGTAATTATCCATCAGCTTGTGTGGCCCACCCATCCAGTGTGGTGATCCCCTAAAAATTGCGAAGCCTTGTTCATAGCTCTCATGCTGTATTGTATAATTGCATAGCAAATGTGTGAGCATTGTGACCATAAAGCTACCATTTACTGGGTTTATCTTTCATTGACTTGAATGTGCCCCGGCGGCTGAGAGTATGTCATGCTCACTCAAATGTCTCGCTGGTGGTGGCGTATGTGTTGGATCATTAAGTTCCCTTCAAAATGATTGAGCTAAATGGTGCTGATCCATGCGTCATGTTCATAAACGGGCACCGTCACTAGGAACTGGTCATCTCTTAGCTGCCACGGTTTATTTTAATTTCTTTGAATTGTTTTTGTTTTTATATTTTAATTATGGACGCTTTTAACGTGTACGTCTTTCTACATTGTTCTCACATGTATAATTTCAACATGAATGATGTAACCAATATTTTGGTTTAAAAGAGGGTCCGTGGAGTTTCTTGCCCGTTCTTTTTCATAGGAACCTACTATGCTTTGGAATTGGCAACTATCTTCATCTTTCTGACTGACCGAACCCTTGACTTTTCAAAAGTACCTGTAATTGGTTTATTTAAAATAAATGCTTTGAGTTTGAGTTTGTCATGATAATGTTAACAACAAATATCGTTAAATAATTCCAGATCCTAAATGATATCGTTTGAACCCAATCAGATGTCACCAGATATGCACAGTTAATCCTTTTATCTTAAATTTTAACTGTTAGATTTAATCTACAGGTAGCAATGTAGGATAATCTATTAATTTTCCAGCAGGAGACTGGTAATAGCAGGAATTACTTGTTAATATTTAATTATACAAATGAGCCAATTTGTACATGTCGTAGCGAAGTATATAACTAAGTGCTATCTCCCGATAAGAAATACATTCACAATTTATAAAGGAAAATTTCTTGAAGTCAGTACAAAGGTACGAGTAATACAAACGTATGTTAACATAAAATGAATGTTATATTGAAGTAAGTAACGATAATGAAACAATTTTCTCCCTTTAAACACGGTTAAATAGTTGTGTGAGCGTCCAATGTCTTCATATAAAGGGTGTCGTATTACAGCGCGCGCGTTGATGTCTTTTACAAGTGCGTCGACGCCTACGAATGTCACTCCGGCGCAGGTCGCAGTTCCAGCCATACCCCGACACTTAGGGCTGTCAATAACAGTTGCAGTCTTTCAACAGCTAATCAAGCCAAGCCTAGGAAAACCGGTTACGGTCCGTTTACGGAACCCTGGTCGATTTCTCTGGTTTCCCATCAACGTCGAGGTGATATCGACCGGGAGACAATAAATCCGGTTCTGCTGCAGCGGACGGGTTGCAATTAAACTAGTGTCGCGACGGGGTTCGCGGACCGTGCGAAAGTGAAGCACGTGGGGGGCGAGCAGGGGGGGAAAGGCTCCGTCTGCACACGCACACAGAGCAGAAACTACAGTGCGATCAGTAGAGCTGCCTTAAAGCTTTCGTTGCGTTTTGTGGATCATTTTCATACAGAGTAAGATTTTCTTTATTATTTATGTAACTTTGTTTCGCTTATCTTAATACCTTTTTTTAAATTATATGTCGAATGGAATTTACCTAACTACAGAAAGTCTTAATTTTCTCTAAGTCCTATTATGTCTATTTGAATTTTGACACGACAGTTGAATTCTTCTTGCTGTCAGTAGTTTGAACCCCAAAAGTATCAAATTCGAAGTAGGTGGTCTTAGCAGTCAGGGCTACTCTGAGAAAAGGGGTTCATGTTTATCTCCAAATGGCATATAGGTATAGATATTAATTTCTTAAACACACTAGTTATTCTACTCTGTGACTCTTGAGGTTCTGCGTGTGTGTCAGCGTGTAGGTGTTTGCGAGTGTATTCAGTCCGCGCGCGACGGCCGACGCAGACGCACGCGCCGCTGCCGAGTGCCATGTCGCGCTAGGCGCGCCCCCATGGTGTACCCCGAGGCGTCCCGCTGGGGCGCGCCAGACGCCGCGCTCGCCCCCCTCTACGATGACGTCTACAGAGGTCAGCTGATATTTGCAACCTCACCTATTTTTAACACATTCCCGCTGTGACCACCAGACAAAGTGACTTTCTGCAATCGTAAAGTGCTCCAACAGCCTGATTTCTTCATCTCAGCCTGGCATCATTAATCCCGGCTTTTGCCAGGGTCAGACTGATTTACCAGATGATAATTGTCTCGTACGAAGCTTATTGTCCCGCGATCAAATGTTACAAACGAATACCGATAGACTTATTATCATCAGATAAATCAGACTTTGCATTGAGCAATTAAACGCAAAGAAACATCAACGAAATGTTTGGAATTGACATAAGCTTTCGGAAAGGTACGTCACTGTCGTTGTCAACTCCATTCTCTTTATTGAAGTTTCTATCCGTTAACTGTTGTTAGAAGTCACTTTTTCTAAAAGATCCTGAAGGCCTAAATCTGGGATCACCAATGATAAACGCTGAGGGAATTTATTTACCTATCTTAGAACGAAACGTAATGCAGGCTCCAGCTCCGCTATGCGAATCTTCTTTGTGTGTAACCTGTGTCTCTTAGGCAACCTGTCGACGATCCTGTACCACTTGAGCTTCGGCACAACCATTTAAGGACCCTTACGCGTGAATATTATTATTAAATTGTTATTAACATTTAAAATTCAAAACCGGTGCTAAACGACTCTTTTATAAGTTCTCCTTTTTTGTTTGACCCTAATCAGATTCTACTTTTAGCGCGATTTAACTTTTCAACGTTTCAACCCCGGCTTCAAAAGATATTTCTTTGTTCCGTTGTGCTTGTTTAAAAAGCTTGTTTAAAAAATTCACACTCGGTGAGACTGGTCGCTGATGACTCAGTCGGCAGACATCTGTTACTTAACCATTATATTTACATTTCAATAGAGCCAGCTCATAATTGTAATGGTTATTTCATATTCGCTGCAGTGTTCACAGTGAAGGGAGTGTTAAATACTTTAAATCCATTTCAGTAAGTTTTGTATCAGAAACAATAACATAATAACCACTTTAGTTACTAAAATATTTACAGCTGAGAACGAAATTCCAAAAGTCTTTGTACTAACTACATGGAATCATACAATTACCTGATTCAAGTTCAACTTTGAGTAAATATCCTCCTACAAAATCCTTTTGTTTGTCGAGAAGTTTATTCTACTCACGTCAGTTTCCCAATAAGAATGGTTTGCAAACATTTTCTTTGTTTGGATCTAGTAAAACTTTGAACGCCCGATCAAATTATCCATTCTCAATCTCGTTTATAGCAGAGATATGTGAACAATGATCTATACAATCTGTTTGTCTTAGTAATTAAGTGTGTAACACAACAGAGAGTATTCTCAATCGCGTCCCTATTATATCTTTCGAGAATAGAATTCGCGAGTGTATCCTCCACCTGCGGCCAACCTCGTCTCGGCTCATTTTATAATGACATTACAGTAATTCCATACAACAGCGTAGGAGTATTATGTTCATAATGTTTCGACGTTGTCGGGTCGTGTTGAACGGTTGTTTTATTGATAATTGGGACCTACAGCTCATGTCGGTGCTTTAAAGCTCAATTAAACCTTGAAAATTGAACTGTCTTAAGGAAATTCAAATTGTGATTTTATAGTAGGTAGGTATCTCGTTTACGATCGTCTATAAAGTTTCTATGCTGAGCTGTCGGGTACGATGCGAGATACAAGAAGACCTATAACGTAAAGTACGAGTTATTAAGTGACCTGCGACTTTCCAATCGGCCTACATCTCGATCGCGTGTTATACATTGAGATATCTCGCGATTTCATGATCATTTATCGCATGTGTGGCTTGATGGTTTTTATGTCAATTATGAGTTTTAATTGGTCGTTAATATTTATAATTCGATGGTCCCATGTGATTAGCGACGTAGCTGTTAATTGCGTGTTAATGGGTTCTTTAGAATTTCGTGAATATTATTCCTTTTTATAATCGGTTTGTACGTTAGAGAAATTTTGCTAAATATTTTTATGTTGTTTTGATTACTTTTTTTTTGCGTATAAATTATTTCAACATTAATCATCTGTATTTATGTTAAAATAACAGGTATGTTAGGTAGGTTTATGTTTGTTCTATATAAAAGAAGTTTTTCCAGCTCGTTCTGTGAATGTCTGATTTGGGTAAAATGTAAATTGAACATATTTTTGGAACTTCTCCAAAATACTACAATAAATTTACATAATGAAGCCCAGGGTGACTGAATTTGTCCCTAACATTTACATTTGCTAATGGACCAGGGTGAAAGAAAGTTTATTTAAGGAATAATATTTTAAGACTACAAACGTAATTTAGAATAGACCTGGTGAGGTCATATCGGCTTTAGTTTTTCACAATTTTCACCTACCCGTTTGATGTTATTTTAAATTGTAGTTATTGAATTTGGCAAATCAACTTAGGCTTGGCTTAATACTTGCTAAGAGGTATAAAGTATTAAAATTTAATATTCGTTAGTAAAGTAATTTCGCTGGTGACTCTCTAAGGCGCGGTTTATTGGAAGATGCTGCGACCGTTAGCAGCGCCTGCGCATGTGGGGCTCCCCCACACGGTGCAACATGCACATTGCACAGGACAGTCTCAGATGCAATCGCTATTATTCTAGAAACTGTGCCTCAAGTATTACAGCACTTTATGCTGTTTGCGTCTTGAGATTATTCTGATTCATGGAGCAACCATATTACTTTTCGGATATCCGGATAAGTGAGTTTTGAAAAAATCTTTTCATTTTAATCATCATCTGTTTAATCTATGGAATAAACGGTGTGGTGTTCACTAATGTATTGTTGAAAAATGCAACCATTTTTATTGTAGAAAACTAATAGAGCTAAGTTTCCATATTGCCGGACTAAGAAAAGCAGTGAGTTAGTAGGGTTTTAAAAAAATCATTCAAAACTTCGCCAAGAAGTCGTCTGAAAGTTGCTGTAGAAAGCTTCGAGAGTGAGCTAGATTCAGAATTAAACATCATGGAAATAGAAAATAGACATAGAATTGGATACCTGGATACTTTAGAAGGGAGAAAGTGTTAAAACAACATTTGATCTTACTTAACGGATCGAATGAGGTTTCTGTATCTATTCGTGCGGTTAACTTCATTCCTTTGCTCAATTGGTTCACTCAATTCTCTATTGAATAATCTAAAATTTACATTAAATTATGAACGTTGTACCTACTGGAAAAATATTATCTTGTTAAAGTTGAAGACTATCGAAGACAGGAATAACAATCCATCTTCGAGTTATTTTAACTCGAATCTGTTATTTTTAAGGAAAAAGTTGTATTTTAATGGGGTATAGGGAAAATGGACAGTAGGTAGTAGGTACTTCTCTATTATTTTAACAACGTTTTACATTTCAATATAGATTTTAGTGCTTATACAGGCTGTTAATTAAGGCACCTACATACGGATCTAGTCGGCTAACATAATATAATATTAACATAATATTAGATCGGTTAACATAATATTAGATATACATATGTTGTCCGATAATTTAACTGGTTACTTTTTCTACGGAAGATTTTCACGTGTATCATTATAAATACCCGAGACTATTACATTGTCCACACACCCAAAGTCCAGCAAGCATAATCACTCATACACACAAATACGCACACCCACACACATATACAAAAACACAACAAACACACACGCATACAAACCACTCAAGAGCATGCATGCACTAAATTGGTTCCCTACATTTTAAGTTACATAAATTTTTAATTTTATTGCATAATATTATTAATGTTCAAAAACGGGTGAAGACAATAACTCCTGTAACACAGGACCACCTAGCTCAGGAGTCACGGCTTCATATTTTAAAATGTAACAGCTTTTTTATGTCATCAAAACATTTTTGTATTTATTTATTTTACCAATTGCGCAACTAGGAAAGTAGGGATCTACTTAATACATGGAGGTGGTTGACGAGGTGTATTTTTATTCGCTTCATATAGTTTTAAAGAATTTATTTCTCATAAGGTTCACTTAAATTGAGATATAGTTTCTTATATCTAGTTTACTGTAGTTTCCCTATTTTAATAATGTTTTGTTTTTACTGATGATAAGAATTAAATTGAGATATAGTTTCTTATATCTAGTTTAATGTAGTTTCCCTATTTTTAATAATGTTTTGTTTTTACTGATGATAAGAATGAGTCAATGTACGGTCATAATTAGTTAAGCACAGGTTTAAAAACATTAGGTAAAAAAAAAAATGGTTGCTCGAACCTCTAGACTTGATTGTTAAAACTCAGACTTGTTATTTATTTATTTTATTTATCAACTCACATTTATCATTACAAGACCATAACCCAATGCGATAAATGCGCTTATACTAACTTATATTAATTAATAAAAAAAATTAAATTTAATTAATAAATTAATTTATTCATTTAAAATTAAAAAATGTAAATTAATGAATTGCCAATTCAAATTATGCCTTAGTTGGACGAGTAGAATTTAATAATTAATTTACAAAATTTCCCTTTGCTATCGTGGTGTACGTCGATCAGGTGCAGCTGTTTAGAATTTTGCACACAGATGAACTCAGTTTGATGAGTTCCCTTTTAAACCAGTCAGTCAGAAATCAGTATACTGGGTATGCTGTAATTTCTCAAAGAACTTTGATGGACAAGTCTCTCTCAAGTTGCGTAGACGACGCGACGTTTCTGCCTTCCACATCCAGTTCACAATCTGATGTCTTCGTGACATCGTTGGTCCAGCTGGGTGGGGTCTGCAATGTTTATCCGATCCGATCAAATGTTTATCCGATCAAGAGCCATCGATATTTCGGCATACATTCAAAAAATTCAAATTCAAATTCATTTATTTGACAAAGACAACTTATTGGTCCACAGTTATAGGTGGTTGTAGTAGGTTCACGTAACATAAATTTAAAAACTATTCACATAATAATAACATTGAAAATACTATAAAATACATTGCCAGCTTACTGCTGCTTCAGATTGCCGATTCTGCAAGCTCGAGTATATCTGTGACGTCCGTTCTTCCGTACAAAATCTAATTGCGGATCCATCAGAAAAACTCCAAACATGGGCCGCTCCAAGTCCTTACTGGTTCCTTAACTTTATGTTGAGCCGTAGAGACGTAATTTAAGTTATAATTACATTTCGAAAACAAGTATTTTGTACAAAATACTTTTACCAAACTGTTTGTAATACTGTGATCCTATTTGAGGAAGTTTTACTCTGAAATACTTCAGTGACGTCACCCTTCTCTCTTAAGGATTATTTCGGATGTCGCTCGTTTGCTGTCAGACTTAATCTTTTCCATTTTCTGCACTCAATGGGAGCCATTCCTCTTTGAAAACTTTTTTTACTTTTTCCTCTTCGATGTAAGCCAGTTTAAGAATTGGATTCGATGATGTCCAAGTTGTTACAATTGTGCGTAATTCATATTTGTTTGCCAGTTAAATATCTATATCTATGAAATGACTTAAGATTTTCACAAAGACCCAAATGCATACATTGGTGCCGATTCCCTTGTTCACAAACTAAACTAAATTTAAGTTCAGTGCCTCTTTTTCTTTCTATTTCATTAAGAAAAGGACAGAAGATAAATTTTAGTTTAGTCCTGTCAAATTAATCAGCGCTTGACGTAAATTGACGTAATTTTAGTCGGCAAGTTTTTAATCACGTCTAAACTTGTATGGAGAGTGACAGGTGATGATTAATTTATCTTCTGTCCTTTTCTTAATGAAATAGAAAAAGATGCACTGAACTTAAATTTAGTTTAGTTTGTGTATAAGGGAATCGGCACCATTATACATGACTTATGACTAAATATTGGAACCGGACAGTTTTTGTTAGCTAAAATTTGCTGAGCTATTTTCAGGTTAGTATTGTTAGGCTGCCTGTCCACTGGAATGAGGCAGCGGAGCAGAAAAATGTGCCAATATTAACCAATAGGAGCGGAGCTCTGAAGCGGATTCTATTGGTTAATATTGGCACATTTCTCCGCTCCGCTGCCTCGCCCCGCTCTAGTGTACAGGCAACCTTAAGGCGCAACTAGCCGATACTTTTTCCATACAAATTTCGGGGGGGTTTTACTCCACTGTTACACATTGTACATCCAAAGTAAAACATGAAATCGTTTTGTCTTATTATTAATTTTGTCTGCAGAATAGTAAAAAAAAAGCAATTAAAAAGTTATGAGCCAACAAAGATTCGTTTTTCCTGCTAATTTTAACGCAACTTTGGGAGTAAATAAGTAATAAAAGAAGTATAAAATCTCCAAAACAAAGCTCGTTCCGACAATACTCATTTGTCGAAGATTATAATAAACTTTATTCGTAATTGATTTATGCAGTAGTTTTTTCATAAAACTCCACCTTCCAAAGCACTTTTCGTAATTTTTTACGCGCTCGTTTTACTAAAATCGTTCTGAACGGTGTTTGTGTGCGTGCGAACTAGAGTTTGTGCATGTAGACCAGCGTCTAACTGCTCATCACTGATACTATCTCTGTCGGACACGATGCCAGGTGAGATAGCGTGCTTTTTGACCAAGCCCACCAATGAGTTCGAGCCCGCGACTAGTTCAACCTTAACGTTATCATTTGGCCTTATGCACACATGATCCCATAAGATAGAATCTACTCGACGCAAAAGCCTTCATAAAGCTTATCAGTTTTACTGAGAAAGCGATTGTTGTGCACCTTATTAAGATAATTAATAAGATAACGCAAGTACCGTACAAACACCTTGTTTAAGGTAAACGTCTCTATTATTAGATGCTCGTTCAATAGGATTCTGAGTTATGATGCCAGTTATTGCGCCGTTTACCCTAATTTGTTTAACTTGTATTAATTTTGGTTGTTATTAATTTTGCCTTGTTGTTTCTAAGAGAATTGTTTGGTCTTGAGTAAGCAATTTTTGGAACAATTTAGCTATTTTCACTATTAATCTTATGTTTCCGCTATTTCGGAGTGAATGTTTAGTAAGTTGTCAATTTTAAAATAACATAATATCACGCCTGTAATCCTCGAAGGGTTAGGCAGAGGTACCCAAAGTACACCCACATTTCGCCAGTTATGTTTTAAGTCCTATGTAATAGCGAGGGCTCGGGGGCGAGCCTAATGAGAGATTCCTGCTGGAAAATCCCAATAATACTTTGCCGGATCTGGGATCGAACCCAGAATCTCATGCTCAGCAGTAGCGCTTAGACCATTAGACCGACGAGGCAGTCAAGTTTAGAGAGTAATTACTGGTACTCTAATGAAACCATCAGTATTAAATCAATAGGCCTGTGTCCAAATTTTTTTGTCCGTCTTGTAGATTATTAAAAAATATTAAAGATAAAGATCATTTATTTGTCCAAAACATGAGTATACACACACATGGCATGCAAGATGTTACAATAAAATTTTACCACAGTCATGTTTTGCCTTAACGGCGTACAAATATAAGTAGGTAGGTACATTTAATTAAATAATTATAAATTTATCCAGCATTCAAATAATTAATAGTCCAAATTAGAATTTAAAAAATTAAAATGTATTACAGAATAGAGTAAACAACTCATAATGTTTAGTAAAATTAGTCAATTTAATGTCAAAGTAATAAATTATACACTTAAACCTTTCGCATGAATCACTCCGTCAATTGGTGAAAACCATTTGAAAATCCTTTCGGTAGTTTTTGAGTTTATCGCGTTCAGACAGACAGACAGACAGACGCGGCGGGGGACTTTGTTTTATAATTATGTAAGGATTTGTCACGTTTGCGTTCGCACTGTTGTTTGTTTGTGTCTCGAAACTTGTCAATAGCAAGTGTTTAGTGGAAGGGTTAGTATTAGAAACATTTTGTTAATCAATTTGTCTGTAAAACATGTCAAGTGATATAAAAGAGAACGCGATACATTGACAGATAGCAGCGAAATGATTTCAAACATGTTTTCATGTGAATGTTTCGCCAATGCAAACGCACAGTTTTGTCTGCCGAAACTATGTTTTTGTGGCTTATTAAAAATACAGATCGTATCTCTGGGTTTCCAGTCTCCCATTATCGTCTCGTATGTCTACCAGCGTTCCCTCAGAATATAGATAAAAGCTCTACATATTTTTAGAAAGTTTTAATAAAATACCTCTATTTACTATCCCCTATTTATTTTGATCTCCACTTACTGTCTGTGGTGTGGCACTGTTCAATGAATTCGACTCATCCCCCAGACCCCACAGAGGGTCACAGGGGCTCAGTGGATCACAAAGCGACCCTGATAATGACATAATTGCTTCTCGGCAGGTGGCTATCGCAGGGTGACGCTACTAACTGTCCACCCACCTGTTATGAACTTCTGATCCCTTTGTAGGGCTGTGGTAGGCGTCTTTTGTTTAGCTACGGATCGAATTTCTAATTTCTTAATGTCCTTCGGCAAACTTCGTGTTTCGTTAATCGTCGGATTTCTATCAGTTGCCTTTTGCACTTGGTGCAGACCGGACGCTCTCAATCGACTTGGAAGTATGTATAAAGAGTTGTTAATACTCTTTTAACTTAATGTATTTTATTTAAAAAATGGAAGGAAAGCTGCTAAAGTCGCAGGCACGACAGATAGGAAAATAGTTTTACAGCTCTATACCGGGTGATTTTTTTTACCGTCTCGAAATTTTTACAGGCTGTTCTACCCATGAATATAAACAACTTTAACTATAGGAGCAACTATGAAATCACGAAAAAAAAAAACTGCTGTTTATACAAAAGTTCAATACCTACTTGACCAAAATGTATGAAACAGCTGATTTTTTTTTTGGGATTTCAGAGTTGCTCCCATAGTGAAAGTTGTTTATATTCATGGGTAGAATACCCTGTAAAAATTTTGAGACGGTAAAAAAATCACACGGAAATCAAAACAAAACAACAATAAAGTACTTGGTTCCGAATTCAAATTTATAATACACGATAAATCTAATAATTGATGAACATGGAAATTAGCATTCGTTTTTATTCGGAAAGACGATGCTTCCCGAGGAGTTCTAGAGTGCTTCAAGAATTTTTTGGCGACTGAATGATATTAACAAAGAGGCGTTGTTGGTAAACATTTGTGAAATTGTCAGAGAAATTTTATTGAGAAACAAAATGGCGGCGTTAGTTCCAATTTTGATCACGCGGCAAAAAACCTTGTACCGTTGTAACTATTTGAAGATTACTCTGCATTAATAAATGACGCTCGTTTAAATATCGATTTCTTGAGCTAATGATTAACGGCCGAACCCAAAAACCTATTTTCAGTAAAAGACAGATCGCTACTGATCGTAGACAGTATAATAATGTATATGAATGTCATTCCATTAGATTTCTTATTCTCTGACAGATTATTGGGACGTTAAAACCATAGATAGATAGGTTTTTATACCTCCAGTATGCCAAAACTAGTGATAGATAGGGTATTAGGTTCAGCCGTAAGAAGATAACGTTTTATATAAATTACCAAATTACTGAAATTCAGATGACAATATTACCAAATGCTTGAAATTCAGTTGACGTTTGTGTCTTTGGCAGCTTTTGGAATAATAGTCTTTGGGTTGAGAATGGATTTATTATTATGATGAGAATATAACTCCACAAAAAAAGAAAACTTTTTTGAGCACGTTCTCTTATTTGTTTAGATTTTAGAATCGAGATGATTGAGACCTGTCTATAAAGTTTGAATAATACGAAAACTAAAGTAAAATTACATCAGCTATTGGATACTGATGTCATATTTTCAGATTGGCTTTGAAAGTTTTAGAAATTAGAATAACAAATCCATCCCAACATTTCACTCCATCTACAAAAACTCTTTTCAAGACAACTAAATAGTAAATAGAAAATACATTGCGGAGTCAGGAAAACAATAAAACAGTGGAACCGAACCCATAAACTGAGTTTCGCGATAAACTGTCTTAGGATATATCCGCGACATGATACGCTGACTCACATATTACGAATTCCTACGCCACGGGCATACAGAATGTACCATAGACCACAGATCTACCGCCCACTGGCACACCACCTAGTAATCGCTGAATATCGATAGTACTAACACTGAGCACATAGTTGCGATTTTGCGAAGTTGAGTTAAGTGCGATTGTGTATAAAATATGTGTCGCAAGTAGGGTTGCAAAATTACGTAATTTTACGGAAAACGCTGGTAAAATACGGGTACTTTACGGTCATTTATATAAATTACAGTAAAATTACCGGCGACTTATGAAGTTTTAAATTTTAATTTGTGCTGTCCTCTGCACTGCCTCTGCACATAGATGATATTATTATAATCCATGACATGGTGTGGTTCATATCTTGAATTCTTGACTTGAGAATTAAGTTTTAGGGATTTTTAGTACGCGTGAGTCGCACTAGCCCAGTTGTCTTTTTTTTTAGTTCCAATACTGCTTATATCTCTGGCAAATTTCATTCAAATCCATTTATCCGTTAACAGTAAAGTAGTGACATACACATGATACACACAAACATACTCACTTCCGTATTTGTAGTGTTTTAATGGGTTCATAACTGTATGAGTACGTTTATTACGTTTTTTACCAAAAATTACCATATTTTATAATGAATAAATGTTGGGATATTACTTAAAGCAATATTTTATGTTGTAATATTAACCTAGTTATAAGTTAACTTGCTGCGCCCTAACAGTGTCTTATATTCATTAGTTAAGCCTAGTCTTAGTCTGTAACTTTGTGTAAATTGTGCAACAAATGATAAAATAAATGTAGGATATGAAATTCGAATGATGCGATGGATATGATCTTTAGTCAAAAATAGCCTAGAACATTTTTCGAGATCGAAATTGGCACATAATCTCGGTAAGAGCTTGATTCTGCTTTGCATAGGGCATCCCAAAAAACAGTGGTACTCCCGGAGTGCCGACAGAAGTGAAAACTTGAACAAAATCGCCTTGGTGGAAGAAAAATACTTGTATAGAACATTAGTCCGTAATCTTATCTAAATAAAGAGCACAATCGCGTTTACAAAAAAAAATACTTCCAAAACCTTTAAAGTAAAAATACTTGCATAGAACATTGATCTGTAACATAATACTCGTATAAATAAAAAGCACAATCGCGTTTACAAAAATGAGGTGTTGGTAACGGTGTCGCGAGTTCAATTATTTTTCCCATCTCAAAAATGCCCAACGCGCCCAAAAATTTTTTTACTTCAAAAACCTTATCACTTGAAATATTTGCTTTCGTCTTATTAAGTTCATTGCACCATTAATTTGCGATTTAACCAGACCTTTTATCATACTGTATACCTTATCAATACAGATATAATTTACCATAAGGACAAAGCTTCGAACACGACTCTTCCTCACTCTCTTGGCTTTATCTTTATTTGGGGTCGCTGCAACATGTGTTTGTTCTCCATCTCCATACTTCTCTATAAGCCGTCATCTCTCGGTAGAAACCCTTCCCCCCCTTTCTAGCCATGTCATCTTTCCATCCATAGTTTCGAACACAAAATCGCGCGACCAAGTCGCATCTATACCACACACCTTACACTACTTCATTATTCCATCCGCACGTCATGCGATTATTTCGCATAATAATTCAGAGATTATTTTGGGTGTTAATACTAGTAACCTAGCGATAGAGTATGCGATGCACGTACGACCTCGACTTCCTTCGAGGATTAAGCCTTAATATGGAAATATATGAGGTGTTGTAGTGTCAAGTTTTGGAGTACGAATTTGAATATGAATAAGCTGTTTCAGAGGTTACGGGTTTAGCGTAACAAGTTTCTTTAAGCCAACCTGACTCGTTTGAAGTTGGAGTTAAGGGCTTTGGTTTTTTTTATTATTTGTTAACCTATTTTGTCCTACTGCTGGGCAAACGTCTCCCCATACTTTTCCAGTCTTCCTTATGTTGTACCTTCTCCGGCCCGTCGGTCAGGAACGAGTCCAAATCATCACGCCAGCGCTTTTTAGGCCTGCCCCGGTGGCGATGCCCGTCATCAGACACCCATAGTGTGGCGATCCTGTCTTGGATTACTTATCATCATCTGCCTAGCCTTTTCCCAACTATGTTGGGTTCGGCTTCCATTCTAACCGGATGCAGCTGAATACCAGTATTTTACATGGAGCTGGACTGCCTATCTGACCCCCACAACTCAGTAACTGGGTAATACGATACCCCTTGGTAAGACTGGTTGTCAGACTTTCGGGCTTCTGACGACCTGTACCTAACGACTGTCAAAGATCCACGAATGACAGCCGGGACCAACGGTTTAACATGCTTTCCGAGGCACGGAGGAGTCTCGGTATGTAAAGATGGTCACCCATCCACTGACCAACCCTGGCAAGCATAGCTTAACCTGATGGATCGACCAGTGCGGCTGTTATTACTTAGCCACGAGCTACTTATAAATTATATTAATGCATACTCAATGATTTCCATCTCCAATGATTTCAATACTCAGATCTGCCAGCCTCAGAGATCTGGCAGCCTCAGTCTTAACAATTCTTTCTCATTCCTTTTTTTATAGATTTTTGCCTTGCAGTGCAAATTAAAAATAATTCTTGTAAATGTAAAAGTACTCCTTAGTAAGTTTTTCTTGATTCGATTAGACTGACAGGCTCTAAAAGTCTAAACTATTAACCCTCAACATACAGTATTTCTATTTTCTTAATATCCCTCGGGAATCATCGCATTTCCGAATACAAACGAATGCTAATTTCCATGTCCATCAATTATTAGATTTATCTTGTATAATAATTTGAATTCAGAACTAAGTACTGTTGTTTTGTTTTGATTTTCATGTGAACTTTATAGAGCTGTAAAACTATTTTTCTATTTGTCGTGCCTGCAACTTTAGCAGCTTTCCTACTATTTTTAAATAAATTACATTACGTTAAAAGAGTATTAACAACTCTATATACTTTCAAGTCGATTGAGAGCGTCCGGTCTACACCAAGTGTAAAGGGCAACTGATAGAAATCCGACGACTGACGACACACGAGGTTTGCCGAGAGACATTACGATCATATTTGTACTGTATGTAAATGAGATAGACTTCAAAAAACAAAAGACGAACTGCCACATTCTGTCCAATAATAAAACTTCACGACTACCATCAAACTGCTATCACCAATTTACCTGGCGTACATTGAATTGTTTACTGCCTCTCAAAGATCGTTGTTGTAATCTATAGGTAAGGGCCGTTCCCTAGGGAGGTATACCGGCCGATAGCTATATGTTTATCATGTTAGTTTGTGGTTGTTCAAGCATAAACTAAAATGTATTATGACGATACCTCTTTATATAATTTTGTTTTTATTTGCTTTAAGTGTCAGACTGATTCGCGAGTCGCGCAATACAAAGTCCAAATGTTTTGATGTGTTATCCTTATGACGTGACGTCTAAGATCGAGACATTAGGTCCATTTGCTAGTAGGTTGTGTTTTAGTATGACAATGGTGCCGATTCCCTTGTTCACAAACTAAACTAAATTTAAGTTCAGTGCATCTTTTTCTTTCTATTTCATTAAGAAAAGGACAGAAGATAAATTTTAGTTTAGTCCTGTCAAATTAATCAGCGCTTGACGTAAATTGACGTAATTTTAGTCGGCAAGTTTTTAATCACGTCTAAACTTGTATGGAGAGTGACAGGCGCTGATTAATTTGACAGGACTAAACAAAAATTTATCTTCTGTCCTTTTCTTAATGAAATAGAAAGAAAAAGATGCACTGAACTTAAATTTAGTTTAGTTTGTGAAGAAGGGAATCGGCACCATTGACCCACTTACATTTTCTGGCACTTATTTATTTCAAAAACTGAAATAATATAATAAATCATTTATTTGTATAAAACATGGTATACAATGGTGTTAATATATAATAATAATGGCACAAACATGTTTAGCTAAGATAAAACAGCATGCAAAATTAGAGAGTATTTGAAGAATGCAAAATTTTTGAGTGTATTTGAAAATATCACATTAACATTTTTATCCATAAATTCTTTTAAAGAATAGAAGCTGCACTCATTCATCCACTTGTACAACTTTATCTTGGTATCTTGTTATAAATACGCACGCACATTGCTTGGCAGTTGTTGTTGTATTTGGCAAGTCTTGGCAAATCATTCAGCATTAATTTATGTGGATCTTGTCTATTCCGAGGATACATCATTTTCTGTCTTAAATAATGTTTTATTCTTAACTACGAAAACATATTTCATAAATGTACAGAGGTGGCAACGGTAACAAACCAAGTATTTCAAACACTGGTCGACATGAGTCATCGGGTTGAAGGCCACATATTGCTCTTATGCACTTTTTTTGAGGGACATAAAGTTCGTTTTATCGTCTTGAATCAATATCTGTCGTGATCTTCAGCATGTTCCAATAACGAAAAATCATACATAGTTTATTGTTTGTTCCTACGGAGAGATATTAAAGAAAGGGCAATGCCCGCTAATGCCACGCTAAAATACGACAACTACATATACTGCCCCCGATAGAAAAAAAGACGCATCTAACATTTTTTCCAGATTTGAGTTATATACATTGCCGGAATCAGAAAAAAAAAGGCGCATCTGCCTGATATATAAATATACCTCAAATCTGGAAAAAAATTTAGATGCGTCTTTTTAACCGACTTCCAAAAGGAGGCGGTTCTCAATTCGACTGTATGTTTTTTTTTTTTTTTTGTATGTTTGTTACGCGATTACTCCGCCAATTATGAATTGATTTTGATGATTCTTTTTTTGTTTGGTAGATCATACTTCAGAGGTGGTCCCATATAAATTTTATTAACTTTGCTTGGGTAGTTTTTGAGTTAGCTTCAATAATACGTATTTTTTCCCACATAGTAGGTGGATGATATTATGATAACTTCCTGTCACTGTTATTTACATAGCAGGTAGTGGTATTCGAATTTGTGTGGGGTAGGTACCACAACTAAAAAGTAAAAATAAAAACTTTTTACAAAAAAAAAAAAAAAAAAACAAACGACTTCAAAAAAAAAAACACTACAAAGTGAAAAATAACTTTAATTTCGGAAGTCGGTGACAAAGAACGAAAATTGAAAACCAAAGACACCGACTTCCGAAATTAAAGTTATTTTTCACTTTGTAGTGTTTTTTTTTTGAAGACGGTTGTTTTTTTTTTGTAAAAAGTTTTTTTTTCTTTCGGGGGCAGTATAGTCAATAGAAGTTATACCTACCTTAAGATTTTCTTCTAAGGTGAACGTTGCATTTTCTTTTGTTGTGCTGTGTGACTATCAATTCTACTCGATCCCTCTTGTTGGCAGCTTGATTTATGAGAGAACTTGGACACAAAGTAATAGCTTAAGAGGCCGGCGATACGGCTCGCAACTACAAATCGAGATGTTTGCAAAATTAAATTCCAAGCACGTTGCGCTAGTGTGAGTGCCTGTCAGAGCGATATACACCTACAGTGAGCAATACTACCACGCACACATTGACAATTATTGCTTGACGCGATAGTACTACTAGCTTTCAAAAATTTATGATAAATTTGGATGTGTTCCGTAATACAAAAAGTTATGAATGAAAACTTAATGTATTTCCATTTTTTTTTCGATAATTTATAACTTGATAATATAAACTATGCTTCTGCGGAAACAATATTACAAATATTGTTGTTTATAATACAGAAAAAACAATATGAAAACATGTCATTTACGCTGTAAAAATGTACGAAATGCAATTCGCTTACACTCCATTTAAAAGTAAGTTTTTGGAAATAAAAAGACGTAAGAGTCTAGATAAATACTGTCTCAATCCGAATATCAACATAATATGGTGGAAATATGCTCAAATTGCAAATGATTTATGTACTACGTTTGTATGGACAATTCATGCGTCGCCGCATTCTTAAGGAAAACGCGTCCAAAACTGTTCGTAGTCATGTATTCAAACCATTTACAACAGTGCCTACATCATTATACCTATATCAAGGAGTCTACTTCGATGATTATACTTAGGTATAATTATTTTCATAGAGGAACGTGAGCCTGCGATGTTATTGGCACTTTGTTTGCTACTACCGAGTCAATTTAGAACTTTAGTGCTCTGAATTTAAGATTCTATTTGCGCTGGTTTATGGATGGTTTGATCAGGCTTTCATGAGATATTTAAAGTAGTTGCATCGTTGGTTTTGTATGCTCGTATCTTGTAGCTACAAACTAGGCTGTATGCTCTAAAGCTGGGGTTTACACATAATATATTTATGTGTTCGGATTGATAGAACATTAACTGAAAAAAAAAAACCGGTCCAGTGCGTATAGGACTACGCACAATGAAGGACTCCGTAGTTGGAATGAATTTATCCCAAATACAAACTTAACATTGTAGTTGAAATACATGTTCTCCCACACATTCCAACTGCAAATATAAGTTTGTACGCACAATATTGATAGATTTGCCATGTTATTTTAAGACCATAGAGTTCTTATAGGTTTTCTTGTAATCTATGAATGAAGAACCATTCTTGGAATTTTTTTCAACATTTTAGGCTCAGTAGTTTCGGAAATAAAAGTGGGGAATGAATTTTCATCTATTTTCTTAAATATCTTTATTTATTTTAAAATTATTTAAAAAAATTGAGATCCTCGCAACAAGCCCTTTTATTTGAATGTCACAACAATACAGTTTGAAAAACTTTTATTTTTATTTTCTTATTTGCGCCCTAAAAATGACCCCATATTCAAAATTCATTTATTTACATTACACGTCCGTATTTGGGTCACAGAAATACACATGTGTACCAAATTTCAACTTAATCGGTCCGTTAGATTCGGAGCAAATTGGTTGTGACAGACGGACATACAGATAGACACACGAGTGATCCTATAAGGGTTTCGTTTTTCCTTTGAGGTACGGAACCCTAAAAAGAAACTGTGCTGCAAACAAAGACCATGAAATTCAGTTGTGCTATTCTGTAAAGAGAGAGACTTAGTGAAGTGAACTGTCATTCAACTTGATGCTAGGGATTAACACTTGACAGCTCACTTCAAGCTCACTTCACCCAAGTTTTCACGGTAAAGAAAGAAAGAAAGAAAAATAAGTTTATTTGTCACAGAAACATGTATAAAAGAAGAGAACTATAAAATAAAACAATAGATTTAAATATTATCTATATATTTTTTGAACAGGTATTACAAAGTTAGATAAAAAAAATATGTTAGAGATCCATGTCATAGTTTTAAATAGAGTTTAGTAAACCTGCCTATTTAATGATTTTTAAACTATTTCATTAACTTCAAATCTTCAACGGTTAACAAAGCTGACATAATTATGGTCCTTGGCTAGATAGCTAGAGTGATCTCTCAGCAAAACATATCTCCAATATGTCTGTTCACCTTAAGCCGGGTCTCCGCGTGTGTTTATACATAAAAACATCGCAACAAAGAGGCCATTTGTGTATGCAAACACGATGTTTTGTTATGAAAGAAAATGTTTATGTGTAAGGTTTTTTTGTGTAATGTTTCGAAAAAACACGCGTAGGACTCAGGAGACCCGGCTTTAGTATTGAACCAACAAAAGCTGTGTTACACCTTAAATCTCAAAATGTTGGCAATAAATTTGCTTTCTGTGCGTCAATTAATTCACGACGACGGATGTAACCGCAGCTGTCATTCATGTATTTGATTAGACGAGAATTGTTGATTGCGAGGGACGGTGCGGGGTCGATACTGATAAGGTCACGTCAAGGGGTAGGAGTTTACAGAGAGGTACCTTACTCGCAGTTGTAAGATTTATATGAGGCTGCGTTACGTTACATCAAGTAATGAACTCGCTGATAACAGAATTACAAAAACCTTGGTAAAATTTGTATGCTTGTATCAAAAGCTTCTAAAATCCAACATTCCTGCCCAGTAGCGGATCAAAGGGGAAGGGTGCTAAGGGGCTCAATCAAGCCTCCCCTCCAAAGAGTCTGAGTCTGAGTTCTTCCGTAAAAAATCTTGAAGGGAACTTGATATTATTCTAATTAAACTGTTTAGCAAGCTTTATACTACCTAAGGTATCGTCATCAATTATTATTATGTTTTCCAATGAGGTGCGGGCTTGCGGACGGTGAGCAATGGGTAGCTCGCTGTCCGATAAGGGCCCGGGTCGACGGCGCGTTGTGTTCCCCGCGCGCCTCAAAGAGATGTCAGCATAACTGACGGGGTCCGCTAGGGCCGATGCCTGCCGGGGTTGCGAAGAAAACCGAAAGGGAGATCGTGGCCCCCGACAACAGGGCAACCGAAGGAACACGGGTGGGTTTTAGTCAGTAAGAGTCTGACACGCCCTCCCGCTCCGGCCAGAGCGGGAGAAGTTAATAATTCCCCACCCAAAAAAAGGAGGCTTGTTATGCATTAAGGAAAATAAAATGTTGTGTGCTTTTTAGTGTAACTTTGCTAAAACCTACTCTCAGCGGGGTCAAGCCCTTCCCAAACGACAATCCTGGATCCGCCACTGTTCCTGCTTAAAAAATGGTATGGTGTTTCTCTATACGGTCAGGAACAGTGGCGGATGACAGTCAAATCGGGGAAATACCTTTGTATTTTTCCCCGATTTGACTGTTTCATAGGATCTTCATACACATAAATAGGTACCTAAACTCACACCTTTTTCCCATGGGGGTAAAAATATAAAAAGCCACATGCTACGATCCTTACGTACACTCTTTTCGCTTTGTTTCATTTCGGTCTCTATAACAATTACTTATAACTCAATACTAACAATTTATTTTTCCATTATCATCGAATACTAATTTATTTCATTAATTAGTATCTCTGTATAGTTGTTACTACTGCTAATCAATTTCTTATTCCGTGGAAGCATAACCGATATTGATTTGAACTCGTTCGTACTCACATACACGTGACGTGATCCAGAAATGTCAAACTTTGACATTTCATTGACTGGCTTTTGTTTCGGTAGTATAAACAAAAATTGTGTATTTCGGGAAAACTATTTGCTGATGAAAAATAAGTAACGTTCTGTACCCAAGAATATAAAGGCCGTTTATTGATGAGTCCGGAGTATCATTTGATTTCGCCCAAATGAGGCACTCGATGGCTTTTTTAGACCACGAGTTTTCTCACCGGGTTTCATCATAACAAAAGATTTGATGAACTCGGATATAATGTTTAGCTTGACGTACAAGCTTATGAGATAAGTAGACATAGATGTTGGTACGAAAAAACTATCCCTTTTTATTTAATGTAAGACGTTTTATGCAGTAAATATTCGTTTAGAAAAAAAATTGAAGGCTTAAAATGGTGAGATCAGGAAGCTGGCAACGTCGCAAATAGCTTTCAAATCTCTTTCTGTTTTGATTAAATTGTCAATATTACTGAATGAAGATATGAAATATCGCTCTGTATATGTCTATCAGAAATGAAGAGATCCGCAGGAGAACCAAGGTAACCGACATAGCCCGCAGAATTGCCAAACTTAAGTGGCAATGGGCAGGGCACATTGCTCGCAGAACGGATGGCCGATGGGGTCGAAAGGTTCTGGAGTGGCGACCACGTCCCGGAAGACGTAGCTTTGGAAAGCCTCCCACAAGATGGACCGATGACCTTGTGAAGGCCGCAGGAATCCGCTGGATGCGGAAAGCACAGAATCGGTCGAGGTGGCGGTGCTTGGGGGAGGTCTATGTTCAGCAGTGGACGTCTTTCGGCTGAAATGATGATGATGATGATGATAGCATTAAAATATGGATTAAGAATTGCAATAATTTATATCGTAACCCTGAATACTTAATTAATTTTATTTACACACATACATAAACTCACGCCTTCTTCCCATGGGGGTAGGCAGAAACTACAGAACGCCACCTGCTACGATCCTTAAATACTCCTTTTGCCTCGTTTACTTTCATACATTTATTTGGTCATACACGCACGCCGGTTGCGAGTACTACGCACCTGGCCTTTCTGAAGAACTTCACCAACAAGGTCAGTATAAGTCCTCCTAGGGCGTCCCTGCCCGGCCTTTCCTTTCACATCTGCTTTGTAAATACATTTTGTTAGTCTCCTTTCACTCATCTTCTCAACATGCCCAAACCATCTCAGTATACCCTTTTCAGTTTTTGTCACTACATCCTCTTTTAAGTCACATCGCTGTCTTATCACATCATTCATCAATTTTATTTAATTAATTTATATCGTAACCCTGTAATGATATTAGACGTTGCGATTCTTAATCAATATTTTAGTGCACATACAGAGCGATATTTCATAATAACATTCACTAATATTGACAAATTAATCACAATAAGTAAATATTTGACAGCCATTTGCAATGTTGCCAACCTTCCCAATGCAACTTGTTAAAGTTCATAATTAATGAGTACGGAGCATCAGTTGATTTCCCTCAAGCCAGTCGGTGGCTGTATGTAGACCACTGACACATGAGTTTTGCCACAAACTGCGAAGCATTTATGAGCCGTCTCGAACTTACACACAGTGTGATATGTCGCAGCAACTTTGATATGATTTAGGGGTAATCTAAATTAATGTCTGACATTCAGATGTCGGGTTGACGTGTAAACTATAAGGCGAGGTTATGATGGGTCATTAAATTTCAATTTCATTACAGTTGTTAGTTTAATTGATATGTATTTATTTAATAGGAAACTTTAATTACTATTATATGGGTAGTTCTTCGAAATTTGATTCTTCGACTGATTCATATGGCCAAAATTTAATTTCACTTTCAGCTTTGTAACATATGTTCATATGAAAATAGGTATACCAAATAACATATATTTGAATGAGGGACTCGTTTTTATAAAGTGGTTTTCAAGATATCGATGTTCAAATATTTTGTGCCCAGATTAATCAGAAACAGAAATAAAAATCATAAACTTTATGCAGATGAGCTCTGTATTAAGAAAATATTCATATTTCAACAACAACAATAATATCTTCTATATTATCTTCACCAATGGCGTGAGACTCTTTTATCCGTTTATCATATTGAGCCTTTTAAACACGAAAATATCCTCATCGTCAGAATCTGAGCGATCATTCACGCTTTTCTGATGAAGGGTCGATAGTACATCTCTGGTGAATTTTGGAGTTATAAGTTTTTCATCGATTGACGAAGTCTCCATCCAAAAGTTGTCGTCATCGGGAAGGTCGAGGTCTTGTTGGGGTGTATCCGTATCTTTTCCAGTCTGAATTTCGGCACCCCGAAATTCAGAATTTCCCGTGTCCTTTTTCAGAATAATTCCACACTAATAATCGCAAACTTGAAAAATACCAGTGCATTTTCGCCATTTTGAATTATTGAAAAGGTTATAGCTAATTAAATATAACAAATAAGACTAGAACTACTGACTTGTACACAGTCAAAAATTTGACAAAGAGAATTACGCAACAAAAGCGCTCCTTTCGTGCTGGAGAGGCGAAAAACTAATTTATTTTAAAATTCATATGGGGTTTTGACTATATGAATCAGGCACAGATTAATCAGGATTTTGCCTACAATCATGCATAACTCATCATACATACAGACTTCAGTATTGTCATGTTTCTACACGAATCTATAACCCAAGAGCATCACACGAAACTTGGATTAAAGTTTTAAAACAATAAAATAAATTTGATAAAGTAGGCAGTGTAATCAGAATGCCACCTGAACCAAGCACAGATGAATCAGATGTTTACCGTCGTAACACCGGGATCTAAGCCAACCATCCGCACGTCCACCTTCTAGGTCGTCCGTTGTACGACTGGCTCCCCCCCGCGCGAGAAGCCAGACTCTCATTATTATTACCCGACTAAGTACGGTCAAGCGCAGCTTACGCCACATTAATCAGTATTATACGCCGGACACTTCTTATTTACATATTTTTAAACACACTAACGTAGTTATAACTAATTCTCATTTTTTTTGTAAGAGGACAATTCATTTCCTTTTGATATAATTATAATTTATATTGATTTATCAAAGGGAAAATGCGACATCGACCATTTTGTTCCAGAAAATGGCAAACGGACGCGTTATATGAATCAGAAGAACAAACTTCAAATATTTTTATTCTGTATCTAGACAGCAATTATTTGAAAAATATAATTTGTCCCAGTTAGGGACATATATAAACTGTACAAAAAAAAAATTACATGTCGTTTTGTTAGTTGGTTACAGAAAATATACCCATAGAAATCGAAAATTTTGTCTCTGAAGAATTACCCATATCTATTATACATTGTAACAGCGAATTAACTTTCACGCTTCCCCGTTATGACCTAAGCTAAATATTTTTTATTATATTCGGATAGCTCAAGAACTAAAGAGGTGCCATCAAGAATATGAATAAAAAATCTCGACGAATTAAAAAGTTATGCAACAACGCGTAATTTCGCGGGTATTCGCTAGTTATAAACAATGAAACTGTTAAGTAAACATGTTATTTTGCGACTTTCAACTTTTTCGTTCAAAGTGGAATAGATACCTAAAATAACTGTATTTTCTTCTGCTTTCGTTCTAAAATATAACAGTAGACACTAGCAATTTAAAATATATAAACGGGCAAAAACACTATACATTCGATAAAAAGTTGCACCACTTCAATAGTTCGATTTCCTTTCAAATCCTCAGCGTCACAGTTCATCTACACGACCTTATTTTTTACCAACATAAAAAAATAATATCACGCTGTCAGTAAGTCCAGTTAAATAATAAAAACCGCGATGTCGGCGCATGATTGGATGGATATAATTATTTATTGATGTCGTAAAGTGATCAATACAAAGTTAAACGTACATAATTAACGGTCGACTAATTCTTTAAAATGATTGGCTTGAGTTTTGTTTCCTTGTGAACAACTGGTTTTTGTAATGTGAAGCAGTTTCGGCTAGTGTTGTTATTTTTGGAAGGTTGAGGTGAAGTAGGATTATGAATTTATGGTTTTAAAAAGTATGCTTGTGAGTCATAGACGAATTTAAATTGAGAATCCTTTCGATAGGTGGTTGACCTTTTTTCTTTTCAAGTTTATGATAAAAAACCTTCTTTCAATTTTTGCAATTAATTCAAAATTAGAACCGTTTACAAAGAACACCTAGCGAATCATCATCATCTGCCTAGCCTTTTCCCAACTATGTTGGGGTCGGCTTCCAGTCTAACCGGATGCAGCTGAATACCAGTATTTTACATAGAGCGACTAAATAAAAATAATAAGTAATCTCGCAAAACACATGCAGAACATCACTTTGTGATGAACATTTGGCACGAAATGGTGTCCGACTGTCCAAGTGTCCACTGTCCAATTCACGCTTCTGTTCACACGATGTGTCTTTATTCTGCGAGCGACGGACGGTCGTCCCATTTCACATCCGACATGACAGTGGCGCCATCTGTTGCCGTTTTCATGGCTCCATCACATTTTCGTTTTAGTTGTTTTTGGCACTCGCTGTTCCCGTTCGCGTCGCGTCGTGTGAAATTTCTTGGTTGGTTTTCCGGTATAAAAAGTAATGAAAAGTTACACTGCGAGTAAATTCTCGTGATGTTGACATTTTGTTCCTTTAAGGTTCTTTTAGTCGACGGCTCGAACTCGTTGGTAGCGTGGCTAATAACGAATAAACGTGCTATTTAGTAAAGTTATTTATTTATTTAGTTTTATTTATTTATCTAGTTTTTATTTATTTAGTGAAATAGACGATGATTTATAATGAAAGCGAGCGCGTAAAATTTTATGAACAGACCTTTAGGCGTATAGATAATTATAGAAATACTACAGGAAGTACCTATTCAAAGTAATTTTTTTTTACTTTTCAATAAATTATCTATCCCTGTACTTCTATTTTGCAATTTACATACTACATAAGTTATTTATTTACGCCCAAAGATGGGTTAAAATTAGTGTTGAAATATGGAAGTTTCGACGCTCATAACTTCCACAATCTTTTTCCAAGTTTTTTATAAAGACAAGGCTAATTGATATAATTTTTAGATTTGAACGTACACCGTCAAACAGACGAGTAATCACCATACTACGTTTGCATGGAAGAATGACCGAATAGTTGTATCCTTTTTTTTTGGGTGGGAAATTATCAAATATCTTCTCCCGCTCTGGGCGGAGCTAGGGCGTGTCAGACTCTTACTGACTAAAACCCACCCGTGTTCCTTCAGTTGCCCTGTTGCCGGGGGGCACGATTTCCCTATCGGTTTTCTTCGCAACCCCGGCAGGCATCAGCCCTAGCGGACCCCGTCAGTTATGCTTACATCTCTTTGAGGCGCGCGTGGAACACAACGCGCCGTCGACCCGGGCCTCGTCGAGCTAGACTAGTGTACCCTTAAGCTCAATTATTATTGATCTTGATTTGTGTTTCTATTTCTACTATCTTAGTTTCAACTGACGCAGCCTATAGTTTTCCGCTGCTGGACATAAGCCTCTCCAAAGTAGTACCTACAAACAAAGTAATATTTCCACATCCTGTTTATCCGCTTCTATCTACTTACCCATTCCGGTTGATATAGGTAACTTTAATTAGGTTCCCCACAATGGTCCACCGGTAGTACCTAAGCCATCAATTTAAGCCCTCTGAGTGGTCCTAAGACGCTCAAGCGTTTACCATTTTCATTATTAAGGTGAATAGTCACTAGATATATGTTCCTCCCTAAAGCTTGGTATTAACAATTATATAGTCAATGCAATAATAGATATTCTAGCATGTGGTGTCAGATTTCGCTAATACCCCTAACCGCAACGCTGGTATGGCTTTTAAATAATTAATTTGGTTTCATTAATTGAATTGGTAACTAATTGATTTATTCATTTAACTGTTAGGATTTGCGTACCTACGTATTTGAATTAGACAAAATTAACTTTTATAAGTAATAGGTAGATAAATTTTAAAATAAATTCATTTATTTCAGGTAATTAAACCCTTTGCCAAACATAAATAATTTTAGAAATCGTATAAAATAAATCAAATAAAGTGAAAAAATCAGATAAAACCAAATAAAAGTACATAAAATCATGTTAAATATAATAAAATCGAATTATATCAATTAAAATAAAATTAAGTTAAATTAAACAAATAAAATAAAGTTAAATCAAATAATTTAAAATTACATCAAATTAAGTCACCTATGTTACCAATTTGCTTCTTGTGGAGCTCGTGGCTAAGTAATAACAGCCGCACTGGTCGATCCATCAGGTTAAGCTACGCTCGCCGGGGTTGGTTAGTGGATGGGTGACCATCTTTACATACCGAGACTCCTCCGTGCCTCGGAAAGCACGTTAAGCCGTTGGTCCCGGCTGTCATTCGTGGATCTTTGACAGTCGTTACGGGTCGTCAGAAGCCCGAAAGTCTGACAACCAGTCTTACCAAGGGGTATCGTATTACCCTGTTACTGGGTTGTGGAGGTCAGATAGGCAGTCGCTCCATGTAAAATACTGGTATTCAGCTGCATCCGGTTAGACTGGAAGCCGACCCCAACATAGTTGGGAAAAGGTTAGGCAGATGATGTTACCAATTTGTTTCTAAAAACTTCGAAAGATCTCGGCTTGCGATTCCCGCCCCGGGCGTCTCCTCCTGCGGCGGTTAGAGGCATGAGGGCGCCAAATTTGCCTCTCCCTCACGCGTTCCGCCTCCTCCTTCGCGAGCATTACCGCTTCGCAGAAGGAGGTGACGGCCTGCCATTTCCTCTCGCTCCGTACCATGGCCTGAACCAGGGCCGGACGCGAGAGATCACCGCCGCCGATCACCTCTACGAGAACACGGCGTTGCTCCGCCCAAGCCGGGCAGACCTCCACCGTATGCTCCACCGTGTCCTCAGGCCGATCCACACAATGGTGACACCCGGGTGTTTCCTCCCGCCTTATCCTGAACAGGAACCCCCCGAAGCAGCCGTGTCCGGTGAGGACCTGCGTCAGGCGGAAGGTGAGAACGCCGTGGCGTCTCTCCAGCCACTCCTCAAAGACGGGTCTTATCGCCGCGATTGTGGCGTGCCCAAGTAGTGACGGCCTGACTTACGAGTCGTGGCATGGGTTCGAAATTCAAATTCACTACTCACACAGGCGTGCACTTTACTTTGAGCAAATTTTTTTCTCCATCTTTACTCTAAATACAGTGAAGTGAAACATCTTGTTGAAACCAGCATGCCTTCTAACCACTAATAAGATTCGACGTGTGACATCGATGCTAACACGTACGGGGCCCGCGTTGTGGATAACCTCCTCACTAATACCTCTTTTGGCCAAATTTATTGCTCCACACATCCCTAAACTAAACTGTCTTTAAAATTATAATGTTAATTAAAAGGATACTGTATTTCTTTAATCAATTTCACTAAGAACTATCATCAACATGGCTGCCTAACCTACCTGGTTTAAACAATATAAAAACAAAGAAGATTACCATCGATACGTAAAGACGAAGATAAAGAACTTATAGTGAATAAAACGTTAACACGAATCCTACTTTACTGAACAAACAGAATTTCTAACTACTTTCGTTTGTGGGCGACTAGCGACACCCAGCATAACAAGACTCGCGTCAAAAAAAACCGGCCAAGTGCGTGTCGGACCACGCACAATGAAGGTTTCCGTAGTTGGGATGGATTTATCCCAAAAACAAACTTAACTTTGTAGTTGAAAAATATGTTCTCCCATACGGAATGTATGGGAAAACATGTTTTTGCAACTGCAAAGTTAAGTTGTTTGATTATTACTCGTTAACCTGTAGAGCCTACTTAGCTTTGATAATTTTCCTTTTAATTTCGTTATATAAACTACTGTTGTGATTTTTTTCACACACTCAAAACCAACCATTTAGTCGGCAGGGGGGGGACACTTGACTCTAACAAAAATTAGCACTTTAAAGCTTAATATTTCGCAAACGAATCCCTGAATCCAAAAATGGTTTTACAAACTCACAATATTTTTGAAGGACCTTTCCAATGATACCCCTTACCATGGGGTAAAAAAATAAAAAAATAAACATCACCACTTTACGTGTATGAGAGATACCCTAAAAAAAAAAGTTTTTCATAATTTTGCTTTACCACTTTGTCGGCGTAATTAATATGTATACCTATGCCAAATTACAGCTTTCTAGTACTAAGGGTCTCGGAGCTAGACCGCGGATAGACAGACAGACAGACGGACATGACGAAACTATAAGGGTTTCTTGTTTACTACGGAACCCTAAAAATGGAACTAAATTCAAATGTATTTGTAGTAATTTTTTGACATTTGCCTTTGATAAACAGCGCGCGAAGTGCCAAGATATACAGGTCTGTTCTATTTTCTCATTATCAATGCAAATTACATTTAAAATTAACTATAACGTTTAAAATAACATTCCCGACTATGTAGGTATTCATTTTATGTTCGGTAGCGATTTATTCGATTTAATTTTGACCCTATATGGTGACTAACAAAAACCAGTTTTGATCCTTTTAATGTAAGCGAAGTATAATGAAAATGTCGATTTATGGGAAAAATAATGTGTTTATATCAAAATTAATAGAAACCATTAGCTTTTGCAAATTGTATCTATCTATATTAAAATAAGCGAAAGAGTTTGTTTGTTTGGACGCACTAATCTCTAGAACTACTAGACGGATTTGAAAAATGTTTCCAATTCTTGAGGCAGATTTGTATTTATTTAGTTTTCTATCTACGACAACTTAGGAGACGGGCAAAAAGAAAAAGTCAGAAAGAACGCTAATAAAAAATGAAGTAACGGACACAACTATAGGATATATTTTATGTTAAAATAAGAAATTTCACGCGGATGAAGTCGCGGGCAGAAGCTAGTCTATTTATAAAATAATATGGAACCGAACCATAAACTAGGTAGGTACGCATATTCTTCTACTCAATATGTGACACTTTGACGATAACTTTTCCCAGAATGATCTATACAGATTAGAATATTCATACAGATAAAAAATATTCTCATTTAAAAATATTATTGTACCTAACTATACACCGTTTGAAATAAGATTAGACATTTAAACAAACCTTTTTTACAGTCCGTTCAACCGATTTTGACTTCAATTGCGTAGGCATAAGGATGGCATTAAAAGCAAAAAAAGTGGTTACAAACCAACTGTTTACTGCAGCTGCCATTTGTCATGTCACCAACGCAATAGAAGTCAAAATCGGTTGAACGGACTGTAAAAAAGGTTTAGTTAAATGTCTAATCTTATTTCAAACGGAGTATAGTTAGTTCTGAATATTCTTTTCTGCTAAAATGTTTATCAAACGCCCAATTTTCTTACAATGTCAGCTAAAAGTTTTATTCTCTGTAAACGCTCGTTTTCTATTCGTAAACGCGCTTTCAACTTTGAATTTCGTCCCTTAAACTTTTATATCCGGGTCATTGGTCAATTTTATTAGACAAAACTAGCTACTGGCCGCGGCTTCGCTTGCGTGCACACTAATTATTTTTCTAAAATATAATATAGGTACAGGGTGTTTGGCAGAACGTTGAACATACGAAAATAGTGGATGGGGGTCATCTGCTACTTACTCAGCCCTAATTTATTGGCCCTGGCGCCCTGGATATTTTTTATTTAATGCTGGTTGAAATTAGGATTTAAGTATTTTTTACATCTTTCTGTTATAAGAATCTGCCAAAATTAAAGATTAAAAAAAAAAATGCCTGTTTTACCCATTTTTTTAATAACATTTTAAAGTTAAGAAAGTTGTGAAACTAGGAGAAAGCAAAAAAAATTTTTTTTAATATCCAGGGCGCCAGGGCCAATAAATTAGGACTGAGTAAGTAGCAGATGACCCCACCTATCCATCATTTTCGTATGTTCAACGTTCTGCCAAACACCCTGTATATAATAATAATATTATAAAGAGAAAAGATTTGAATTTTTGTATGTTTCTTTGTTTGTAATGAAAAAAACTCAAAAACTACAGGACCGATTTAAAAAAATTCTTAACCAATAGAATGCGATATTATCACTGAGTAACATAGGCTATAATTTATAAAGATATCAAACGGGCGAAGCCGCTGACGGAAGCTAGTCTAAAATATAGTAGCTTTAGTTACTCCTTATAGCATCAGCTATCTGTCACCGAAAGTCCCGTCAAAATCGGTCCAGCCATTTCGAAGATTAGGAACAAACACAGACGGGCAAAAATTAAAAACAATGTTTTTGAAGTGAAAAAGCGCGTTGGGCATTTTTGAGATGGGAAAAAACAATTGAACTCGCGACACCGTTACCGACACCTCATTTTTGTAAACGCGATTGTGCTCTACATTTATATTACGTTACGGATCAATGTTCTATGCAAGTATTTTTACGATTTTGGAAGCATTTTTTTTGTAAATGCGATTGTGCTCTTTATTTAGATAACTTTACGGACCAATGTTCTATACGAGTATTTTTCTTCCACCAAGGCGATTTTGTTCAAGTTTTCACTTCTGTCTGCACTCCCAGAGTGCCAAAGTTTTTTTTTTTGTTATATGTGCCGTGTATACTTTCATTATGCATTTAGTAAAAAACCATAGATGTATTATTATGTAAAAAAAAAAAAAACGTGTGGCAGTCGGGGACTGCCGCGGTAAAGCTATTGCATAGAATTTGTAACCTCCATACTTCCTATTTGTCAACGCTACACTTGGGATGATGACGTGATGACATAAAACAAAAATTACGTTCCCATGACAATATCTTCCGTAACCGTCATTATATGGTAGGCGGAGTGGGATGTTAGGTTTTATTTTCGTTACGGAATTTCTTGATTCGGTCGCCGCGCTCAAAGCCCGCGATAAAAGCTATGCAATAGCTTAAAAACTGTAATTTTAACATTACAAACAGACACTTAAATTTTATATATGGACCTATGGATTTATAGATAGAGATGTCCTTGCCTTGACCTTAAGTTTCCACGGATCCGACATCCGACCTTTGGGTTCGGGATCCCTTAAGTTTTCATTCCTCCTTTATTGCGAATCCCTTTTTGACATATGACGTTGTGATATGGGGAATTATGATTACTTGTCTGCGTGTAACATGCGAAGGGGGAACGATGGAAGGTATAAAATTATAAGTATGTAGAGATATCGCTAGACCTTTGTTCTCCATGTAAACAAAGGTTTAATCGCGGTGTTTGCATAACCGCAATTATGGTAGTAGGGATGGCTGAGACCTCATTTACCTTTATAGGACATCCATCATGCTATTCCTGTAGTAATAAAAATACTATAAACGAAAATACAACTGTTTTGACAACCTTATTAAGGATAAGGCTCAGTCTGCGTTCAGCGCTCGGTGTGGCAACACGCCGTGTTCGGGTTCACGACAAAGTCAATCGTCAAAGTCAAATAATTTATTTCAATTCAACGTCAAAATTTACAAAAAAATAGAATTGACTCTAGTCGCCCCTTCCAAAAGGCAGTTTTCGTATGGAGAAGAATGGGCAAGAAACTCCACCGTTACTCTTTTAAAATGTTTAATAATATTTTGAATATATTAATTATATAATTATATGTGAAGACGATGCACCTGGAATAAGATTAGTACTTATACCACAATCCACGTCTATTGTATTTCAGCAGAAATATGTTTAATGTTAGTACATACATACTTCCCCGGACGAACTCCTTTACAAAGAGCTACTACTGCTAAAACTTGGGTGACTTTACGTACTTCGTCTAAGCGCTATTCCTGTCACTGTTGCACAACTGTCAAACTAAAAGTGTAAGATAGAGACGGGAACATGTCTAAGTCAAAGCATGTTCTAAGTAACGATGTCAAAAAGTCATAATTTATTTCAATTAGGCACATAAAAGGCACTTAACGTTTATAGATAATGGTGCCGATTCCCTTGTTCACAAACTAAACTAAATTTAAATTCAGTGCATCTTTTTCTTTCTATTTCATTAAGAAAAGGACAGAAGATAAATTTTAGTTTAGTTCTGTCAAATTAATCAGCGCTTGACGTAATTTTAGTAGGCAAGTTTTTAACCACGTCTAAACTTGTATGGAGTAGTGACAGGCGCTGATTGATTTAACAGGACTGAACTAAAATTTATCTTCTGTCCTTTTCTTAATGAAATAGAAAGAAAAAGATGCACTGAACTTAAATTTAGTTTAGTTAGTGAACAAGGGAATCGGCACCATTGGCTTGCTAGCTCAACCTAAAGTTAAGTGTGGTAGACGTTGATTAAGTTCAATTACGTGACAGATTGTCAGGCCGCATCTTGTAAATAATAGTAACTTCTAATGCCATGGCCACAACTGAGGCAACGATGATTTATGGCCCTCTGCACAACGCCACATACGAACTACACATCAAAGACCTGACGTCACACAAATCCTGCAGACTTTAAAAATTAATTGAAAATTGTGACTAATTGTAAGGAGTGTGGGCAAAATACACCCAGGTCCCCCACAGTTAAAACTACTGTAGTTTTGAAGACGTTACTTCTCCCTTTACTCACGTCAAAGCGCATCAAAATCTGTCCCGGGGTTATTCGGGGTTATACTGAATAACCCCGGGACTGATTTTGATGCGCTTTGGCGTGATAAAGGGACAACTAATGTCTTCAAAACTACAGTGGTTTTAACTGTGGGGGAGCTGGGTGTGCCACCCATACATTTTTGCCCACTATCATGATTATTTATTTATGCATTGACTGTAGAAATTATTCCGTATTGTTTTTATTTCGCATGCAACCATATTTGTACGCCTCCTGGCATGACATGGCGACCTATGAACTTTAATTTAAGAACTGCATTTACTACTTATGTTACACAATTATAAAATGATTTGATTATGATTATGAAAAGTCCAGGTTTTGAAATGGTTAAAGTAACTTACTAGGTTTTAAAGTGGTCACGGGGCAGTGAATGGGGCACTTACTAGGTTTCGATATTTAAATATATCTGCTTATAAGTGAGTTTTCAACGCTAGTGTTTTTTAGGGTTTCGTAGTAAACAAGGAACCCTTATAGTTTCGTCATGTCCGTCTATCTGTCTGTCCGCGGTCTAGCTCCAAGACTGTTAGTACTAGAAAGTTGTAATTTGGCATGGGTATACATATTAATCATGCCATACAAAGTGGTAAAATAAAATTATGAAAAATATGTCTTTTTAGGGTACCGCCCCTACACGTAAAGTGGGGATGTTTTTTTTTTCTATCCCTTGGTGTGGGGTATCGTTGGAAAGGTCTTTCAAAAACATTGTGAGTGTGTTAAAACCATTTTTGAATTCAGAGATCCGTTTGCGAAATATTAAGCTTTAAAGTGCAAATTTTTGTTAGAGTCAAGTGTCCCCCTCCCTGCCAGCTAAATGGTTGGTTTTAGATATGTGAAAAAATTCACGGTAGTAGCTTATATAACGAATTTAAAAGGAAAACTATCACAGTTGGGTAGGCTTTACAAGTTAACGAGTAATAATCGACCAACTTAGATTTGCGGTTGTAAAAACATGTTCTCCCATACACTCCGTATGAAAGATTTTTTTTTCAACTACAAAGTTAAGTTTGTTCTTGGGATAAATTCATCCCAACTACGGTACCCTACATTGTGCGTGGTCCGACATGCACTTGGCTGGCTTTTCTTTAGATCCAAGAAGGACTAGTATGCATGTTTGGCTAAATTCTTAATGAAGTGGATGAAACTTCTTCTCTTCGTTTGGACGGTACATAAACTGTTTGGGCCCAGCATTTATTTGTATTTGGTGGGTACTTAATAGATTAGCAAGATTATGCAATAAAACGATTTTTGTAAAAAGTGTCCCTTACCTACTAGATTTTGAAATGGGGCAGCCGAGATATCCAAAATTGTCGGTGATCACTTAACAACAGGTTTATCGAGCTTTATAGACCTGTGCAAACAGGTGTTTGTCGTCCAAAAAACAACTTAGTAACTTCAGTAGGTATGTAAGTATCCTTTAAATCCACCCAAGGGTTAAATGATCGCTTTTACGGAGAAGATCGCCCTTTGTGTCATCCTATGTAAACTGGCTAACATCTGTAATTCGTATACTGTATGGTGTAATACTCTTTATTATGTAACAAAGAATATTACATTCTATTCTATCCAATACTAGCGACCCGCCACGGGGGTTATTCCCAAAGTACTCCATTTTATTGTTCTAAAAAGATAAGAGTCTCATACATTAATTCCCAAGTTACTCCAAGGAATTATTATTATTCAAAAATACTTATTATTTTGTTCCCATTCTGCTCCATAATAAGTATCTGGAATTATTCTCAAAGTACTCTACTTTGAGAACATTTTAATATTATCATGGAGTAGAATGAAACCTAATTAAAAATATTATATTTTTCATGGAGTAGTTTGGGAACTCTTTTTGGAGAACTTTAAGAATAACCCGCCTCGGGTTCGCACGGGTGCAATGTACATTGAAGACGGTATTCTGTTCACGACACGTTGTGCACAAGATCTGAGCAGTAACCTAACAAAAAAGTACTAGGCATACATGAAATCAAGATGGTATTTCTTTTGTTATTTTTTAGTATTTTTAACCGACTTCAAAAAAAGGAGGAGGTTCTCAGTTCGTCGAGATATATTTTTTATGTATGTTACCCGATTACTCGAAGACGGCTGGACCGATTTGGAAAATTCTTTTTCGTTTGGGTATACTTTCAAGTAGTTCCCATTGTCATTTGGTCACGATCTGATGATGGGATCTTGGAGAAATCGAGGGAACTCTTCAAATATTATAGGCACATCTACATATAGCGTTTTGGGTATTTTTGATGACCAGTTGACATTAGACTATTGTCTATCCATCTTCCTGCCCTTGTCCCATGTTACGTGTGGTCGGCGCAACACGTTTTCTTTCTCCACTCTCTCCTGTCAACCGTCACGCTATCATTCACTTCCTTCTCTTTCATATCATTCCTCACACAACCCATCCATCTTTTCTATGGCCTTCCTCTGCCGCTCCATCCATCAACATTTATATTCATCACTCTTTTAGTCACATGCGTTTCTTCTCTCCTCATCACATGGCCATTGCTATTGTAACTTAGATAAAATTACAAACCAACCCACCCACTAAAAAGAGAAGAAAAAAGCTTTTTACAAAAAATAAAATCGACTTCCAAACTACATACAAAGTGAAAAATAACTTTAATTTCGGAAGTCGGTGTCAAAAAACTAAAATATTGATCCAAAGACACCAAGTTCTGAAATTAAAGTTATTTTTCACTTTGTAGTTTGGAAGTCGGTTGTATTTATTGTAAAAAAGATTTTTGGTATATTTTTACATAATAAATAGCTATGTCCAGCTGGAATAATATACCTGTCAAATGGTGAAAGAATTTTTCAAATAGGAGCTGTGGTTCTGGAGATAACCCTCCACATACACACAAACTTACAAAATTTGCTCTCTCTTTAAAATATAGTATTGATTACTCGTCACAATATTAAATGTAGGTCATGTTTTCATTTGTACTGCTTCGTCACTGCGTCACTGAACCAACTCAATCGACAATTTACGGGCCTGTCGACGTCTGTATTCCCTGAAGACACTCAATTGTTGCTTTGACAATACATGCTCTAGATAGGTATTCAAATTCATAGCATAAGGCTGCCTGTCCATTGACGCGGAGCGACGGAGTAATGCGGAGCGGAGTTGCGGACTGTGCGGAGCTAGGCCGAGTTCACGCGACGAGTTATTTTAGGGGGCTGCAAATGCCTCGCGGGCGGTTTTTGTCGCTTTCCCACTCCACTTCTCCGCTCCGCTTCCCAGCTCTGCATCCCGGTTATTTATGAATTTTTAAACTAGTTCGCAAATCCCTGTCTGATTTTATCCAATTCACAACTCCACTGCGCTCCTCTACTCTCCGCTCCAGTGGACATTCAGCCTTAACCAGCGTTGCCAGATTTTTTTTCGGGCAATCCGTGACTCTTTTGGATAAAAAAGCGGGATTTCTTCGTCGAAAGCGGGACATAATAAGGAAACGTAAATTCGATTATTATTATTATTTATTTGTATTATTTTTTACTACTTATCCTTTTATTTGTGTTTCAAATTAAGTTTACAATGATGATATAAAAAAGTAGTAAAAAATGTATTTTAGTGAAAATACGTTACTTTACTATACTAATAACCAATAACTATTCGTTTGCCCTGTAAGGTAGTTAAATCTTCAGAGGAATATAATATTAAATAAGTTATACATTACTTATTTATTTTTGATTGAGCCTGTCCCGCGCGGGACATTTAATTTTGGGTATTAAATCGGGACGTCTGGCAACACTGGCCTAAACACATATGGTATAGAATACGTAGGTACTAAAGATTTCGGCGTAGTCGGGTCTTCCGAAATATTACCGTTCGGAATTTCCGCCACACAAACAACGCTAAAGTGAAAAGTTTGTTTACTAACTGTCACGCTAATAAATTAACGAGTTGACCTTTCTGCTGAATAATCTATGGCGCGAAACCCACTTTAACGTCTGAGAAACTCGCACATTCATCGGTGCACAGATTTAATCTGCACGTTAGCGAAATGACTTGCAAAAATAAGAAGAATCATAATGAAAAAAACGTGTTTAAAATCCCATACATGGCTTTCAACACATTGTTGAACAGTTCTTCATTAATTTCTCACGAACTTTCTAGAACGTTTGGAATAAATTGTCATAACCTCACATCATTCTCGTGTGAAGCGTATCATCTGGCCGCTTCTCAGTAATTGTTGTGTGATATGAAACGTTCGTCAATTATGGCCGGTTCGCAATTTGCTCGTCTATGGACGCACTCGGCTGATTGATTGGTTCAACGGTAGTTTGGCAGTTAATGACGGCTTCAGAATCAATACTATTGTACACTATGAAACTAGCGGTAACGTTGCTATGGACTCATAGCTAAATGGCTACTATTACTAGGTTGATTTTAAGGCTTGTTGCACACGTACCACAACCACACTACAACCACAACCACACCACAATCACAACACGTGGTTAATTTGTATGAAAATTTATGAATAAATTCACACGGACCACATTTTCCCGTCATTATCGATCGCGTGTGTGATACCGACCACATCGCAAACAAATTAAAACCATTCAAACCCGCAATGGTTTGAGGTTTCACTCACTACCGAGTTTGATAAACAACCACTACCGACAACGCAACCACATCCACATTTTGTAGGTACCACAACGCAACCGTAAGAAGCCGCAGCCCACAGCGACACTATTCACAGTAACCACACCTTGACCACATTTTGACGGTGGGTTGTGGTGTGGTTGTGGTACCTGTGAATGGGCCCAAATGGGTCACCCACCTTGACAGCATTACCCATCTGTATTTAGGTGATCTCTGTTTCAATGGGTGTCTCTTGTTTACAAATTAAACCCCTATCTGCTTCGACGAGCACGTCAAGTCGTGCCCGCGAATATTTATAACAACTGTCTCGGGCAAACTCGCAATCTTTCGGAACTGTTGATATTTGAAGGTCATTCGGAAGTTCAGAAAGTTCAATTCGCAGTTCAGAAACTAAACACAGAGACTTCAGCCGCATCTGTGTAACTAAGATGGGAACTAACTTCAACGGGCTAGCGCTTGTTTGAATTTAAAACTAGATTTTGCCTGCAGTTTCGTTCGCTTGGATTTTGGAAACACAAGGAATCAGCTTATCTATTCAAAACCATTCTATACGCTTCTGTGCCGTATAGAATATTAATCAATGATATTGAAGGAGTCCTCTCTCGCTGTCCGCATAATATCAGAAAAAAAAAAATTGTTTTTTTTTTTAGTTTAAATCAAATAGACGCTCGCTATTCTTCCAACAGCTATTTGCTGTCGGGAACGAGGCAAATCCGGTAATCGCAAATGTGTCATTTTCGATACGACAGCTTGTCGAATGGTTGTGAATGGCTATGCTTTAAATATTTCAACACCCAGTTACACCCTCCTTGTAGATTCGTATTCTCCTATAACGCCAAATATTTTATTCCCCTGTAACCCCAAGTTCTAAAAATCTCAAATCTGTCTTAGTGCTGCTGTGCGACGAGCAGCAATTGTTTTCAACTCTTGATTGGTTTAGTTTCTGTTTTGTCTATGACTCAAACAATCGATAGTTACATTGGTTACTGAAGCGTATAAAATCACATTCGAATTCCGATCAAAAACTCCAATAAAATAAATAAAAACGACTGCAATATCAGCGCACGAACGATCTCTATTAAGCGAACAATTTTCTTTGAAATGACATCGATATTGGCAGAATAAACGTTTGGTCGCTCAACCTCATATAAAATGAATCTAAATAAATACGTTCGACTATTGCAGCAGTCTCCCCTGCCTGTCGGAAGGGATGCAGTGTGCCTGTGAATGAACGTTTTGTTTCCCCAGTTTCCTCTGGCAGATGCAACAGAGTAACTGTAACCACAGGACGAACTAGCCTCGTTTAGCGTACTGACGTGCGGTAACGTTCAATGATTTTCTCTTGTTAAATACTGTACATTTTCCCTTTATCCTGTATTTCTATAATGAAGTAGTATTTTTGAAGTAAAAACTTCTTTAGGCGCGTATGGTCATTTTTGACATGGGAAAAAACAATTGAACTCGCGATACCGTTACCAACATCTCATTTTTGTAAACGCGATCGTTACGGATCAATGTTCTATGCAAGTATTTTTACTTTAAAGGTTTTGGAAGTATTTTTTTTTTTTGTAAACTCGATTGTGCTCTTTATTTGGATAAGGTTACGGACCAATGTTCTATACAAGTACTTTTCTTCCACCAAGGTGATCTTGTTCAAGTTTTCACTTCTGTCGGCACTTCCGGAGTGCCACTGTTTTTTTTTTGTAACTCTGAGGAAAACAAAAAACACTTTTCTTTAGCTGCAGGAAATCTATAGGAATATTTACTTAAAGCGACGATAACCGACTTTTAAAAATATATGTTAACTTAGAGTATTTTCGTAATAACTTAACATAGGAATATTTTAGATTATGTTTATATTACATAGTGAAATTAATTTGTAAAGTTATCTGTAACGCGAATAAAAAAACTGAGAATCACGCACAATCTATCAAGCGTATTTTTCTGAAACCTTCACTATTTTATTGAATTTTTAGTATACGTGTTTTATTAAAATACCGTTTGTTTTATATATAATAAATTAATAATGTGTCCAATTTGGGACAGCGCTCCTTGATGGGCGAGTCCTATTACTGGCTGGACGTGCGACGCGTTGCGTGAGCTCAGTACAGAACACGCAAGCTAATCACTAAAGGTCACTGTCATATGTCTGCATTTTAAAAGATTTTTCTTGGAAACGTGAAACGTGTTTGTAAGAGCGTAAGAGCTATGATAAAAACGGTAACTAAAATGGTAGAAAAAGGTAAAAAGCAGAGTAAAGGAAGAAAGTTTCTTTTGTGTGGGAAGCATTCAAGAGTTCTTCGCACTGTATTTCCCTTGAAACTCAGTAAACGTTAGTTTCACAAGTTTTTTGTTAAATCTCTTTGACTTTAATATTTGTGTTAGAAAGATTCTTGTAAAAATCTTTGCTTTTTTAGTATTCCGTGTTTGAAGGGTGCCATACGGAACCCTATTACTAAGCCTCCGTTGTCCGTTCGTCCATCTGTCTGTCAGCGGGCTGTATCTCATGAACCGTAATAGGTAGACAGTTGACATTTTCGCAGATTTTGATATTGCCGCTATTACAACAAATAACAAAAATAAAATGTAAAGGTAAAATTGAAAAAAAAAAAAAACAACATTGTATACGGTGGTACGGAATCCTTCGTGTGCGAGTCTGATTCGCACTTTTCCAATTGTTTAATAAATACAACTTTTATATAGTTATCTATTTCAAGTTGCGAGTTCATGACATAAAAGTTCAATCTCCGTGTGGCTATAAAATTTTCTCGTTCAGATTCTAGAGGTTAATAGATTTACTTAGGAATAATACTGGAAACTATTATTTGCCAAAACTAAAGAAAGAAATAATAAAAAATTGGTGGCACTCCGGGAGTGCCGGCAGAAGTGAAAACTTGAACAAGATCGCCTTAACTTAGTGGAAGAAAAATACTTGTATGGAACATTGGTCCGTAACCTTATCTAAATAAAGAGCACAAGAGCGTTTACAAAAAAAAAACCAATACCCACCAAGTAAAAATATTTGCATAGAACTGATCCGTAACTTAATATAAATAAAGAGCATAAATGAAGTTTACAAAAAAAAAAAACTTCCGAAACCTACCAAGTAAAAATATTTACATCGAACATTGATCCGTAACATAATATAAATAAAAAGCACAATCGCGTTTACAAAAATGAGGTGTCTTCATGGTGTCGTGAAATCAAAGGCTTAGTCCCATCTCAAAAATACCCAACGCGCTTAAAGAAATTTTCACTTCAAAAAACAGTGAGCGTTAATTTTCGGAAAATAAACGCGTGAAAATGCACAATGAAACAGCACATATTTAACTTATCAGAGTTATCAGTCACGACAGCCACTGTTTTTGTTATCGTCCCTAATTACTTTGATCACCCCTAATGTGTGACGTCACATGACACAAATATATGAACTAGTGGCGCACTGCAATGTAACCATCAGTAGATCAATAACCAGGATATTGTTTGTATGTTTATGTTGTATTTTACGATGGGAAAGTTACAGCTCTTAGTTTTCTTTGCGACGCTATTAGAGAGTATGAAACTAGCTGTGAGCTTACTGTTAACTTGGTTTGTTTGTGAAATGAGAAATTTTCATCGCGACTCGACTACTTTCCAATACAGGGTTATTTAAAAAAAAAACAGCTGTTCCATACATTTTGATTTTTAGGTATTGCACTTTTCTATGAAACAGCTGATTTTTTTTAAATAACTGACGAAAAATTTCAACGCAGCGGGGTTCAGAATCATGTACTGAATCCATGGTAACAGTTTTCGCGTCGATCTCCCTACCATCCTGTATAACATTTGGTACATTGCAAATGATGAATGTGTGTTAATTTTCCCCAGAAGAAAAACACTCACATAAATAAAAGACCAAAAAAATAGCATCCCACTAGGTAACAGTTACACAAAGTAGCTTTCGCAATATTTGAATCATTTTTCACTCCGCTTCTTAATAATGAAACTCTGAATCCGTCTGTGTCTTGAAAATGTCTTTAAAATTGCCTTCCCCGGAAATTTCGCAGCTGTTCAAAGGGGAAAAATCCTGTGAAATCGTAACGGATGGAGACAACAGGGGAAGCTGGCAGAGAGCTCGCTACAGTCGGTTTTCAGAAACAGTCGACTCATTGTGAGATAATAATGTCTACAGAGGAAAAGCCGAGGAAGCGAACCGCAGAGTGCTTTAATTTTTACTTCTGTTTGTACTCTCATTAGTTGAGATATGAGAGTGCTTTATTAAACTATTTATACCTAATACAGAAATGGAGAACATTTCGCTGTCCCCGGCGAATAAAATCGTAACCGTAAAAACCAAATACAGGAAAAATAGAAAACAGTATTTTGTGAAAATCTTATTATCTAATTAATATACAGGATGTTTGGCAGAACATTGAACACACGAAAACGGTGGATAGGTGGGGTCATCTGCTACTTACTCAGCCCTAATTTATTTGGCCCTGGCCCCAGGATATTAAAAAAAAATTATTTTTGCTTTCTTCTAGTTTCACAACTTTCTTAACTTTAAAGTGTAATTTTTATTAAAAATGGGTAAAACAGGCAATATTTTTGTTTTTTTTTTTAAATCTTTAATGTTAGCTAGAAAGAAGTTATGAGTCCTCAAACTTACAGAAAGATGTAAAAAATACTTAAATCTTAATTTCAAATTGCATTAATTAAAAAAACCAGGGGGGCCAGGGCCAAATAAATTAGGGCTGAGTAAGTAGCAGATGACCCCACCTATCCACCATTTTCGTATGTTCAACGTTCTGCCAAACACCCTGTACATACATAGCGGAATTGTTCAAATACCAAAAGAAAATACAATACAATACACCTTAAAATATCGTAACTTCTGAAATAACCGTAACTACCGAAATATATGAAAAAAATTGACAGAGTGTAATCGGACCTCTAAATATCGAATATGCAATAAAGTTAAAACTATCGTAATAGCACATTACCTACCAATCACCGGGGACAGCGATTTGTAGTAGTGTTTTTGTCATTGAGGTACTGTTGTTGGTAGAACATTATTACTGTGAAAGTTTAGTAACAATCATACCTCACCTCTGCTTGATATTTACAAACCGTGTTGAAAAGCTTACCATTGAAAACGAGCTTATGTACGGTAATTTCCCGAGAAAAATATAAACCCGGAGCTATCCTAAACTTTTTGTAAACTGAAAAACCCAATTATACTTTGGCCTCAACATCTCTTCACTAGAGTCCGGAAGCCGCTTGCTATGAAGAAAAGTTTTAAAACTTCTGTGTTGCTCGTTCAAAAGCAATCATTATTCCGGGCGAATACTCGCGGATTTGACGTTTGCAAAGTGATGAATTTTATACGAGCGATTCATAAATTAAGCTCGTCTGCGATTTGCATATTTTCTTCGTCACAAAGCGAGTAGAAAGTCGAACTCATTCATTTATGTAACAACACTAACCCACCCTTTATTATAAAATAATATTTGTCCGTTTGTAGTGGCGTAACGGTTAAAAGATTGTTAGGTATATCAAGTTGAAGATTTAGTAACCCTTAGTCTGCAACTAAAATAATAATTATCATCATTATTACATATCCCTTAAATCCCTACCTACTGATAAACATGAGCCTGAAATGACCGTTATAATCACCACGTTTGGAAGAAGCATTGTTGTTAAACTGTTAGATAATTAGAGTAGCCATTGGCAGCTCGTCCGTCCTCTTGAAGTCTTTACGCCATCCCCACGGAAAAAAATACAGGCCATAACGGAGAAGATGACAATATTGGTAGTTTGAAACTAGTGATGTGCCTAGTGATATCCGTATCCGTATCCGCGGATATCCGTGGGAGAAAAAAGATCTGTATCCGTTTCCGTTACTTTTTAGCGGATCTTGAACGGATCTTTCATATTAATACATTTAATTAAGTATATGAAATTTTAAAGATATGTAGCAATGAAATACTAATCGAAATTAGTAAAAAAAAAACAAAGTTATTATAATTCAAGTAGAGTAAGTACCAGTAAATTAAGTTATAAGGTAGTAATTAAACTATCTTTGTAGTCAGATCAAACCTCTAATATTTGTGCTATGATAATTGAAATAATTATGTGAGTTAACACATCAATTAAAACTATGTTGTTTTCAAGAACTTAAAAAAAATATACGTCATAATTAATATTGAGTAATGGTAAATTGTATTTCAATAAGAGTAACTTGGCAGCTTTGTCCCCCAAAAGTCAGTTACGATGAGGATCATAAGTAATTCCTGCTGAACCTGAAGAAAGTTGATATCCGTATCCGTATCCGTATTCGCGGATCTAGACCCTTATCATCCGTATCTGTATCCGTATCCGTGGATCTCATTTTTTAACATCACTATTTAAGGAGGGGTTCTCCTTCCCTCCATATCTCAATTACAATACCTCTTGTTTACTAGGTATACCTCCGCTTTGTGCTATATCCCCCACAGACCACTAATGGACAATCATGGAGGATAACGCTATAATCGCCTTGCGGGATACGCGGCTCAAACGGATTAGCGATAACAAACATAATTTGCTTTGCATTGGTGCAGTCACCAACAATATCAACACAACACTATACGATTCTATACCAGCCAAATCAGGTATTAAAACTGAACTATCTACAACAGGAATCCTTTTTAGGGTTCCGTAGTAAACAAGGAACCCTTATAGTTTCGTCATGTCCGTCTGTCTGTCTGTCTGTCTGTCCGCGGTCTAGCTCCGAGACCCTTAGTACTAGAAAGCTGTAATTTGACATAGGTATACATATTAATTACGCCGACAAAGTGGTAAAACAAAATTATGATAAACATTTTTTTTAGGGTACCTCCCATACACGTAAAGTGGTGATGTTTTATTTTTTATTTTTTTTATCCCATAGTGTGGGGTATCATTGGAAAGGTCTTACAAAAACATTATGAGTTTGTGAACACCATTTTTGGATTCAGGGATCCGTTTGCAAAATATTATGCTTTAAAGTGCTAATTTTTGTTAGAGTCAAGTGCCCCCCCTGCCAGCTAAATGGTTGGTTTTGGATATGTGAAAAAAATCACAGCAGTAGTAAATATAACGAAATTAAAAGAAAAACTATCACAGCTAAGTAAGCTTTACTAGTTATCGAGTAATAATCGACCAACTTAACTTTGCAGTTGCAAAAACATGTTTTCCCATACATTCCGTATGGGAGAACATGTTTATCAACTACAAAGTTAAGTTTGTTTTTGGGATAAATTCTTCCCAACTACGGAACCCTTCATTGTGCGTGGTCCGACACGCACTTGGCCTGTTTTTTTAATAAAGACAAGATAATAATAAAAGCTAGACTCAACAAGGATGCCAGTTACATAAAACAACTGGTATCCTTATTAACAAAACCAGTTTAAATGAAGACTCATCTGACGTATGATGGTCTAAAGGCGCGGGAATAGTACCATATCCTGAGGTTATTAAAGCCATAACCATTACAGAGAAGCCAACGAAAATATGAATAAAGGCGAGGCTTTTACAAATAAATTGCTTGCACTGATTGTGGGGAAAATGACGAGACAAATTGGATGTCTTATTTAAAACGGGAAGTGCTTGATGCTTTGACGTTAGGGGCTCCGAATCTCCGATGGTAAAGATTTTTACTCAAACGACGCTTAAATGTACTTGTTTCTGTATTCATGCGGGTGCGTTTGATCCTGAATTGTCCTTTAGCCTTTATACTAGATTTTTGGTAGTTGCCCAATTGCGAAATGTTTGCTGTACGTTGACAGGGAATGTGGGTCATTTTCCCTAATTCCCTTGTCAACAACTTTAGGTTCTGTTGAAAAGTTGGCAAAAATAGAACGATTAAGGGTCACCTGCCCAAATTAGGAGACTCGGCAAAAGTTTTTATAATGACGTTTACTTTCCTTTCCTTCCAAAACGATTTCCAATTTACCGTTTCTTTCCTCGTCTCTTCTTGATTCTACTCTCCTTATAAGCCTCATATGCTGAGCTGGAGTTTGACTCTAAGACAATGGTTACTGTGTAAATCTATATTACCTTAATTTTGTGCAGATCATCTAAAACTCCCTTTTCTACCAACAGCTGACGGAGTCCTATCAACAGTAAACGTGGTGGAAGCACTGCAAGAGTTCTGGCAGGTGAAGGCGGCGCGGGGTGGAGGTGCGGGGAGCGGGGGCGGCGCCCTCGTCATCTATGAGTCTGTGCCAGCCGCGCATCCCCCCTACGTGTGCTACGTCACACTGCCCGGAGGAGCATGCTTCGGGAGTTTTCAGGTAACTTTTATGATTAATTTATTAAAACTTTATGAACACGTAAAAAATACTGTACAAAGGCGGACTTAATGCCTATGGCATTTTCTACCAGTCAACCAGGGTGATGCAGAGACAAAACATGGCAGATGCAACATAAGTGATAGATAACTTGAAAATGAAAACATACTAATACATAGATACATACATACATCTGAATAAACTTTGTCAGGAGAAATAACGATAGGTAGAGGAGAAAACAAATCCAGCAAATCAGCGCTGCAAAGATTCATGCAAGATAATGCATGCAAGATATTATGGCTTGAGTAAATAAGGAATTTCTTAAAGTGTGAAGTTTGAAAACTTAAATCACATATGATGGACTGTGTTCGGAGTCTGATAGAAATAATCTGTTTAGGGTTCATAGGTTGAATCGAGTTGATTCAGGCTCATTTAATAAAATTCTATATCAACCAAATGACGATTATGCGAAGAGTCTGTTCAGGTTCATGTCTCAAACATAATCCGTAGTAGTGAGAGACATAATCGTGTGTTAATCCGTAGTAGTTTGTATTTTAGATATGATGGAACTGTGATACGCATTGCGATTATAAAACTCCCATAACATAACATCAGGCCTTGTTTCTCCGAAGGGTTGGACAGAGGTGTACTTGTAGTAGGTACACTCACATTTCGTCAGTTATGTTTAAGTCCCATATAATAGGGGGCGAGTCTATTGCCATCAACCGGGCACAAATCCAGACTCCGGGCTGCTACTGAGAAATTAATAAAAAAAAACGTGTGGCACTCGGGGACTGCCGCGGTAAAGCTATTGCATAGCATTTGTAACCTCCATACTTCCTATTTGTCAACGCTACACTTGCGATGATGACCTGATGACAAAAAACAAAAATTACGTTCCCATGACAACGTGATGTTGTCATGGGAACTGTCTTTACATGGTAGGCGGGGGGTGTTAGGTTTTATTTTCGTTACGTTACGGAATTTCTTGATTCGGTCGCCGCGCTCAAAGCCCGCGATAAAAGCTATGCAATAGCTTAAAAGTAATTAATTAAATAACTAAAAAAAACAGGAAATTCTAGCTCAATTATATTGGCATTTAGAATCTAAACTTTATTAAGTACCGGTTGACGGTTTTTAGATCGAAATAAAACCTTTCATTTTGATACTAGGAGTTCGGCAATAATAATGATAAATTTTACTACACTGTCAGACACTGTGAAGATTCAGGGCTATAACAGTTGCATATACTTATATACTGTCTTTAACTTTGTAATTTGTACGTAGGATAGGGATATTTGCAATACAAGCTATGCTAGTGATGCTACACAGCATTACCTAAATACACATTTAATTACATAAAATATACTACACGCTTTAAAAGTGTTGATTCTACGTGGCAGAAATGGCACGGCGAAAGTCAACAGTGTTATATTTATCTCAGTATTTTATGTTAACATTTCGGACTGGATTTCATTACACATGACAAACAAAATCAGCACACCTACATTATGTTCAGAATGCTGGGACTCAGACCTCTTTTTTTGTGAAAGGGAATGGACGGTATCCACGAGAGCCCAGTGGATGTTCCATGTCTTTGTACCAACAACATTTTTGCTTCTTAGACATGTCGATTTCCTCACATCTTTCTTCACAATCTCGAGAGGATGACTGATGAGAGGTGATATCATTACTAACACGCACTTTCCCCCGTCTAGAATTGTCCGACAAAAGCCGAGGCCCGCCGAAGCGCAGCGAAGATCGCGCTGATGAACAGCGTGTTCAACGAGCATGAGTCGCGGCGCATCTCCGAGCATTTCATAGAGAAGGCGGTGGCTGAGGCACGTGCCTCCTTCGCAGGAGATGCCGCCGCCCACCATCAGGACCCCAGCGCTGGGATTGCAGCCTTCAGGTGAGCTTAGTCTATAGGAGCTGGCTGTAGACCTGTAGCTGGTGATTCTCATTATTTTACGAGGGAAGAAGCAAAAGACAGGTCATAGATAAATCATATTTCTACTCTCTTATCTTATCTATCTGTCTATCTATATACTAATAATTAGAGACCGGATTACATGCATTTGAATATTTAAGCCATCCTCAGCGGTAATAGCATATTTTACCCAAGATCTAGTTATGATGCATATTATCGGTACATTTACAATATTTTTCCGAGTGCACTGACCCCGTGTTCCGAAATGCGCCAAAAGTGATAATATCGCGAATCCGACCAAAAATAGTCACAAAATATAAGGGCTATTGAGTAATAATTGTGACTTTGGTCGGATTCGCGATATTATCACTTTTATCGCATTTTGGAACGCAGGGTCAGTAGCCGCGCGCGTCTTTTGTTTTGGCAGTTACGATAACAAAATGAAAGAGACAGAACAGCGTCGCGCTCGCCTACTGCAAAGTCGTCCCACTTAACTCATTTAAATTTTGTTTCTCTTTAAGATTCTTTGTTTGGGTTCCTAAAATTTATCATTTAATTTCGCATATTCTGCCAATTTTCGTGCATATTTCAAGCATTTTTCATGCATATTTGCATGCATATAACAAGCTTTTTATATTGCATTTAATCCGGTCTCTACTAATAAATAAAAGAAAGAGGTTGTTTGAACGCGCTAATCTCTGGAACTGCCAGTCGGATTTGAAAACTTCTTTTTGCATTTGATAGCCTGATTCTTGAGGAAGGTTATATGCTATTTAACATCACGCTATGACCTTTAGATGCCGAGCAAAAAGAAAAAACACAAAGAACGCTAAGCGAAAACGAAGTAGGTAAATGCGCGGGCGATGTGATGCAACGCGGTGGGGGCCGAAATTTTACGCGGAAGAAGTCGTGGGCCGAAATTACACGCGGAAGAAGTCTCAGGCCGAAATTTCACGCGGAAGAAGTCTCGGGCCGATATTTCACGCGGAAGACGTCGCGGGCCGAAGCTAGTTAGTTCACACTGTAGAATAAATTGTTCATGATTTAGTAAAAATAGTAAGATAGCGGAGTTGACTGCCAGGGAGCACCAATCAACATTAAGTTCCTCGTGGAAGCTATTTTAATGAACCCGATTTTGATTGATCATCGAATTAACAAAGCGGTCTGCCTTCAATGAAGTTTAAACCAACACTCATTAGTACCTAGTCTATGCGAAATTACATTGTTTCATAGTCTATTGTTAACAACGCGACTGAATGATTAAAGTCGGATTGAAAGAAGGATTATTCTTTTATCTGCCTGTCCGAGATCCGTCCAACTTCCAAGACAAAGAAACCGTGGCGAGCTTGCTTTTCATTGTTAGGATAATAGTCTAGATATAGTACGAACTAGATTCTTTGGTGGATTCTTTGGTGAGCAGTGGTGGCCCAGTGGTAACGGCCGCGACTTACGAGTTGGAGGTCGTAGGTTCGAACCCAGACAGGTGCTTTACTTTGTGTAAATTATTTCATCACCACTGCTCTCAAAACGGTGAAGGAAAACATCGTGAGGAAACCGGCATGTCCTAGAACCGAAAATTCGAAGACATGTGACATCTACCAACCCGCACTGGGCCCGCGTGGTGGATTACGGCCCACTCCCTCTTACAGAGAGGAGGCCTGTGTCCCAGCAGTGGGAACATTTATAGGCTGATGATGATGATGATGATGATGAGATTCTTTCCAATTTTACCGAACATCAGAGTCAATATAATGTTTTGTGGCAGGTTTATGCTGGAAGCGAACAAGGGCCGCACGATGCTGGAGTTCCAGGAGCTGATGACAGTGTTCCAGATGCTGCACTGGAACGGATCGCTGCGAGCGATGCGCGAGCGACAGTGCTCGCGACAAGAGGTGGTCGCGCATTACTCGGCGCGCGCGCTCGATGACGCGATGCGCGAGCAGATGGCGAGGGAATGGGCCGCGAGGGAGCGCGATGCGGCGGCGACGGGCGGCGGGGTCCTGAGGGCCGAACTCGCTCGTGCAGAGCGCGAGCTACGCGCCGCTCGCCTAGCCGCGCGGGAACTCCGCTTCCCTAAGGAGAAGCGCGACATCCTCCACCTAGCCGCGCGGTTGGCGCCGCCGCAGCAGCAACAGTGATCTCATCGCGCGCCGCCACACGCGTCCTCGCCACACTCACACTTTTGTTATTTAAGTATAGGTATTTAGTCTAAGATGTGCGTGTTTTATTTACTACAATTTACCTCTTACACTCCTTCATCATCTGCCTAGCCTTTTTCCCAACTATGTTGGGGTCGGCTTCCAGTCTAACCGGATGCAGCTGAATACCAGTATTTTACATGGAGCGACTGCCTATCTGACCTCCACAACCTAGTTACTAGGTAACACGATACCCCTTGGTAAGACTGGTTGTCAGACTTTTGGGCTTCTGACGACCCGTAACGACTGTCAAAGATCGACGAATGACAGCCGGGACCAACTGCTTAACGTGCTTTCCGAGGCACAGAGAAGTCTCTGTATGTAAAGATGGTCACCAATCCACTGACCAACCCCGGCAAGCGTAGCTTAACCTGATGGATCGAACCGTGCGGCTGTTATTACTTAGCCACGAGCTCCTTCTCCTACCTCTTACACTCCTTGTAGCTCATTTTATCAGACTTTCCGTAACCACTGTCTGGGGAATTGTTGAAAATAACAAGCAAAAGTTTCAGAGAACCTGTATTACACGAATACGACTGCTGTAACAATTTACTTACTAGGTACTTACGCCTCTCGGGCTGAGTGGCGTAGTCACAAACAGCTGTACATTGTCGACACATGTCAGCAGCCTGGGAAATTCGGAATTTTACATCAGAATTTTCATATAACACTAGAAATAATTACTAGAGAAAACGTGTGTATTTTGCGAGTATTTCAGCAAAACCGCATTAAAAGCTGTTGTTGATTAGCTCAGATAATAGAATGATTATTAAAACATGTGCTGGTACAACATTGAACGATGCACGTGCGCTATCGCTATTACGGTGCGATCGCCGCCACATCGCATCGAGCAATTAGTCCGTAATCGTTTTAGATGCATGAACGCATTCATCAATTTATTCCATACTAGCTGACCCGTGCCCACTTCGTTGGGCGGTAAACATTTTAACTTGTGATGAAATTATGAGTGTAGTTCGTAACCGAACTGAGTGCTATGATTTATTTCCTGACTGCCAAAAGGAGGGTTTTGTTTTTATTGCATATAAATCAGAAAGACGCTGCGCACGTTCAGCGCTAGATTCCCGAGCACGGGCCTGCGATGTTCTCGCGCTTTGGCTAGCGAGCTTCTGCGAGCGCTCAGCGCTAGACTCCCTATCCCTTGTTGCAGAGACATGCTACCTTATATCATTGAGACGCTGCGCACGTTCAGCGCTAGATTCCCGCGCACGGACCTGCGATGTTCTCCAGCTTTGGTTAGTAAGCCGCTGTGAACGCTCGGAGCTAGATTCCCCAGCGCGTGCTTGCGAAGTATTTTCTCTATTCCTCGAGAGGCGCTGATGATTTTCAAGAGCAGACTCTTCCGTACGGCGTATTCGAGCTGCGCTTGTCTCACCGCGATTCAGAAAAATGACGTAATTGTAGAACGCCATCTATGTGTAAATGGATAAAACGTCCGTACAAAGCATGTTCTAATGCGGTTCGAGAATGGACGGCGGCATTTTGCGATTTAGTAATTTTATATTATCTTCGAAACTATTTAACCAACTGACATACTGTTTTGGGCAAATCGTATTTCTATGATGTTCTTGTGATCATAATAATATTTTTTTTTAAGGTTTAATAGTTTGTTGTTTAAAAAATCGTCCAAAGGTAAGTACGTCGAAAAATACTTTTTTTAACACATAAAAGCTACTATATCTGCTAAAATATAAAAGATAGAAATATGGTGTCGCGGACTTTTTTGTAGAACTATTCAAAGCGGACCAGGTTGCCATACATTGTTTTCAATTATATACAACTGTTAAGGCAGCGCATGCAAATAACTCTGTTGTAAGAGCTATTTTTTTCCGCCTGGCTAGACAAAAATTGAGATAGTTCGGCTAATATGCATGATATCTTTATAATTTATAGCCTATAGCGCTCACGAATAATGTAGCTTTCTACCAGTGAAACAATTTTTAAAATTGGTTCATTACTTCCGGAGATTACCCCCTACATACAAACTTACAAACTTACAAACCTACAAACTTACAAACAAATGTTACCTCTTTATAATATTAGTATAGATAATTACATGAATTTGATTCACAATCGGTAATTCCGGTTTCGTTTGATCGGTATTGCGTCATTGTTAACTGCTGTGACGTCACTGTTTGAATGATAAAGTAGGATTAAGCTTAATCCCTAGTGACCTAGTTCGTACTCATACATAAACGATGTTTTATCAAGTCGCTGGGAAATTCCGCTATATTTTTATTTAATAGTTGTAACCACTATTTTAAAAGTTGTAACCTCAATTTTTCAACTTCCACGTTAAGCACGACTGATGTATTAGTGGTATGAGGAACAGGGTGTAAAGTTCACTCATCCACCATAAAAAAGGGAGGATCCTCCGACCAGACGGGTGTTGTGTCTGGCGGGCAACTGCCCATCGGTTTGAAGTTGAAATCTTGTATGTATGTCGATCGCTCGGTAAACTCTAACTGCGCGATGCAGGATTTGTGTGACGTCATGTCTTTGATGCGTAATTCGTATGTAGCGGTGTAACCGCTACAATGTAAAAACAGTCAAAACATCTCCTACATTTTGCAGTGCACGTAACTACACTGAGTCACAGATGAAATACAGATGGGACACTCCGCATTTAAGGTGTGAAGCTACAACGCGCTTGCTACGCGAATTCAGTGAGCATAACGTAGTCAAAAGATATAAGAGTATTAAGAGTAAGCCAATGTACGGACGGACGTAATAAAATCGCGACCGGATTTTATCGCGCACTGGATTTTCAACTCTCGGTGTTAAGCCGAGCGTTGAGAATCCAACGCGCTGGGACGCACTCTCGTCCCAGCGTGTTGAAATAACACACTGTTGGATTTTCAACTCTCGGCGCTAACCAGAGCGTTGAAAATCCAGTGCACTAAAAAAAATCGCTGCGATTTTATTACGTCCGTGCGAACGTCGGCTTACGCGATAGAAAGAGAGGCAACTTCTAGGTGAATATAACTGCAAGTAATTAGCGCTGCGCGACCTGAATTGCACTTTATTGTGTCGTAGCAAGAGTCACTTTTTATTTAAATGATTTTGCCGCGTGTCCCATCTGTACTAATTAATCTATGCCTGAATTCAAGGTTTATAGTAAATCTCCTTGTTGACGTAGTAATGCATACATTAAAATGCTGCAGCGCGCTTAATAAAAAGCAAAATATTATAATTTAATCCATCTTGTTTATCAGACAACTCCGCGACGAGCTCAAAATGAGTTTTTTGCGGGCGCATACCTTTAAATATTACTGTAGATAAGCTTTTCACATGCCATAAGCTTTATCAGACAGTAAACGACCGATAACTGTCGATTTAGATATGTTCTAATTTCATTGCGATATCGACATTGGTGCCGATTCTCTTGTCCACAAACTAAACTAAATTTAAGTTCAGTGCATCTTTTTCTTTCTATTTCATTAAGAAAAGGACAGAGGATAAATTTTAGTTTAGTCCTGTCAAATTAATCAGCGCCTGTCACTCTCCATACAAGTTTAGACGTGATTAAAAACTTGCCGACTAAAATTACGTCAATTTACGTCAAGCGCTGATTAATTTGACAGGACTAAACTAAAATTTATCTTCTGTCCTTTTCTTATTGCAATAGAAAGAAAAAGATGCACTGAACTTAAATTTAGTTTAGTTTGAGAACAAGGGAATCGGCACCATTATATCGCTAATTAGCTGTGGAAGGAAAATGACGTCCATTTGTTCAGAGCATTCGGGAATCGTGAGGTGCGAGGAATACTGCCACGCACAAGCGACACATACATGCGGGATATTTCTGTGACGTACGTATTTGGTAACATACACATATACATACATAACATCACGCCAGTGTCCCCAAAGGGTTGGGTAGAGGCGTACCTACAATACACTACATTTCGCTAGTTATGTTTAAGACCCATGTATTAGGGGGCGAGCCATCAACCGGGCACAAAACCAGACTCTGGTTCCTACTGAGAATTTCCTGATGGAAAAACTCAATAAAGCCTCGTGCAGACAGGCGCGACTTGTTGCTCGACGCGACACCGGTAATTGTTCTACCGTGAAGTTTTCTTGAAAATTGTTTGATTAGAGTCGCGTCGCGCCTGTTTGCAACACTTTGCTCGACCTGGGGGCCTAATACAAGCTCATAAAGCAGTATTATTTTAATATTACTTCAGTGTGGGAAAGAGATGAAGCACTACAGGACGTATAGCTCCATCTCTTTTCCCCACTGAAGTAATATTAAAATAATACTGCTTTTGAGCTGGTGGTAGGCCCCCTGGGAATCGAACCCGGGACTTGGTGCTCAGCAGTAGCACTTGCGACCGCTAGACCAAAACTGAACTGATGTAAGATATTATTATTGTCTATACGGCATACATCGACGCGAAAACTGTTACCATGGATTCAGTACATGATTCTGAACCCCCTGCGTTGAAATTTTTCGTCGGTTATTAATCTGCTGTTTCGTAGAAAAGGGCAATACCTACGCGGTCAAAATGTATGGAACAGCTTTATTTTTTTTCAACCGACGAAAAATTTCAACGCAGCTTCTGCGAAGCGGTAATGCTCGCGAACGAGGCGGAACGCGTGAGGGAGAGGCAAAGTTCGCGCCCTCACGCCCCTAACCGCCGCAGGAGGAGACGCCCGAAGCGGGAATCGCGAGCCGATTTCCGGCCACCGTAGGCGCGGGCTTGCGGACGGTGAGCAATGGGTAGCTCGCCGTCCGATAAGGACCAAGCCCGGGTCGACGGCGCGTTGTGTTCCACGCGCGCCTCAAGGAGATGTCAGCAGAATTGACGGGGTCCGCTAGGGCCAATGCCTGCCAGGGGTTCGAAGAAAACCGATAGGGACATCGTGGCCCCCGGCAACAGGGCAACCGAAGGAACACGGGTTGGTTTTAGTCAGTAAGAGTCTGACACGCCCTCCCGCTCCATTCAGAGTGGGAGAAGTTATTTAATAATTTCCCACCCAAAAAAAAAAACAAAAAAAGGGGGTTCAGAATTATGTATTGAATCCATGGTAACAGTTTTCGCGTCGATCTCCCTGCCACTCTGTATATATAGATATACAGGGTGGCAGGGAGATCGACGTGGCAATTTGTTTTGTTACCATAGGGTAACAAAACATATTGCCTATATTCATTTAGAGACAGAGAAATATCATCAAATCCAGACTCCGCGCTAGGTAAGAAATTAGGAAAACAAAACAACCTTGAGTACTGATATTGTAAATTTTCACCCTAATTCTGTTTCATTTTGGCAGTTCAACAACATTCATTGCGTTATTTACGTTGTTGAGCAGACGAATTTTTCGAACGTATGTAGCAATGTATTAGCAATATCCTTCAAAATTATTCAGATTGTGATTGATAGTGAATTACGCAATTAGGGCTGAACGCATGTCTGTTTGTTTGTTACTTCTTGAGGTTTCAATTACTGAAACGATTTTAAGGAAACTTAGGCACTACCCAAAGAAAGATATAAAATACTTTTTTTCAAGTACACCGTACATGGAATAGTTTTCCTAGGACACTAGTGCAAGAATCCATCGAAACTTCTATCTATTGCCCGCAAGGTTGCGGTATCATCCGAAGAGTTATCAATCAACCTATGGGTCTGATTGATTAGACCTCACACAAAAGTACCAATCAATCCCGCTGTTGCCATGCTCACCAAATGGATTAGAAGAGCTACTGGTTACTGCTCAGATTTGGACCCTTTATCGCTACATAGGTTTTAATTAATACTACGGATATTTGGATATTAGTTTGTTGGGTATAGAGACTTGTACCTAACATAACATCACGCCTTGTTTCTCCGAAGGGTTGGGCAGTGGTGTTCCTGTAGCAGGTACACCCACATTTCGCTAGTTATGTTTAAGTCCCATGTAATAGGGGGCGAGCATTGATGGCAATAATCAACCGGGCACAAATCCAGACTCCGAGTTGTTACTGAGAAATTTCATATAGAAAAACCCAATGACACTTTGCCCGACCCGAGAATCAAACCCAGGACCTCATGCTCATGTAGTAGCACTTGCGACCACTAGACCAACGAGGCAGTCTTGCCTATGTTTATATATATGTAAAAAAAAATGTTTTTCATGATTTTATTTTACCACTTTGTCGGCGTGATTAATATGTATACCCATGCCAAATTACAGCTTTCAAATACTAAGAGTCTCTGAGCTAAGCCGCGGACAGACAGACGGACATGACGAAACTAGGGGTTCTTTGTTGACTACGGAACCTTAAAAAGCATGCTCATGTATCAAGGGCAGTACCTACGCGGTTTCTCCACATTCAAAATTCACGAATTGTTCGAAACTTCGGAAACAGATATCGATGACAAAGCGGATATATGTGACACAAACATGAACGCTGTTATTAGTTTGGTGTCCCGCATATCTGATCTAATTTAGTGTTCTCAATGTATTCAAATTAATGTATGTAACTTACACATAGCAATTAAATAAACAAGTAAATTGGTCTGTGTAATGTGACTTTATCTCTCTACAGTTTGAAAATTTCATTAGGTCTGCTCAAATATGAATGGTTTTTAGGAGCTTTTTAGGACAAGATCCAGCTACACGAGGACATGCATATGTCCATTGTCGGTAAATAGTAAAAAAGTTTTATTTTTAAACTCGTATGACTCACTCCTCCAAAGTCCTTTCGAGATTTTACAACATTCTCTAATAGTCTCTGGTAATCTTAAATACAATAGACAAAGCTTACGCTAAAATACATCTAACTATGCGTTCGCACTGGCGAAACATCACAACAAAACATGTTGAAATCTCTAGTGCCTGTCAAACTTTGTATGGAAAATTCACAGAAAATAGAGATTCCAACATGTTTCGTTGTAAATGTTTCGCCAGTGCGAACGCATATAATACCTTTAAACGAGAAATTCTTGTATATATAATCTGAATCTCGGAAACGGCTCCAACGATTTTCATGAAATTTAGTATGCAGGGGGTTTCAGGGGCGATAAATCGATCTAGCTAGGTTTCATTTTTAGAAAACGTCGTTAAAAAAAAATCTGGGTCACCCAGATATTAATTATATTATGTACAAGTAAAAAAGAAAGAAAATTCGTTTATTTGCGGTAAACATGACGCAAAGAAAGATAAAAAAACACGATAAAATAACAAATCGTAAATTCAAACTTTGAAAAGTTTGTATTTTTTACTTTTGTTTGGTACACAAATTCGAATACCACCACTACCTGCTATGTAAATAACAGTGACAAGAAGTTATTATAACATCATCCATATACACTAAGTGCGAAAAATACGTATTATTGAAGCTAACTCAAAAACTACTCAAGCAAAGTTATTAAAATTTGTAAGGGTGGTACCGCGCAAGCTTCCTCAACCAAATAGCATAAGAGAACTAATTTTTTGAACTGTTATTTAAAAATTCGAGAGGATATGATCAGTTGAAAAAAATTATGAGCGGTTATTTTTTATCGGTGGTTGGTAAATAAAAAACAATTATTATTATTTCGTCTTACAATGTCAGTACTAAAAATACGTAACCAGACTAATAAATAATTGGCCAGTAAAAATAATGGAATGTGCAGTTAGATAAATAATTCGGCAGTTCACAGGAAGCGGAGATACCCAAACCCTAACCGATTGTAATTCTCTATTCTTGGTGACTCGATTGTTGGTGAATCATTTGGGTTAGGTTAGGTTAGAACTAGCATATGGGAGGAGCCACGCCGTGGCCTTGTTTCAGAAGTGGGGAATGACCTGTCGCTGCCGACCGTGGTTCGTTCGATGGTCGGCAGTGTAGAGTCCTGGGACGCAGTGGTATCCTTCTGCGAAACAGTTATCCCGCAGAAGGAGGCTGCGGAAAGGGAAAGGGAGATCACCAGTACTCTCCCGTCCCGCAGCAGGCGCACTGGGCGTCGGCGGAGGGCAGATAATGCCCTCTTCCAGCCCCCCTAAATGGGTCCAGGGGTGGCGGACTCGGGGACATCCGTCGCCCCCCATCACACAGGACTCGAGATAGCGGTGCGTAGTGTTCCACGTGCGCCTCTATAAGACGTAATTGGGGGAGTTTCACTCCCCCTACGGATCGGGGCCCGCAGAGCGCGGGCCGTCACCAGTCCGGGGCAGCGGAAGTCGCATTTGCACCCGCAGCCCCCGACGCAAGTGTGAGAGGAAACACCGGGGTGGTTTTAGTCAGTAAGAGTCTGACAGACCCCTTTGCCCACTCCAGGGCGGAGGACATCCATGAGGATTTCCACCCAGATAAAAAAAAAAAAGGTTAGAACTAGCATAGCATAATGAGCCTATACTATTCGCACTGCTGGGACACAGGCCTCCTCTTTCTGTGTGAGAGAGTGGGCGGTAATCCAGGCCCAGTGCGTTGTGGTGGATGTCATATGTCTCCGAATTTTCTCTACCAGTTAAATAAAGAATTTTTAAAATCGGTCAGAAAATATCGACGAAAATACTTATTTTTTAATACAGATAAACATAGAACCTCTTCCTTTTTGGAAGTCGTTTAAAAAAACATGGGTTGTGGCTGTGTCGTGGATACGGCCGTGTTTTACGTGAATACGTTTACGTTACGAGTAATATTTTCTTTGAGACGAATTCTTTGATCCTTTAGCTATCGAGTGGTGTAATTAAATTTTGGATGTAAGGGTCTATACACACCACGTTTTTTAAACGCGCCGTTGACGCGCGTTTGCAGCGATACAGACGCGATACGCACGCGAGTCAGACGCAGCCCAAACTGCTCTGTAGGATAAAAGCGTGCCGTCGACGCGTGTTTCTTAAACGCGCGTCGACGGCGCGTTTAAAAAACGTTTTGTGTCCAGGCCCTAAATGATAGATATGTAGCTGCAGCATCAAACTGTATCCCCCGATTTTGTTATCATCATCATCATCATTTCAGACGTCCACTGCTGGACATAGGCCTCCCCCAAGCACCGCCACTTCGACCGATTCTGTGCTTTCCGCATCCAGCGGATTCCTGCGGCCTTCACAAGGTCATCGGTCATCTTGTGGGAGGCCTTCCAACGCTACGTCTTCCGGTACGCGGTCGCCACTCCAGAACCTTTCGACCCCATCGGCCATCCGTTCTGCGAGCAATGTACCCTGCCCATTGCCACTTAAGTTTGGCAATTCTTCGGGTTATGTCGGTTACCTGGGTTCTCCTGCGGATCTCTTAATTTGTTAACATCAGTTTTTTTAATTGCCTTCCACTATGGAAGCAAATTTAAAGACGTATTCACATCAAAAAGAAAAAGCTCATGGGGCATCAAAAAATTCGTCCGCATCGCTGTCAACAGGAAAAGTGTCAAAAATGCCCAATGCTGATTCTTTGGCCAAAACATAGGCCAGCTCTCTAGTCACGTGAAGAGGCGAATAATCTTATCCTACTAAGAAACGTCTTGAACGCCAATAAATGGCATGGAACAAATAGAAAGACCTTGGCTTATAAGTAGGTAGGTATGTGTGTGTTGTGTCTGTGTTTGTTCTCAGAAGTCATCTGATACAATCCATAGACCTCGTCTAGACATGAGACGAAAAAACTGTTACAAATGACTGATAAGAGATCGTGTATCCGCAGTTTTTTAAAGGCTTCCGCAGACAGGCGCGACGTGTCTCTAATAGAAAAATTATATGAAAACTTCATGGAAATTGTTTTACCGGAATCGCGTCGCACCGTCGCGTCGCGCCTGTCTGCGGCAGCCTTAATGATTTTCTGAGAGGAATGCTAGATGTCCTTATTCCTTCAAACTCAAACTCAAACTCAAATCATTTATTTCAATTAAACCATTTACAGGCACTTTTGAATTGTCAAGGAATCGGTCAGTCAGAAATAGGTATGAAGCTAGTTGCCCATTCCAAAGCGTAGTAGGTACCTATGGAGAAGAACGGGCAAGAAACTCCACGGACACTCTTTTAAATAAAAAATTGTTACAAAATATTGGTTACATCATTCATGTTGAAATTATACATGTGAGAACAATGTAGAAAGACGTGCACATGAGAAGCGTCCGTAATAAAAAGATAAAAAAGGACAATTAAAAAAAAAAAAAAAATAAGCCCTGGCAGCTAAGAGATAACCAGTCCCAACTGACGGCGCCCGTTCACGAACATGACGCATGGATTAGCACCATTCAGCTCAACCATTTTGAAGGGAGCTAAATGATCCAACACACGCGCCACCATCAGCGAAACATTTGAGTGAGCATGACATACTCACAGCCGCCAGGGCACATTCAAATCAATGCAAGACATATTACCCGGTAAATAGTAACTCTTTAGTACATAGTGCTCACATAGTGTGCTATGCAATTATATAATACAAAAGAGATTGAGTTTATACAATGCAAAGATGGTCTTACAATCTTCAGCAGCTCCAACAGTATTTGCAAATGTTATCAATTAGTTGTGGTTGTGGAGCAGGACCAGCATTGAGCCAAGCATTATTATTTACTTGGTAAGATAAAAAAATAAGCATTTAAGTTCGTAATGTCAAAAACAAAATTAAAAAAAAAAGGAAAGCAACTCTTCCAAATATTAAAATTTTAACTAGTGAGCCCAAGTGGCTGTGGAGCAGGACCAGCATTAAGCCAAGCATTTTTATCTACGATATAATCATCCAACTTATAATATGCTTGTCTACATAGTGTGCGTTTAATGCATGTTTTAAATTTCTTCTCATTTAGTTGAAGAATATCGAGTGGTATTTTATTATAACATTTTACACAGTACCCCATAAAAGAAGTGTGAACTTTAGACAATCTAAAACGTGGTTGATCTAATTTATTCCTATTTCTAGTGTTAAAATTATGCCTGTCACTTATCTTACTAAAAAGGTGTAGATTTTTTCGAACATACATAATGTTTTCATATATATACTGACAAGGTACCGTCATGATGTCAATTTTCTTGAACAATTCCCTTAGAGATTCGCGTCTGCGGAGGTTGTAGATGGCTCTGACGGCCCTCTTTTGCAGAATAAAGATAGAATCAATATCTGCAGCCCGTCCCCACAGCAAAATACCGTAAGACATGATGCTATGAAAATAACTAAAATAGACCAGTCTCGCGGTATCCACGTCTGTTAGTTGGCGGATTTTCCAAACAGCGTAAGCGGCTGAACTTAGCCGCCCTGCAAGTGATGTTAAGTGAGGACCCCACTGTAGTTTGGAGTCAAGCGTTATCCCCAGGAAAACTGTCTTTTCGACGAATTCTAGTGTCTCCTTATTCAATACAACGTGACATTCACTACTTCTAACATTCGGTAACGCGAATCTTATGCATTTAGTTTTCTTCTCATTTAATACCAAATTATTTACAGTAAACCAATTATGGACCGTAAGCATAGCGTTATTTACGTCGTCAAGCTCCTGTGCACGTCTGTCTACTTTAAAAATCAGTGATGTGTCATCAGCAAATAACACCATTTGTGGTCGATTTTTCAGTAAATTTGGTAAATCATTTATATATACTAAAAAGAGGAATGGACCCAATATCGAGCCCTGTGGTACACCCATTTTGACTTTTAAACCCAATGAATTTACACCGTTTATTTGAACTTGCTGCAGTCTATCATTCAAATATGATTTTACTAAGCTCAGCGCAAGTTTATCCAGACCGTAATGCTCAAGTTTCAAGAGCAGTGTTTCGTGATCCACGCAATCAAATGCCTTGGATAGGTCGCAAAAGATGCCTATTGCATCTTGTGCCTCTTCCCATGCATTAAAGATGTGTTTCAATAAGGTGACACCGGCGTCGGTTGTGCAACGTCCTTTGGTGAAACCATACTGTTGATCGTGTAGGATGTTATTACGATTAAAATGATTGAGCATTTGATTTAACATTACTTTTTCAAACACCTTGCTGAAAACCGGCAAAACTGATACGGGCCTATAATTATTAGTGTCTTTGCTGTCCCCGGATTTGAAAAGTGGAATAACTTTACTGTATTTCATTAAATCCGGGAATATCCCTTGATCTACACACAAATGAAATATTAAAGCTAAATAGGGTGCAATTGTCTCAATAATTGATTGACAAACTTTAGTAGACATGCCCCACAGATCTTCGGTAATTTTGATCTTAAGTTGCTTAAAAGCCTTTATAACGACCACAGGGTTTATATGTTTAAATTTAAATTCCACAGGGCAGGCTGAAACATTCGCTTTTAATAAATTAATCGCAAGTGAGGGGGAGGAATTTAGAGTTTCTGTAGTTTTAATTGGAATATTGGTAAAGAAAGTTGCAAATTCTTGAGCAACATCGATGTTGTCGCTAATAAGACCGCCGGAAGTGTCTAGTGTGTAATTTGTATTATGTCTTTTGTTCTTGTTTGTTTCATTGTTAATAATTTTCCAAACTGTCTTTATTTTATTATCTGCCGATTTAACCTTGTTGCTAATGAAAGAAGCTTTAGCTGCTTTGCAGATATTTTTAAAAGTTTTAGAGTAAGTAGCAACATACTTATTAAAAGTTTCTGTGTTAATATACGGCTTAAGGCCATACAGCCTTAAATTAGGTACCTTACTTTATAAAACACTAGCGGACGTCACGCGGTTTCACCCGCGTAGTTCCCGTTCCCGTGGGAGTACGGGGATAAAATATAGCCTATGTTAGTGCGTGGAGCAATAAAAGAGTGGACTGTATTTTTAGGCAATCGTTTAATGCCGTCTTACTATTTACAAACTATAAAATCCCGGAAAAACATTTAAAGGTTTCAAATTAGAGAGGAATGTCGTTCGTCGCGGTGGAGTCCGTGGAAGCGAGTGGTCATCGGGCAGAGCCATGTCGCCGTCGCGCCGCACCTCAGTTGTACCGCGCTGATCACGATGCCTGCGCGTGCAGATCGCGTGCAAGGTGTTGTGTTGGGTTTGATTCCCAATAGCCTATGTTACTTGCTGATAATGTAGCTATACATTGCTGAAAGAATTTTTCAAATCGATCCAGTAGTTTTTAAGTTTATTCGTTTCATACAAAAATACAAATCTTTCCTCTTTATAATCTTATATACAAAATTCTCGTGTCACAATGTTAGTTACCTTACTCCTCCGAAATGGCTTTACTGATTTTTACCAAATTTTATATGCATATTCAATAGGTCTGAGAATCGGCTACTATCTATTTTTCATACCCCTAAGTGATAAGGGTTGTCCACCCCAAACAAATAATTGGCAAAACAACGTTTGCCGGAGTCAGCTAGTCTTATATATAAAATTCTCGTATCACAATGTTAGTTACCTTACTCCTCCGAAACGGCTTTACTGATTTTTACCAAATTTTATATGCATATTCAGTAAGTCTGAGAATCGGCTACTATCTATTTTTCATACCCCTAAATGATAAGGGTTGTCCACCCCAAACAAATAATTGGCAAAACAACGTTTGCCGGGGTCAGATAGTATTAGTATAGAAGTATAGATTCGTATTATACGAATCTATAATAAATGACAATGCTCTACAGTAAAGGTACCATTCCGTACCCGACCAGAGGCAACTGCAGGCGACGTGTCGCGGCATCATGTCGCGGTAACACGTCGCGGCGTCATATCACTGCAGTCATGATTCCGAACACGACCGCAGGCGGCCGGGAATCGCGAGCCGATTTCCGGCCACCGTAGGCGCGGGCTTGCGGACGGTGAGCAATGGGTAGCTCGCCGTCCGATAAGGACCAAGCCCGGGTCGACGGCGCGTTGTGTTCCACGCGCGCCTCAAGGAGATGTCAGCAGAATTGACGGGGTCCGCTAGGGCCAATGCCTGCCGGGGGTTCGAAGAAAACCGATCGGGAAATCGTGGCCCCCGGCAACAGGGCAACCGAAGGAACACGGGTGGGTTTTAGTCGCTCCGCCCAGAGCGGGAGAAGTTGTTTGATAATTTACCACCCAAAAAAAAAAAAAGGCGGCAACTGCCCGTATTCCAGTCGGTAGATAGACGATAGAAAAATGTGACTATCACTCGAGCGTTGGCGGCACTACTGGGGCCCTACCACTAGCTCATTCTCATAAGCAGTATTATTTTAATTTAACTTCAGTGGGAGAAAGAGATGGAGCTATACGTCCTGTAGAGCTTCACCTCTTTCCCACACTGAAGTAATATTAAAATAATATTGCTTTATGAGCTTGTGATAGGCCCCATGGTCTGCGGTCGGGCTGCACGTGTCGCCTGTCGCTCGCCCGTAGCTGCCAACGACGTGTCGCTAGCTACGGAAGGTATTTCATAGAAACCAGTCGTGTCGCGGCAGTCGCGAAACACGTCGCCTGCAGTTGCCTCCTGCGGTCGGGTAAGGAATGGTACCTTTAATCCACTAAAGATTTTGATGCAGTTTACATCAGTAACTACACTACCTGCGGTCGTTGACCCGAAAATAAAATGATCAATTTATATTTATATACGTTTTTCTATTTAAAAAATAATCCACTAAAGATTTTGGTGCGGGTTATATCAATAATTTAGAAAAAAATCCGGAAGGTTTATGTATAACTCTTCTCCATATTCAATCTGCCTAGCCTTTTCCCAAGTATGTTAGGGTCGGCTTCCGGTCTAATCGAATGCAGCTGAATACCAGTATTTTACATGGAGCGACTGCCTATCTGACCTCCACAACCCAGTAACTAGGTAATACGATACCCCTTGGTAACACTGGTTGTCAGACTTTCGGGCTTCTGACGACCCGTAACGACTGTCAAAGATCTACAAATGACAGCCGGGACCAACGTCTTAACGTGCTTTCCGAGGCACGGAGGAGTCTCGGTATGTAGAAATGGTCACCCATCCACGGACCAACCCCGGCAAGCGTAGCTTAACCTGATGGATCGACCCGTGCGGCTGTTAGTACTTAGCCACGAGCTCCTCTCCGTATTATTAGAAAATAATAAAGAAATCTGGATGTTTTGTCTAGTCATAAAAAGCAGGGGCGGTTTGCTAGTGTATGCTGCCATGTCTATTTTTGAAATAGCTTTGATCTTTTCGTATTCTCGTCATCGGTACGTACCGAAGGCTAACGACCACCTTTTATTCGACATTTCAGGATCGCTATGAACTAAGTAAGTATGATTGTGCGAACGTGTCACACATACAAGACAGCTGAAATTACACCCATACAATTTTTCTGTAGCCCATCGCTGTAAGTAGACCCTTATTTATACTCGGACAGAAGCTAGTAGTTTATAAATAGGTGATTATATGACCTTTTAAGACTCAATTTGAGACAGCAAAACTGTTATGATCATTGTACCTACAAAAGTAACGTAAAGTACTCTTTGTAAACAAGCATATTACAAATTAGAGGATTAAATTCTAGATAAGAATGCTTGGAAGCATGCTGGTCTAGCTCCATTGGACAAATTAGAGTCTAGACAAAATCAAACTGGTTGCTAATTTAATTGTGTAATTAAATATTAAAACATTTTTTTTAATATTCTGTGATTACTTGAACTCACACACTGACAAATTTTTTTTTAGGAATATCGTGTAGGTACCTACTTTTACAATGCTTGTAAATATGTGAACACCATGTATCCATTACATAATTTTTTTTTCTGTCTTTGCTTCATTTTTATTTTTTTTTACCTATTGTGGTATAGTAATATTATTCCAGGTGCATCGCCTTCACATATAATTAATGTATACAAAATATTGTAAAACATTTTAAAAGAGTAACGGTGGAGTTTCTTGCCCATTCTTCTCCATACGAAAACTACCTTTTGGAAGGGGCGACTAGAATCAATGATATTTTTTGTTTTTGACGTTCAAAAGTGCCTTTTTGTGCCTAATTGAAATAAATTATTTGACTTTGACTTTGAAAACGTTGTCAAAGCTTTTATACGGGAAATCTGTGGATCAGCCACACCAAAAGATCGCTGGATGCCCTACCCGTCCAGTATAATAATATCTTCAGGATGATGTTGGGGCTGCCTCGCTTCTGTAGTGCATCGGGAATGTTTGTTCAGTATCGCACTGATGGCTTTCATGCCGTCATCCGCAAGAAAACCGCATCCCTGATCTACAGAATGCGTGGCAGCTGCAACGAAATTCTGAAGACTGTAGTGGATAGGATATCTTCTCCGTTATGGAGATCCTTTGTTAAGACGGTTATTTGAATTGTATTTAATATGTAAATTTAAATTTTTTATGTGAAACTTTTATTACATCGTCTCAAACTTTTTCGTCTGTGTGTTGCATGTCGCGTGACGGTCGGCCGCGGAGTAAGGATAAAGTGAAAGGCGCTCATCAGAGCAGCCAAGGCCAATATGGCGGCGCTTATAGAAGTTTCACTTTTACCGTGGTTTCATAAAACCACACAATCCTTTTTGTGAACTGTACCTAAGTTAAGTTGTCTGAATTAAATGAATTTTATTTTATTTATTTAGCGCAGATAGTGGAAAACCCAACAGTGTATTTATAGACGCGCTGGGTTGCACTCTGTTGGATTTTGAATGCTCAGCTCAACACCGAGAATTGAAAATTCAGTGCGTGATATAAAAAACATCGCGTTAAAAAAATCGCCAGTAATCGCACCTGGGCTTACCTGTCATCTAAATTACTTAATGTAAAATTATTTGAGACATTGTTTTGCAGCATTTCATGTAATAGCTAAGTGCTAATACTCATAAAATTTTATATCAGGTCAATATTTTTAATATTTTACTCAACAATTAAGATTTAAAAAACTGAAGGAAGTTTTAATCGAATTTTGTCGCCAACCGTACCTAAAAAGTTGTACAGGGTCCCGCAGACAGGCGCCACGCGACAGCGCGACACGTCTCTAATGGAACAATTTCTATGAAAACTTCATGTCGGACCGTCGCGTCGCGTCTGTGTGCAGACCCGTAATACCATCGATGTCAAAATCGAAGTACTTCGTGATACGTCAACATTCAAGAACCCTCCATGTTGTACCTATTTCCATCTCTAAATAATTAATACTCGCGGGTAACGTCCCTTTGTTCGGCATTTGGGAAACACACGCTATGATTGCGTGAACGTGTTGCCCATACATGTAGGTTATTGTTTCGTGTATCTGATCTAATACGTAATGCATATAAGCGGCTAATGGAGGCGTCGGGGCGCACGTCACGTAAGGGCTCATTTAAATCAGGAGAGTTTCTCGCCCAGCGAGAGGAAAGTTTCTCACCCGTCGAGAGGAGAATTTTTCCCCCTTTGAGAAGTGTGAATATCCATGCGTCTCGTGGGCGATTACCACACTCATATGACACTGAAACTTTTGAAGAAAAAAAATATTGGTTGTCTGTAAAGTCGGTTTACGGACGATAATTTTACGTGATAACGTCACAAGCCGAACGCTTAGGCCGATCGTGCCTCTCTATCGCTTGTTCCCCGCTCTCGCTTGCACGCTCGGCTCAGGCGGAACGTGACACTTTTTCGTGCGTGCAGCCGGCGTTCATCGATTTATAAGACGTTATCACGTCATAAACTCGCCTATGATACGATTATGTGATGAGACTCATCATATCGGGCGATTTTCTCGAACTGTGATTTGCGAGGTATTTCACTCAGAGCAATGATTTCAACGGCATTTGACCAAACGGCTCCTGAGCTGTTCTACTAATGGCACTGAAACATTTTGATATGTGCGGTTCGGTGGAACAGTTTTCAACTCAAAATACGATTTTTTGTTAATAAGACATTTCTCTGGTAATACTTGCCTTTCAAAAAGGAGCTCGTGGCTAAGTAATAACAGCCACACGGGTTGATCCAACAGGTTGGTCCGTGGATGGGTGACCATCTTTACATACCAAGGGCGAGACTCCTCCGTGCCTTGGAAAGCACGTTAAGCCGTTGGTCCCGGCTGTCATTTGTAGATCTTTTGCAGTTGTTACGGGTCGTCAGAAGTCCGAAAGTCTGACAACCAGTCTTACCAAGGGGTATCGTGTTACCCAGTACCTAACTGGGTTGTGGAGGTCAGATAGGCAGTCGCTCCTTGTAAAATACTGGTATTCAGCTGCATCCGGTTAGACTGGAAGCCGACCCCAATATAGTTGGGAAAAGGCTAGGTAGATGATGATGACTTGCCTTTCAAAATGCGTGTTCGTAGAATACTATTTTTACATGACTCAATTCTCTTTTTAATAATCGGCTATTCGAGGCTAGAATCAGTCCTCGTGTAAATGAGCCTAAAGTCCGCGTTAACTATTGACGTAAACGTAAACCACCGCGTTTGTGGCCAGTAGGCGTTGCTGGTGATACTGACTAAGTATCATGAAACCAATTATATATGTCGCAGGGATATTGTCAAACCAGTGATATTATAATTTCACTAGTGAAATTGCATGAAATTGTCAACCGCCTCCATTTCTCACAATTTAAAGGGCTCATTTCAGTGACATTATAATTCCACTGGACCCACGCAGTGATATTGCAAGGCAGTAATATTTTGACAATTTCACTGTATGTGCAAGCCCGTTAAATTGTGAGACGGTCAATGATTGTTTTTTTGTGTTTACAACAGTTTTTTCAATTGGCGGATGAAGAAGAGTTGACCAATCAAAACGCACGAAGTCCCCACTACGAACTTGACTCATAATATACCTAGGGTAATTATAAAATCACTGCAGCGTTCCCGTGAAATTACAATAACACTAAAAAAAGTCCGTTAAATTCTGAGAAATGGAGGCGGTTGACAAAGTTTCGTGCAACTAGTGAAATTATAATATCACTGGTTTGACAATATCCCTGCGACATACATATGTGGGTGGATAGATATTGAATATGACGCCAATTAGGTAGTATTTTATTAAATAATTACTAACATTCGTATTATGTCGTGATATCTGATATCTAAAGGCGTATTCAGGCCGCAGTTATTCTATCAATCTAGTGACTGGGAATGTCCTAGTTTTCCTAATGCGTGTAGAGGGATGTTTGCTTATAAGTAATCAGTGTAATCACCCTTACCTGCTTACCAAAAGGATTAGTAAATAAAATACAATAGACGTGGATATATTTAGTAACCTGTTCCACTTAATTATTTCTAAAGAGCCATAAAAAACTCCTGAAAGAAATCGACACGTGTTTTACCTCTCAACGAGGCATCCTCAGCATGACGATGGACTTGTCGCGAACCCGAACACGGCGTGTTCCTACACCGAGCGCTGAGCGCAGACTGAATGAAATGAAATGGATTAGTGATTGTCGTATACGTTGTTAATTATTGCACATAATGATGCCCAGATACACTCCAATAGTCACCGTTTACGTCATCAACGCTAAGTTAAGGTTTGCAGTGGTGGCCCAGTACTAACGGCCCCGATTTACAAGTTGTAGGTCATAGGTTCGAACCCAAGCGCCCGCTTTACATTTTGTAAATAATTTCATCACTACTGCTTTCAAAACGGTGAAGGAAAAAACATCGTACGGAAACCGGCATGTCCTAGAACCAAAAATTCGAAGACATGTGACATCTACAAACCCGCACTGGGCCCGTGTGGATTACAGCCCACTCCCTCTCACCGAGAGGAGGCCTGTGTCCCAGCAGTGGGAACATTATAGACTGACCATGCTATATTTTAAAAACATAAGCTTTTCAGATTTCAGGAAAAATTCATAGACGCTACTTTCTTAGAAATATTACTGAGCAATACGCCAAGATATTCAATATTTTTGTTAATTCTACGAAGACCGTACTACCGTTTACAATTCTATAGGTAACTGAATAAGTACCTTATATCGTCCGATAAAATTCAATAGATTTTTCACAAAAATTGCATGGTGTAAACGAGAACACTATGAATGACTGTCATGACAGGCTTTTTATTTATTTATTTATTTTATTTTTTGGAAAACTTACAGCTAAACAGACGCAATAAGTAATAGTTGTGAACAAAATATGGCCAATTACAAGTTTCCACATGTAGTTTAAACCTAAATTATATGAACACGACAAAAAAATTGACAATAAGACTATACACAACAAAAACAGAAAAAAGACTATTTACGCTCGAAGAAGCCATTAGATAAAATTTTCTTTAATTTAGCAACACTAGTATTGAAAATGTCGATATCAGCTTCCTGGCAGGTTGCGTTGTACATGCGACTGGCTCTCATCATGTACGAGTTCCGTCTGTACGTAGTGGCTACCACTGGGGTGTGCAATAAATGAGCTCTACGCAAGAACACAGACGGCACTCGCAGCTCGATTTTTGTGGTATTTTTGTGCAGTATGGGTTGGATTTATAGCCAACTAGCTGCACCCCGCGGTTTCACCCGCATAAGTCTTGATCCCGTGGGAATATCGGGATAAAAAGTATCCTATGTCCTAATCCAGGTCATGGTCTACCCATGTGCCAAATTTCATCAAAATCCGGTCAGACGTTTTAGCGTGAAAACGTTATAAATAAACAAACAAACTCACTTTCGCATTTGTAATATTAGGTAGGATAGTTAGGATATTTTATACTTGATATTTTATTCTATAATACTTAGAAGATTCTAATTATATTTTGAGCTGAAATTAATCTGAGTTTTATGAAGCCTTAATGATCCTACGAATTAATTTCATTATAATTTTAACATAACATAACAAACATCACTGCCTGTATTTCCCCGAAGGGTTAGGTAGAGGTGTGCCCACATTTCGCCAGTTATGTTTAAGTCCCATGTAATAGGGGGCGAGCCTATTGCCATCAACCGGGAACAAATCCAGACTCCGGGCTGCTACTGAGAAATTCCAGATGGAAAACTCAATAACACTTTTTCCGAACCGGGAATCAAACCAGGGACCTTATGCTCAGCACTAGCAGTTGCGAACACTAGACCAACGAGGCAGTCAAATGTATATATATATATATATAGTAGAATCCGGATTAGGGTTGCCAGATCCGAAGACCAAAATATCTGGACAAAACTTGAAAATGTCGGGATTTTGGAATTGCTGTCGGGATTTATTTTTAAATAGTCTACAAAAAGACTTAACACATAACTAATTTAAGTACCTACACTTAATTTTTTATTTGCCACATGTATTTGGCATTGGACTTTACTGAGTCCACTTATTTGGATCCTTTAGGAGTACCTATTCAGAAAGGATTTAAAATTAAAACAATATACTTCATAGTTCAATCTAAATAATAACCCAGCTTTTATTAAAGGCCATACGATTTCTCTCTTTAATATATAAAGTATTTAGCAAATTAAACACCCTTTTACAATAAGCATTGCTTACAGGAATTAACAATACACATGATTTTTTTTTAAATAAGTAGTTGATGTCGTTATGATTGCATTTTTTTTTTTAATATATTCCCAATTGTCATTCGACATATCCTTGTCTTTAGGAAAATATTTATATATTTCTCGGAGACTACAGTAATCTGTTTATAAGGCATCTTGGTCAATATCGTTTGAACTATTAAGTACGTCGGGCAGTATGGATAGCTCTTCCCTCGTAAATAAATTTGCACGTTCTTCAGATAATACGACGATTTTTTTAAATAAAAAGTTCTCAGAAAAAATCATAGCGTTCTTGCAAGTATTGAATAGCTCCGAATAGCCCGTTTTAAAAACAGTTCAGCTGCGACGCAAAAAAGGGTTTTTTCACTATCAAAAACATTCCATAATAAGGTTCTATTTCTATTACCTACCAAAGAATTTGTCATCCTAATTATTAATCATAATCATTTTGGATAGTACTTTCCGAGAAGCTGTTTTTCTGGAGATATTGAGTTTTGTCGGGAGTCTGGAGATCATTTAAAATGTCGGGAGAATCCAGACGAATCCCGACCATCTGGCAACCCTAATCCGGATATAAAGACCTTTAAGGGATCGGCGATATTGGGACGTACACACGGCTACACATCAAGCTATACATTTCCCGTATAAGCGGACCTCGCATTGTACGGGAATCCTATACAATACGAGATCAGCATAAACTGGAAATGTATAGCTTGATGTGTAGCCGTGTGTACTAACCGGACGACGCATAAAACAACCGGTTAAATTTTAAATAAAAATTGCCCCTGACACTTAAATAAAACTCATATACAAAAATAAAATCAATAACAAATTCAAAAGTCATTATTCAAACTAGGCTGAGAATCAGCACTTTTCGAACGTCAAAAATTACATAGGACAGTCCCCCAAAAACGCCCACCCTTCCCCACTTCCTAGTGCCTTTAGCTGGGAAGAAGAAGTGGCGCAACAAACTCCCCAGCAGCACAGCTGTCTGTTCAAGTTAGAAAAACTTTAATTGTATGCACATACATGTGTAATGTACATAACCATAGTACATACATACACTTATTACGGGTGACCCACGTTTGGCATTTTAATTCAGAAAGTCTGTAATTTACGTTTGTTTGTGACAGATTTTTGTTCGATAGTAAGAACTTTGTACAGCATTGTGAATATGAGACATCATACTTTTCATGACATCGTCATAAATGTTAGTTTGAACAAACACATAGAGCGTGTCTGCAGCCTTTAAAGATTCAAAAAACACTGCGCGTCGTTCTAACCGGACGAGATATTGTTAAAATAGGTCGTTATAAGCAATTGTTCGCATAAATCGGAGTCGTAATAAAAGGATACGTTTTCATAGTACGTCTGCATAAAACCAAACTTGTGTTTGCATGTTCGTCGCTAAAAACACATTTAATTATATATTTAACTAGCTGACAAAATGTATGAGAACATGAATTTTCTTCATATTTTTTTTTCGTTTGTTTTTCCATATTTTCTCACCGTTTAAACCTTCTCAGGACTACGACAAACATTTCAAAACCAAAATCAGCTAAATCGGCCCAGCCGTTCTCGAGTTTTAGCGAGACTAACGAACAGCAATTGATTTTTATTTATACAGGGTTACTGGTAACTCGACGTATTCCTTGCAGGACGTCATAGTAGGGTTAAAATGCAACAAATTAAGCCACCAAATGTTCTACCGAAATTCAGTAGTTTTTGAATTACTTAAGAGTTTTAGTTTTTTTATGAAAAATCCCAGATTAAATCATTTGAAACCAATTTAAAAATGATTTACGGCGCGACTGTACTGAAATTTAAGTTATTATCATAGTTGACGCCGTAGCAGACCTTTGTTAATAATTAAAAGTTTAATAATGCCTAAAACTTTGGCAAATATCACTAACCAAACATTTAATTTTTTGTAATTTTTGCTATTACTTCATAAAAAATGTAGACTAGTGCAAAAAAAAATACTACACCTGGTGTACAAATTACTAGGAAAATATCCTTGTCTTATCAGTTATTCAGAAAGGTATGATTGATTGTCAATACTTTTGCATGTGTGCCAGGGAAGAGAAGAGTTTTATGGGGGGCAGGTAAAATTGCGAGACGGTCAACCTATTGTTTCGTATTCGTATTATTCGTAGTTTTTACCTGCGCTTGAACTCCAAACACTCGGGGAGCTTTGTGATTGGTCGCTATTGTTCTCTCGGCATGACAGGGGGTGCGATTTTGCAAAATTTGGTCGTCAGCGTTAGTTAGTTTCAACTCTACGTCGCGCAAGCTCGTGTTTTGTTACTGGCTATTTCCCTAACTGTTGCTGCGTATCTTGCTCTTGTGCTGTGCTGTGCCTTCATAAGCGCTGACTATGGCTGCATATTCTAATCCTGAATACGCTGACATAATGTACTGTTACGGACTTTGTGACGGTAACGCTGCTGAGGCGCGGCGAGAATATCAACTTCGCTTTCCCAACCGCCGACTCCCCCACGTTAGTGTCTTCGGATCGACTTATCGGCGAATACCTATCTGAAACTGGCAGCGTCCAAAGAAGCAGGCAAGTTGACACTGGTCGTTCCCGGAGATACACGGCTGAGGACGAGGAGCTTATTCTTCAACGTTTTATTGACGATCCTAACACATCGACAAACATCGTAGCGCGTGAGCTTGGTATGTCACAGTGGAAAGTCTGGTCTGTAGTTCACTTGTCAGGCCGACATCCATACCATTACCAACCAGTCCAGTCATTAGAAGAAGGAGATCCGCCGAGACGGCTTGAATTTTGTCGTTTTATGCTAAGTGCCGACGCCGACAGCGAAAACTTTTTAAAAAATATTCTGTGGACCGATGAGTCATGTTTTGATCGTGATGGTATCACAAATTACCACAACTTACATTACTGGGCACCGAAAGCAGAAGCAAACCCTAAAAACCTGAAACCAACCGCATCCCAGCGAAGGTTCTCGCTTAATGTTTGGATGGGTATTATTGACGACAAATTAATTGGCCCACATTTTTTACCCCGAACACTAAATGGGGAACTTTATGAAGATTTCCTCAGAAATCATTTATCAGTACTGCTCACAGATGTACCGGAAGAAAGAAGAGCAGACATGATTTACCAACATGACGGATGTCCAGCCCACTTCCGAATCACAATTCGACAATTGCTGGATGAAAACTATCCAAACCGATGGATAGGGCGCGGTGGGCCGATTCCGTGGCCTGCACGAAGCCCTGATCTGACGCCGCTAGACTTTTACGTCTGGGGTCATATGAAAGATCTAGTTTATGTGACCCCAGTAAATTCAATTGAAGAACTAAGGGAGAGAATTACAAATGCGGCGGACCAGATGAGGGCAACAATCACAACAAGAATAACAAAAACCGAAGTAAGGAAGCGAATAAGAACATGTATTCGAAACCGAGGGCAGCACATCGAACAAGACGTGTGAAATGTGTGTAATTAAAGTTTTTAATATTGATTAAAAAGAATAATAGTGTTCACGATTTTGTTTTTGATTTTTCGAATAATCACCTTTTTGTGAAACGCACGCCTGTACTAAATCAAAAACGATTTTCATAATGTAGTCCATGATTTTGTATTAACTTTCATACCTTTTTGGATAGATGATAAGACAAGGATATTTTCTTAGTAATTTGTACACCAGGTGTAGCATTTTTTTTTGCACTAGACTACATTTTTTTATGAAGTAATAGCAAAAATTACAAAAAATTAAATGTTTGCTTAGTGATATTTGCCAAAGTTTTAGGCATTATTGAACTTTTAATTATTAACAAAGGTCTGCTACGGCGTCAACTATGATAATAACTTAAATTTCAGTACAGTCGCGCCGTAAATCATTTTTAAATTGGTTTCAAATGATTTAATCTGGGATTTTTCATAAAAAAACTAAAACTCTTAACTAATTCAAAAACTACTGAATTATGGTAGAACATTTGGTGGCTTAAATTGTTGCATTTTAACCCTACTATGAAGTCCTGCAAGGAATACGTCGAGTTACCAGTAACCCTGTAGATGTATACAAAAATTGTAAAACATTTTAAAAGAGTAACGGTGGAGTTTCTTGCCCATTCTTCTCCATACGAAAACTACCTTTTGGTAGGCGACTAGAATCAATTCTATTTTTTGTAAATTATGACGTTCAAAACGTGCCTTTCATGTGCCTAAAATAAATTTTTTGACTTTGACTTTGAAACGGTTAACAATAAACGAAGTCGTAATAGGTGGATTCTACTGTATTATAAATTTAGGCTGTTAAATTTAGTTTAATGTTACTAATTGGAATGTTCACTCAAAATGAGTCATGAAAACAATATTTCAGCAATCGAAAACAAATATAAACTTTTGAACTGTTTCCGAACTCCTTATCATCCTTAAGTTAATTCTGCTAACTTAGAAGATAACTTAGCGATACGTTAGCATGAACTTCGGAACAATATTAATATTAGAAGTCATATTTCACTGACATACCAATCAATCTGCCTAGTCTTTTCCCAACTATGTTGGGGTCGGCTTCCAGTCTAACCGTATGCTGCTGAATACCGGTATTTTACATGGACCTACTACCTATCTGACCTCCACAACTCAGTAATTAAGTAATACGATACCCCTTGGTAAGACTGGTTGTCAGACTTTCGGGCTTCTGACGACCCGTAACAAATGTCAACGATCTACAAATGACCGCCGGGACCAACGGCTTAATGTGTTTTCCAAGTCACGGAGGAGTCTCGGTATGTAAAGATGGTCACCCATCCACGGACCAACCCCGGCCAGCGTAGCTTAACCTGTTGGATCGACCCGTGCGGCTGTTTTTACTTAGCCACGAGCTTCTGACACGACGATTTCACTGACATACCATGTTGTCAAATTAATAAGGAGCGTATTATCTTTACTAAGTATAACACAGAGAGAGACAGTACCATATTGTTTTGCATAAACTGCATTCAATTATTAATTAATACACGAGCAAAAGCGTAATACAGATTACAATCTGAATCATTTTGAAACAGATTGATAATGCGTTGCCTCAAAAGTTCAAAAAAAAAACGTGTGGCACTCGGGGACTGCCGCGGTAAAGCTATTGCATAGCATTTGTAACCTCCATACTTCCTATTTGTCAACGCTACACTTGGGATGATGACGTGATGACATAAAACTAAAATTACGTTCGAATTACGAATTACGTTCGAACGAAGTTCCCATAACAACGTGATATTGTCATTACATGGTAGGCGGAGTGGGGGGTGTTAGGTTTTATTTTCGTTACGTTACGGAATTTCTTGATTCGGTCACCACGCTCAAAGCCCGCGATAAAAGCTATGCAATAGCTTAAAAAAATATGCTCAACTACGTAAATAATGCAATGAATGTTGTTGAACTGTCAAAATGAAACAGATTAGTCTTTATCATTTACGAAAATATATGCGAAAGCGTGTCGCCTCCCTGATGCGGTGGGTGCGGGACAGCCTCTTGGTCCCTGTAGCGGCGGAAGGTCTAATACTCAGACACTGGACCAGGACACAGGTATTACCGTCAAATCGTGCCTTGAAATGATATTAATTTTAATTATTGTACAATTGGTTGTCTTATTAGTGATGTTGCCATTTTTAATGGTGATTTTGACATTACAGTTATGATTTTGACATTATAGTTGCGATTTTGACATTACTAGTAATTATGACCAAAGTCTGTCGAATATTATTATGTACTAATACTAGTGTTTAAGATGTGTATGTAATTGGATTGTATGATCTGAAATAAAAATTTTGATTGATTGATCGATTACGTAATTACATAGCTGTCCTATTTCCTTCAAACTCAAATAATTTATTTCAATTTAAACATTTACAAGCACTTTTGATTTGTCAGAGTCAGTCAGTTAGTCAGAAAGTTGAAGCTAGTTGCCCATTCCAAAACATAGCTATCTCTATAGAGAAGAACGACAAGAAACTCCAAGGAAACAAATGGGCAACTTTCTTATGCTCGGTTCTTATAAACAAAAACGAATCATTTTGCTTACCAATGCTATTATTTTTGAAGTGAAAACTTTTTTAGGCGCGTTGGGCATTTTTAAGATCGGAAAAATAATTGAACTCGCGACACCGTTACCGACACCTCATTTTTGTAAACGCGATTGTGCTCTTTATTTATATTGCGTTACGGATCAATGTTCTATGCAAGTATTTTTACTTTAAAGGTTTTGGAAGTATTTTTTTTGTAATCGCGATGGTGCTCTTTATTTAAGTAGATAAGGTTACGGACCAATGTTCTATCAAACTATTTTTCTTCCACCAAGGCGATCTTGTTTAAGTTTTCATTCTGTCGGCACTCCCGAAGTGCCACTGTTTTTTTATGAGGTCCTAGCATCATTATTGGTAAAGATACAAAGTCTTAATTTTAACCAATAACAGTCCGTATATTATCGGAGTCGGCCATTAATCTACATACTTAGTATATTTGTACTTACTTGGCAACCCACACCATTACAAATCCGCAAAGAACACCGCTTACTTCAAGGAAATCAAGTCATTAAATTAAAATACATACACAAAACATTCACACCAGCATCGAAGCTTTTAAAAACATTATCTTACACTGGTGCATCCATATCGTAAGATAATATTCCATGTGCGGCGCGGTGTGTGTGATCAGGTGGGGTCCGGAGAACGTCGCACGCGCAGCGGCTAAATATTGACATGACCTGTCCCGGACACGAGGTGAGTAAGAGCAGAAGGACCACTGCAAAGCAAAAACGCTGCAGGACAAAGGGAAGAGCTCTAAGCTTTGACTTTTTTTTGAATACAGAGAAGAAACGAGCTGGTATTCAATTTATCAACTTTCTCATCACAATGAAGGTACAAGAATTACTCAATCACTTCTCGTCAACTCAAAGTCAAAGCATTTATTTCAATTAAACCATTTACAGGCACTTTTGAATTGTCAAGGATCGGTCAGTCAGAAATATGAAGCTAGTTGCCCATTCCAAAGCGTAGTAGGTACCTATGGAGAAGAACGGGCAAGAAAGTCCACGGACACTCTTTTAAATAAAAAATTGTTACAAAAATTGGTTATTCATGTTGAAATTATACATGTGAGAACAATGTAGAAAGACGTGCACGTGAGAAGCGTCCGTAATAAAAAGATAAAACAAAGAACAATTCAAAAATTGAAAATAAGCCGCGGCAGCTAGAATATTATTAAGTCCAGGTTTCAGGCAAGCAACACATAGGTTACCAAGTATGCTTAGACAATCAACTTCCTGAAATAGTAAATGGACGCGAAACGCTTCAATCGTAATTTCACGATAAATACTAAAAGAAAGATACTCCCTTGTGGCAGCCTTGCCTCATTTTTTATGCCTTTACCGATCTAGAATGCAATCGCATACTTTACGTCTTCATCTTTATCGTGAAAGCTTAGTTCTTGATCGAGGTGTGCGCTTACCCTTATCATCAATTTGCAAGTAATCTACGATCCCAATTTATTTGCCAAACATGTAAACAAATACGAGTTTTAAGAAAAACAACTGTAAAGCCTACAAATAAGGTTCAGTTTGCCCTACAACTTCATATTTTTATGACATTTTCAACAGTACCAGTCAGTCTAAAATCAACTTTATTTACACTAGTATAAAGTTGATGTTTGTTTAAGTAGAAATAACATCAATTGGAAACAAGGTTATAAGCATTAAGAGGAGGCTCCCTAAATTGTATCTTAATTTGCATTAATATTCTGAAAAAGTCACGCATACAATCAAAATGGAACTTAAGTATATGATTTATTGGATCTTTTTCTTTCCATATATAAGACAGTTACGTAATTGGAACATTTTCGCTCGATTAATTTTTTATTCGAAAATCATGTCTTTTAAAAATTATTATTTGAAAACAAAACAAGATTACTCGGCTTTTATATCTAAAATAAATATTTAAAGTAAGAAAATACAGTTTACTATCCAGATATAAGATATTTTTTCTCCAGATCAATATTATTACTTTAGTTATAAACGAAATAAGAATTGAGACTACGACATTTAGTTCCGTGTTCGAACACGACCAAAGAGCGCTCGCGATATTCAACTTTATTACTGATATGTTAGCGTTTAGCACATAGTGGAGTGGTGGGGTGCATGGGGGCGGAGTTTACGTGGAAATTGTCTTTGGAGTGCCTGGTCTTAAATACCTTGCTTCAAATGAACCTTCTGAGTACCTATATTTTGGTATTCCCTCCCCCCTTCCCTCTCCTGTACGCACCGTCTGGTAGAGCCTCTTGTTTTCTTGAAGCTTTGAGTTGGGAGTTATTGTTGGATTACATGTTATCTAAATGGTTCCGGTACCAATACTTGACGCACAATCGTGTGTGAAAACTGTTGTAATGATTGGCTCAAGTGTTAACAAAATTCATGTAGTATTTGGAAAACATGGCGAAATTTCTGCAAAGGAAAAGTAATACCTTTATTGTTAAAAAATAACATACATATTTTTAGTGCTATTAATATTTATTTATTTATTATCAACCCTTAAATTACTAACTTAGATAGTTAAGTACAAATACATTCTTATAAAAAAATAAAAACGTGTGGCACTCGGGGACTGCCGCGGTAAAGCTATTGCATAGCATTTGTAACCTCCATACTTCCTATTTGTCAACGCTACACTTGGGATGATGACGGATGATGACATAAAACAAAAATTACGTTCATGTCATGGGAACGTCATCATCTGTCATTACATGGTAAGCGGAGTTAAGAAATTCCGTAACGAAAAAAACCTAACACCCCCCGTTAGGTTTTTTTCGTTACGGAATTTCTTGATTCGGTCGCCGCGCTCAAAGCCCGCTATAAAAGCTATGCAATAGCTTAAAAAACACAATAGAAGAAACAAAAATAACATCTTTTAACTTAATTATAACATAATTAAAGTGTTATTGGGTTTTTCTATCTGAAATTTCTCAGTAGCAGCTCGGAATCTGGATTTGTTCCCGGTTGATGGCAATAGGCTCGCCCCCTATTACATGGGACTTAAAAATAACTGGCGAAATGTGGGTGTACCTGCTACAGGAACACCACAAGGCGTGATGTTATGTCATGTTATGTTTAACATAACACCCTAGAGGTTACCAGAGTAAAGTTGTTCAATATACAAGAAAACAAATCTTCTATCGGATATTGCGTTGAGCGCAGGAATTAGTAGCTAAGTAAACGTCCATTCTTCAATATGGAGTTGATTATGATGATCTTAAAATAAAAATATGTTCGTCATGCTCCCTTAGATGTCACTGCTTGCGGTAGCTTCGGGGGTCGGGTTGCCTCCTTCCCTCAAATGTGGCGAGGGGGGTAGTGGCTGATCTTTGAGTTATGCTCGTGAACGGGTGCTGCTTGTGGTGACTGGTCGTCTTGCTGATCATGGTTTTGTTATTGTTACTAGTAATTAACTGTTCATTTATTTTACCCCGATGGTCCTAGTTTATCATTTATAACTGCCAATTACAGCTTTATGTAAGCGGGCATGCCCTTTATGTCTGGAGGCTTTTATATAGATATTTAGTTCTTTTTACGTTTCATTTTTATTTTTTTTAAATATTGCTTGAGTATAGTTCTCGATGTTTTTGGTTGGTGTATTGGAGTGTGCTAGCTGGCATATGGCCTATAATTTATCATTGAATTATGTTTTGTGTTGCATAATGTAAGTTATTTTGCATACTATTGTATAGAATCATTTTTCTAACTTGAACAGACAGCTGTGCTGTTGGGGAGTTTGTTGCGCCACTTCTTCTTCCCAGCTAAAGGCACTAGGAAGTGGTGAAGGGTGGGCGTTTTTGCGGGACTGTCTTATGTAATTTTTGACGTTCGAAAAGTACTGATTCTCAGCCTAGTTTGAATAAATGACTTTTGAATTTTGAATTTTTTGAATTTTATGATATCATAAATAAAATAAGGCTTTAAAAAATTCCTCCGCATCGCTGTCAACTTGTAATGTACCCAAGAGACTGTCGGCATTGCCACGTTTTAAGGCGATGTCTCTGGCCAAGGTAAATGCCAGCCTTTGGGTCACAAGAAGTGTCAACCAGCCGTTTGAAGAATTCGTTGAACAAACCATGAGCACTCGGACCCCATGGCCCGACGGTTTCAACCCCAAACGGCTCGAAAATATAATTACCGATAAATATTATATTAGACGATCTTAATATTCGTCGTGAGGCTGGACCTAAGCCTGAACCAACCTAGTGGCGCCGCGCCATCGTAAAAAGATGCCCATAGATAAATATCACCCGTCCCTCCACTATTCCATTGCCTACTCATGGATGCATATCCGGTAGGCTCGCAAATCCCTCCTTATCCTGAGGGCACGTCTTCCCTACCATTACCGCGCCTTCCGGTCTACTCCCTGATATGCAATGGCTTCTGTAGCCCCATGAAGCATGAGTCTCCAGCGGCTAGTGCAAATCTCGGGGTTCATTCGATTTATCGAATCTGGTTAAACCACGCTGGGGTCTGTGCATTTCATTTATTTATTCGTTCATAGGACTTAAGCCAGAAATATAGGTACTCTAAAAACAAAATGGTGACACTGCTGTAAATTTCGAGATTGCACTATTAAACCGTCGCCAGCCAGTGAAGTAGAGAGAGTTGAATGACTGCAAAACTACATCACAAATTAATTATGAATACTACGTAGTATAAAAGTCCTTGTGAATTCCTATACTCCAGAGACCCAACATCAAACTAAAACATCCATTTATAAATATTAGATTTTAATTAGCAATTTAAAAAGATAATAACAACTTGAACTTTATTCATCTGGCATGCTAAATAACTTCTCAATTTTAATATAACCTTAGTAATTTTACTGTAAAACTCCAGCATTTATAAGAGTAATGCAATAACCATATTTATGATGATGATGAGCTGTGGTGGCTCAGTGGTATCGGCTCCAACTAACGAGTTGCAGGTCGTAAGTTCGAACCCAGGCAGGTACTTTTTACTTTGTGTATTTTCATCACCACTGCTCTCAAAACGGTGAAGGAAAACATAGTGTGGAAACCGGCATGTCCTAGAAGCGAAAATTCGAAGACATGTGACATCTAACAACCCAAACTGGGCCCGCGTGGTGGATTATGGCCCACTCCCTCTCACAGAGAGCGGGCCTGTGTCCCAGCAGTGGGAACATTATAGGCTGATTATGCTATACTTATGCTAATAATTATATTTTGCAAATTAAAACTCTTTGGAGATAAAATCGCGGTTTGTATGGAAACTTTTAATTAGGTAACTCTTTTAAAAGGTGATTAAAAAGTTGTGTTGCTCTTTTTTAGGGTTCCGTACCCAAAAAGTGCCAACGGGGTTCCGGTGTCTGTTCGTCCGTCTATCACAGGGCTGTATCTTTTGAACCGTAACAGGTAGATACTTAGTATGTAACTACTATAACAACAAATAATAAAAAATTAAAGTTAAAAATTAAAGGGGACTCCATCCTGGGTGGCAGGGACATCGACGCGAAAACTGAAACCATGGATCCAGTACTTGATTCTGAAACCCGTTGAAAATGTTCGTCGGTTTTTAAAAAAAATCTGCTGTTCCATACATTTCGACCACGTAAGTATTGCACTTTTCTATGAAACAGCAGTTTTTTTATAACCGACAAAAAAATTCAACGCGGTTCAGAATATAATATAACAATATAATATAATTTTATTTCTCTCTTCACAAAGCTTCACATAGTAATAAACATAGAGGCATGAATTATAGCGTTTTGACAAAAATGCATAAAATATGATCCTTTGCTTTGTGAGAGACTGGCGTCCATACTAGGAAACCCTGTGTCACGGGTCACCAGGCTCTCACCCTGAATTTAATCTAATTATGGTCAATTTTCAAACAATTATGTATTGAATCCATGGTTTCAGTTTTCGCGTCGATGTCCCTGCCACCCTGCATGAGAAACGTGTATTTTTTTTTCGGCGTTTAAAAAAATTATGTAATGTTAGATATTGTAGTTGGTACGGAACCCTTCGTGTGGCCGCATTCGGCCGCTTTTTTTCATTATTGCAATGCCACAGAGTTCGTTATGAGATACTTAAAAATAAGGGGCGGTCTTATTAAGACTTCTTAGTAAGTTGGCTGGCAGGGGCATTTAGCAGTTACCGACTGGTAGTAATCAAGGGAATATATGAAGCGTCTGAGGTTATAATAGTCGCTAGTTCTAAGTACAGTCGTTGAGTCAAACGAGTTAGGAAGCTGCAGTTACTTTGTTGCACTGGTAAGTAGGCAGTGTTTGTCAACAACTTGTTAGCCCATTAGTGCTGAGTGGTAACACTGCTAAACATTTACATTAATTATACTTGTGAGTACTCCATAAGTGGTGGTTTACAACCGTGGAGTTGATAGTTTACGACCAAATTTCAAACCGCTCGCGCTCTGCCTGTCGCCAACCAAGGTCACCTCTGTCGGGGACGCGGTTGGCTGCCGTGTAGCAAGCCCTTTAGACAATGCAATAATCACCTCATGAAATTGAAATCCTTGAAATGGAACGTAGACATGAATGTAAAGTGCTTGCTACACGGCTACCAACCGCGTCCCCGATAGAGGTGACCTTGGTTGGCGATAGACAGAGCTGTTTGAAATTTGGTCGTAAACCACCAAGGTCACCTCTGTCTGGACGCGGTTGGCAGCCGGATAGCAAGCTCTTAACGAAGTATGCGAAATTTTGCCAAAAAGTTCAAAGAAATTTCCAAACGACTGGTTGACACTTCCCGTGACTTCCCAAGGGCTGGCTTTTTTTACCTTGGCAAGATACTAAGCATTTCCATAACACGTGGCAATGCCGCCAGTCTCTTGGGTACATTACCAGTCGACAGTGATGCGGAAGAATTTTTTGACGCTATATTTTAGTTTGTTAATAGTTTCAGTTAGGTTAGGATTTTATATTTTTACTAGCTGACCCCGGCAAACGTTGTTTTGCCAATTATTTGTTTGGGGTGGACAACCCTTATCACTTAGGGGTATGAAAAATAGATAGTAGCCGATTCTTAGACCTACTGAATAAGCATTTAAAATTTGGTAAAAATTAGTAAAGCCGTTTCGGAGGAGTAAGGTAACTAACATTGTGACACGAGAATTTTATATAGGTATAAGATGTTAGTATACGAACGAATTAAGTGCTTACATGGCTAACGACCCGCCCTTATATACCGCATGGTTTTGCCAACTTGACAAAACATTAGAATAATAACATAACATCACGCCTTGTTTCCCCCAAAAGGTTTAGGCTGAGGTGTCCCTATAGCAGGTACACCCACATTTCGCCAGTTATGATTAAGTCCCATGTAATAGGGGGCGAGCCTATTGCTATCAACCGGGCACAATTCCAGCCTCCGGGCTGCCACTGAGAAATTACATTACAATAATCTATTATGCTTTTAAATTTTGCAGTGTAAATTCTCTAAATTGCATTGCATTGTTGTGTTTCGACAGTTGGAGGTAAGATAGCCAGTTCCTCTGTGAATGAGGATTACGAGTGAAGTTCGCTTCCACCTTCGGCCTGATCATCGCTTACCATCAGGTGAGATGCAGGCCGAGGGCTTTCCCGTTGTGGATTTAAAAAAACTGAAAACCTCATCAAAATCTGTTTATCAATTTATTAATTAAGCAAGTCACACAAACGACATATTTACAAGGATAGTTACAATAGGTAATCACGAGTCTTAAGTACTGTATAAATACATCACTTTTAGGTATGCACAACATTCTTATTCAAAGGTGAACAAAATTGTTCGACATTTGTTTTAATCATTTCAACATAAGCATTAACATTAATTTGATACATAATAAAATTAAAAATAAGATTATATTATGAAATAAAAAATAATACACAATTTTTTAGTTTATTAGAAGAACAACGCGGTCACGCAAACAGGCACAAAAAGCGACTTTATTTTATAACTTGTATAAATATGTATATTATGTATACAACGAGTAACGTTAAATGCACAAAATCTCAGACAACCCAACTGATTTTTAATTCAATTGAACTATTTCAGAAAGGAAAAAAAAAACTGTAAAGGTTTTATGTGCTGTTTTAGTTCGTAAGATTCGTATTTACATTGAAATAAAAGTTATTATTATCCCGCGTATGAGAAAATTTAAATTGGTCGACAACAATTTGTGTTTGTTCCTATTTTGGCGGGTTTGCGCATGTGATGGCTTTACCTATTAATAAATAGACACGGCAACGTTTTTAATGAAGATTTTTTTTTTTAATGTGACCTATATTAAAAAGTGATTCAATTGATTCTGCTCGTTATTCTGGTCAAACTATTTTCAGGTTTTGCGCATTTAACGTTACACGTTGTATAGATGTAGATGTAAACGATTAATGCAATACCTAGCTCAAAATCTATTTTACTAAAGCATTATATTGTAGCGGTTACACCGCCACATACGAACTACGCATCAAAGACATGACGTCACACAAATCCTGCATCGCGCAGTTAGAGTTTACCGAGCGATCGACATACATACAAGATTTCAACTTCAAACTGAGGGGCAGTTGCCCGCCAGACACAACACCCGTCTGGTCGGAGGATCCTCCCTTTTCTATGGTGGATGAGTGAACTTTACACCTTGTTCCTCATACCCCTAAAATATTATTGATTTGCAAAATGTAATTACCTAAAAACGGTCATTAGATTTATTTTTGTACCTATCGATAATATTCGCCACGTAAATTCAATCACTGTCAATTTTTCATTCCCTGCCCTATGTAATCAAATCAATCAAGCGATCCTGAAAAGGTTCAGAGACTGTTAATCACTCTAATATGAATCAGGTCATTATGAAATATGTATTGGACGCAAAGATAAATTACTAATCGATATGAAAGAAATGTTTTACGATTTTCTATTCCTAATCTTGAATTCGTAATGAGTTGACTTTGATTTTTTTTTTTATTGTAACTATTTTTTATATTTATCATATGAATGTATTTTTTTTTTGTGTCTTTAGAATATTTCAAACACAATGTAAATTGTTTGTGAATAAATGAATTGAAATAAAAATAGTTTATTCTGCACTAACTAGACGCACATTACAAAATACCTACACACTGTACAAAGAAGCTATTTTGTTAATCCTACTATACTATTAAATGAGCAATATTTGTGTGTATATAAATTTGTTATCACGTTCTCGAAAATGGCTCTAACGATTTCGACGAAAGTTGCAATATACTTAGGGGTAAAATTGGTTTTCTCCGTATTTTCACCCGAGCAGAGCTCGGTCGCCCAAAGTTTAGAACAAGATGGCTACCTTAGAATAATGACATGGCAGCATGGAATTAGTAAGTACATACTATCATAGCAGCATGGAATTAGTATGAACTATCCTATACTATTAAATGAGCATTCTCTATTTTCACCAGAGCAGAGCCTCAAGTCTGCTATTACAATAGTTTCAGAATGGTCTATCATTAATTTCATAATTATTGATTTTGACAAGTTTGGTAATCTACTAATATAATGGCGTCATTATGACTTTCCAATGGTCAGCCACTGACACTCCATTGAAAGAAATGGCATTTATTGGTAATCTCGTACATAATGACAAATGAATGACTGACTTAGGCGGTATCATTGGTCGTATTGTACGACAATGCCATTATAACACAATTCTATTACGAGACCATTGACCGACCAGTGATCCACCATTATGAATTTAGCAGATTACGAACTTTTAGCAAAATGACAATGGGATCGTGTTGGAATGACGAATTTATAAAAATAGCAGACTTGGGCCCCAGAGCTCGGTTGCCCAGGTACTGTGTATTTATACCTACTAGCGATACGCCCCTGATATGCGCGGTTTTTAAGACTTGGCAAAACATCGAGATTTCTTTTTACAAATTATAATAAATGTAAGTTTTATTTTATACAGATAAACCTTCCGGAATAAATTCTCTAAATTATGGTGAAAACCGCGTTTAGAACCTCTGCTTATTTTAAAAGAGCAACGCACAAACAGAAAGCGACTTTATTTTATATAAATATGTATTATTATATATAGGGTAAGTTTTTAACCAGTGCGCAAACACACGTGACTTTACTCATCATTATGAACAACTTTTACTATGGGACCAAACCTGAAATCGCGAAAAAAAATCAGCTGTTTCGCATAACTCGTCAAAATGTAAGGAACAGATGATATTTTTTTTCGCGATTTCCGGTTTGGTCCTATAGTAAAAGTTGTTCATAATGATGAGTAAAGTCACGTGTGTTTGCGCACTGGTTAAAAACTTACCCTATATATATCCTATATAGATCCTCCTATAGTAAAAGTTGTTCATAATGATGAGTAAAGTCACGTGTTTAAGTTTGCGCACTGGATAAAAAAAAAACCTGTATAAAAGATAAATGGATATTGTAGATTACTTGAAAGCGTTGTAGGGATCACCTAAATAAAAATTCACGCCCCACTGCTTGTTGCATACACATTTCAAATGATTGTAAAGAAATTTTAAATTAGACGATCTTTACTCAAGTATACATGTAGCTAGTTCAGTTAAGACCAAGGTAAGGCTTCGTTCCAAGTTCAGTGTTCATGTACGTCACTCTATTCCATTAATTAACCTGTGTGCACGTAATTAATTCTCAAACTAAAATGTATGCAGCCCTGCGCGCGAAACTTGTGGGGGTTAAATCTAGCGATGTACAAGGCTACAGCAGTTGAAGGTTACTGCAGTATAACGCACAGGTATTCAAATTAAAAGGTGTTTGCTCGTGTTCTTAATATACAGCTTCCGTTTAAAATAAATTTTGAGAAGTTTTTTTTACTAAATGATAATGGATTTATAAAGACTAAAAATGTTTTAGATTTATGTCAACTTTTGATCATTGTTATCACGTAATCCTTAATATTATAAATGCGAAAGTAAGTTTGTTTGTTACGCCTTCATGCTAAAACGGCTGAACGGATTTGGATGAAATTTGGCACATATATAGATGATGCCCTGGAAAAGAACATAGGATACTTTTTTTTTTCCCACGGGTTCGAGACTTATGCGGGTGAAACCGCGGGGCGCAGCTAGTTTAAAATAGTTTTTGAAGTGAAAAGTTTTTTAGGCGCGTTGGACATTTTTGAGTTGGGACTAAACCATTGATTTCGCGACACCGTGACGACACCAGCGTTGATTAGCGCGGTGAGAGGACTAAAAGACATCAACGCGTTGATTACCGCGGTGCCGATTTTTTTCAAGTTTTCACTTCTGTCGGCACTCTTGGAGTGCAATTGTTTTTTTATGCAATAAAAGCTCAGTGCCGTAACTTCAAAAGGGACTCTATCGTGCAATGAGTAGATAAAAACTATTTTGGCTGTGACTGAACAGGATTGACTTCCCAGTTTTATAACGCATACAAAAAACTATGTAAACAACTATGCCTCAATAGTAACAGAAATTTTTGTGATATTTCTTCGCCAATTTGAAAATATATCAGCTAGAGTTAGGTATCTTTCCCCTGAAGAGTACTTAGGGTTGATGACGGAAGAGTCATTTTTAACAGCTTCACATCTTGTTCCCTCGTGATTACCAACACATTGACAGAATGGCTCATCCTCCTCGTTCAGCGAACAGTCACCGTTGTTCAGACAGTAACCATAGCACGCGTACACTTCACATCTTTCCCCGGAATAACCGGCATTACATCTGTAATAACGAAAATATGAAATAAGTCATCAATTAATTAAATAAGGAAACCAACACAAGGAGTAGAATATGTTTTACCTGCATGTACGAAGTCCTTCATCATTGACACTGCAGTCACCGTGGATACAATAGTTCTCACAGACTGAAACATCGCATCGCTCACCGATATAACCGGGTGTGCATTTACAAAGAGATTGTCCATTAACTTTCATACCATGAACACAAAACGGCCCATCATATTCCGTAGCAATTTTGAATGGGTTGTTGGTCACGTGGTTATTCCGTATCAGACTCGAGACTGCTATACATTCTTGAATTTCTTGGATTTGGTCTGAAACTTTATTGTGAGCGGCTATACCGGCAGGAACAGATGAGCTTTTGATAGGCTTCCGATTGTAGTCGCGGATTCCATCGTCAGTGTTTAGATAACCCCAAACGTGTTCTATTACCAAGCTCGCCCTGAAGAAAAACTTTTTTGAAACGGCCAATCTATTTGATAATTGTTGATTTTCTTTACCAGAAGGTGTTAAAAACATTACTTCGTCCTTATTTTTTCCATTCAAATCTGCACGACACGTGTAGTATGAAAACTTAGTCTTAGGCTCAATCCAGTATATTTTTCGTGTCTGTTGATCAATAGCTAAGCTGTGTGGCTCCAATTTGTAAGTTGTGTTGATATACAGTACATTAGGATTAATAACAACTTCTCTCTCAAAGCCATTAAATGTTGCTCTCTCTATTGTAGGTGTCGTAAGGTTTGTATTCATCCAGTAAATATATCTGTAAATTTAAAACAACAATTACTTTCACATAGTAAATTAGATTTTGAGCAATTTAAATGCTTTAACTATCAGTGATAACATACCCTCTACAGCTATCTACGGCAATGTCAGTTGGGATCCCGTCATCCATCTTGATTAGAACATTTCCGTTGACATTATTCTTAGATCCAGGTTTTAATGAAATCCAATTAATACTTCGTTCGTTAGTATCAGTGAAAAACAGTAATTCTGTAGCGGGATCGAAGGCGAGACCCTGTATGTTTCTGCCGTTTCTTTCTGTCAAATATTTGTATTGCATGGAAGATATGTCATAACCACAAATAGTGTCGTTATCGCTCTGTTTGTCGACGTATAGTATCATGTTGTGAACTTCATCGTAAGCTAACGCTGTGAGGTTTTGTGAATTAAAACGTATGGTGTCCGTTTTAGTTTCATCGGTATAAAATTCTAGTAGATCTCCATTAGATACGGCTACGTCTGAAACAAAAGCAAAATAGTTTACCTGACAAGCTGATAGCTAAATAAACCACTATAGGTACTCCATCTATTTTAGTGTTAGACAAATAACGGTTAAAAAACTATAGTTATTGTGTAATATGCACTACACACGCTATTATACTATATGATAATAATGCAGTATCATTTAAAAAAAAATTAGAAAGATTACATTGCTTAGTATTTATCGTGAAATAACGGAGTTTTTCATGTCGAAATAACAAAAGGGTGATAACCGTTATTTGTCTAATGTTATAATTATGGGTGAGAGCAGTGGTGGCCCAGTGGTAACGGCCGCGACTTACGAGTTGTAGGTCGTGGGTCGAACCCAGACAGGCGCTTTACTTTGTGTAAATTATTTCATCACCACTGCTCTCAAAACGGTGAAGGAAAACATCGTGAGGAAACCGGTATGTCCTAGGAACAAAAATTCGAAGACATGTGACATCTACCAACCCGCACTGGGCCCGCGTGGTGGATTATTGCCCACTCCCTCTCACAGAAAGGAGACCTGTGTCCCAGCAGTGGGAACATTATAGGCTGATGATGATGATGATGATAATAAATGGAGTAAAGGTATAAATTAAAACCAAATCTAATATGCGAGCATGCAATCGGTCATTCACAAGATGGAAACGGTATAAAACCTTAAAACCATTTTTCTTCACCTTAAAAAAAAACTTGGCTTTAGTTCTGTTTATTTTCATTGTTTTCTCACTAACTTCCAAAACTAAAGTTAAATTGAAAATTAACTTTAGGCAGTGAAGTGTTTGTTTGCTCAGTATTTATCGTGAAATAACGGATTTTATTATACGTTTATATCGAAATAACGGAAGGGTGATAACCGTTATTTGTCTAATGTTATAATAAATGGCGTAAAGGTATAAATTAAAACCAAATCCAATATGCGAGCACGCAATCGGTTATTCCCAAGATGGAAACGGTATAAAACCTTTTTTCTTAAAAAGGCTTGGCTTTAGTTTTGTTTGTTTTCATTGTTTTCTCACTAACTTCCAAAACAAGTGTTTTCGTTAGTTTTGTGTTTTCTTGTAAAATTGCTTTTAGTTTTTAAATTTTTTATTACCTACTTCATAATCATTCAAATCTGTTAAGAAACGGTAACACTAAACATATAATTAGATGACATTCATATAAGCACTATACAGACTTCTGGACGGCGCGGCGCGGGGTGTTGTGCAAAGTGAGACGTTACAGGAAAACACGACCATAACCAAGCTCCCAAGTGTAGTTTATATGAAGTACATATTATTATTATATTAGTACTTATAGTTAATCTTTTAGATAGTTATGTTAAGTTTTTGTTACCAGAATTAAAATGATTACATATTATTATTGCTTCACATGGTTTCTATGACTTAACAAAACATCGACATCTCCTATGATATGTAAGTTCAATATTAAGAGCATTTATTCTGAAAGTAGGCAACGTCGCAAATAGATGTCAAATATTTCGCTGTTTTGATTAATTCGGTAATATTACTGTACGGAAATATGAAATGTGGCTAACTAGCAAACTAGAATATTAATAATGATTTGCAATTATAACACCGAATTTGATGTTGTAACCATTTTAGGTGTATAAAAGGCAATTGGAAAGTTTCCAAATACGTTTTTACATCTAAAACTAAATATTCGGTGTTACGATATTAAATAGTGCATTTCATTATCAATATTTTAGTTTACTAGTTAGCTACATTTCTTATTTCCATACAGTAATATTGCCAAATTAATCAAAACAGCGAAATATTTGACACCTATTTGCGATGTTGCCAAATTTTAGGAAAAACACTCTTATGTACTCTATACACATAAACCTTTCGGAATAAAATGGTGCCGATTCTCTTGTCACAAATGCCTCTAAACTAAACTAAAAATCACTAAAATTTAGTTTATTCCTGTCAAACGACGATTTCCCATTCTGAAATAGACTAAAGTGACACAACTATATTTTATTTTGACAGCACTAAGATGGCACTGAGATATTAGTTTAGTGAAAATGGCAATTTTGCTATTCTGAATTTGACGTTTTTAACCTAAAATTTAGATTTTCTAACTAAATATGACTATTTTTAATCGCGACTAAAATGATGTGGAATAAAATTGGTTGTCATGAACTAAAATTCACACCAACACCTCGACTTCAGATGAAAAAACAGTACTGAATATTTTTTTTCTTTTGCTTATATCTCGAAAACGGTGTGTCCAATCGCAAAAATAATGAAAATTTCGACACCCTTTATAAAACACTTAAACCCCTAACACTCTACATGTAGGTAATATTTTTTCTTATTTTCCACACAAAAAGTGAAAAATCTATATAAAACACGTCGTGGCTGCCCCCCTGCGCGCCTCCGGCTCTAAAAAGATTCACGTGGTTAGGTATCACGTGTGGAGTCGCGGTTTTCAAATTCGATTTAGATGTGTCAAAATTATTTTTAAATTTAGAGAATTTATTTTGCAGAATAGCTTTGAGATTCTCATAGTCAAAAGCAAGGAATTTTAGTGATAGTTTAGTTAGTTTAGTTCGGTGTACAAGAGAATCGGCACCATTATCTAACTAAATAATGATGAAAACTGCGTCAATAATCGTTGTGTAGTTTATAAGATCAACGCGGTCATACAGCAGACACAAATAGCAACTTTAGTTTATAAAATGCATTCGTAAGGGTCGAATACAGAACCTTCTTATTTATTTATTCGGTTTAAAAAGGTGTGACTTTAAAATGATGGCTAATAGTAATAGAGATGGAAAGAAGAATACATGCTAAAGACAACCTCAAATAAATAAGGTTAGGGGCAGGAGGATGGTATGTTGGCTGAGCCATACGCATCGATTCCTAGAACATGGGATGCTAAATTGCAAGCCCACAGACACACACTACCTAGCAACTATCCCGCCCAATATTGATAGTCTAATTACAAGTAATGAGAGTAATGAGTTATAATAAGCATGCCCCTCGTACTCACCCCAGGAGTGCGCGAACCCCACGTACAGCGCTACCAACGCCAACGTACACTGCGTTCTACACATTTTAAACTTCAGAAATACTACGTTGTTTCAACAAAGGTAGATGGTGCGTCCACCACCGCTCTTGAAATAATAAAGCAAAACGCTGGCTCATCGCTACATAAATAAGACTTTTAAGTATCCCGATGACTACGAATAATAAAAGTCCCCGATGATAAGAAAGACGTATGATAAGACCTCGAATATTAATACGTGGTTTTTCCCTCGGCCAAGTCATCGCACAGATAACTTGTTGACCCAAAGAAAATAAGAATAATTAAATACTAACAACATATGGACAAAAATAGTCTGAATTCAAAGTCAAAGTCAAATAATTTATTTCAATTAGGCACAAAAAGGCACTTTTGAACGTCAAAAACAAAAAATAGAATTGATTCTAGTCGCCCCTTCCAAAAGGTAGTTTTCGTATGGAGAAGAATGGGCAAGAAACTCCACCGTTACTCTTTTAAAACGTTTTACAACATTTTGTATACATTAATTATATAATTACTAGCTGACCCTGCAAACGTTGTTTTGCCATATAAATGTTTGGGGTGGACCATCTTTATCACTTACTACGCTACCTACCCTGCCTGCCCTGCCTACCCTGCCTACCCTGCCTACCCTGCCTACCCTGCCCACCCTGCCTACCCTACCTACCCTGCCTACCCTGCCTACCCTGCCTACCCTGCCTACCCTGCCTACCCTGCCTACCCTGCCTACCCTGCCTACCCTGCCTACCCTGACTACCCTGACTACCCTGCCTACCCTGCCTACCCTGCCTACCCTACCTACCCTATCTTTCAAGTTGGATCAAACTGCACACGGTGTGCAAATTTGATTAAAATCGGTTGAGTAGTTTAGGAGTCCATCGCGGACAAACAACGTGACACGTAATTTATATATATTAAGAAGAAGATATGTGAAGACGATGCACCTGGAATAATATTACTATACCACAATAGGTAAAAATAATTAAAAATGAAGCAATGACAGAAAAAATAATAATTATGTAATGGATACATGGTGTTCACATATTTACAAACATTGTAAAAGATACGATATTCCTAAAAAAATTACAAGTGATACTAATTAGTCAGCGTGTGAGTAATCACAGAATGTAAAAAAATAATAATAATGTTATAATATTTAATTACACAATTAAATTAGCAACCAGTTTGATTTTGTCTAGACTCTAAATTGTCCTATGGAGCTAGACCAGCATGCTTCCAAGCATTCTTATCTAGAATATAATCCTCTAATTTGTAATATGCTTGTTTAAAAGAGTACTTTTAATGTGAGTTTTAAATTTTCTTTCAGTTAACTGTAATATATCACAAGGTATTTTGTTGTAACAGTTAACACAGTACCCCATAAAAGATGTTTGTACTTTGGATAATCTGAAAAATGGTTGATCTATTTTATCTTTATTTCTAGTATTAAAATTATGTCTATCACTTATTTTCTTAAGAAGATGCAGATTTTTCCTTACATACATAATATTTTCATAGATGAATTGGCAAGGTACCGTCATAATATTCATCTTTTTAGGGTTCCGTAGTAAACAAGGAACCCTTATAGTTTCGTCATGTCCGTCTGTCTGTCTGTCTGTCTGTCTGTCTGTCCGCGGTCTAGCTCCGAGACCCTTAGTACTAGAAAGCTGTAATTTGGCATAGGTATACATATTAATTACGCCAACAAAGTCGTAGACCAAAATTATGAAAAACATTTTTTTTTAGGGTACCTCTCATACACGTAAAGTGGTGATGTCTATTTTTTTATTTTTTACCCCATGGTGAGGGATATCATTAGAAAGGTCTTTCAAAAATATTGTAAGTTTGTAAAAACTATTTTTGGATTCAGGGATTCGTTTGCGAAATATTAAGCTTTAAAGTGATAATTTTTGTTAGAGTCAAGTGTCCCCCCCCCCTGCCAGCTAAATGGTTGGTTTTGGGTGTGTGAAAAAAATCACAACAGTAGTTTATATAACGAAATTAAAAGAAAAACTATCACAGCTAAGTAAGCTTTACAGGTTAACGAGTAATAATTGACCAACTTAACTTTGCAGTTGCAAAAACATGTTTTCCCATACATTCCGTATGGGAGAACATATTTTTCAACTACAAAGTTAAGTTTGTTTTTGGGATAAAATCATCCCAACTACGGAACCCTTCATTGTTCGTGGTCCGACACGCACTTGGCCGGTTTTTAATAGTTCCCTGAGAGATTCGCGACGACATAGATTATAAATGGCTCTGACAGCCCTCTTTTGTAAAATAAAGATGGACTCAATGTCAGCAGCCCGACCCCACAGTAAAATGCCATATGACATAATGCTGTGAAAGTAGCTAAAATATACCAAACGCGCGGTTTCTATATCTGTTAACTGTCTTGTCTTTCTAACAGCATAAGCGGCCGAGCTTAGCCGCCCCGCAAGAGATGTTATATAAGGTCCCCATTGTAATTTCTCGTCTAGCGTGATTTCTAAGAAAACTGTTTGATTAATAAATTCCAGTTTTTCTCCATTCAATATGGTGTCACATTCGCTACTTCTAACATTCGGTAATTTAAATCTAATGCATTTGGTTTTTTTCTCATTTAGTACCAAATTATTTACCGTAAACCAATCTTGAACTTAAAGAATAGTCGTTATTCACGTCGTCAAGATTTTGTGACCGTCGATCTATTTTTTTTAAATTAAAGGATTTCGAATTAAAGGATTTCTTAAAGGCGACTCTGCAAAAAAAAAAATAGTTTGCCACTGCAATTGTGTTAATGACGATGACGGTGGTACAATTCTGTGTGAAAAGTCCATAAAAAATTACGTTCAAAAAATATATTTAAACCGTTAAAGGTTCGGAAACTATTTTTGATGTGTAACATCTTTTCTCTCGCTTTCCTGCAATCTGTGGACGTGATTTCGTGGGACGGAAGTGTGTAACACGAAGCCGGGGTAGCGCGCGCTATTTGATTTGATCAATAAGCGCGCGCGGTGCTAGAGTTGGCTGTCTGATGGTACTAATCCATTTTCCGAGAGGTTGTAAACAGGATAACGTTAATTATGAATCTGATCTAATGTAGAGTCAAGCACCTAACTCTACAAACCTAACATCGTGGTACTCAATACATCAATCAATTATGTCAAGTTAAATGTAAATCCGCGTTATTGCAAAAAGTTTTTTGTTATTGCCCCACTCATATACAGGGCGTCCCAACATTATGGGACATGAAGGGAAAGTACCTTAAATATCGTAGATAGGGTATTTTGCTGAAAGAAGACTTTATGTTATTTTTAAAAGTTAGTAATTCTGCATTCAAAGATTTTCTAAAAATTACTTGCCTCGTCTGGGAATCGAACCGAATTAAATGAAAAAAAAAACACCCCTACTTTTATGATGCCAATCGAAAGAATGACCAAAAACTAATAACTCTTCTTAACATAGTATTTTAAAAGAAACGAACAACGTAAAATGTTTGAGTCAAATTTCAAGAAAGTTATTGATTGCCGACGACGACGTTCGAAAAGTAGCGATATTATCATTCCATAGATAGCATTGATTATTCGTAAATAAGTACCCACTTCATAAAATACTTTATAGCATAGTTTTCCTTATTATAAGTGGACGTGTAGATAAAATGATAAAACTTAGTATTTCAATACGTCCTCTGTAAGCTAGACAGAAGGCAAAAATAATGTTTAACAATTTATAACAGCGTTTGTTTGAATGCATACTTTTTCAGCTGTTAAAACTATCTCATTCGGTTCGATCTCGAGGCTCGGTTCGGTCAGGAAAAATGCAATTGGCTTTTCGGATAGAAAATTCTCGGTGGCAGCTTAGGATTGGATTGGTAACCGATAAATTGCGTTGGGCTTGTCCTATATTTAGTCAATAAAAGGCTGTAGTTGGACGGCAAAGTAAGACATGGTTAAATGATATATATGTCACCGTAAGATTGTGAGCACCGTTAGTTTATAATCTATCGGTATTATTTCCGTTAGATCATAATCTGTCGAAAAATTGCGAACTGGGTGAAATGGGTTAGGTTAGGTTAGAACTGTGAACAACCGCGCGAGCCGAGCGAGCGTAGTGACGAGCGTGAGAAACGAGCGCTCACTACGCTCGTTTCTCATGGATACATTATAAACTATCGAAAAATAATGCGTTAAATCGTAAATGATTTGTCGAGTTCACAATTTTTCGACAGTTTATAATCTAACGGAAATAATACCGATAGATTATAAACTAACGAAGTTTATAATTCTACGGTGACATATACATGGCAATTTTCTTAAGTACAACTGTTCCCTGTGGGTTAGCTGTACAGTCAAACTTTTCACAATATGAGGTCGTGTTCCAATATTTTGTAGATTGTTAGGTACTATGTATGAACATATTATTATGCACTCTGTGCTTACACAGATTTTTAGGATAGTTAATGACTTCCCATTTCCACTTGTATTTTTTGTGGTTTTTTTTTTGTTCGAGTTTAGTTGTCAATGCTATTAAGTTGGTTTGTATATTGCGCTCTGACCATCTATTATATGTCGAGATCCCTCTGTGCCTCGGAAAGCACGTAAACCCGTTGATACCGACTGTCATTCGTAGATCTTTGACAGTCGTTATGAGTCGTCAGAAAGCCGAAAGTCTGACAACCAGTCTTGCGAAGGGATATCGTGTTACCTAGTAACTGCGTTGTGAAGGTCAGATAGGCAGTCGCTCCATGTAAAATACTGGTATTCAGCTGCATTCGGTTAGACTGGAAGCCGACCTCAACAGAGATGGGAAAAGGCTAGGCAGATTTATTGATTGTATATTGCGCTCTGGTGTGTGCTAGCTGAAACGTGAATATTTTTGGTGTAAAACATCTATAGAGGCGGGTCAGACCGACTGTTGGCGCCAACAGCCAACACGCCAACAGTTGCCATATTTGTTTCCTGTTGTAAACTATCCTTTTTTTTCTTCGTTTTTAAAGTTTTATTACTTATTGACTAGAATCAAGTCCTTACTCAGCAGACAGATGTGTTGCTGGAGAATTTGTTGCGATACTAATTCTTCCCAGTTAAAACACTAGGAAACGGTAAAGGCAGCGCCGGCCCGAGAATTCCTGCCGCCCTAGGCAAAAGGCTGGAACGGCGCCCTTTTAAGAAAATTCGTGACAATATAAAACAATGTTCTTTATTTTTCGTGTGGTTAGTGACTAACCTGGTGTCAAAGTTCTAAAGCCACCCATGGGCCTCGGACTTGGTGTCACATGCCGTTAAGAAATATATCTCAGGCGCGATCGGTACAACGATTGCGGTCAAACTATAATAGTCAAATTAATTTTGAACAAAATATTATACCTACCATACAACAAGAGAAGCGATTTTTTTAGCAATGGATTGGCCTCAACTCGCTTTTGATTTCCAGATAAACCGTACCGATGGCTTCGTAAATGTCCATGAGCGTATTTTGGTAGAAAAATGGGTAAAAAATGCATTTTTTTTTAAATTTTGATGCTAGCAATTGCCTAATACGAGCGCCCTAGGCCGTCGCCTAGTTCGCCTATATGAACGGGCCGACCCTGGGTAAAGGGTGGGCGTTTTGGGGTTATTTGAATAAATGATTTTTGATTTTGATTTACAAATAATTTTAACATCGTAGTGTTCGTACTTATATAGATAGGTAGTAAACTAAAAACCTAATTATATCTGATTTATATAGATAACTAAGATTATTTATGGCCTCTAGGGTAAATTGTTGGACTGAGAAAAAGTTCTGGCTCAAACTCAAACTATCCAGTCTGGTTCGGAACTCCAGACGTTTGTCGCCAATTAAACCTTTGTGAACTATACGATAACCGTGCCTCTTGACTTTGTCATTCGACAAAGATACATTTGGATGAATATCTTTGTTTGTTGTTTGTACTGTTGGGACGGTTGTTCCAAGGTTAGTTGATAACTTTAAGACGCGTCATAGTATCAGTAGATGTTGCCATCATCATCATCTTCCTGTCCTTGTTCCATGTACGTGGGGTTGGCGCACCACTATTTCTTCTTCCATTCTCTCTTGTCAACCGTCACGCTATCATTTATTCCCTTTTTAACCAACTTCCAAAAGGAGGAGGTTTTTTTTAATCTTTATTTGTTTTTGAGGTTTATTGCCTAAATAGATATGTCAACCCCATCGTGGCTTTTACTTTGTAACATCATCACTTATAATTAACAACTAAACAATATACGAAACACTTTCTGATTAAGATATAAATCACTGATGAAGGACTTTTACTAAATTACATAACTTTTTGACACCTTCTGAAGTTGGTTGGGATAAGATTGATTGTATTAATCCCACGTTAAGCCTTTTCAAGTCTAATTCTCTCAAAAGTGACTCTCTCTCGCGCCTGTTGTGGACACAATCCATCAGCAAATGCTGCACGTCCTCAATCTGATTACATTCTCTGCAATTTGGTGAATCAGTTTTTTTCATAAGGAATGCAAACTTCGCTGATGGATAGTGTCCAGAGTGAAGTCTTAAAATTAATATAACATAATTCCTACTAAGTTGATCGACATCGAACCAAGGCACACGAAGAGGCTCGCCTTGTATGCTCTTATACCATATACCTTTTTGCTGACTGATACTATCAAAGTGTTGTTTCCAGGATTTATAATAAATTACTTTATTTCTTGATATGTATTCCCAATAATCAGCTAAGTAATCAATTGCTGTCATAGTATCAGTAGATGTTGCCCCAGATTTTCTGGTCATCATCTCATCATCATCATCTTCCTGTCCTTGTTCCATGTACGTGGGGTTGGCGCACCACGATTTCTTCTTCCATTCAAATTCAAATTCAAATTCTTTATTGCGAACTAAGTGTACAACATTTTGAAGATGTTAACAATAGGTAGGTTCTTAGAACTTAGTTGCCTGTTAAGGCATTGCAATTAAATGGATATAAAAATTTAATAAAAAAAACATAAACATACTCAATATTCCAGTTATACATTTTACATTATATTATATTAATTATCATTATTCATACATTTGATATTATATCATACTATTCTTATAATTTATATCACATTATAAATTATCACAAACATTTAAATATTAAATAATTATTTTTCTTCAAGGAATTCTTTAATAGAGTAATATGCCTTTTCAATCAGGAAGTCTTTTAGCTTCCTTTTAAAAATACCGATTGAATGTTGGTTCTTAATGTCTATGGGTAACTTATTATAAATTTTAATGTCCATACAAAAAATGCTATTGCTATATACTGCAGTGTGGGATGCTTTATTGCGTAATGTATTTTTAAGTCTACTGCTTGTTAATGTGTCATAGCTACTGATGTTTGATTTAACTAAAATTGAGGCCGAGTAGATGTATAGAGCAGGGAGGGTTAATATCTTGAGGTTTATGAAATGAGGTTTACATGAATCTGTTTGGTGTATCCCACATATTGATCTAATACACTTTTTTTGTGCTTTGAACGCGATTTCTTTATCAGTTGAGTTTCCCCAATATAGTATCCCATAAGATAGAGTGGATCCCACATAGGCATGATAAGCACTAAGTAGTGTGGTTTGGTTAGATACTTTTTTGAGCATGTAGAGGGCATAAGAAAACTGATTTAATTTGCTACATACACTATTTACATGTGTTTTCCATGACATATTAGAATCTATATAAATACCTAGAAATTTTGTACTTGTAACCTCAGATACAGTTGCATTATTATACTCAATAGATAATGGAATTAATTTTGCGTTTTTATTCTTAAAATTCATGTAATGGGTTTTTGTAATATTTATTTTTAAATTATTTACTGTAAGCCAATTTATTAATTTAGAAAAGGAATCATTTATTTCTAGTTCATGATTTTTATTTTTGTTATTTGTAAAAAGAGCCGTACTATCATCTGCAAATAGAACCATAGGGTGCCGAATAGCGTTAGGCAGATCATTTATATAAATGAGAAATAGTAGAGGTCCTAGTATCGACCCTTGAGGTACACCATATTTTATATACCTTGGGCTCGATGTGTACTTAATTTCTGTTTTTGTGAATGGACATAATTGTGTTATTTCAGTGAACTGTATTCTATTACTGAGTATTCTATTACATTCTCTCTTGTCAACTGTCACGCTATCATTCACTCCCTTTTTAACCGACTTCCAAAAGGAGGAGGTTCTCAATTCGACTGTATGTTTTTTTTTACGCGATTACTTCGCCAATTATGAATTAATTTTGATGATTTTTTTTTTTTGGTAGGTAAAATTAAATAAATTTTATGAACTTTGCTTGGATAGTTTTTGAGTTAGATTCAATAATACGTATTCCCACATAGTATGTGTATGATATGATAAGTTCCTGTCACTGTTATTTATGCATGTCATAGCAGGTAGTGGTATTCGAATTTGTGATACCACAACAAAAAATAAAAATACAAAAAAAACTGACTTCCAAAAAAAAACACTACAAAGTGAAAAATAACTTTAATTTCGGAAGTCGGTGGCAAAAAATGAAAATTCAAAACTAAAGACACCGACTTCCGAAATTAAAGTTACTTTTCACTTTGTAGTGTTTTTTTTCTTTCATATCATTCCTCACACAATCCGCCATCTTTTCTTTGGCCTTCCTCTCCCGCTCCACCCTTCATCCTCTTTTCTCATGCGATTCCTGTATGAAACATAAATTAGCATCTTCTGTGGGTACTTAGTATTATGATGTAACAGACCTGTTCGTGTATTGAGTTCATGTTTGAGACGCCAAGAGAAGTGTAGGTAGGGAATTTTTTTTATTTTTTAAGAGATTTTTAATCGTCTAGTTGCTCTGTTATTTCTTAGGCTATAATAAAACAACCTATCACTCGGCCAACACTGACAATATGATGGGTCTTCATTTATTAATTTTACTTTCATATAAAACGGCAAACGGCCACTTACAATCATTGATGGGTTAAAATGTTGGATAGAAAGTTGGTAGATAGTCATCTAAGTGTTGCCTACTTCAAGCTTAACAGATTTTAGACGTCAAAAAGGATAAATTATTTTACTTTAGCTTGTAGAACAAAGAGAAAATAAACTTATTTTTAGAATGAGACCCATGTATACTTATTATGCAATAATAGAGAAAATAAACATAAATAAATTGCCCATAAAAATAAAGAAATCCGAAAAAATACTACTGCTTAACCTACTCTGAACTATTTATTACATGAAGGAAATACCTATACCTATAAATCAGCAATAAAATATGCTCGTCATAACTTTCAATCTGTAGATTTATTATTAAAAGTAAAAAAGAACCTATCAAAGATCGTACGAGTTTGACAAAAGTTTGATAAATCGCTCTACATTCATCTATTTCAATAAAAAGTCCGGCTTCGATAAATTCGAAGCTATCTCCTTAAACGGGCTCATTTTTCCAATTCATTTGAAATAGAAGAATCAAAGAATTTGTTGAATTCTAAGATTAAGTGGATTAAAAAGTTTGCTTCAAGGGTATGTAAACAGTTACCGTGTCTTGTTTTAGTCACGGTTAAAAGTCAATCGTGCGAATCAAACATTTTTTAACCCCCGACGTAAAAAAGGGGAGTTATAAGTTTGCCCGCTATGTGTGTATGTCTATCTGTGGCACCGTAGCTCTTAAACGGGTGAACCGATTAAAATGAGTTTTTCTAGCAATGGTTCTTAGATATGTTTTATCAAAATCGGTTCTGCCGTTTGAAGATTATCGGCTCTTTTCTAGTTGATGAATGGATGTGAGTATCTTCCACAGGTCTAATCGTTTTGTTTGGTATTCTGTTACTTCAATGATATTAGAAGAAAACAGTAACCTTGAACTAATGCTGCAGCCACCTGGAATTAGCAGGATACCCAACTCCCTTAACAACTTACAGCACAGGTATCGTGTTTGGGCTCATTGGAATGGAACAGGGTCTGGTGATGGAGTAGGAAAGATAAATGAGGAAATGTTTGTGTCGGGGGTTTTTAGGATTCCGTAGTCAACAAGGAACCCTTATAGTTTCGTCATGTCCGTCTGTCTGTCTGTCTGTCCGCGGTCTAGCTCCGAGACTGTTGGTACTAGAAATTTGCAATTTGGCATGAATATACATATTAATCATGCCGACAAAGTGGTAAAATTAAATTTTGAAAAATATTTTTTAGGGTACCTTCCCTACACGTAAAGTGAACATGTTTTTTTTTTCTTTCACTTGGTGTGGGGTATGATTGGAAAGGTCTTTCAAAAACATTGGGAGTACCTACGTTAAAATCATTATTGAATTCAGTAATCCGTTTGCGAAGTATTAAGCTTTAAAGTGCAAATTTTTGTTAGAGTCAAGTGTCAGGGCACTTGGTTGGTTTTAGATATGTGAAAAAAAATTCACGGCAATAGCTTATATAACAAATTTAAAAGGAAAACTATCACAGCTGAATAGGCTTTACAAGTTAACGAGTAATAATCGACCAACTTAGATTTGCGGTTGTAAGAAAATGTTCTCCCATACATCCATATGAAAGATTTTTATTTTCAACTACAAAGTTAAGTTTGTTCTTGGGATAAATTCATCCCAACTACGGAACCCTACCTTGTGCGTGGTCCGACATGCACTTGGCCGGTTTTTTAAACTTAACTGTTAAAATTGTACTTGTTTTACCAATCAAACACACGTGAACTAAGAAACAAGTAGCGACCAGCGAGTAGACCGTGAGTCATATTAAAAACTCAAAAGCCGCTTTGTGACATGTGTCCTAGTCATGACGACCTGGGTGCCTAACGTGCAGTGGATTGCTGGGAGGTGAGGTTAGGACAGCAGAGAAATGGCATAAATCAGTAAATTAATTCGATTATCACAGAATTTTTTAATATTTCAACAATTATACAATCAATCAATCATTGACTTATCCTTAATATTATAAATGCGAAAGTAAGTTTGTTTGTTACGCCTTCACGCTAAAACGGCTGAACGGATTTGGATGAAATTTGGCACATATATAGATGATGCCCTAGAAAAGAACATAGGATACTTTTTTTTTTCCCACGGGATCGAGACTTATGCGGGTGAAACCGTGGGGCGGAGCTAGTATATTATAAATGCATTAGTGAGTTTGTTACGCTTTCACGCTAAAAAGGCTTAACGGATTTGGATGAAATTTGGCACATGGGTAGACGATGATCTGGATTAGGTCATAGGATACTTTTTATCCCGATATTCCTACACGATCTAGACTTATGCGGTTGAAACCGCGGGGTTCAGCAAGTTAATTATAAAATTTTAGGAAAATCGTCTACTTTTGCAATGTTTGTAATATGTGAGCACCATTGTATCTATCACATAATTAAATTATCTGTCGTTGCTTCACTTTTACTTATTTTTACCTATTGTGGTATAGTAATTTTATTCTTGGTGCATCGTCTTCATATTCCTTCTTGACAAAATGTAACTAACTTAATGATAATTATCTATTTATTCTTGAAAATTCAAAAACGTGACTTATTAATTGTGTTCTGAATATTTATTATAATAATTTATGAAATTGATTGCATTGCAAACATTGAAAATGTTAATTTGTTTGTAATATCGATTTTAAATTTTTATATTGTTAAATAGTCTATCCCTAATGGGTAGTTTTTTGAGATACCATAACCTAACCATAGGACCTACTGTGTCACCAAAAATCACACTAATAAATACTTTGACTTTGACTTTCACTAAACGGTAATGGATTTATCTGTATAATAATAAAGTCAGACTATCAAAACATTTATATTTATGTTAACTTTTGATCTTTGTTATCAAGTAATTAAAAATATAGTTTAATAAGCAATAAATGCTCAGTGCCGTAACGTCAAAACTGTATTAAATTTTTATGATTTTTTTTATTTAAGAGTCCTATTACACTTTTTACACAAATTCATGATTTTTGACGTTGTAATTTTCAGTAACAGTAAGATATTTTAATTATTTGATTATGAATAACAATAAATAGTGCCATTCTCTTTTTTGTAAGTTGGATTTACACATTTAAATTTTTCTTTTCGTGTAATTTACTACAAATATTTTACGAACTCAGTTTACAAGAAAATCTGTCTGTGATGGAACTTTGACGCTCAAATTCACATTGTTCCATTCAATTCCAATAAAAGCTAAAATTACTAAAAAATAAGTTAAATGTCTAACTTGTTTATTGGATTTCTAGAATTTCTTTAAATATCTTGAATGTTCACGGAAAAAATCATAAAGAAAAGCAATAAATGTCTTGGTTCAGCGTCCATTCACAGAGGAGTCTCGGTATGTAAAAATGGTCACCCATCCACGGACCAACTCGAGCCACGACCTCCTCTGTATTCGTAAATATTCCTCAATATATCCGCTGACACATAATAAAACCAAACACCCCTACATCTTTGTTCAATAATAAATCTATTCTTACGCCTCTATTTCTGATATAGCAGCTCCACAGACTTACTGAGAAAAATATACGAGGTATCAGCTACCTATATCTCTCTTTATCTTTCCGCGGAAGTAGTAAAAGTCTCGTGAAAATAATGTATGGCATGTAAGAGGATAAGAAGCAGCTTAGAATGCGGGCGGCGCCGCGGCTCGAGCATAGTGCATTACGACGCAAACTGATAACAGACACACTGAACTGATAGCACTGAAAGTTTGCATAAAAGGAGTGTTACAAGTAAACTGGTGTTAAGGCCATGAATGTACCAACGAGATGACTAGACAAGATGTTTGGTAAGTAGGAAGAAAGGAAATGAAGATTTTGAAAATGAAATGTGTAAATACCTACCTACCGTCAGCCCCGGATCTCGATTTTTTTTGAAGCGGGGCTAAAACTGTCGTCTGCCGCCCCCCGCCAATCTTTTATGGGGATGCGCTAAGTTAGATCCCACGAAATTAAAATTTTCTCAAAACGAAAATTTTGGCAGCAATATAACATAATAATCAAATTGTATTGATCGATAATGCGCCAATTCAACAGGGGTGCCAAAATAGAAAGATTAATTATAAATGTGCTGCGCGTCTCATTTATTGCAAAGTTGCTGTGTTGGGTGGTGCAATTGACTGCTACGCTTGAATTTCTCGCCCCCTGAAGTTGGCGCCCGGGGCATGGGCCCCGGCTTGCCCCCCCCCTAGATCCGGGTCTGCCTACCATTCGCGATCTAGATGTCATACATATAAACAATGTTTTTGGAAAATGAACTTTAAAATCTACTGTTAAAAGTTCTGTTTGCGGTACAAATTCAAACCTTTTTAGGATTTTTTCAGTAGTATTCTGAAATCAACTTAATTAACACCTAAATAAAGTTGATATTGGAAATAACATCAATTAAAAAACCGGCCAAGTGTGTGTCGGACCACGCACAATGAAGGGTTCCGTAGTTGGGATGAATTTATCCCAAAAACAAACTTAACTTTGTAGTTGATAAACATGTTCTCCCATACGGAATGTATGGGAAAACATGTTTTTGCAACTGCAAAGTTAAGTTGGTCGATTGTTACTCGATAACTAGTAAAGCCTACTTAGCTGTGATAGTTTTCCTTTTAATTTCGTTATATGTATAAACTACTGCTGTGATTTTTTTCACACATCCAAAACCAACCATTTAGCTGGCAGGGGGGGGACACTTGACTCTAACAAAAATTAGCACTTTAAAGCTTAATATTTTTCAAACGGATCCCTGAATCCAAAAATGGTTTTCACAAACTCATAATGTTTTTGTAAGACCTTTCCAATGATATCCCACACTATGGGATAAAAAATAAAACATCACCACTTTACGTGTATGGGAGGTACCCTAAAAAAAATGTTTTTCATAATTTTGTTTTACCACTTTGTCGACGTAATTAATATGTATACCTATGTCAAATTACAGTTTTCTAGTACTAAGGGTCTCGGAGCTAGACCGCGGACAGACAGACAGACAGGCAGACAGACAGACGGACATGACGAAACTATAAGGGTTCCTTGTTTACTACGGAACCCTAAAAACAAGGATTGAAATCTAATTGACTAGCTATCTAAGTCTGATGCTTCATAGTTTTTGACATTAAATGAACTGAAAAGTTTACCTATTCGTTTTCAATATTTATGAATTCATCTGGTTTGGGCTCCGCTCGTCCCTTGGATCTTGCCCCTTTCGATTAAAATGTTCCACTCACCCCGTTTTTAGGGTTCCGTTAAAAAACGGAACCCTTATAGATTCGTCATGTCTGTCTGTCTGTCTGTCCGTCCGTATGTCACAGCCACTTTTTTCCGAAACTATAAAAGCTATGCTATTGAAACTTGGTAAGTAGATGTATTCTGTGAACCGCATTAAGATTTTCACACAAAAATAGAAAAAAAAACAAATAATTTTGGAGTTCCCCATACTTAGAACTGAAACTCAAAAAAATTTTTTTCATCAATCCCATACGTGTGGGGTATCTATGGATAGGTCTTCAAAAATGATATTGAGGTTTCTAATATCATTTTTTTCTAAACTGAATAGTTTGTGCGAGAGACACTTCCAAAGTGGTAAAATGTGTGTCCCCCCCCCTGTAACTTCTAAAATAAGAGAATGATAAAACTAAAAAAAATATATGATGTACGTTACTATGTAAACTTCCACCGAAAATTGGTTTGAACGAGATCTAGCGAGTAGTTTTTTTTTAATACGTCATAAATCGTAAACTTATCGTTACTTGCTGCTACGGAACCCTTCATGGGCGAGTACGACTCGCACTTGGCCGCTTTTTTATTATTTCTGTGTAGTGATTCGCCCTTTGTGGCATTTCCTTTGAAATTTTACCAAAAAGGTATAGTTAGACAGAAAAATACACACATTAAAGCTCCTTCAAACAGGCGCGACAAGCGACGCGCGGTGCCTTTATGTCGCGTTACGTGTCGCGCCTGTTTGTAGGAGCCTTTATGAATAACGCCATGTTTGATTCCTTTAAAAACTCTATCTGTAATTTTTTTTTTAAGTGAAACTTTTATTACATCGTCTCAAACTTTTTCATCTGTGTGTTGCATGTCGCGTGACGGTCGGTCGCGGAGTAGGGATAAAGTGAAAGGCACTCAAGGCCAATATGGCGGCGCCTATAGTTCGCTTAAAAGTTTCACTTTTACCGTGGTTTCATAAAACCACACAATCCTTTTTTCTTTGGCAAGCTGCATCGTACTAATAATACAGTGGAAGACTGGCATTCTCGCATAAATAAAAATTTAATTATAAAGAACGTCTCAATATTTAATAGTTGTGCACTATTTTGATTAAAAAAGTAAAAAATTTAAAAAAGAACATTGAACGAGACCAAAGATTAAAAGTACATTGTAACGCAATCAATAATGGAGAAATTAGTCTATGTTTAGAAAAACTGTGGATAATCTACCGTGTTGTGATTTTGACATTATATTTCCAATTTTTTTTTAAATCAAATTCAATAAAAATTTTGATAATTTTAATTTAATTGATACGAGTAGGTACAAAGCTTAGTTGTAAAATCGCTGCAATATTCAAAAGTAATTTTGTTTTAAACTATTTTCTAAATAAATATTTAAATGGAAAAAATATGCAACTTGCAACTTTAATAGAAACTAGAAAACGAAGTACAGCTATGAGATCGCAATACCAGAATCTATTATGCACGGGAGTATTTAAAACTAGCTTATTTAAAAAAAATGTAATTTGTATGGCTCCTGTTATCTTTAATAAAATACCTGACCAAATTAAAAACTTACCGTTGCAAAAATTTAAAAAACGTTTCACAGAATTACTTGTAGATAAATGTTATTATTCGGTGCAGGATTTCTTAAATGATAAGTTTTTGTAATATATTATCTTTATTATCCTCTACTTTTGGATTACATTTGCATGCTGTAATAAGGCAGAATGTACATGGATTCTATATGTATGATTTAACAACTTATTTTTATGTACCTACATTCTAAGCAAATAAAGACCTATTCTATTCTATTCTATTCTATTCTAAATTTTAATTAACTTATATTAGCTGTAAAAAAAACTCATATTTTGTATTATGCAATATAAGTTAATAAAAAAAGCAAAAAAAAATTGAATTGTGATTTTATTGTTATTTTTATAAATTGACCTTTTATGTTTTAATTATTATATGTATATTACCTACAATAGTTTTAATTCAAAACCGTAATCTTTAATTAGAAAATCTGGGATAATTTTGTACGTTTTTTTAGTCATGTAAGTGTTGATTCCATAACATTGAACTGTGATATTTATTTAATTTTCTATAAACCAAAAATTGTAACATAATTAAACATTGAAAAGATTATGTAACGTGATTATATTCCAAATTGCACTGTTTAACTCCATGTGCAGTGTTATTTCAATCTTCACCATAAAATCTCAAGAAGTGTCTTCTTGTTGTATTAACAAAAATATATTTATTTAATATTTTAAAACCTAGAGTGCTGACAGTACTTTTAACTTACTAAAAATCGGGAGCGATTTGGGGTATCTAATATTCAAGGGGGCGAGTAGATACACTTAGGCGATTAGGGGCAAGATCCAAGGGGCGAGTGGAGCCCATACCCAAAGAAATTGGGATAAGGGCAAAAAAAGCATGACAGCTTTTGTCATTAAAGTGTTTAATATTTCAAACAAGTCAATCCAAACATTTCAATGGACATGTATAAAGACATGTTTCGATGTTTTATCATCATCTGCCTCGCCTTTTTCTGATTTTTCTACGCGTCAAAGAGAATTAGCGCTTCCCCCTTCAACCACATGATTGGATTTGTGACTCACAACCCACTCTGTACTCTCACGTATTCCAGACTTGTCCAAAATAAGTTGTGCACGGGTTAATGCAATGGATTTACTGAAGTCTGAGTTTACTAGGAATAATTCAGTTAAGTAGACGTTTTGTGTGCAAATGAAGCCCTTTCATATTTTGATACCCCATATTGTATCACACTTTACAATTTCAATACACTAATTTAAAATTTCAACCCCTGTTGCAATGAAAATAATAATGGATGTGGGCAAGCATTATTTAAGACGATTCTCGAGTGGAGAGCATTACTTAGTTGTTGCTAAAATAATCAGCTGTGACAGACAGACAGACAACGAAATTGAACCATATGGTTCCCGGTCCCTTATCAAAAGGAATGTTTTAAAGTGCATAACATTTTCCATTTAGAAATATTAATTATTGTTTATGGCCCCACGTGTACGGAACTACAAATATTTCTAGTGCTGAACTATTCCATTTTTATTAAAATATTAACTGAATCGACGGCAAAATTTAGAAAATGTGTAATAACAATTTAAGTACTTAGTATATAAACCACAGAATATAAACATTGACCATGGTTTTTACACGTTGTATCTGCGACAACAATGTATTATTTACAAGTGCAAACTGTGATCCTATTATACGGATTAAGTCTTGTTCGTGGCTTTTTCCATTTAAGACATGAAGATTTCCTGCTTGAAAATGAACAGTCTGTTCATTTCAACATATCTATCCTTCGAAGTTTTACAACAAATTGGATCGAGCAACCAGTCGATCATTTCAACGCTACTGATTTACGTACCTGGAAACAGAAGTATTACAAAATAATGGATTCTTGGAAATCAGAAGGACCGATTCTACTATATCTTAATGGTGAAGCACCTCTAAAACCGAACAAGATAGGAATGACGTACTTGAAGAATTATGATGGTGACTCTCAACCACTTGTAGGTCAGATAGCTGCAGAGACAGGTGCTGCGTATTTTATGCTAGAGCATAGATATTACGGGGAGAGTCTGCCATTAGACATATCTATCACTGAAAACCTAAGTTTCCTCTCTTCGAGACAAGCACTGGCAGACGCAGCCCAATTTTTGCTAACATTGAAGGAATCTTCAGAATTCAAAAATTCCAAAGTAATAGTCGTTGGCGGTTCTTACGCGGGAAATTTAGCAGCTTGGATGAAACTGCTGTACCCACGGTTGATTGATGCAGTACTATCGAGCAGTGCCCCTGTACTAGCCAAGAAAGATTTCAACGAATATTTTGAAACTGTCACCGATACATTCAGAACATACGGGTCACAAGAATGCGTCAATAAAATAACTGATAAATTTAATACTTTTCATGCATTGTTACAAACTTCTGAAGGGATTGAAAAGCTAAAAGAAGAAAACAATATTTGTGAAGATGTCGATATGACGGTTGCAGAAAATCAACAATTTTTTTTCGATGCAAAAACTAGTTTATTCGCCTCAATGGCTCAATATGGAACTCCTGAAGACATTATCTCAACTTGCCAGGATTTAAATTTAATCGAACTCGAACACCGAATTTCTGATGTCTGGAATGATAACAACCATTGCCATAACTATGATTTTAGTGAAGTGATGCAAAGTATTCATGTTTCCGGTGGTTTTATGTGGTGCTGGATTTATCAGACGTGTACAGAATTTGGTTATTTTCAATCTGCCTATTCGAACAAACAAATGTTCGGAAACGCTATTCCTGTAGATTTTTTTTACAAAATGTGTAGGACGCTCTATGGAGAGGAATTCAACGAGAAGAGAATAGACCAAGGTGTCATCAATACTAACAGACTGTATGAAGGATTAACTCTTAACGTGACGAATGTGGTGTTTTTTAATGGGGAAATGGATCCGTGGCATAGGCTCGGTATACTGCACGATCTCTCAGCTGATGCTCCAGCTATATACATCAAAGGCGTATCCCACTGCCATGATATTAGTCCAGATCCAAGGGATACCGACAGCATAAAGGAAGCAAGAAAATATATTAAAAGTTTACTGAAAAAATGGATAGGACAAGCATAATAACGATGTGTATTCTAATACTTTCTGAAAATTCTGCATTATCTGTCTTATTATTCTATTCCTATAGAGAGATATCGAAATAAATATAAGAATATTAACTGTTTGCATGCCTTAGTTAAGGTAGTTAGTATAAGGATCATTTTTAAACTTAACATCTGTAACTTATACCTACTTTGTGTGCAAATAAAGAACTATTCTATTCTATTGAAACGTCTGATTTTATTTGAGTTACCTGTCTAACATACCACGATTGTGACAATCCATACTAATCCATACTTATTACTTATCCATACTTATTACTTATTATTACTTATCCATACTATACTAATATTATAAATTCGAAAGTCTGTCTGTCTGTCTGTCTGTATGTTATCTTTTCACGAATAAACCACAGAACGGATGTCGATAAAATTTGACAAGGAGATACCTAGATGGTATCCTGGAGAAGGACATAGGGTACTTTTTGTCTCAAAAATAATCCTAAAGGGGGTGGTATAGGGGATGAAAGTTTGTATGAGAAACCCAGCATTTCTTAAGTTAGGGATTTGAAAATTCGAATTTATGCTTTTGGTAAGAAATAAACAGTTACGCGTTTCAGCGTTTTTGTAAAATCTTCCCCCAAAGGGGTAAAATAGGGGATGATTTTAAAATTCATATGTAATATTGATATTTTTGTCTTCTTTTCCAGAGATTTAAGGGATTTAAAACAGTCATAGTCCGTATCTTGAATTAACATTTTATTCAAATCGGCCCACTCTGTCAAAAGTTATTATAATTTAAAGTCATAAACTAACCTTTCTAACGTGTAGATGGCACTAGAGTAGGTACTCCAAATTAATGATAATAATAATAATAAAATGTTTGTATTTCCTGTGCGTGTCCCAAATAAAATATTTTTCTTTATTTCTTTCTTTCTATTTAGTATTTTGAGGCATTTGGAATCATATAAACCTGTTTTACTTATTTTTTTAAACCGGACAAGGGTGAGTAGGACTTGCACCCTGAGGGTTCCGTCTCAAAGTTTTGCTTGCTCGGCTGCCCGAATTTCCAAATATGGATTGAAGGAAAAACTTAACTTTTCAATTGAAAAAACCTTTTAATGGAGTGGAGAGTACCAATTTGAATTAAATACAGACTAAATGTTACTTCAAGACACGTCCTATGTATTTTTGATCCCAGATAAGAACAAACTTAACTTTGCAGTTCATATATAACTATAAATTACCAATTTTCGGATTTTCCTCTTTACTTGACTTTGCTTCTCGCCAAACTTCATGGCAGGGCCAACGGGAAGTACCAAATAGGTTTTGATTGATTTGCGAGTGTAAAATATGCGGCATAAATGATCGTACCGACTGTTTTATTGCGTTGACTTGGAAGTTTGATTTTCGGCACAGATCCAAGGGAGGTAGATCTTAGTTATTAATATCTATTTCAACTTGATGCCTCCATGCGTTCCTGAGAAAAAGGGTCTTGACAGACAACGAAGTCATCATTTAAGGGTTTCAATTTTTTATTTTGAGGTACGGAACCCTAAAACAGATTTATTATCTGCCTGTTACCTTTTCTATCTGTTTCTTTTCTTTTTCTGTTTTTCTATCTGAAATTTCTCAGTAGCAGCCCGGAGTCTGGATTTGTGCCCGGTTGATGGCAATAGGCTCGCCCCCTATTACATGGGACTTAAACATAACTGGCGAAATGTGGGTGTACCTGCTACAGGGACACCTCTGCCCAACCCTTCGGGGAAACAAGGCGTGATGTTATGTTATGTTATGTTACCTTTTCATTTTGTAATGGCTGAACGGATTTAGATGAACTGGCTAATGCCATTGCTAATGGATAGGCCATGACCTGGGTTAGGACAAAGATACTCTGAATCCCGGTAGTACGTTCCTGTGGGATATTTTCCGATCTTTACGCGGCCGAAGTCGCGGGCAAAAACTAGTCTCTTTATAAATGCGACAAGACTTATCGTTATCTAAACATTATAACAGTAATCTAGCCCCTATGTTGGGTCAGCTTCCTGTCAAACCGGATGCAGCTGAATAGCAGTACTTTACATGCAGCGACTGCCTATCTGACCTCCACAACCCAGTTACTGGGTAATACCTACGTAAGACGTTTCGATACCTATTTATGCCTTTGAAAACAATATTCTCTGTTAACGCAAAGCATAATTTTGTTGATTAAATAATTTAATAAATACACATTGGTGCCGATTCTCTTGTACACCGAACTAAACTAACTAAACTTATCACTAAAATTCCTTACTTTTTTTTGACTATGAGAATCTCAAAGCTATTCTGCAAAATAAATTCAAAAGAAAAAAAAAAGATTCAGTACTGTTTTTGCATCTGAAGTCAAGGTGTTGGTGCGAATTAAAAGTTCATGACAACCAATTTTATTCCACACGTTTTTAGTCGCGATTAAAAATAGTCAGATTTAGTTAGAAAATCTAAATTTTAGGTGAAAAACGTCAAATTCAGAATAGCAAAATTGCCATTTTCACTAAACTAATATCTCAGTACCATCTTAGTGCAGTCAAACTAAAATATAGTTAAGTTGTGTCACTTTAGTCTATTTCAGAATGGGAAATCGTCGTTTGACAGGAATAAACTAAATTTTGGTGACTTTTAGTCTAGTTTAGAGGCATTTGTGATAAGAGAATCGGCACCATTATTTGACTCAACTAGTTTCACTTGTTTAAAAGTGTAAGAAAGAAAAATATTTTATTTGGGACACGCACAACAAATACGAACAATAAAACAGAACTATCTAAATTAAAAAAAAAAACAACAAAAATAATAAGACCCGTGCGAGTCCAAAAAGGCTCTTATTTCAGCGTATTTAAAGCTGTACCTACTTTAAAACACTTCCAGCGTTCCGTTCTACGTAACGGTCAACTTCTAGTTTAACCTAGTTAACGCTAACTTCATTTGGGTTAAACTGGTAGCTGCTCGTAAATAATTACATTAACTACTACCTACTTTACTAAACGCTTGCATATTATAAATATACCTACCTATTTAATTTCAAATAAAAAAATTATCTGATACAGTCACAGAATACTTGTGATGGGATTTTCAGGACGAAATTTGGACTATAATCAATCAATCAGCCTATAATGTTCCCACTGCTGGGACACAGGCCTCCTCTCTGTGAGATAGCGTGGGCAATAATTCAACACGCGAGCCCAGTGCGGCCCATCCGGACTAAGTACTTGAAATAGAGAAAAGTGGTTGAGAATTCATTAGCTCGATTTTCGAGATAAATAAAATTTGATTTAAAATATTTCTTAAGCGTCTGTTTCGTGATGGGTATTCAGGGTGAACTCAGGTATAAATAGAGAAAATTGGTTGGTTTAAGATTCAAAAACCCTGAAACTGAACTGCATCTGGTTTTGAAAATTGAAGATTGTTATACAAGGGGCTAAAATTACCCATTATAACGAGGTAAATGGAAACCGAGTTATAATGGGCTTTTAGCGTCATATATTACACTCTAATTTTCACTACGATTGCAAGAAAATAAAATAATCCAATACAATGTTAAATAGGTTGTTTATTTTATTAAAAATTAAATGTACAATAATATGTACAATTCTGGATATTTAGCGAAATTTTATTCAGTCCTCTGTGAAGATGAATGTTGAGTTTTCTGTGGGGTAAACGTGATAGATATACGTAGTTCCAGGTTTAAGGGTTTCTCGTGTCTAAAGATTTCGCGCCAATGCCTTTTTTATTTCTTCTGTAGCCGCAACGCAGTGCACGCATTCTACCAAAGAGATCGTCGCTTTTAGTAGCATTTTCAAAAATAAAACGATCTTTTTTTTTCTGAAACAGTAATAAGTCGAGTCATTAGTCATGATCATTCTACACAAGAATAAAGAATTTTTCGTTTTTGAAAGCTCGTTGGTAACAGACAAAAATTAAAAAGAAACTACTTTTTCCCCTAGAGCAAGATATGCTATTTTATCCCCGGTCTGGTATACTACAATGACGAACTTTTTGAGCAATAGGAGTAATAAAAATATTGAGATTCTGAAGTATCAATCTTTTATTAACATAACCAAGCGATAGTATTGCCGGTAACGATTGAATTCTGCAAAAATCCACCCAATAAAAATAACTCAATTGAAATCCAATCCATTTAAATCCTTTTGCGGTTTAAAAACCCATAGTGAAATGTACGCATTCGTCCTATCGCACTCATTAATCTCCGTATGAACAGGGCTGATCCATATCTAATTAGTTGGCGCCAGTAATTTAATTAAAGCTTTAATCTTAATTAGTATCTGGGACTACAATGATAACACTTGTATGAACGTACAGACGTGTTATAGGATTGCTGTTTTCCTTTTTGGGATGAGATGGATTTCAGCAAATCTATTTTTGTAAAAATCTCACCGTGATAACTTAGGTGAAGTGAACTTGAAGTACATTGTCAGTAGTGTGAATCCCTAGAAAAAATCCCCTCATATGTTGGAATGACAGCTCACTTCACTTAACACATTCAGTGCCAGGAGCCCTCCTGGAGGGTTCGCCTAGTTGCAAATGGGATGCCGGGAACCCTCGCGGAGGGCTCATTTTATAAACCGTGAAAATAAAATCTGATGTATATTTTAACAAGATTTATTAGTACATATATGCGTTGGTTTTAAAATCCAAGCATTTTAATATTTTAAATATTTTTTGTTTATGGTTACAAATATTCACAAATAATTTTAAAACTACTTATAGCAACAGCAGAGCGGGAGAAGTTATTTGATAATTTCCCACCCAAAAAAAAAGGGGGTCTCCCTTTTTTTTGGGTGGGAAATTATCAAATAACTTCTCCCGCTCTAGGCGGAGCGGGAGGGCGTGTCAGACTCTTACTGACTAAAACCCACTCGTGTACGCCACGACTTCCCTATCGGTTTTCTTCGAACCCCCGGCAGGCATTGGCCCTAGCGGACCCCGTCAATTCTGCTAACATCTCTTTGAGGCGCGCGTGGAACACAACACGCCGTCGACCCGGGCTTGGTCCTTATCGGACGGCGAGCTACCCATTGCTCACCGTCCGCAAGCCCACGCCTACGGTGGCCGGAAATCGGATCGCGATTCCCGCCCCGGGCGTCTCCTCCTGCGGTGGTTTTTTTTTTTTTTTTCTTTTTAGCGACAAGACCCCCGAAGACGGTTTTAAAAACTTATACTCCGGAGGGTTCACTTCCAATATGTATGGCGACATGGCGTTTGAGTTCTATGAAAAGTGGGTGGAGTCGAAAGTGTTTAGTTTCCACGATGAGATTTTAGTAGAGTAGGCAGATCCGACTATCGTCAGTCCAAGCGTCGTCGTCTGTGTTCTCCGATTCAATAGATAAATTATGGAGGTTTTATTGCTTTTTATTTGAAGAATGGTCTAATAAATTCTACTGTAAAAGAAAGAAAGAAAGAAAAATTATTTATTCTGCACAAAATAAGGCACATTACACAAAAAAAAACAATATTACATAAAATACACATTCACCGATAGCAAAAAGCCTCGTATCCAATTTTCGAAAACTAATAAAAAGTTCGACAAATTTTGTCTATTGCTTATGTCAAGGCCAGATACCAAAGACAATTTACAGTTTTGTTTGCATTATTAGCAAATGAAAACAACAAACAATCAAAACAAACAAAATGGGCATAGCTGAGTGAAATAATAATAAAAACAAAAAAAAATAAAAAAAAAAATTTAAAAAAAAAATTGTAACAAGCAAACAACATTAACAAGAACAATTAATCTGTGCGTCGCATCTGTGCAAGAATAGGTCATTGCTCAGCGAAATGCCACAACTTCGGACGAACCTACGGTTATGGCGCTGATTTTCCCTACTAAAATACCGTTGTTTGAATAGATTCAGCAGTAATGTATGAAATAATAGGCGTAAGAAGTATAATTGAAGATGCGGTATAAAGCTGCGATTCCACGACCCGCTTTCTCACAGGCCAGATCGCGCCAAGCCAGGCCGATAGAGACAGTGGAGACCGTCAATCCGATGAGGCCTGTCACCACAGATCTCATCGGATCGGTGGTGGCCTGTGGTCGCGACAGGCCTCGAAAGAAAGAAAGAAAATATATGAGACTCACACAGGAAATCACAAATTAAACTAAAACACACTCGTCCGACAGGCGTGGCCAGGCCGCGACATTTCTTAATAGGCCGTGAGACCGCAGCTTTACATGGCCAAAATTCTATTCAGTGGTTTAATTATGGAGGGTTTATAGCTTTTTTAGGAGTGATCATATAGATACTTTTGTAAATAGATAAATTGTGATTGTGTTGAATTACGCACTGGTTCAAAAAAATATGAAGAGTGTATTCAAGTTGTTCAATAAATTTATCATAAATAAGGTGGTAAAGTTCACACCCGATAACACATACGGGGTAATAAGATGCGATTAGGAGTAATATAAAGTGAGTGAGCAGCATCCACCCACATGGCGCACGAGTGAATGAGTTCAACGCTGATGTGATTACCGCATTACCCTCAAACGAACTCGTTGTGCCGATCAATGGGGGACTTTGTGGGAATTGACGCCTGCGGGCTGTCATAATGTGTTTATACTATTTATATTTTCTTAATGTCCCTCGGAAAACTTCGTGTTTTGTCAGTCGTCGGATTTCTATCAGTTGCCCTTTGCACTCGGTGCAGATCGGACGCTCTCAATCAACTTGGAAGTATATAGAGCTGTTAGTACTCTTTTAGCTTCATGTAATTCATTAAAAAAATGGGAGGAAAGCTGCTAAAGTCGCAGGCACGACAGATAGGAAAATAGTTTTACAGCTCTATAGTTCACATGGAAATCAAAACAAAACAACAATAAAGTAGTTAGTTCTGAATTCAAATAATTGATGGACATGGAAAATAGCATTCCTTTGTATTCGGAAATGCGATGATTCCCGAGGATATTAAAAAAATAGAAATACTGTATATAACTGACAGACAATGCACAGCTGATTCTAGAAGCTTCAAAATTTCTGGACGTCACACAAATCCTGCATTACGCAAGCAGAATTCACCGCGCGATCAGCATTATATAACTTCCCGACATCAATCGTCGGGCAGCAGCCCACCAGACATGACACCCGTCTGGTCGGAGTATCCTCTCTTTTCTATAGAGGATGAGTGAACTTAACTGACACATAACTTTTGCATAATAATAACACATTACATCATTTGCCATTTTGTAATTTCTTACATCACAATTTAGTACATGTCGAGTGCATGTCAAATAAGACGCGTCGAAATGTTGCCACTACATAAAAAGTAAAACATTTTTTGTGGATGATATTCTCGTAACATAGAATAAAGGTGTGTCTATTTCTTTTTTATCTTTTTATATCTATTTAGTATATTGCATCACATTTTAATTTGAATAAATTATTTGTCATGACATAGCTATTTTATTTTTATGTTTTTATTGTTGTTGTTATTATTGTAATTTGACATACCTAACAGATCTTGACATTACTAGATTATCTAAATTCTATAACTAATAATTGTGATTGTTGTTAACGTTTTGGAATATTTTGACATTAAGCTTTTTGACATTACACATTTCTACATTTATATTCTTCATTGTATAATTTGTGAGAGATTTATATGTAATTCATCAATTATTTTGTTTTTTTTATTGTTGTCTGATCTGTAACAATCTATTAAATTTGATTATGGCTAATAATGATCGTAATAGCTGTATCTATATTACTATTTAATTCAAACCTACCTAATATTATGCATGCCGTAAGGTAAAATGTATCGGGACACTTAATAAATATTCCAACTTATATGTATACCTACATTATCAGCAAATAAATGATTTCTTTCTTTCTTTCTTTCTTTCTTTCATTAAATACGCCGTACTGGTGTACAGCGTCTTAATATTTGTGTGCTGCACCGGTCGACGTCATTACGTCGGCGTCGGCTGTCGCTGAAAACCAGTGCTGGGGCTCTGTCTTGCATAGGGTCGTGTACAATGCTGAGCGATAGCCGATTTACGTGGATATGACGCATGCTTCCCCCAACCTTTTCTCATTGTTGTATTTTAAACTATTTTTTGCGTTATGTTTACCGCAAATAAACGTTTTTTCTTTCTTTCTTAAGAAAGAAGAAAAAGAAGATAGAAAAATCGTTTATTTGCGGTAAACATGACGCAAAGAAAGATAAAAAACCGGCCAAGTGCGAGTCGTACTCGCCCATAAAGGTAACTGTAATAATAAGCTACCCTTGCTCTAAAATACTGATTTAATACCGAATATAATTATCAATATTTCAAGGATAAGGAAAATAATATGAAACACCAAGATACTTTGTCAGTCATTTATATTACTTTGCCAACATCAAATTCAATATTCTACACCATACCATCACATCTCCTATTCCCCACATAATATTACAATTCAATCAGTATTCTAATATTTACCATAAAACTAATAGGTTACCTTAATTTACAGTAGATCTCCAACCAATACTATGCCAATCTATCTTTTTACCGACACAGCCACTAAGCACGTCTTACCGTCACGAGCGCTCGACCCACAAAAAAAGATTTGATTTGGTTTGAGAAAACTATTTTGAAGCACTTGTAATGTATAAATAGGCGTGTACTTTCCACTTAATAACAGCAAGTAACATTGAATGAAAGGTAAATTGCGGTTTACGATTTATGACGTATTAAAAAAAAACTAGTTGTTCGATCTCGTTCAAACCAATTTTCGGTGGAAGTTTACATGGTAATGTACATCATATATTTTTTTTAGTTTTATCATTCTCTTATTTTAGAAGTTACAGGGGGGGGGACACACATTTTACCACTTTGGAAGTGTCTCTCGCGCAAACTATTCAGTTTAGAAAAAAATGATATTAGAAACCTCAATATCATTTTTGAAGACCTATCCATAGATACCCCACACGTATGGGATTGATGAAAAAAATTTTTTTGAGTTTCAGTTCTAAGTATGGGGAACTCCAAAATTATTTGTTTTTTTTCTATTTTTATGTGAAAATCTTAATGCGGTTCACAGAATACATCTAATTACCAAGTTTCAACAGCGTAGCTCTTATAGTTTCGGAAAAAAGTGGCTGTGACATACGGACGGACAGACAGACAGACAGACAGACAGACAGACAGACAGACAGACAGATAGACAGACAGACAGACAGACAGACAGACATGACGAATCTATAAGGGTTCCGTTTTTTGCCATTTGGCAACGGAACCCTAAAAAACAGGTAAATAACAAATTGGGGGAAAATATGCGTTAAATCTACGCAAAACGGCCATCGCTCAGCATAAAGCTGCGACCCCATGCGACACAGAGCCCCAGCGCTGGTTTTCAGCGATAGCCGGCGCTGACGTGATGACGTCAACCGGTGCAGCATATAGTGAAATAACAAATCAAAAATAAAATAAACAACGTTATTAATAACAACTTTCAACTTTATACCCTGTTTCTCATGCCTCTATAGGTACCTATATGGTGATATTGTTTTAAACACACGACACGTGAGTACCTACGTATACACTATAAACTTACACTGCATTGTTCAGCACGACTATTCACTACAAATGCGTTTTCCAAGCGTTATAATAATAATTATTACGGTAATTTCCTCTTTGACAGTTCATTCTAGCGGGCGCGGCGTGGCGACAAATGCATGGGAAGCCTCACGTTCAGTTGGTAGACAATGGTGCCGATTCTCTTGTCACAAATGCCTCTAAACTAAACTAAAAATCTCCAAAATTTAGTTTATTCCTGTCAAACGACGATTTCCCATTCTGAAATAGACTAAAGTGACACAACTTAACTATATTTTAGTTTGACAGCACTAAGATGGCACTGAGATATTAGTTTAGTGAAAATGGCAATTTTGCTATTCTGAATTTGACGTTTTTAACCTAAAATTTAGATTTTTAATCGCGCGTCATGTGGAATAAAATTGGTTGTCATGAACTAAAATTCACACCAACACCTCAGATGAAAAAACAGTACTGAATATTTTTTTTTTCTTTTGCTTATATCTCGAAAACGGTGTGTCCAATCGCAAAAATAATGAAAATTTCGACACCCTTTATAAAATCCTTAAACCCCTAACACTCTACATGTAGGTAATATTTTTTCTTATTTTCTACACAAAAAGTGAAAAATCCATATAAAACACGTCGAGGCTGCGCCCCATGCGCGCCTCCGGCTCTAAAAAGATTCACGTGGTTAGGTATCACGTGTGGAGTCGCGGTTGTCAAATTCGATTTAGATGTGTCAAAATTATTTTTAAATTTAGAGAATTTTATTTTGCAGAATAGCTTTGAGATTCTCATAGTCAAAACAAAAGTAAGGAATTTTAGTGATAGTTTAGTTAGTTTAGTCCGGTGTACAAGAGAATCGGCACTATTGTTAACGAACTGATATACTGACTAATTAAATACAGTCCCGTCAATTATGCAATATGTTACCTTTTTGGCGCAGCCGTGAGGCACACACTATTATTGTTAAAAGATTATTTTCATTTTTAATCGGAAAGTAGTGTTTGTTTGATCCGAGTAGCGGGTGGCGCTGACTCCCCATCTTCGGGCGGGAAAGACTCATAGCAATTGCTTTCCTCTCTAGGACGAGAATTAATTTAAAAAATGGAACTTAATTTGGTTATGTAGTCGGCTGCAAATGCAAATGCGGCAGTCTTGTGAGTGTATAAACAGCCAGTGTGAATTTAAAAAAATACCTATAGCCCGCGGCAGTGACGCGGTGTGTTCCATATTAAAAAAATTAAAAATATACTAAATAATCTGGCGGGATACGAACTCTGTATTATTAATAATATTTTATTATTTTATTTTAGAAAACCTATTTTTTTTACTTTCCTTATACCTATTCGAAATGAAAAGTAGAGTGTTTAACACGGGTGAAAGTCATCAATTCCTTTCGACCCTTGTATAACAATCTACTATTTCACTTGTTATTTTGTATTTTGTGTGCGAACTGTATCCAAATAAACGTTAGTCTTTCTATACTTAGTCAGGTTCTAAGTAATCCGATGATATGGTAGTCAAAATCTGATCCATAATATAGTTGGACTGACCCCTATCCTACTAATATTATAAAGGCGAAAGTTTGTGAGTGTGTGTGGGGGGGTGTGTGTGTGTGTGTATGTTTGTCTCTTCTTCACGCTCAAACGGCTGAACGGATTTGGATGAAATTTGGTACACAGATAGTTTATAATCTGGATTAACACATAGGATCATTTTTATACCGATATTCCCACGTGATCGAGACTTCTGCGGGTGAAACCGCGGGACGCAGCTAGTAAAACTATAATTATTTAAGTTAAGGCTCTTTCAAACAGGCGCGACACGCGACGCGACACAAAGACACCGCCCGTCGCGCGACGAGCGGTGTCTTTGTGTCGCGTCGCGTGTCGCGCTGGTCTGCACAAGCCTTTAAGCATATCGTACTTCACAACTCTTTTCATTCTGACCTAAAAGACAAATGAATCACAATAGATAAATAAATAACTAATATTTTTTTTATTAAACCAATGTTACAATTATTACCTTAATATGAACATTATATATTAATTAATATTACAAACATGAAAGTTTGTGACGATGGATGTTTCTTACTCTTTCACGCAAAAACGACTCAACATATTTGGATGAAATTTGGCACACAGATAGTTTATAACCTGGATTAACACATAGGATACTATTTATCCCGATATTCCCACGGAATCAAGACTTATGCGGGTGGAACCGTAGGGCGCTGGTAGTTACCTTATAATTAGCTTAATCAATCAATCAATCAATCAATACGTTTATTTGTGAAACATAGGTGTTTACATAGGTGTTTACATAAATAGGAGTGCGCTATGTTTTGTCATATTTAAGACATACAAATTTATAAGTGACCCGTTAGGTATCATTAGATTATGTCATTAGAAAAAAAAATATTTTAAATTAATTAAATACATGAAAAGAAACATCAAATACAATAAAATCAATAAATAGTCATAGTAGGTACTTATTATCACAAGGTAAAAAATATAAAAATGCATCATTATAATTATTGGTCGTTCAAAAATTCGTCTACAGTATAATAACATTTGTCAATTAATAATTTAATAAGAGCTTTTTTAAACTTATATAATGTCATGTTTTTTATGTCATCAGGAATTTTATTAAACACTTTAGGTGCCATACCAAAAAAACATGACTTAATGTGACTCTTAACTTAATGTAGGTCTGTAACTGTTAGCGATCTTCATTTTGATCTTTACGGTGGTCCCCAAACTATTCGGCGTCTGTATCTTGGGGACCAGATAGATAGGTACTAAGTATTTAGCGAACTTTTGAAAACTAACTTCCACCCGCGACTTCGTTCGCGTGAAATTTCTTAAATATCCTATGACACTCGGCTTTCTATCAGTGTGAGAATTTTCGTATTAAATTCGGATTAAAGTTCCAGAGAAAACCTCTTACAAACAAACAAATCATTTTACCTCTTTATAATATTAATGATTTAGATGTATTTTTCCGATAATCATATTTAATGTGTGTCTAATATTTTTTTTATTATCTGAAAGACGGACTAAATAGAATTTCTTTATTTTTACTTAGGCAACTACCCTATTCTACGACGTAGATTCATTTTTAATTGATACAATTTCATCTCCTTCAGTTTTGTAATTCGCTTCTGTAATAAAAATGTTTATAGATACCCAATGGGAATGACGATCCTATTTTTACAACATAAATTAGATACAGTTACTGGCAACATGAAAAATAAATGACACTAGTGTTCGAATTTTAAATGTTGTACGAGGGAAAATAGTTCAGTTGTTTTTGTAAAAACTGTATTTAGTTCAGAAAAAACACGGTACAATATTAAAAAACTAGTAACAGATTACATTTGGATCCCACTCTAGGATACCCTGTGTCGTGGGGTCCAGTCTCTTCCCAAGTAAATGTCTAGTAGTATATTATGTCTGTATGTGTTTTATCATAAATATGAAAATAATAGTTTAGTTAAATTGCAACATTCATTACACGACAACTGTGCAATAGTTCAGCGGTGTACCAGCGTGATTGAACTGAATCCCACTTATTTTTGAAACCCAATCATGCAAATTATACGTGCCAATGATGCGTGTTAATAATAATGTCTGTAATTTTCCTATTTAAATTAGCGAAATAACTCGTGAGCTCTGAAACAACAGTAACATTATGCTACTCGTGTACATTTCCTATCTAAGCTCACACCTTACCATAACCAAGAACATGTACACACGGCTACACATCAAGCTATACATTTCCGGTATAAGCTGACCTCGCATTGTACGGAAATGCCATACAATGCGAGATCAGCATAAACTGGAAATGTATAGCTTGATGTGCTCAAGGGGGAGATTGAGCCGCGCGCCGCCATTGTATCGAGGGGTACAGGGAACTAATATTTATTATCCCCTGTTGCCTCACTATGTTAACATGTTTACACGTAATTCTATCGCGTGGCGACCAAATAAAATATTGAATATGTTTTTTAGTAGAAGAGAATTGGAGGGAAGAGAATCGAATCCTATAAACGAGAGGCTGAATTATATAGATACAGGTACCTATATCATCATCTGCCTAGCCTTTTTCCAACAATGTTGGGGTCGGCTTCCAGTCTAACTGGATGCAGCTGAATACTATAATTTTACATGGAGCGACTGCCTATCTGACCTCCACAACCCAGTTACTGCGTAACACGATAAATAGATGAATAGATGATGATGATGAATGATATTCTTTATTATGTACACCATAAAAACCATAGAAATTTTACATAGGGTGACACAATGGGCGGTCTTATCGCTAAAAGCGATCTTTTAGAGACAACTTTTGGATGGATTTAAATGGAAAAGGAGAGACAATACTGCAGGTAGTCAGTGGTGTACCATTTACATATACAACAGATACACAGATACATAAAGCACATATTTACCTATATAAATATATTAGATAAATAACAGATATACATAAAATTATAAACATGAAACAAGAGCATGGAAGATAAGATATTTTTTTTGCAAATATGGGTAAGTACAAAACTCGGTGACATGAAAAATATAATTAGCAACAGCCATATTTAACCAAACGGCATGCAAAAGTACAAAAAAAACACTAGAGATGTCATCAAAAAAAAAAAGATAAACTGATAAACTATGTCAATATGAAAATTGATTAACTAATTACAATTTAATTATGAATCAATAGTAATTTATACTGTACACAATTCTTCTGCAGTCAACTTACTTCGGATTTGAATTAAATAAAAATTAAATTGAACACCTTAAAGTTAAATTAAATAAAAATTAAATTAAATGTCATATTTTTCCAAATTACAAACATTATAAAAGTAATCAAGAAATTCCTTTCTCCGTTAAAAATTCCGTCACACTATAGTACGCTTTGTTTACTAAAAAATTTCGAAGTTTTTTTTTAAATAACGTCAAGTTTAATTCTTTCCAGCTCCACGGTAATTTATTATAAATGACTGGTGCCATGTAGCAGACACTCTTGCGCATTAAAGTCGTTCTCGCACTAAGGAGACACAGCCGAATAGACCAGAATTTTAAAAGTGGACAAAGTTTGAGCACGCCTTATCGACACGAGCAAGGCATTCCATAACCGACCTGCTTGAACTGTAAAAGATTTGTCATAAAAGCCGGTGGAATGCATCTCTAGTCTCAAATTTTCCCAGATACCCCTTGGTAGGATTGGTTGTCAGACTTTCGGGCTTCTGACGACCCGTAACAATTGTCAAAGATCTACAAATGACAGCCGGGAACAACGGCTTAACATGCTTTCCGTTTAAAGGTACGTAATTATAAATACCTATTTCAAACAGATTTCCAAAACTCCTTAGAATAAAACTATCCCGAAGTCTCTAGTCCCTAGTCTGTAAAGTAATTTTATTGTTTAGTTTTACCTACTCTCTAAACTCTGCTTATGCCTTTCAATATAGTTAAACTTATAACAATATCTGTTGATAACTTTACCCATTAGCAACACAATAAGAACCGTTATAATTTGACCCCCTAGTCCCTACCAATCCAAACAAAAACGAGTTCGAAAATGAATGAAACTTCATCAACATGGCGCCTGGTTGGCTAAGTGGTCTTTTACTAAATTAAATAGTGGTACTTAAGTAAAATAAACACACAAAAGTAAATAACAGTAAGTGCACGAATATGCTTATAATATATATATAATAAAACAGTAGAATCCGGTGTCTGTCTGTCTGTCATTTGTTTGTTCGTACACATCTCCGGAACTACTGAACGGATTTTCTTATAGTTTACAGAGGTAGACAGATATTAATTTGGAGCAGAATATTGGCTTTATTTCATTAAAATCGGGTGTTGCAAAAAGTGATCGTCAAACAAGACGGTATTCTGTTAGTAATCTAACAAAAAGTATTAGGCTTGCAGAAGTTCACGTGTAGCTTATTTGGAGTATAATAAAATGCTTGCTAAATATAAATAAAAATCTATTGCTGCATGTGGAGAGAGAAAGAAAATTTTATAAAAACTTCTTTTTTGTTCGGTCGGGGGACCCCCGTCAGGCGTTAAGTTCTTTCTGACATATGATTTAAAATAAAAACAAAATTTTTGCAGCCGTCGTCTTGGACTTACATTTTGATCTCATTTCGGCTTTAGGACCCTCGAAAACAATGAAAACCACACCCATGACGAAAAATTTTAAAACTTTCGCAGCCGCAATCTTGAATTTACATTTCGACCCCACTATCGGCTTTAACACCCTCGAAAACCATGAAAACGATGCCCATGATGAAAAACGTGAAAATTTTCAGAGCCGCCATCTTGGATTTTAATTTTGACCTAATTCACAATTTCTCTCTTTCAATCCGGCGTGCAGTGTACTCGGGCCGATGTGTACAATTTATCCCACGACACTGTAATCATCACTTTACTATTTTCTTTTCTACCGCGTTGTATTTCTCTCTCTCTCTTTCTTTCTCTTTGAACTAAAAGAAGACAGTCGCAAGTATTAACAGTTTTTACCGTGACGATTTCTGAAAGTTTACAAGCCGCGCTAAAGAACTTCGTTCCAATAAAATCTCGGATCCGTTATATTGCATAGCTTGCAACCACGATGCGGGGCACCAGCTCTTGAAATAAAAACAGATTTCTACTTCCCGTGTCCGCATTTGCATGAGAAAATGCTAGTTCCCGTTGTTCCCACCGTTCTCGCAGTTCTCGTTGTTCTCGTTGTTCTCGTTGTTTCAGTTTCTAAAAGGATAATAAACGTAATAATATACTGAGATTTGAATGCAAATACAAATTGCATGTCAGTCTAGCTTGTGCCGCGTTCCAATGCGGTCGTGTTTGCATATTCTGTGTATTGATTAGCGCAGCGCAAGCTGTCGCTCGTATTTTATTAGCCATGAGCAACGAACTTGTGGCGAATGAGCTGCTGGCGTTCCTGCAGCAGAAGCTGGATGTTATGGACGAGGTGTCCGCTGTCCAGATCTGCGCAACAAACTTCAGCGAAGATGACATAGCTGCTGCCAAGCTGTTGTTGTTCAGTGTGCTTAACAAGCGCGACCAGATGGTGTCCCGCCGGCGTGACGGGACTAAGAGAAGCCTGCAAGACATTATCACGCTGTTCAAGGAGACCGACCCGGACGACGTGCCGACGTTTGTGGCGAAGGAGCTACACAAGCTTCCTCCCGTCACCTTTGACCACGTTGATGTAACGAGCCTTCTGAAGGACATTGTCTTTCTGAAGGCCCGCCTCGCGGATGTTCTGGCGAAATTAGATGCATCCCAAAACACTGTCTCCAATTTGCGCAAAGAATTTAGTGAGTTGCGCAACAGTGTGGCGGTAACTAGGTCATCAGTCGATGCGTCTAACGTAAACAAGTGTCGCGGAGCTGGCCTCGATGTATCGTCGTCAAATTCCGCGTCAGCAGTTTTGTCGCCAGCGCATCCGTCGTTTGCTGAGCTTGCAGAGCGTTCCGCCTGCGTGCCCCTCAGCCCCGCACCCGTCACCGCAGCTCCTCCACGCAGCGCTGCCCGAGCTCCTCGCCCCGTCCCGCAGCCAGTGTTTGAAGCCCGGACGAAACCGTTACAAAAGGATTTCGCTAGCGTTACCGCGAGTGCCCCAAGCGCTTCAAGTATGCAACCTATGCCAGAAAAGAGATCTGATGGCGAGGGTTTCGTGACAGTGCAAAGGAGGAAGCGCCGATCGCGACCGATCAAGAACCGCTGTGGTAAAGCACCTACAGAGCCCGAAATAAGCTTGCGTGCCGCAAAGCCGAATACACCGGTGTACATCTCCCGCCTACACTACACCACTAAGGCGGAGGACATCGTGGAGTACGTGCGCCAGAAGACCAGGTACACGCCGAGGGTGCAGTTGCTGGAGTCGCATCGCAACGTCAACTTCAAGGCGTTTGTGGTGCGAGTACCGAATTGTTTTCTGCCCGTCGTCATGGAAGAGGACTTTTGGCCGCAGGACGTGGTGTTCCGTCGCTTCCGCGGACAAATACCACAGGACAGCACAAGGACAAGCTAGTGAAGTGAAGTGCTACTAACATAGTTTTAAGCTATTTAATAACACAAGTTTTTCAAGTTCTCGTTATATTAAAATATGTATGTTTAGGTTAAGGTATTTTTCTATGGGCCTGTGTCGCCTGAAATAAATGGTATTATTATTATTATTATTTTTATATGTCTTTGACACATCTCGGGGCCCTGGGGTCCCGGACCTTTGGAAGGCGTACGAGGGGCCGAAGCCAACTCGCAGAGGCCCGTTAGACATTTTTAATTAAATGAGGCACCAACCGACGATTATCCCTGTCCGCACTACGTAAGTGCATCCAAGGACAACCCCCGGTTGGTGTAGGACTATTGCAGGATATGGAAACAAAGATATTGGGTTATGGGTTTGGATGGCTAAAGTGAACTGGTTATCTAGGACTATGGAAAGACTATGGCCCCTGCCTGATCAATGTTTTATATAAAATACACAGATAAAATGGCAGGGGGTGACTTGCACGCTCAAGAATGGGCCCCCGAAAACGGTCGCTAGCACATAGTGTCGTAGCAACAAGGGGGCAACACGTCCTGAGGTGCTTATGAGGACTGGAGAGGTATTCCACGGCTATCAGGACAATCCCGGAAGTACGGTCAAGATCCCTACCAGCATCTTACTGGAATACTTCCTTCCTCCGAGCACTTTTGCTCTTGCGAATCTCCACTCAAGCCGGCCAATTAAGGCAAGAATGAGGCGGGGGAGCTCTGTTCCTCGTCAGTGTTCACTCCAGCCGGCCAATAAAGGCAAGCCAGAGGTGAGGAACAAGTCTTCTCCCGGGAGATAGGGTCCGTGGGGTCGCTACTGCCCAACAGCTCGCCACATGCTGCCCTGCGGGTTTTTGCATCTCTCTTGGTCTGGCTCCTAATCCCAGACCTGTTCCGGCAAAGTAAACTCTAACGGCACAGGCCTAGAGTTCGGAGCGCGCAAGCCCCACCACGACGTCAACGTAGAGATACGACATTATTATTATTATTAGCTTGCAATTTGTTCGTTTGGGAATATCGCGTAAGTGATATTTGATACTACGCGTAATGGGTATTGTATAGGTAATTAGACATAGCATAATTTCACGCCTGTGTTACCTGAAGGGTAAGACAGAGATGTAGGTACCTATAGTATGTACACCCACATTAGGCTGCATGTCCACTGGAGCGGAGCAAGGCAGCGGAGCGGAGAAATGTGCCAATATCAACCAATAAGAGCAGAGCTCTGAAGCGGAGTTTAGATACTATTGGTTAATATTGGCACATTTTTCCACTCCGCTGTGTCGCTATGTCGCTAGATCAAAACTGTGAAGAAAACGAAAAAAAATGACAAGATGAAATTTTTTTGGGTTTACACACACACTTATATCATCAAGCCTTGTTTCCCCGAAGTTTAAAAAAAAGGGAATACCCCGCGGGGAAATTGAGGTTTAAGGCTGCCTGTCCACTGGAGCGGAGTGAGGCAGCGGAGCGGAGAAATGTGCCAATATTTTATTAACCAATAGAATCTAAACTCCTCTTCAGAACACCGCTCTTTTTGGTTAGTATTGGCACACTTTTCCGCTCCGCTGCCTTGATCCGCTCCAGTGGACAGGCAGCCTTAAACCCCCAATTTCCCCCCGAGGGGGTTTTCCCTCTTCTTTTTTTCTTTTTTTTTTATCTTCGGGGAAACAAGCCTTGATGATAAGTGTGTCTGTGTGTAAACCCCAATTTTTCATCTCGTAATATTTTTTTTTTGTTTGCTTCACGCTTATGATCTAAAGCCTAAGCAGATACGTAGGCGTTAGTGAAAATAGTAAATTATTCACAGATTTAATTGGATTACCTATTCAGATTTATTTTAAAGTTCGGTTTACAGTCTCTTATTTTACGGTTTAAATATCGTAATTTTACGGCTTTGACGCAGAAAACTTGATTAAAAGTTTTAATAATTTTGAATGAAATTACAAATCCTTTCAGTAATAATAGTTTAATAGAGCTGCGAAGGTCAAATCTCGTATAAAATACTAGAGACTTGGCTTACTAAAATCTTGAAATTACATTAAAACTACATCTTTATTAAACTATACTTGATTGCATTTTGTTTGCCAGCTAACTTTTCGACTTACACAATACCTATCTATAATTTATCTTCCCCCAACCTGGGGGCCCACCACCAGCTCAAAAGCAGTATTTTAATATTACTTCAGTGTGAGAAAGAGATAGAGCTATACGTCCTGTAGAGCTTCATCTCCTTCCCACACTGAAGTAATATTAAAATAATACTGCTTTATGAGCTGGTGGTAGGCCCCCTGTAGTCCTGTACATCAAGCTATACATTTCCAGTTTATGCTGATCTCGCATTACATAGGATTTCCGTACTATGTGAGGTCAGCTTATACTGGAAATTTACAGTGTGAGTCTTTATAATGTGCAAATATCAAAATGAGGGAATCTATCCTTAATTTTATCGACGGAAAAATTCTTTTTTTTTTTGTTCTGTTTGGTCTCTTATTGAGAAATTTTACGATTACCGTAAAAATGAATAAAAAAAAAACAGATTTTTGCTAAAAAAAACCTGTTTATTTTCAATTAAGGATAGTCTTTTTCCACAATTTTCATTTTATGAGGACGCCTAATTACTTTCAATCATTATGGAGTTTGATTCATCGCGATAGATCATTTAGTTTAAAAGTTACACCGTTATGTTATTTTTTTTTAAATTCCTTAAAAATATCTTCAAAAAAATAGATTTTTTAAACATTTTTTCCGTCGATAAAATCAAGCATAGAGTCCCTCATTTCGATGTATGCACATTTTAAAGACTCACACAACACTGAACTATATCACATAAATATCCCAAAGGTACAACATTCAAAGATGGCTAGTCTCAAAGTGGTTTGTCATGTCAGGAGCGACGCAATTACCGCGACATCTCTCCGCATCCCGCTCCCGTCGCATCCCGCGCCCGTCGCAAAAACGGGCCCCGACCGAAAATTGCAACGACCATCTTTGGCACAATTACCACTTTTTATCCGTTACACTGTAACTGCATTTTTGGAGGAGAAAAAAATTCTTTCATCAGACTATATATCAAGAACTCGTATGATGGAATTTGAGCTCAAAAACTTTTCGCCATATTGCAGTTTTTTCTTTTGTGCTTTGCTTTTGCCGCGTATTTTGTTTTCGTTTTAGTTTCGCGGTTGATGTGATTATGGTTTTAATGACATTTTTATTTAGGGTACAAAAAATATTTTGAAATTGATGTGCCTCGTTTCTTCGAGATATTTCGAACGGGGCAACTTGTTATGGCTACTGTAGTAATATTACATCCCAAATACATAAAATATGAATGTAGCGAACTAAGTGATTGATGCTTTGCTACCCTTCTATTTATTTCTACAAAAATAACGCTGTGTTCTTTCTCAAATGCCAGGAAGATAGTAGTAAAATATTCTAAACAAATACAGGTAATATTTGCAATAGACTTATGTATATGTCCCGAAGATCTTCTCGGCAGTCTTGGAAGAGGTGTTTAGAAGCATGGACTGGCAAAAATACGGTATCAATATTAATGGAAGATTACTAAACCACCTACGATTTGCAGGCGACTTAGTTTTAATTTCTGATAACCATCTTACACTACAAAAAATGGTGCAAGAGCTTGCGGAAGGAAGCATTAAAGTGGGACTCTCAATGAACAAGGAGAAAACAAAACTGATGACAAACAGCATTGAAGAGACCATCAGTATACACGGAGAAAGCATAGAGTATGTGAACTTGTATATTTACCTTGGACAATTGATTTCGTTCACCACGCAAATGAAACAAGAAATAGAAAGACGCATAACCAGCACATGGAATAGGTACTGGTCATTCAACAACGAAAACAAAGAAAAAGAAAACAAAGCAAACGAAAAAAAAAAAAACAAAAGCAAAGAAAACTTTTAATACATGCATTCTTCCATGCCTCACATACGGCTGTCAAACATGGGCATTGACTCAAAAAACCCTGCAGAAAATTACTTCTTGCCAAAGAGGCATGGAACGCTGCCTGCTGAATTTCAGCATAAAAGACAAAAAGAGAACTAAAAATCTGAGGAAAATCACCAAACTAAAGGACTACCTTCTATGCTACCTTCCATACAAAAATATTGAAATGGAGATGGGCTGGCCACATGATCCGCGATAGGCAGAATAAGTGGTCTAAAGCTGTGACGGAATGGCAAATTGGAGATGGGTCGAAAAGAAGTAGAGGAAGACAACGTAAACGCTGGGACGACGACATAGTGGAAACAGCTGGTGCCCTATGGACTAGAGACACACGAGACCGTGTTAAATGGAGGAGCCTGGGGAGGCTTATGCGTCAAACGACGCGCTGATCGACGAAGACACCGAAGTGCAATAGTTATGTTTGCTTAATTTATTTTATATTGTAATTAGTTTTAGTTATCAGTAAATAAAGGCTTATTATATTATATTATATATGTATTTGTCACAGGGATATTGCACGAAACTTTGTCAACCGCCTCCATTTCTCACAATTTAACGGACTTTTTTTAGTGTTATTGTCATTTCACGGGAACGCTGTAGTTATTTCATAATAACCCTAGGTATATTATGAGTCAAGTTCGTAGTGGGGACTTCGTGCGTTTTGATTGGTCAACTCTTCTTCATCCGCCAATTGCAAAAAACTGTTATAAACACAAAAACCAATAATTGTAGTGGCAATCATGTCATTTGGTTTAAATAGGTCCTTATTTTTATTATTTTGTTTATCTTTTATATAGATTCTTTTCTTTTAGATTTTGTGAATGTGAGAACGTTGTAGGCTATAGACTTGTGGACCATTTTCTATTTTACTAAGTACCTGGTACTTGTTGATAGGCCTACACTGTCCTCCCATACCTATTAACACTGTAATTTGAAAACATTGTAGAAACCACTTATTTTGAAAAGAGTAACCGTGGAGTTTCTTGCCGGCTCTTCTCCATAGGAAGCGACCAATTGGAACCGTGCACCTAGCTTCTGACGTTTCATAAGTGCCCTTGTAGGTTTATGTGAAATAAAATATTTTGAATTTTTGAATTGACAGTCTCACAATTTAACGGGCATGCACATACAGTGAAATTGTCAAAATATTACTGCCTTGCAATATCACTGCGTGGGTCCAGTGGAATTATAATGTCACTGAAATGAGCCCGTTAAATTGTGAGAAATGGAGGCGGTTGACAAAGTTTCGTGCAATTATAATTTCAGTAGTGAAATTGTAATATTACTGGTTTGACAATATCTCTGCGACATATAACAGCTTCGGTTTAATAACAAAGACGATTCTTCAACAACTTCCCCGATACATTACATAATTACACGCTCACTACACCGAAAACTGTGGCAAGTTGTCTCTGCGTAAAACTTAGTGAGTTAACAATAGTTAGTGCGTAAGCTCGAGTTCAGACGGTAACAGTTTACAGAACGTTTGACTTACCTACTGGCGTGCACCGAACGAGTTTGCTTTACGCCCGGCCGACTGGCTTAAAAGGTCGGAATGAAAACATTTAGGCGCCTAAGTAAATAAAAGTGAAAACGGCTTCACTTACTCGCTCGCGTGTACCTACATTATTGTGGACTAACGCCGACATCCGTTTATTGCTTCAAACGTCACTTTGACAGTTCGACTTCGAAAAAAATATATGTTTGTTATTTTGTTTTCGTAAACGTGTTCAACTGCTACCGTATTTGGATCAAGGTTTTGAATAAAAGATAATCGCCATCCCTTTAATTCCCTAAGGAGACCCTCGAAGGGTACCTTCGATCGATTATGGTATCTACATTCGAAGGTCGTTGACAGCTAATACGGGGCGAGGCTCCCGTGAGTTACAAATAAATGAAGATGTAAGTAAAGGAAAAATCTATCTAGAACGTGGTTTGGAAACACTTAAGCACCTGCCAGTACCGGCGACTGCTTTCATTAGTTTAATGAAACAGCACCTTTCAAACGTCTCGAGTTTAAGAATTTACATTAAATAAAGATTTTACTACTGTAACCGATTAGTACAAAATTATGTTACGAATACATGATTACATGATTTAAGAACTAACAGACTTAATAATAATAATATGTACGAGTATATAAAAGGGGGGGGGGAATAATCATAGGGCATCAAAAAATTCGTCCGCATCGCTGTCAATAGGAAAAGTGCTTAAAAGGCTGGCAACATTGCCATACTCATGACATGTTCTGCTGGGGAGTTTGTTGCGCCACTTCTTCTTCCCAGCTAAAGGCACTAGGAAGTGGTGAAGGGTGGGCGTTTTTGGGGGACTGTCTTATGTAATTTTGACGTTCGAAAAGTGCTGGTTCTCAGCCTAATTTGAATAAATGACTTTTGAATTTGAATACAACTATGGCAATGCTGATTCTTTGGCCAAAGTAGTATGAATTAAAGTCGCTTTTCGTGGCTGTCTGTGTGATCTCGTTGTTCTTCTAAACACAATACACAATATTTCGAGAATTTATTCCGGAAGGTTTGTGTAAATGTACAGTAATCTCGATTTACATACCGTAAAATTTGTAGATTGCATCCGTGTGAAGCTAGGACGAGTCGCTAGTATCTTATAAGAATAAAGTTTTATACCTAATGACAACATTACGTTGGGTGAGCATCAAATTAGGTACTCCACGTCGTCGTTGCCGTCCATGCCAAGTAACGGCTCAAAAGACTGAACTGCCACCTTGAATGGCAATGCTAATTTATGCTTTACGGGGCACCAGTGTGGGCGCGTTCATTGAGGCGGCGGCCAGTCCGCCGGTTGAACGCGTCCCAGAGGGTCATAGCTCTGTCGGGGTTGCGAAGAAGTCCGAAAGGGAGATCGTGGCCCCCGGCAACATAGCAACCGAAGGAACACGGGTGGGTTTTAGTCAGTAAGAGTCTGACACGCTCTCCCGCTCCGCCCAGAGCGGGAGAAGTTATTTGATAATTTCCCACACAAAAAAAAAAAAGAAAGAGTGTCATAGCTATCCGGCTGGCCCGAGGATACCGCACGGTCTCCTGTGAGGCGGCGAGCCTCCTTGCCAGATTACCGCCATGGGATCTGGAGGTAAAGATCCTCGCGCACATCTGGGAGTGGCGCGAGGAGGCGAAATGCCGGGGCTTTACTCCGCTGCCGCGAGAAATCACGGCACAGCGGACAGAGCTCCGGCGAGATCTCATGGCGTCATGGAGAGCGCGATTGTCGCAACCCAGCGCTGGGCACGCCACAATTGCGCCGATAAGTCCCCTCTTTGAGGAGTGGCTAGAGAGGCGCCACGGCGTCCTCACCTAACGCAGGTTCTCACCGGCCACGGTTGTTTTGAGAGGTTCCTGTTCAGGATAAGGCGGAAGGAACCGCCTGGGTGTCACCATTGTGTGGATCGCCCGGAGGATACGGTGGAGCACACGGTTGAGGTCTGGCCCGGTTTGATCAGAGCATCGTCGTGTCTTCATGGAGGCGATCGGCGGCGGTAATCTCTCGCGTCCGGCCCTGGTCCAGGCCATGTTATGGAGCGAGAGGGCATGGGAGGCCGTCACCTTCTTCTGCGAAGCAGTAATACTCGCGAAGAAGGAGGCGGAACGCGTAAGGGAGAGGCAAATTTCGCGCCCTCACACCCCTAACCACCGCAGTAGACGCCCTGGGCATCGCAGGGCAATTCCCGGCCACCGTAGGCGCGGGCTTGAGGACGGTGAGCAATGGGTAATAGCTCACCGTCCGATAAGGTCCAGGCCCGGTTCGACGGCGCGTTGCACCTCAAAGAGATTTCAGCAGAACTGACGGGGTCCGCTCGGCAACACGGCAACTGAAGGAACACGGGTGGGTTTTAGTCAGTAAGAGTCTGACACGCCCTCCCGCTCCGGCCCGAGCGGGAGAAGTTATATGACAATTTCCCACAAAAAAAAAAAACGTCGTCTTTGTCATCTAGTAAGAAACGTACTCAAAAGACGGAATTACCACCTAGGATGGCAATGCTAATCCTTCATCTGGTCGTTTGACCAGTCTATTTTTCAACCCGAGAACAAGTCAAGTTTCGAAAAAATAAAAAAACAATCAACTTCCAAAAAAACACTACAAAGTATAGTAAGTAGTACTAATATAAACTACGCTTGTATTTAATAAACTAAATCTAATGCCTCATATGCTTCGATCTGTCAAAATCATTTTACATTATGGCATGATTTTGACAAATCGTTTCGTCTCTGTATCTCACCCTAAACTGCAATTTATGTGGTTTATAAAGTTGTTAAGCAGTGTAAGCGTAGCGGTGTCATGATAACCGCGTGGTGAACAACATTGGACATGGCCGTCGCACGCGATGTGCTAGGCAGGCAATTGATTTGTCGCCACTCAGCCTAGCTTGGAGATGTTACATGTTTTTATTTAAATCTGATGAAATATCTACGACAACAACAACGCTACAAGATTTTTTTGGCGCGTGGGCAAAATCGGAACTACAGCCGCCATCTTGTCTTGTCAATACAATTTCTGTAACATTTACCACAGATGTTAACCGTCAACGCCCCCCTGTCAATGTCATTCAAGCGCCAAAAGATCACTCTACACATGGATTTGACAGGATTTGTATTAAAAACATTGCTTTGATGTGAGAGCCAATTAGTTTTGTTTTTGTGAAAGATGAGATCATACGTTTTTGCACAGAAGCTTTAATTGGCCATAAATTATAATGCAAAGACTGCTCTTGGGTAAACAGTTTCCCGTCCAGCCGGAAAAGTAAAAAAATAAAAGAAAATTCTTTGTGAAGTTTTGACCGTTGCCTAAGGAAGGGAAATGACGACGGAAATTACAATATTATTTTATAATTAAAAGTGTAGGTACACTACAAAGACTACTAAGAAGAGAGCCGGCCCCGATTTACGAGTTGTAGGTCGTGGGTTCGAATCCAGACAGGCGTTTTCATCATCATCATCATCATCATCAGCCTATAAATGTTCCCACTGCTGAGACACAGGCTTCCTCTCTGTGAGGGAGTGGGCCGTAATCCACCACGCGGGCCCAGTGCGGGTTGGTAGATGTCACATGTCTTCGAATTTTCGGTTCTAGGACATGCCGGTTTCCTCCCGATGTTTTCCTTCACAGGCGCTTTACTTTGTGTAAATCATTTTATCACAGTGCTCACAAAATGGTGAAGGAAAACATCATGAGGAAACCGACATGTCCTAGAACCAAAAATTCGAAGACATGTGACATAAATATCAACCCGCACTAGGCTCGCGTGGTAGATTACAGCCCACTCCCTCTCGAAGAAAGGAGGCTTTTTTCCCAGCAGTGGGAACATTATAGGCTGATTTTGCTACAAAGACAATTTAGAGCATTATTTCTTAATTAACCTTCAAAAGGTGACATAACGCCAGAATATTTGAACCATAGAAACAGGTCTTCCGTCCATTTTAGAATTACTCACAGACATTATAAAAAAGGCGTTGCAAATTCACAAATAACGTTTCCGCGCAGTATCGTTATCTAAAAACTAAAACACAGACTATCTATCTGAGTATTAAGATCTATAAACAGATGAAGGTAGATAAAAAACAGACTAACACATGAATAAAATAAACTAGTTTTTTCTCTATCCTACTTTACATAGAAATTCACATACATACATACATACATAAACTCACGCCTTCTTCCCATGGGGGTAGGCAGAAACTACAGAACGCCACCTGCTACGATCCTTACATAGTCCTTTTGCCTCGTTTACGTTCATACATCTGGTCATACACGCACGCCGGTTGCGAGTACTACGCACCTGGCCTTTCTGAAGAACATCACCAATAAGGTCAGTATATGTCCTCCTAGGGCGTCCCCGCCCGGCCTTTCCCTTTACATCAGCCTTGTAAATACATTTTGTTAGTCGCCTTTCATTCATTCTCTCAACATGCCCAAACCATCTCAGCATACCCTTTTCAATTTTTGTCACTACATCTTCTTTTAAATCACACCGCTGTCTTATCACATCATTCCTCAGCCTATCATTCATAGTCAGGCCACACATGCTTCGCAAGGAACGCATTTCCACAGCATTTATTCTACTTTAATGTTGTTTTTGCCACACCCAACATTCACTACCATACATAAGCGTGGGTACCAGCACACCATTGTGAACAGCCAGTCGAGCCTTTTTAGACATCGACTGGTTGGTCACAATCGCATGTATAGCACCATTCACTTTGTTTCCCGCGTTTACTCTCTTTTCCACATCTCCATCAATCTTCCCATCCCTTGTAAACAGACTCCCCAAATATATAAACTCACTTACTTGCTCCACACTCTTATCATTTATTTTCACATCACACACCGATACATCCTCTCCTCTTTCAAACACCATGACCTTCGTCTTATTCACATTTATATTCATCCCTTTCCTCTTATATGCTTCACCCATCACAGTCACCATGTCTTGCAACTGTTCTGCTGATGATGCAAGTAGAACTTGATCATCTGCGTAGATAAGGCATTTGACAGGCAACTCATTCATCCTCAATCCGCACTCACCCTCTTTCAAATCTATCAGACAACTATCCATGTACAAGTTGAACAGCCACGGTGACGCTACACAACCCTGTCTAACACCCCTCGAGATGCAGAACCAGTTCGTGTATGCCCCATTTATCCTAACACAAGCACTGGAATCCTTGTATAAAGATTTCAGTGCCCGTACCAAGCGCCAGTCCACACCGTACTTGGATAGTGTCGACCACAGTTCTTCCCTCCACACACTATCATAGGCCTTCTCCAAATCAATGAAAGCACAATAGACGTTCTTGTGCTTTGCTAGATGTTTTTCGGTTATGCACCTTAGGGAGAAGATCTGATCCATACAGCCCATTCCCTCTCTAAATCCTGCCTGTACATCCCATATTTTCTCATCTGTCACTTTTATCACTCTATTTATCAAAACCTTCGCATACAGTTTGCCGACAACGCTCAAAAGACTAATGCCGCGGTAGTTTTTACACTCCTGCTGAGAGCCTTTTCCCTTATATAGTGGTACGATTACAGCCTTGCACCAATCATCCGGCACACGGCCATATCTCCAACACATATTAAAGATTCGGCACAACAGGCTTGCTACCACCCCATCACCGCCCTTCAGCATTTCAGCAGACACTCTGTCGTACCCTGCAGCTTTCCCAACTTTCATCCCTTTCAGCGCTCTTATAATCTCATCTATTTCTATCGCATTTTCGTCATCTACATCTGAGTTTGGGTCTTCAAAACTGGCGTCTGCCCAGTTACCCACTCCTTGCACACTATCCTGACAACTAAATAAACTTTCAAAGTATCCCTTCCAACGTTCCAAGACCTTACATTCTTCGCTTAGTAAACATCCATCTTCTGCTCTTATAATATTCATACTCGATGTTTCTGTTACTCCGCGAGCCAATCTTACCTGTTTCCAGAACAGCTTAACATTGACCCTGAAGTTATCAGAGAACTTCCTGTTATACTTTTCTTCCTTTTCATCCTTCTTAATTTTTACCATCTCTTTCACTTTAATTTTCATTTCGGAGTATTTCTTCTTCACTCTTTCCAAATCATCTGAATCATCTGTTACATTCGTTGTCCCATTCATCCTATTTTGGGCCTTACAGGCTAAAACATTAAGCCAGGCCTCTTTTTTCTTCCTCACAACCTCTTTTACTTCACCATCTACCCAAGAATCATTCGTTCTACTACCACATTTTCTCTTCGCCAGACCACATACTTTTGTGGCTACATGCACCATACTACTTTTCACTATATCCCATACTTCTTCTAGACTGTAATCATTAGCATCATCAAATATTTTATCCGTCTTCACTTTCACTTCCATCTTATATTCCTCTTTTACTTTCAATTCTTGCAGTCTTTCTACTTTTATTCTTTCTAGAGCAGTCACAGGAACTCGAACTCGGTGCCGCCAATGCCTGAACAGACCATCCATCCGACACATAACCAGATAATGATCAGTCCCTACATTAACACCCCGATATACTCTAGTGTCTGTGACTTTACTCTTTAATCTTCCATCAACAATCACAAAATCGATCATACTTCTACTGTCTTGCCTTTCCCACGTATACCTGTGAACCTTTCTATGATTAAACATAGTGTTCATAACAGACAGATTCCTCTCTACACATATCTCTAGCAAATTGATCCCATTCTCATTCACTCTTTCATCCCCAAATGCAACTAACACTTTTTCATACCCATTCCTCTTCACACCAACCCAACCATTAAAGTCTCCAAGCATAACAATCTTCTCGTTTGACCTACATCCATTCACTAAATCCCTTACACTGCCCCAAAATTCGTCCCGCTCCGAAGGTGAGCTTCCCATATCGGGTGCATAAACGCACAAAATAAAAATAGAGTTTAGGCCCACCTTGGTTCTTACCCATAGAATCCTGGGACTCACACAAACATAATCTTTCACACATTTCATCATCCGCTCGGACAGGACCACCCCCACACCCTGACTGGCCCTATGTGTCTCTTGAACACCGGACCAAATTGCGGTCAGAGTACCGTGTTTGGATATGTCCACTCCCTTTCTTTTCGTCTCATTCACACATAACATATCTATCCTTTTATTCTTCACCAACTCACACACCTCATCCATCTTATCTCTTATACCTCCCTGCAAAACAGACTAACACATGAATAAAATAAACTAGTTTTTTCTCTATCCTACTTTACATAGAAATTCGCTTCTCGAAATAATTTTAATTGCAGCTCAGCACCCTAATTGCGTAATACAACACAATCACAATTTGTTTCGATTTGAAACAGATTTCTAATCCATTGCTTCATAAGTTGGAAAAAAAATCTATTCAACAACGTAAATAACGCAATGAATTGTTGAAATGTCAAAATGAAACAAATTTCGCGAAATTGTTTACGAAAATGAGTTACGCAATTAGGGTACAGTCTGACTAAATCAAATCAAATTGACTGATGAAATTGTATTTTTAGGTTTAAGCTTGTTTTAATTTTCTGACTAAATCAAAACAGATTAGTGTAGACTGTTTGATGAAATTGTATTTTTAGGTTTAAGCTTGTTTTAATTTTCTGACTAAATCAAAACAGATTGGTGTAGACTGTTTGATGAAATTGTATTTTTAGGTTTAAGCTTATTTTAATTTTGAATACAATAAAAAATAAATCGTAAAACCTTTACCTACGCATAATGCACCTAGATATATAATGCATAAATGTTGGATAGAGAGAGTAGAATTACCTTATTATGACATTTGAAATAAGCCATTGCAATAAATGAATCAATCGATTAATTACGTCATTCAAAATCATTCGCCACAACTCCAAATAAAAACCCATCGACTCATGCGCAGATCACATAATATACATAGCCGGTATCGTTTAGCGGCCAATCGGAATTCGCGTAGAGTCGGCATCGTTATCACACTTTAGTCAATATTCGTCAAATTAGCATCGATGCAAGGCGGCGAGGTCAACGACCCTGTTCGGCGAGCGTGGGAGCGGTGCGCGGGCGCTGTTTTTGCAACTACCCGACTAACTACTCGAGCGGCTCGACAGGTAGTCGCACCCGAATCTTAAGTAAGTATTCCACTCCGGTCCTGTTTCGGGAATTATTCATTGGAACTCGCGTTTTATTCGGGGAATATTGTAATATTATTTTATTCGCAGAAACCAACCAGCAACCTGCCAGAAAGCTGATATCGACATTTTCAATACTAGTGTTGCTAAATTGAAGAAAATTTTATCTAATGGCTTCTTCGAGCGTAAATAGTCATTTTTTTGTTTTTGTTATGTTTATAGTTATGTAAAGTCTTATTATATTTTTTTTGTTGCGTTCTTATGATTTAAGTATACAGGGTGGCAGGGACATCGACACGAAAACTGTTACTATGGATGGAATACCTACATGTGGAAACTTGTAAATAGCCATATTTTGTTCAAACTATTACTTACTGTATCTGTTTAGCTGTGAGTTTTCCTAAAAATAAACATACATTTTATTGCGATTAGCTCTACAGAAATCACAGTATATTTCATCTAGCAAAAGTTGAAAGCACAACCGTCTTTACAAAAAATATGAACGCTGAAAATTCAGAAAATTAAAAACCCATACACACCCTCCTTTACAAAAACGAGCATGTAATGTATTACCTAAACACTTTAGCAAGTGATACCCATCTGAAGCCTTTTCAGCAGTTGTGTTGAATGCGCTCAGCAGCCTTTTAAAAAGACTGATTAGTTCAGTGTAGTGCGTGGAGGCTGGAGGCAAGCCAAATGGGATGAAACGTCAGACAAACTGCGCGTTTGATATAACCAGTACCACACATGTTTAATAATGAGCCGTGGGTCGGTTTTTCTGCTATTATTAATGCTTTATTTGGTGTTTATAATTAGGTGTGGCTTGATTTGTTGACAGTTGTTGAAACGGATTTTTTTGAGTATTGGTTTTAGTGCTACGCCAACACTTAATTCGAGATTATGTACAAACCACAGTATTTAATTTGATGTGGATTTGGTATAGTCTGTTTGCCAAACAAGATGAGTCTGACATCTAGCACTTTGCCAGTGAATTCGTTCGAATTCGAATCGATATCGGACTTTACCGTACATCCCATTCAGTTGTAATTCATATTTTGTAGCCGAACTCTTAAATACAATTTTTCGTAAAATGTGTTTAAAAAATTACGGATTATAAAACTGTCATCTCCTATTTTAAATCGCTTAAAACACGTGTTCTTTTTTATTATGTAACTCCAATTACAAATTTCGCTTTGATGTTACTATATAAATGACGGATTTTCGTTAAAAACTTTCAAAATTCTAGTTTTGATATTTCTAGTTTTTAAAGATATTTTTTTTATCCTAAAGAATATAGGTATATTCTTTAGGATAAAAAAAATATCTTTAAAAACTAGAATTTTAGAAAAAAAATGAAATGTTTTTAGATACCTACTAGGTAGTAGGTATCTAAAAACATTTCTTTGTTGATACCTACATCACAAAGGCAATGTACCCTCATCATTTCATGTCTCCAGCTTCAATAATTTAGGCTCTACGTTGATGGATCAGTCAGACAAGACATCTCTTATTAAAAAAATATTTAGATAGATATCGATTTATTTATATTTCAGGATAGATTGTTGTTTTGAAATCATAGTGAGATTGAGGTCATATTATTGTAATATCATTCCTATCTATAATTTTTTTGTTTATTGATTAGAGTTTTTGCATTACCTTAGTGATTTGATTTCAAAGTTTTCTGTATTATTTTGCTTAGTTCTATCTTCACTCTCACAACCGTAGGTACCATAAGATGCGAGAAATGCCTCATAGAAATTCAAGCTCTTATTTAGCTACTCACAAAAAGTCTCCGTAACTAAACGTGTGTTCACGAACCAATGAGTCTAGACTTGTAGAAACTTGTTCAGGCTGCTTAAGCTCTTCTCACTCACTATAATTAAATCAATAATGACCTCGACATTACCTTTCTTAAAAGCGTTTCCAGCTATGTAATTGCGTAACCCGTTTTCGATTATGACAGTTCAACAACATTCATTGCGTTATTTACGTTGTTGAGCAGATTTTTTTTCGAAGTTAAGAAGCAATGCCTTAGCAATCTGTTTCAAAATTATTCAAATTGTAATTGATCGGGTACGCAATTAGGGTGCAAGAATTGAAATAGAGACTAGTTTCAAAGTGATTTTAATCAAACTTTTCTCATTTCAACCCGAAGCAAAGAGAGAGCTAAAATTAATCGCATTTTTCACACTGAGCTTTATCTTTTGAATCTTAATTCCCGTGCATTATTTACACAAATTAAGTAAAACGAAAACTTAACAACTTATGCGTCATGTTTGTTATAAACAAAAAAAAAAAGGATCTAAATTGCCAAGTGCAGTTTCTCGGGACTCATGCGCCGCGCGACACACTTCGCTGAGGCGACGTCTACACTTTCATGCCAAACCTGTTATGTGCTACACACAGACCACCTCGCGTGTGTGCGCGGCCTTTGTCGTTCCTAAATCAAATTGCACTCGAACGTTTAAAACTAATACATTTGAATAAGTCAAGAAACCGATTAAGGACCATTCGGCCAGATTCGCGTCAGGCCAGATTCGTTTTAATATTTTCTAACTGTTAATAAATATTATTTAAGCGTAACAATGTATTTATTATGTATCGACAAACCGTGACTAAACTAATAAAATTGTTCGTGAGAACCTACCATTTTTTAATTGCTGATTGATAGTAATTTGATCAAAAAAGTTCTAACTCTGATGTCATTCGTCGATCAAATAACTAAAATGCTTGTGTTTCGGTCCTCTTCATGTAGCGAGTATGGTCAATTAGGTAAACTTATTTCAATATTATGTATTTTATTACCTCACTAACTAAAACACTTTGAAACTTCTCTCCGGTATTTATGAAAATGCCTCTAAAGTGTCGTATACTTACAATAAATCTCCATTTCATTAAGTAACACAATAGGCTAGTTTTTCATTGTCCCAGTTAAAAACTTTGTATTGTATTAACGGCATTACAATAGAAAAGTTTTAACTTCCTCCTTTACAGGTGCAACAATGGAATACTAAATCAAAAGCTTTTTTTAATAACACATTCATTATGCTGGCTTTAGAATGACATTACAGATGCATCAAAGGTTAAAAAAAAAATGAATTTAAACTGTCAATCTTTTTCCCGCCAATAATTTGCACCACAGATTATCAAACCCAATTATAACGGCCTGGGTACACGAGTCCAATACGTGTCCTATCGTTTTGCCGTGTGTATTCGCGGTATTTACATAAATGCCAGCTACGCTAAATGATTTTATCTAGCCGCGACATGGTTCTCTAAATGCTGTGCATTGCTGACAACCCGCCATTTCCAATGATCCCGGGCCTCATATAGACGTTTTTACTTGCATTTTGCTGTTAACAAGGCTATAGATTAGCTTATCTTGAACGTGATATTACGGCGAAGGGAGTGTGTATGATATTGGGAGATGTTAATAGAATGGCGGGGACTAAATATAGATGTAGCTCGTTATATCGAATCGGTGTTTCGCTCAAGGATTCTGCCATAAAGGTGTAAGTAGAGTTGTATAGAAAAGAGTCCATGGAATATGAGAATTTGATTTAAATACATGCCTGTATTTATTCTCGTTCGTTAACAAACGGAATAATGCCTTTTTGCCGACTTTACGAAAACACAAACACAAACGAATTGTTCGAACGAAAACTTATTCAATGAAAATTGATTCGGTATGCCAGAGATAAGACAAACATTTGCAAGGAGGCAGACTAACATCAAACAACAAACGTTAAGGATCAAAGGAAAAGATCATCTCTCAAAAGGTTCTGAAACCGGAATTATTAAATTACTTAACTAATTCATGAAAGTAACCTACGCGAATTTGAAGTTGGTAAAACGGTGAGGAAAATTCTCTAAGTGATATAGGACCTAATACACTCAGCAGTTCACATAAAACATAAGAAGTAGCAAAAAGGAAATAGCAAGGAGAAGGTATGTTAGCCTTCGTACACATGGTGTATTTATTGAGTCATCCATCTTAGCTCGCGGCGGTTCGCACCTGACCTAGCCAACCTTTCTACATTTTTTCCACATTTTTATCTATTGAGTGTGACAGCGTTTCTCCAGAGCTTACTCTAACACGTGGATTACTGAACGTAATTCATTTGATCTACTAAGAAAATACCTTTCCATCTAGAAATGTTTTAACCTTTTGCGGCGTACGTTGTGTGGTTTATACACGAGTTTTAGTGAAACTTGCTCGTTTGCTGCTGGAATGGCGCAATGGGTATTAAACTGAAGTGTTAAACTTTGTTAGTGCAATGCAATTCTAGAACTAACTAATACGATACGAGCTTGGAGCTGACTAAGGCAGTTGTCCCAACGCCAGCGTAGTCGCCGATAGTTAGTAGGTACAATCGGCAATTTTATCGCTCAAGAAACGTACAATAGATATACATTCCGAGTAAACAAAAGAGATGCATATATTAATAGTTGATCGCTAACTGTTCACACCCGGAGCGAGGACTCGCTTCACTAGTTTGTCACTGAGCGACAAAAGCTATCAAAGATAATACTCGTTCAGCGATAGCTACTTGCTCAGCGATGCTCGTTTGGCGGTCAGAACTCACGCTGAGAGACCGAACTGCGGTAATTTTCTCCGAGCAAGTGGTGCGAGTAATTACCCGCCGCACTCGGACACTCGCTGATAGTCCAGCGACAAAACTATCGAAACTACACACACGCTGCTCGCTGCTCGCCAACTCGTTTTCAGATGCTAGCTCTCGTTAATCGCCGGCGATGGGACAACTGCCTTAGTTTTTATTAAATGTACTAAGTTAAATGTAATTTTCCTTGTGGAATTTAGATTGATAAATTTTTCCACATAATGCTGCGGTGAAAAGCTGACACCACGAAACTAGCCGAAAATAACAACACTAGAAAGATGTTGTTTGAGGCCATTATATCCTTAGTCCCAATAATAATAATTTAATTATTCTAGAATTACTTGGTCTACGTTAAACTAAGTAAGAAATCAGGAAGACAAAGATAGGGATGATGCCTGGGTAAAAAAAAACTATTTAGTCCGTCAGTCAGATAATAATAAAGCATTCGACACGTATTTTTTGCTTAAAAAAATACTTAGATAAAACGCATTAAATTTGGGGAGTGGGAGTCGTTACGTCATAAGTAAGTATAAAATCTACATACTCGTGACGTAATGGTACATTTTAACTCAATGTATCGCCGTAATCTTTTGATAACATAAAAAAATACATGTCCAATATTTTTTAATTATCTATAAGACGGACAAAAAATATATTATTATAATAATAGTTTTATAGTGCAGAATTTCTGCATCCAAGAACACACTAATCATCAGACTCAATAGTCAGAAATTCAAACTATTACTAAACTATTCTACTGAATAACATTAGTATTCTGAACTCCCACATAACCACTAGTTGCACTTAGCAACTAACCTGTAGAATCAGAGTTCAGACCACAACCACACGAATATAAAACTCTACACAAAGTCAAGGAAACAAAACAATAAATTGTAAACTAAACTATGAAACGAAACGTGATTACTAAAGTCGTCGGTTGTAGTGACAAAGGCGAGCCTGCATACAGCCAGGCAAGGTTCATACAGCCAACGGGCAACACTCAGCTTTACGTATCGTTTTACGTTAACGTTGCAATCTCAACTAATTGAATTTGAGTGGACGACTCACACAATCGCCGCGGAGCGAGGTACATGCCATGTAAAGATGTTTTATTATGCACGTGTGTGACAAGTGCAGCGAACGAATGCGGTGGGGTTCGACCATGGTGATGGAAGAGGCGGGTGAACCAGTAGAACGGCGATCCGCGATATGGAAGAATTATAGGACCAGTCAGTGAGTGAGTGTACTGTAGAGCTCGCATGAGCCGGTAGATTCGGCCAAAATAAGATTATTTCAAAAGGAAACCTGTTCACTTTTACGCGCTTAAAACAGTCATAATTTTTATTCTAAAATAAACGCTTCTTTTACAATTTTTCAATATGGCTTCATACATATGGTTATGTTTAACCGGGTTTTTCGGGTTGGATGTACCTATAGGTACACTTCTGCCCAACTCGTCGGGGATAAAAGTCGTGATGTTATGTTAACTTTAATCATTTTAAGGAATAAATTAGCCATTTGTCCACCCTGGTTATTAGAAGAAAAAAAGAAAATACGTTTATTTGCGATAAACATGACGAAAAGAACAAGTTGGGAGAAAATATGCATCACATGCACGCAAAACGGCCATCGCTCCACATAAAGCTGCGACCCTATGCGAATAGAGCCCCAGCGCTGGTTTTCATCGACAGCCGGGGCGTTGACGTGATGACGTCAACCGGTGCAGTTTAAAAAAAAATAACAAAATAAAATAAAAACAATACTTAGTCGTAACTTGTAAATGTTTATGTTAAATATAATATTTAAAATGGCAACATTCCATTCTGGCGGCGACACAAGCAAATAATCTGAAATATATTCGTATCATATTTCCAACAAAGAAATTTAATTCGCACCTTTATTTCTCGCAATCAATATTTAATTTTGTCAGATTAGCAATCTGTTGTCTCGGTAACGAATAAATATTTTAAAACATTGTTAAATTGAAAGCGATTGCTAAATGTTACACAAATTGAGCAGCACGTTCTAGTCCTAAAAGTATTTCAAATCTGACGGTCCTTTTAGCCATATTTGGAGGTGTTACAGGCTCATGCCGTAATTTTTTTACGACGCCATATTTTAGTTTTTAACAATTTTAGTTAAGTTAGGATATTTATTGTCATTTTTATTTTATTTAAATAGTTTGTTAGTTAATTTAGTATACGAAGTTTATCCAGTTTATGTTGATCCTCTTCATAAATTCCAGTTTTTATTACAATCGATGAGCATGTGAATGCAGGCGATTGATTTTACGTAATCCGACCACACCCATGAAAATTCGTATCAATAAGAGAATTTCTGAAGCGTCCCTCCACTAAACTCAAACTCAAAGAGTTTATTTCAATTAAACTAATTAGATACAGTGTTTTAAATAGTCAAGGAGTCGCAGTCGGTCAGTCAAAAAGATGAAGCTAGTTGCCCATTCCAAAGCGTAGTAGATTCCTATGGACACTCTTTGGGAAATGTGGTATTCTGCTGCGCAGAACCACAAAATCTTTTCTATTTATATGTTTTATACTAAATACCTTTTGATCTATTTACATATTAAAATCCTATGACACGTAACTCACCTTTAATATATTCTTTAACATTGTTACCTCTGAAAAGCATACTTTTAATTATCCTCTGATTGTTTTAGCATCCAAAACTTATTTCATACTACTAATTTTGATCTTTATAAAAAAAAATCTTAGAATATTTTATATTCTGACAGTTTAAATCAAAATATTAGTAACATCATTCATGTTGAAATTATACATGTGAGAAAGACGTGCACCAAAATGTGTTACCCCGCTCCGCTCCATTCCTCCACCATGTCCGCACCCTTGCATGCGCAGGCGCACCGGAGACAACAATGGCGGGAGTCGGGAGGTCGCGACACAGCGTCACGCGTCCCGCTCGTGTTTGCTCGACAAACCCGCCGCGCTCGCTCCCTGCTCAAATACCGCCACAAGAAGCTGTTTCACATACTACTTCACTTTTTTACCTACTTTAAAGCCCTGTGATACACGGGTGGTGATCTGGATTTTTGTCTATTTGTAACCCGACATCCACAATAGAGATTACAATAGAAACCATTCAATTTTGGCATTTAAAGTTGCCTTTGTCACTAAGGAATAGTGAGCTTTACTATGTACATTTTTCGTGAACTCTCAAGTCTCTTACAAACCAAAATAAAAATATCATAATATCTTTGCCATACAAAATCAGAAAGTTTTACCAAAACGAATAATATACTTAGTGCTTCATTGCGTAGACATACCTACCTGAAACAGTACAATTTTAAAAACTTTTAAAGGTTTACCATTCTTTAAAAAGCTTGTAGAAAACTCTCAGCTGTCACGACAATGCTGCAGCACTTTTTCAAATTCAGTAGCACAGCAAAGGGTAGAATAAATCTAAAATGTGCCAGGAAAATATAAATCATGCTTTTCACAAGTTATCTCTTCAGAAGCCATAATTTAACTTTCCATTATCTATAGCAAGATACTCGTAGGTTTCTATCACTTTGATTTCACTTAGGTACTTGTCACTTCGGTTTCAAGTTGATATTTTCTCTTTCTACTCATGAAAAGGTGTTCAAACTTTGTCAACACATTTAAACTTTTGAAACGCGACAAAACCAAAAACACTTCCAAACTTTGAAAGCCTTTCAACACGTTCAGAAGCTTGACTGAAAAGACACAAAATAAAGAAAATCGACTGACTCCTTTCATCCGGTCTTGAATTCTTGATCCCCGGTGTATCACGCGGTTAAGGCCTGTCGCCACCACAACGACCGATCCACAGGCGAAACAGCGAGGTGTGTGGCCACACTTCACACTTGCCTAGATGGGCGGTTGAACAAATGTTCCAGAGGGCTTTTAAGTCGTTCCCATTAATGGCCCTTCTCGCCTTAAGGCGCTCACAATCCCAATAGGTCCTCTATTTACAATTAACTTTCGATATCAATGAACTAATTATTTCTTTGTTAAATGAAAAACGAAGCTGTCAACGCCAGACCTCTTTACGAACATTTTCTCAGAAAAAATTCTATCGCTCCGTTTTATTAGAAATCGCCGTTCTAGTCTAGGACACCTTTCAGCATTATTACTGGACTATGAAATTGTTTGAAATGTGATTCTGCATTGTGATGTAAATCAAGCACCACAAAGCACTACGAAAACAGACTGTAACTACACTACGTGGGGGTGCCCTGAAGAGCCTTTATAATGATGGGTGTACTGTGGCGTCACGGCATTGTGTGCCCGTATCTATCAGGAAGTAACACGACATTCTCGGCGTGCACAATGCCGAGCAGCGGGCGTGTGCCGCCAGTCTGACATCTATTGAAAAGAAAATTCGCTCGAACACCAGATAATATCGAATCGATATTAGAAAACCATCAGGCTAAATAAAAGAACTCGATTGTTATCAAGTCTAGACGGCTAATGAAGCGGAGAGCGATTGGCTCGTTTTTACCTTTCGGCGCGACGTCGCCGAATCTTGACCGTATCAATCATAATTGGCCGCTTTTTGCGATTTCGAGAATCGCAGTGCTGCGTGCACGCATGGTGATGGCGGGGGCGGCGCGCGGCTCGCGGGGGGGTGTCACTGTGCAAATGCACTCGTAAACCTGGCCCGAGGTCAACGCACCCCCTCTCCGCGCGGTCCGCCCCGCCCCGCGCACCCCCGGGCCTATAAAACGTTTACCGCTACAATATATTTATTTTATTATAGACGTAGCAGGTCTATGGCTACGGGTGGGTCGCCGAGCTAACCGCATCATGCACTTTTGTCTGTTCCCTGTACTCTCATGTTCTATTGTAATTGGCAAACGAACACATCTCGCCGCCTCCGAACACAATCATGCTTTTAGTGTTCATTTAAATTCTCAATAAGCTATCTATTTATACAATGGCGGAGTATGAATATTTATAACGCTAATCTACGATCTAATGGCCTGTTTTACAACAAGCTTGAACATTAGTGATACCTATTTAATATTAGCGAATAATTCTCTAGAGAATGTGGAGTCGTGCTTGTGTTATGTGAAAATGATCAGTTAATCGCTAAAACATGAGTTTAGAACACTATTAGACGCAATTCGAGCGATTAAGGTATCAATTGGCTTGGATAGCGTCGCGTCGTACGCTCAGTCGAGCGAGAAGATGCCATTCCATTCCACACTGATTGTAATTTGGATCGATCGCTTTGAAGATTCTATACGAATTTAAAACGTTTTTGATTTCGTTATTAGTTGTTCAAACGTTAATTATTTATATTGATAGCTGTTATCTGTAGGTCTATCTAATCTCAGACACTTTAATGGAATGTAAGATGTAGGTATTTAATTAAGAACCTTAGATGTAGGTTAGGTATTTAATTGGAAAAATGTTTTATTTAGATTGGCAATTGTTTTGCGGGCGGTGACTATAAGGCTGTCTGTCCACTGGAGCGAAGAAGGCAGCGGAGCGGAGAAATGTGCCAATATTAACCAGTAGGAGCGGAGCTCTGAAGCGGAGTTTAGATTCTATTGATTACGATTGGCACATTTCTCCGCTCCGCTGCCTCGCCCCGCTCCAATGGACAGGCAGCCTAATGCCCGTTTTCAGTAACACTAAACGACACCTAAGTGAGTGTTTAAATAAAAGCACACTGTTCTATTTTAAACCCTCGGCGCTGAACCGAGCGTTGAATCCAACAGTGCAGAGCTTTTATTAGGTAATTCAATTCAATTCAATCATTTTACTTCGGACTAAGGGATCCATATAGTGTTAGTAAAAACTTAGCCTATGTTAGTAAACTCAATAATTTAAAAAAAAAACAATAATCATTAATTGGCTACATGGACATGTGCACGCACATGTCTGCTAGCCCAGAGCCTGATAAATGGTCAACAAAGGTAGAGGTAATACATTTAGGTGTCGTTTAGTGAAAACGGGCATAAAAGCAACGTCTAGGAATTCTAACTATATAAATGCGAAAATGAGTATGTTTGTTTGTAACGCTTTCACGCTAAAACGGCTGAACAGATTTAGATGAAATTTGGCACATGGGTATAGAACATTACCTGGATTAGGACATAGGGTACTTTTTATCCTGATATTCTCACGGGATCGAGACTTATGCGGGTGAAACCGCGGGTTTCTTATAAGATATACAAGTTTTGTAAATACAGTTTTTTTTGTTTTAAGTTCTTCTCCCTAGCGCGTCCTCTCTCCCATTTTTACCTTTGCAACAGTTTCTACACAGGGTTATTGGTTATACGTTGGCAATCTGTTAAGGGGATGTAGGAGAGGTCATTTGCAACCAAATTATGATGACCTGATGACCCCTATGCCAATGTCAACCATTTTCGAGTAATTTGACATTTTATTATTTTAGTGGTTGCAAGCGTTACTGCTGAGCGTGAGGTCGATTCCCGGGTCGGGCAAAGTGTTATTGGGTTTTTCTATCTGAAATTTCTCAGTAGCAGCTCGGAGTCTGGATTTGTGCCCGGTTGATGGCAATAGGCTCGCCCTCTATTACATGGGACTTAAATATAACTGGCGAAATGTGGGTGTACCTACTACAGGGACACCTCTGCCCAACCCTTCGGGGAAATAAGGCGTGATGTTATGTTATGTTATGAAATTTTATAAAATGGATGAAATAAAAATATAAAACGTACTCAATAACCATGATATACAGGGTTAATAGTTACACGTAACCATTGGTTTTTTACGTAACCATTTTCGAGTAATTTTATATTTTAAAATGTATGAAATAAAATGTATCCAATAACCCTGATATACAAGGTTATACATCGGCAATACATAAAGGGAATGTAGGAGAGGTAATTTACAACCAAATGACGCCTTTTGACTCCTATGCAAATGTCAAACATTTTCGAGTCATTTGACATTTTATATTTTTATTTCATATATTTTAAAATAAACATACATACATAAACTCACGCCTTCTTCCCATGAGGGTAGGCAGAAACTACAGAACACCACCTGCTACGATTCTTACATACTCCTTTTGCCTCGTTTACGTTCATACATGTGGTCATACACGCACGCCGGTTGCGAGTACTACGCACCTGGCCTTTCTGAAGAACATCACCAATGAGGTCAGTATATGTCCTCCTAGGGCGTCCCCACACACGCTTCGCAAGGAACGCATTTCCACAGCATTTATTCTCCTTTCATGTTGTTATAAAAAAATAAAAATGTCAATTACTCGAAAATGGCAACCCTGTTTAAAGCTCGATAGTATAACGATCGATCTTCCTTCACGTATGCGAAAAGTCTTTCAAAAGAGGTTTACCTAATGTATCATGTGAACAGGCGACAAGGACCACATAACTGAGCTGGATGCGGGCATATTTTAGCGAGTTTCACCGCTACGTACTGCAATACCTTCCCAAGGGAACTCAGTCGGGACTCCAGCATAAAACACCAACTTTAGGACTCGTTACCTATTCCAGAGCGATTTTATATCCACGTAAAAATGAATTTCCAATGGTGTCCGTAAACAAGGAGCAGTGAATGTGACGCTTTGACAAGTTTAGGAGGATAGTTATTCAATGAGATATCGTTGGCGTAGGAAGAGAACTAAATAACAAGAATAAAAAACGTGTGGCACTCGGGGACTGCCGCGGTAAAGCTATTGCATAGCATTTGTAACCTCCATACTTCTTATTTGTCAACGCTACACTTGGGATGATGACGTGATGACATAAAACAAAAATTACGTTCCCATGACAACATCACGTTGTCATGGGAACCGTCATTACATGGTAGGCGGAGTGTTAGGTTGGGTTAGAAATTCTTGATTTCTTGAGAATTTCTTGATTCGGTCGCCGCGCTCAAAGCCCGCGATAAAAGCTATGCTACAGCTTAAAATCTTGTTAGGAGAAAATTGCGATTTATTTATGCGGCATGATTTGGGTGTTACGAAAATGGTGAAAAGTCAATTTGACAGATTTTACCAAAATCGCAGTTATTTATACTCCATTTGAAATAAGATTAGACATTTAACTAAACCTTTTTTACAGTCCGTTCAACCGATTTTGACTTCTATTGCGTTGGTGGCATGACAAATGGCAGCTGCAGTAAACAGTTGGTTTGTAACCACTTTTTTTGCTTTTAATGCCATCCTTATGCCTACGCAATAGAAGTCAAAATCGGTTGAACGGACTGTAAAAAAGGTTTGTTTAAATGTCTAATCTTATTTCAAACGGAGTATAGTTCTCCACCTATGCCCACGATATATTTCTGTAAATTGGTTCAAAAAACCGGCCAAGTGCGAGTCAGACTCACGCACGAAGGGCTCTGTACCAGTATCTATAAAAACGGCGAAAAAATCATGTCTGTTGTATGGGAGCCCCCTTAAATATTTATTTTATTCTGTTTTTTAGTATTTGTTGTTATAGCGGCAACAGAAAAACATCATCAGTGAAAATTTCAACTGTCTAACTATTATGGTTCATGAGATATAGCCTGGTGACAGACGGACGGACAGCGGAGTCTTATTAATAGAGTCCCGTTTTACCCTTTGGGTACGGAACCCAAAAAATAATTTTTATATTATGTTTTAAAACTAGATGAGTTCCGTGTTTCCTAACCGACTCAGAGGAGTTGGTTTCTCTTCTCTTCTCAGAGTCAGCAGTCGCTTTTAAAGGCCAGACATAATCTTGGTCAGGCAATATGAGGACATGAGTATGTGTCCAAAATGGTCTTTTGAGGTAAAAAACACATAATTTTTGAGTGGACCTGTCCAGTCAGTGCACGCATTTGTCTGTTATCGTGTATAAGTTTTAAGGACGTATATCATAGTTACTGATCCTTCTCTGTGGACTACAGAAAAGGGTAGTTTCCTAGGTAAAAAAATTAAAATTCTATTTAGTCCATCTTTCAGATAATAAAAAAATATTAGACACGTATTTTTTGCTTTATCATATTAATCAAAAATAACTTAGAAAACACGCATTAAAGTTGGCGAGTCCCCGCTCGCTACGTCACAACGTCGTATAAAATCTAGCACGGCATGCCGTCATGCCACATTTTAACTCAGTGTATCGCCGTAATCTTTTGATTACGTCAAAAAATAAAAAATACGTGTCCAATATTTTTTTATTTTCTGAAAGACGGACTAAAAAAAAATTGGACTCAAGCCTAATAAAGCAATATACCTAAACTAGATGAAGTAAGTAGGTACATATACACTGGCAACTAATTAAAATCCCATCGTATCAAGCCGAAAATTGGTGCTCCACATGGGCTCCCAAATGACCTCTCCTTAATTAATGAATGATCATATAGGATACTTTCCATTAATTATCATTACGATGTGACCCTTGGCGAATGGTTTGATGATCGGATTTTTTTTAAGTGAAACTTTAGGCGCGTTTGGCATTTTTGAGATGGGAAAAAACAATTGAACTCGCGACACCGTTACCGACACCTCATTTTTGTAAACGCGATGGTGCTCTTTATTTATATCACGCTACGGATCAATGTTCTATGCAAGTATTTTTACTTTAAAGTTTGGGAAGTATTTTTTTGTGTAAACGCGATTGTGTGCTCTTTATTTAGATAAGGTTACGGACCAATGTTCTATACAAGTATTATTCTTCCACCAAGGCGATCTTGTTCAAGCTTTCACTTCTGTCGGCACTCCCGGAGTGTCACTGTTTTTTAGGGTTCCGTAATAAACAAGGAACCCTTATAGTTTCGTCTTGTCCGTCTGTCTATCTGTCTGTCCGCGGTCTAGCTCCAAGACCCTTAGTACTAGAAAGCTGTAATTTGGGATAGGTATACATATTAATTACGCCGACAAAGTGGTAAAACAAAATTATAAAAAACATTTTTATTTAGGGTACCTTTCCTACACGTAAAGTGGTGATGTTTTTTTTTTTTCTTTTTTGAACCCCTGGTGTGGGGTATCATTGGAAAGGTCCTTCAAAAAAATTGTGAGTTTGCAAAACCATTTTTGGATTTAAGGATCCGTTTGCGAAATATTAAGCTTTAAAGTGCTAATTTTTGTTAGAGTCTAGTGTTCCCCCCTCTGCCAGCTAAATGGTTGGTTGAATTGTATAATAAAATACCAAATTCCATTAAAACGCTACCATTTTCTAGATTTAAAAGTAATTTGACGAGGTTTTTAATTGAAAAATGCTTTTATAGTGTACATGAGTTTTTAGATTATAAATTGTAAGTTTTGTAAATTGCATGGTCTTTCTAAATTGTTACTTATTATTATTGTTATTGTGTGGCGAATCTCTCCTATTATTGACATGGTTATTATTGACACGATTATTATTGACATTTATGATTAACATTCCATTTTATTATTACTTGTCATTTTTTAAATTTTTTTCATTATGTTGACATTTATTTAATTCAATACTTAATACAATTTTAATGGGATTATCTGTTTAATGACTGCATGATTATAATCAATAATAAATTTAAATAAAATGTAACTTATTTTATATTTGCACGCCGAAATTAATGGCAGAATAAGAGAACAATTTGTACATTTTACCAACCTTCTGTACCTTATTTAGGCAAATAAATGATTTTGATTTTGATTTGATTTGGATGTGTGAAAAAAATCACAGCAGTAGTTTATATAACGAATTTAAAAGGAAAACTATCACAGCTAAGTAGGCTCTACAGGTTAGCGAGTAATAATCGACCAACTTAACTTTGCAGTTGCAAAAACATGTTTTCCCATACATTCCGTATGGGAGAACATATTTTTCAACTACAAAGTTAAGTTTATTTTGGAAGAATTCATCCCAACTACGGAACCCTTCATGGTGCGTGGTCCGACACACACTTGGCCGGTTTTTTTTGGTATCTATTAGCAAACTGAAGGAAGCTGCTCTTCTTCACGCGTTAAGAATACTCCCCTAGTATTCTTTGTCCTATCAAACTGTAGGTACGTAATGAGATTGACCTATAATAAATTAATTTTAGTTGAAGATGACTAGTTCTAAAAGTAATATCAACAGTTCCATCATTTTCAAGATAAATGAAAGATGAATCGTGATTTTCTTACAAAGAAAAGCCAGCATGGACCATTGTATAACCTCCCTCGATCCTCCAATGTCACTCAAGAATGTCAATACATCGTCAAAAGTACAAGCTGACTAAAAGCTTTCCATTTTTGTGCCAAGTGCTGCCCAATCGGGCAAAAGTAATCGTTTCACATTAAATTTAAGAAGGTACGAAGTTAGCCTTTTACATAAAAAGTTGTGCTGCGTGATCGAATTTAATAAAGAAAAAATTTGCGACAATCTTGACGAGGGTGCTTCATTGAAACTTATAAATAAAGATGGCGGACAATTTTGTGTTTTTAAATTTGTTCCAAACGCTTTTCTTTTGGAGCTGGAGCATAATGAATTTGAACCGAAGAAATAATTGGCTTAAAACTGTTTTTGTGTATTCAATTAGGGTCCTAAGAGGTATTTAGACATTGTGGAGTAGAAATAGGTCCGTTGTCTTTTAGCCCAATTTTCTTTTGATAATTTTCTTCCGTTATCTGTTCCTTAACATTTATTCGTGCTATTTTTTTTTAGTTTAATTTTGTAGAATTACATTAAGTTCCTTCTCATTTGAACTTTAATGCAGAACAGTCTCATATCTTTGCCTATATCGAAACATCATCTTCATAAATAAAGCATGGCTTAGGTGACACTGCTTATAGTTAGAACAATATGTTTCCAGCCAGAATGTTTTCAAAGAACAAATTTAAATTAGGCATGATCAAAGGCTCAAGTAAGAAGCACGTTCCATTTTTTAAAACAGTCGAAAACATTCCTTTTGCATATTATTAGATCGCTAATGAATTAATCCAAAGAACTACTACATTTGATGCCTAAATGCCGATAAAACTTAAATCTTCCTGTCTCAGACACTTAGATAACTTTCCCAGGAAGTTACGCTGGTGAAGCAAAAGTTATAATTCCTAGTCTATACTATAAGTACTATAATATTATAAAGAGGTAACATTTGTTTGTAAGTTTGTATGTAGGGGGTAATCTCCGGAAGTAATGAACCAATTTTAAAAATTGTTTCACTGGTAGAAAGCTACATTATTCGTGAGTGCTATAGGCTATAAATTATAAAGATATCATGCATATTAGCCGAACTATCTCAATTTTTGTCTAGCCAGGCGGAAAAAAATAGCTCTTACAACAGAGTTATTTGCATGCGCTGCCTTAACAGTTGTTTAAAATTGAAAACAATGTACAGCAACCTGGTCCGCTTTGAATAGTTCTACAAAAAAGTCCGCGACACCATATTTCTATCTTTTATATTTTAGCAGATATAGTAGCTTTTATGTATTCAAAAAAGTATTTCCGACGTACTTACCTTTGGACGATTTTTTAAACAACGAAATATTAAACCTTATCGAAAAAAATATTATTATGATCACAAGAACATCATAGAGATACGATTTGCCCAAAACAGTATGTCAATTGGTTAAATAGTTTCGAAGATAATATAAAATTACTAAATCGCAAAATGCCGCCGTCCATTCACGAACCGCATTAGAACATGCTTTGTACGGACGTTTTATTCATTTACCCATAGATGGCGTTGTGCAATTATATGCAATAAAAACAAAACCCTCCTTTTGGCAGTCAGGAAATAAATCATAGCACTCAGTACTAACCGAACCACACTCATAATTTTATCACAAGTTAAAATGTTTACCGCCCAACGAAGTGGGCACTGGTCAGCTAGTTCATTATAAAACAAATTGCGTACAGTTAACTGAACACAAACATTATATTCCTACTTATTTACTCATATAACTAGTTGTCGCTACAACGCCTAGGAATTCTAATTAAAACCGTTATAGTCGGAACGTTTTTATTGAATTCAGACAAGTTTAGAAGTAACTATAGACACGATCTTTCTATGAAATGTTTTGAACAAGAACAATAAAATCTGCCTAGCCTTTTGCCCATTATGTTGGGGGGTCGGCTTATTATTTTACATGAAGCAACTGCCTATCTGACCTCCACAACCCAGTTACTTGGTAACCCGTTGGTAAAGGTGGTTGTCAGACTGGGCTTTTGAATACCCGTAATGACTGTCTAAGATCTTCGAATGACAGCTTTTTTTTTTTTTTTTCTCTTAACGCGCCGTCGACCCGGGCTTGGTCCTTATAGGACGGCGAGCTACCCATTGCTTACCGTCCGCAAGCCCGCGCCTACGGTGGCCGGAAATCTTCCTGTGATTCCCGACGCCCAGGGCGTCTCCTCCTGCGGCGGTTAGGGGCGCGAGGGCGCGAAATTTGCCTTTCCCTCACGCGCTCCGTCTCCTCCTTTACGAGCATTACTGCTTCGCAGAAGGAGGTGACGGCCTCCCATTTCCTCTCGCTCCGTAGCATGGCCCGAATCAGGGCCGGACGCGAGAGATCCCCGCCGCCTATCGCTTCCACGAGGACACGGCGATGCCCTGCCCAAGCCGGGCAGACCTCCACCGTATGCTCCACCGTGTCCTCCGGGCGACCCACACAGTGATGACACCCGGGCGTTTCCTCCCGCTTTATCCTGAACAGGTACCTCCCGAAACAGCCGTGTCCGGTGAGCACCTGTGTCAGGCGGAAGGTGAGGACGCCGTGGCGCCTCTCTAGCCACTCCTCGAAGAGGGGTCTTATCGCCGCAATTGTGGCGTGCCCAGCGCTGGGTTGCGACAATCGCACTCTCCATTCCGCCATGAGATCCCGCCGGAGCTCTGTCCGCTGTGCCGCGACTTCTTGCGGCATCGGAGTTAAGCCCCGGCGTTTCGCCTCCTCGCGCCACTCCCAAATGTGCGCGAGGACCTTTGCCTCCAGATCCCATGGCGGTACTCCGGCAAGGAGGCTCGCCGCCTCGTAGGAGACCGTGCGGTATCCTCGGGCCAGCCGGATGGCCATGACCCTTTGAGACGCGTTAAGCCGGCGGGCTGGCTGCCGCCTCAATGAAGGCGCCCACACCGGCGCCCCGTAAAGGGCCATGGACCGCACGACCCCCGCGTAGAGCCTCCGGCAGGAGGCGTTTGGACCTCCCAGATTGGGCAGGAGCCGCTTCAAGGCAGCCCCGGCCCGGTCCAGTCTGGGAGCCCAACGTCACGAATGACAGCCTGGACCGATAGCTTTCTGAGGCTCGGAGGGGTCTCGATCAGTGGCGTGCACACAGTTTTAAGACAGGGTAGGCAGAAAATTTTACTCACCAAAAATACTGCACGTTGGTTTTGGTTCGTCGCGTCGTCTTGTCGATTGATGATTAAACGCGTCTCTATACGATTTTTTCCAAAGGTGTGATATTTAAGGGAAGCTTCTAAGTGTTTTTCAGATTGTTCATGTTTTCTCGCGGCGGTAGGAAAATTATGAATATCAGCGTAACCGGTGTCGTTCCAGACGGTTTTATTATTTGAAAATAGTAGACAAACGAAACAAAATAACCGATTAGGTACTGTGTATGCAACCTGTCAGCCAATGATATGAATCATATTGTTTTTTATTGAATTTACGATTGACTTTACCTTTAATTTGTATTAATTGCAAATCCGGTGTACCACGACCTATCTCGATAACTTGTTTTTTTTTCACCGAAATATAGTTTTGAAAACGCATCATGTTTTATTTTCTCAATACACACACCATCTGAACAACTTTCACAGACAATATTATCCATTTTACACTAATAACAACAATCAAATTCTAATTACCTGATAGCGTATTCACAAACACAACGCACGTCAAACAATATGGCAACTATAGTAAAACGGGCAATAAAGGGTAAAAAAGGTTATACGACAAAAAATTATGGTCATCTAAATGTATAAAATTCAATGAAACAACGTTATTTCCTAAAATATTTGCATTGCATAGCTAACTTTCCTTCGGTAATGTTCGGTACGAGTCGTAATTTTTCGTCTTAGCTGTATAGAATAACTACAAATAGACACTGGCTTTTCTTGCAGTTGTGTGCGTGATTTTTGTCATTGTGTGTCAGCAAAGCCCGCGTAGCTATAGGAACGCACACACATTAAATACGACTTACCACGAGAGCACACATAAAAACATTCAGAGACGAATAGTTTGTGTCTTTACCGTGGCAGAGGCGAGGCGGCGCTAGTGCAGCGCGAATCGAGATGATGCGAAATTCGAATGATGATACCACCGGCACTCGATAGGTGGAGCTGATTTATGATTTGTTTTGTTTATTGATAAAATAATATTAGATCTATTATCAGAACTAGGGTAGGCAGTGTCTTTCTGTCTTTATGAAACGCACGCCACTGGTCTCGATATGTAATCGATGGCCACCCATCCACAAACCGACCACGGCTTAACCTTCTGCTAAAACCGCGGCTGTTATTATTTAGCCACGAGCTCCTTCTAGAACTATTCTAGAACGATGAATGCCGATTTAAAACTAGATTTGAATATCGATTGGTATGATTCTGCCAGTTTCTAATAGAGATTCATGTTTGAACCTTGTTCTAGAATTCGAGTGTAAAGTTTCAAAAATTGATTTTTATTTTCTTAACAATACGGTATTTATTTTTTTGTTTCCTTTTTATTGCTGGCCTCAAAACTGTTGTAAATAATCAAATGAAATTATTACATTTTAGTATTTTCCTGCTGAAATGTTGCTTATAGTGGCATAGCGTGCCTTGGCAGGGCCCCGTATAAAAATTTGTTTGGGGCCCTTATGAAGAGTAAAGATTTCTCACAAAAGAAAAAAAATGTTTGCATAATAATTTTATGCAAACATTTTTAAGAAATATTTATTCATAATAATCATAATTATCTATCTATTTGTCACTTTTTCCAAATTTTTTTAATAATTCAAATTAAATATACACTCTCCTTGTCTTTTTTTCGGCAAACTGATTTATTAAATCATTTTATAGCTGATGATGAATTTGGGAAGTTTTTATAAAAATTTTTGCTTACGCACGTCGGGGGCCCCCGTGGCCCGGGGGCCCCATATAATTGATACGGCAGATACGGCGGTAGCTACGCCCCTGGTTGCTTATAAAATAATATGGTCAATAATTTTAGAAAATAAAAAAGCTATTTGTACCTTATAGACAAAGACTCCAGGTACTCACAAAAATTTTAAGGAAGCACTATTTATTCTGAGAAACACGCTAATTTATCTCTGCAATTTTTATTTGTAATAAGTAGCAGTTCGTAACAACAACACTACAGACATTTAACAGGAAACATTTTGAGAAATAACACAAAGGTTTTCTTATTTTGTTCCGTTTCCTCGTCAGCCAACAACCCACATTTCACGTCGCAATCCGAACTGAAACAAGCGTAGAATTTTGATTACCCATCAACGCCCGTTCTCGCAAACTTTCGTTTATGGGTGAACAATTTTTCCATAAGAACAAGGCGAAAATTTTCCACCGTGGCGTGCCCACGTGCGTGCCGACTGGTCTACCTACTCTAAACTGTGCGTTTTTAGGAAGTAATCCACTTAGAGCACCCGTCCGAATAGCACCTGCGACTCAGCAGCCTACTGCTGGGATGTAAGTATTTGTTTTATAGAACGTTATTAAATGAAAGATATCGATAAAACAAATTTCGTATGTACGTAAGTACGAGTAATTAATAAACATTCTAGTGATTTTTATCAATATCTTTAATTTAATAACGTCTTGTAAAACAAATACATCCCAGCAGTAGGCTGCTGAGTCGCAGGTGCTATTCGGACGGGTGCTCTAAGTGGACTACTTCGTTTTTAGGCGTAAAGTTTTCAGCATTGAAATACATAAACATGATTTATTTTTCGATTGGGATTCTTGAAAATGTACAGTTCTTCTAAATGGTAAGCTTTTCTATTTCATCATTTTATTTTAAGTTAAAATTGCGTTTTCAAATATAATCAGAGGGGCTATTTGCCGTCCCCGGCGAATAAAATGGTAATGTGCTATTACGATAGTTTTAACTTTATTGCATGTTCGATATTTAGAGGTCCGATTACACTGTGTCAATTTTTTTTATTAGTTTCCTACGATTATTTCAGAAGTTATGGGATTTTAAGGTGTATTGTAATTAATGTAAAAAATCACTTTTCTTTTGGTATTTGTACAATTCCGCTATGTATATTAGTTAATAAGATATTCTAAAAAAAACTGTTTTTTATTTTTCTTGTAAAATTTAGTTTTTAAGATTACGATTTTATTCGCCGGGGACAGCGTATTAATGTCAAAATATTTAATTGAAAGTTGGTAATAAGCCAGCAATCTATTTGCGTAACACACTTTCAATCACAATCTCAATGATTTTGAAGAATATTGCTAATCCATTGCTTCATATGTTCGAAAAATTTGTCTGCATAACAACGTAAATAACGTAATGAATGGTGTTGAACTGTCAAAATGAAAGTCATTGCTACTGTAAGTGTGTTACGTATTTACCTCGCAAAGCAGTTAAAACAACATTGTTATGAAGTTAATTGTAATTAATTGTAAGTTGCTGTATTGTGTTGTTAATAATTAAATCTATCAAGCAACAGCATGATAAGTTGAAACGTAAGCTTTTTAAATTATTTTAAGGCGTATTATTCTGTTATATGTGTATCTAATAACAAATTAAAATAATATTTTTATAATTTTATATCTGTCTGTTTAAAATGTTCCTATTTATTTTATTGTTGTAAACAAAATTATGACTAAATACTACCTATTTGTTAATGTGCCGTCTTAATTTATTGACATTTTATTATTAACAATTAATGTTGGCATGAAATTGTGACATGTAATTTTCTTGACTTTATATTTTTTATTTTATTAATGCGACATTATGATTACCTCAACAATTTTGTATGCCTTCTGGCTGGACGTAGTTTGGACCGATATTTCTTTGTAAGACATCTGTATAATTTTTACCCTATGTTCACAAAATTAATAAATGAATTGAATTGAAAAATAATGTTAGATAACAGAAAACAGAACAAAAAAGAAAAGCGTCATAGAGCTTTAGACTCAACTTCTATTTACCTCCGTTGCTAACAGAAATAGAACAGCCTATACTTACTCAGGTCAAAGTGTAGTTGAAATAATAAAAGGTTTATTGTTTGTCGCCAGTGCGTTCGCCCCGACACGCGTTGCTGCGTACCGTGTGACCAACGACGGTGCCTGGTCGCCGACCAAGCTAACAATAGAAATTGCTTCAAACACTTCCACTAACTATAGCTTAGAAAATATGCATTCCTGGTACCTTTATTGGAAATTTTCCATATTGCTGCAGTATTTATTGCACTTTAAAAGTGGAATTGAATGAGAGGAAAAATTGGTACGTGAGAAATGCACCTGTACGTACTCGTACCTACCGACGCTGACGGTTGAAACGAAAGCAGCTGTACTATATTATTTAGATATAATATTGCATAGAGAGGAGCTCCAAATTTAAAAAAAGAAATTGTAGGTAGACAATTCAAGAAAAAAGATGGTCCTTCGGTACGCGATCCGATTTATTCATCCTGATTCTAAATTATTATTAGTTATTTCTTTATTTTATTCAGTAGTACACATATATTTTATATAATATCTAAATTAGTGCCAACATAAACTCAATAGAATTTTACCGTGCACCAAAATCATAGACTAAATAATTTTGAGAATTTAAACATTTTACCTAATGAAGAAAATGTCTTTTGTTTCATGAACGTTAATATTTATTGTTGGGACAGCCTTACATCATAATTAAAACAAAAGGACCAATAAATAAGGCATTAAATTTTGCAAGAATTCATCTCACAAAACCCTATTGTATATTACCTATAAACCATAGACAACTCGCTATCTATTAGAATCTTTTGAGCACGCGTCTCGAGCCGGCTTTAGCTCCGGTGTCAAAATGCCATTTACGGCATTAGAACACTCATAGGCTGCAACCTACTTAGTGAGTTGTCCGTCGAAGTGAAGCTTAGCAATACTTAGCCATAGATAGGTACTAAGCGCTTTTTAATGGTGATCCTAAATTGTCGACTGTCATACCTGATCCTGATGCTTTAATAACTATCAAAGGGCCTAGACTAGACAAAGTACACTATCAGCGATAACAATGAGGAAAAGTCAAAAAGGTATGGGACTGGAGGTATACCAATAAGCACGAAATCCGAAGATTTGGTCGAAGTTACGGGCGATTCCTACACCTTATCACCTACAGACATAAGATTATGTAGTTTGGGGCCCGAACTAAGAATGAATGACAACACGATTGGACAGTTATCCCTAGATCCGATGTGTTTTCATCCGTCCGAAAAAGTTAACTAATCGGGTGTAGGATTCACTCTGAAGTTTCGAACTACAGTCAATAACCCTCGGGTATCATCGGATTTCCGAATAGAAAAAACGAATGCTATTTTCCATGTCCATCAATTAGTTGATTTATCGTGTTTATTAATTTGAATTCAGAACTAAATACTTTATTGTTGTTTTGATTTCCGTGTGAACTATATAGAGCTGTAAAACTATTTTCCCATCTGTCGTGCCTGTGACTTTAGCAGCTTTCCTCCAATTTTTAAAATAAATTACATTAAGTTAAAAGAGTATTAACAACTCTATATACTTCCAAGTCGATTGAGAGCGTCCGGTCTGCACCAAGTGCAAAGGGCAACTGATAGAAATCCGACAACTGATGAAACACGAGGTTTGCCGACATAGTTTGTCTGTACTTTCAGACGGGGCCATGGACTTATACGAGGGTCATTCAATAAATACTTAGCCTACAAAAAGTAAACGAAAATTTTGGAAAAGTGGCAATTTATTTTTCAACATAGTCTCCTTTTAGTTCGATACACTTAGCCCAGCGATGCTCCAACTTTTTTAACCCGTCCGAAAAATAGTTTTTGTCAAACTCTGCAAAATAGGCCTCCGTGGCGGCGATGACCTCCTCATTCGATCCATATCTATTCCCGGCGAGTGATTTTTTCAGATTAGGAAACAGAAAGAAGTCACAAGGGGCCAAATCTGGAGAATACGGTGGATGGGGCAGCAATTCGTACCATAATTCGACCAATTTGGCCATGGCAACGGCAGACGTGTGAACCGGTGTGTTGTCGTGGTGAAACAGCACTTTTTTCTTCGCCAGATGGGGTCGTTTTTTCTTTAATTCGGCGTCGAATCGGCCCAATAAATCGGCATAGTAAAGCCCTGTAATTGTTTTACCCTTCTCGAGGTAATCGATGTAGATCACACCTTGTGAATCCCAGAAAACGGTGGCCATAACTTTTCCGGCCGATTTTACAGTTTTCGCCTTCTTTGGAGCACGTTCCCCGGTCTGGATCCATTGTTTTGATTGCTCCTTGGTCTCTGGTGTGTACCAGTGGATCCAGGTTTCATCGACGGTCACAAAACGACGCAAAAACTCCGCTGGATTCCGCTTAAACAGCGCCAAACACGTCTCCAATGTGGTCTCACGGTTGCGCCGCTTGTTTTCTAGTGTGAGTAAACGCGGCACCCATCGCGCCGACAGCTTTCTCATGCCGAGTTCCTCGTGAAGAATATGATGCACTGTTCCTTCTGAAATGCCTACAGTATCAGCTAGCTCCCGAACTTTCAATCGGCGATCTGCCAATACGAGATCATGGATTTTTTAAATGTTTTCCTCCGTAGCAGCTGTTTTCGGTGCACCTGGACGTGGTTCATCAAAAACCGACGTACGGCCACGTGCAAACTCGTTGAACCAATTCTTGACGGTGGCCATCGATGGAGAAGAGTCACCGTACACAGCATCCAAGCGCTCTTTGATTTCGATGCGCGTTTTCCCTTCCAGAAATAGGAATCGAATCACCGAACGATATTGCTCTTTTTCCATTTTTGTAAAACCGATCGACACGTTCGCTTCCATAAGTTGTCAAATTAAAACAAATGAAGGGATTGGAATGAAAATTTGAAAAAATAATTAAAAAAGAATGTGCTACACTGTGGTAAAACTCTTTTGAAAGTACAGCGCCCTCTGGCGATGAGGCTAGGTACTTATTGATTGTACCTCGTATAAGTCCATGGACGGGCCCGTAATCTATGTTGACAGACTTAGGGAGTACCGAAAAGCTTATGTCAATCCTGCTGAAAGTCTTTATAGAAACCCAAAACGCTTTGAAAGCGATTGCATTTGCTCCTGGTGACCCAATCAGTAAGCTATACTACAGTAAGAAACAATATTTATAAACGATCTCTTCATTATTTACTACAGCTGTTCCCCGCGACTTCGTCTGCGATCCGGGATGAAAAGAAGCCTCTGTCCTTCTCCAGGTCATGGTCTACCAATGTGCCAAATTTCATCCAAATACGTTTAGCCTACAAACAAACTCCATGCTTTTTAGTAACCTACAGTTGCAGTCGGGTTTTTTTAAGTTGGTTAGAGGATTTTAAACTGACATGGTTATTTTCACTACTAAAGTTCTTTAAAACGGGATATTTATCATGTTTTTTTAACAAAATATGCTGTTTTAAACAAAAAACTTGGTAAATATCCCGTTTTAAAGAACTTTATTGGTATATTAAGGCGACGATAACCGACTTTTAATGATTTTATACTGAAGATCACGTCTAAACGAGTAGTTTAATGATTTGGAAAAAATATTTGTAAAATTAGAGCATTTTTTTAATATTTTAATATAGGCATATTTGGATTATGTTTTTATTACATAGTGAAATTAATTTGTAAAGTTATGTCTAACGCGGATTAAAAACTGAGAATCACGCAAAATCTATTAAGCGTATTTTTCTGAAATCTTCACTATTTTAAAGATAATTTAATTATTGATCTTTAAGTATACGCGTTTTATTAAAATACTTTTTGTTTTATGTATAATAAATTAATAATGCGTCTAATTTGGGATAGCGCTCCTTGATGGGCGCATCCTATTACTGGCTGGACGTACGTATGACGCGTTGCGTGAGCTCAGTAGAGAACACACAAGCTAACCACTCAAGGTCACTGTCATATATCTGCGTCTTAATTGTTGCAAATAAGTTTGTGCTCGCGAGGTCTACTGTTCGCAGAACTACTAGTTATGATTCAAGTAGGTTAACGCCTATTGAAACCATTGCAACTTTACGACACAATTACCTACTGTGTTCACAAGGCATCACATGAAAGGCTCCCGCAGAAAGCCGCGACGCGACCGTGTGACACAATTCTGTTAAGTTGAAGACGATTCGTGAAGTTTTCATAGGAATTGTTCTATTGTAGCCTAAACGCTGAAAATGTTTCCCAACAGATTTGCGAGTATACATAGGTCAGTTCATGATTCATTACTTACTCCGTCCTTATTGCGAAACGTACTTACTTCATAAAGTACCAACTGTTCCAAGTACCTACCTTTAGACCCAAATGAAAAAGTGGATTGGTGATACAGTAAACACACAGACAGAAAAAGTCTTCATTCACAGAAATGCAATAAACTGTCTGAAACGTTTGAATCAATCATTGGGTGCTCATCAGGTCGCGATTAGCAATGCGCGACACGTAATCAATTTCCTCCCCTTCTCTCGATCCATTTACTTACAAGTGAATGAGTGAATGATAAAACACACTTAGGAACGTTTAGCGGGGTTGGCGGGGTTTACCGGCTATAAACACATTACTCTCTTCTCCATGGTCGTAGCCAAGTATAACTACATCACTTGTCGGGAAGCGCAGCGTTGACAGCAGTCAGCAATAGGCAGCCCCGGATCTAAGGGGGCAAGCCGGGGCTCGTGCCCCGGGCGCCAACTTCAGGGGGCGACAAATTCAAGCGTAGCAGACAAGTGCACCACCCACCCAACACACAGCAATTTTGCAATAAATGAGACGCGCAGCACATTTATAATCTTTCTATTATTTTTCCTTTTTACTGTTTTGGCGCCCCTATTGAATTGGCGCATTATCGATCGATACCAAAATTTTCATTTCAAGAAAATTTTAATTTCGCATGGTCTAACTTAGGTCATCCTCGTAAAAGATTGGCGGGAGGCGGCAGACGGCAGTTTTTGCCCCGCCTCAAACAAATTCTAGATCCGAGGCTTAGGTACTATCGTCGCCCTCCCCGCTAACTGTCGTAACTAGCAATTGATATTTTTCCAGGGCAACAGTTTTTCGGTCGGGCGCTACAATCATGTAAATATAGTTGCGTTAGCTGTGGCTTTATTAATGAATTAATAACTTTTTATAAATAGCTTTTGACTTAATCTTTCACTCACTAACTGTAGATGTGTGCATATACGACAGGCGGTGAGAATATTTTTTCCCTCCTTTTGCACTTACGGAAAACAAAATACGTGATTATCTTTTAAACGGTAAACGACACAGACACGACGATTAGAAAGAACTTTTTCGAAAAAAAGGCCGCATTCCGTGTTACGTTAAAAGTGATAATATCGCGAATCCGACCAAAGTCCAAAGTCACAATTTTTACTCAATAACCCTTATATTTTGTGACTATTAAATTTGGTCGGATACGCAATATAATCACTTTTGGCGTAACTCGGAATGCGGCCAAAGTTCTGAACACGTAGGTAATGTCAGTGCAGATACGTCAGTTTGTGAGATACGACAGCTAGCGGGGAGGGCGACGCAGTTAGGTACCTATACTATCCACTATGGTCTAGAGTCTACAGCTCGAGGTCCATAGGAAAAACAAAACTTCACAAATTAGCATAATCAGCTTACATATAAATAACTAGCTGCGCCTCACGGTTTCACCCGCAGAAGTCTCGATCTTGTGGGAATATCAGGATAAAAAGTATCCTATGTGTTAATCCAGGTTATAAACTATCTGTGTACCAAATTTCATTTAAATCCGTTCAGCCGTTTGAGCGTGAAGAAGAGACAAACATACACACACACTCATAAACTTTCGCCTTTATAATATTAGTGTGGTAGTGTGATTTCCCTACTGCTAGACCAGAGGCCTGAGGCCATTTCTCAGTGATGGGGCTACCCCCATCACTGAGAAATGGCCTCAGGCCGTAATCCACCACGCGGACCAGTGTGGGTTATTGGATGTCACTTGTCTTCAGATTTTTGGTTATACGACATGAAGGTTTCCTCACGATGACGGATTAGGAAGGATTGATTATGTGTGGATAATTCAGTGACAGCTTGGAGACTGGAATTTATGATGATAGCGCTATCAAATGGATTGACTATGTCGACTCATATCTAAATCAGTGGAGGGCGAAAGACTTCAACTCCTGGATATACATAGTATTATTAAAATATTGATGTTATATATTTGTTACCTTGTGAAGGCCGCAGGAATCCGCTGGATGCGGAAAGCACAGAATCGGTCGAAGTGGCGGTGCTTGGGGGAGGCCTATGTCCAGCAGTCTCTCGGCTGAAATGATGATTAAAATATTTCATATACCGGATGATTTTTTTTACCGTCTCGAAATTTCTACAGGGTGTTCTACCCATGAATATAAACAACTTTCACTATGGGAGCAACACTGAAATCACGAAAAAAAAATCAGCTGTTTCATAAATTTTGGTCAAGTAGGTATTGAACTTTTGTATAAACAGCTGATTTTTTTTCGTGATTTCAGTGTTGCTCCCATAGTGATAGTTGTTTATATTCATGGGTAGAACAGACTGTAAAAATTTCGAAGCGGTAAAAAAAATCACCCGGTACGTAGAAGCTTTCTTATTACGTAACGTTTATTAACTAACCTACGTGCACTTCCAGGGTCATTTTCACAAAAAGTGTACATTCGTGTTTTGGGTATGTCCCACAACTTTTGTAATTTTTTTAAAGAATAATATCTGCGTTTAAGAAAAACAACACAAAAAATTTGGATCTGTGGTCAGTTTTAAACAATATTGTATAATGTAGCTGCTTATAAACACAGTCCTATTACCTTAATTTTCAAAAATAGAAGGTAGCTGTATCTATTTTAGTGCTGTCCCACTACCATTTTCAGTAAAATAACGTAACCTTAATGTATTTTGTTGACCTATATATTGTAATGTATTTGATATTTTGGAAAGTATAGTTATTCACGATTACAGATACAATTACAGCAATAATCTAATGTTGCACAAACTATTTAAATAATTTAATCTTTGTGAGGACATCAATTAGTTAAAATGGAAAATTCCCTTCCGAAACCACAATTTTTGCGAGATGATGCAATCAAAACTACCATATATGCGTATTTTTTTTATCAACAACCTTTTTAATGCTGTCGACGGGTTCCAACAAGTATTTCGGCCATTTAGACAGCGGCCGGTGAACGAAAAACATACAGTTCAGAAACGGTCCGATTTTGATTTTCCAGAGCCGCAACCAATTTCAAAGTAAGTTTACAAGTTTATTTCTTACAAATTATTTTGATATCTTTATTAACTTTCAGTGAACTTAAATTGATACCAAGCTTGTTGATCTAATGTGTTAATTTAAAATAATTAAAACAAAAGTGTATGAAGTCAGACTTCCGATACTTCCGTTCCGTAACGTTATTTTTTTTAATACCTTATGTTATGTACCTACAATCTATGCAAATAAATAAACTTTACTTTACTTTACGTAACCAAAACGCAGGTAACGTAGAAATGGAATTGAAAAGTTTCGGAATGGAATTCTTAGGAAGATGATACATTATATTTGTTTGTGTTAGATCTATTTATAATAAAAAAAAGTGACGACTTCCAAATCTAATTCGTAACGTTCATAATGGGTCACTTTGTAAAAAAAACAAACAAACACTTATTGTCACACAACTATTTTGAGTTTTTGCTAAATAGTTGTGTGACAATAAGTGTTTGTTTATTTTTTATATTGTTAAATATTAATGCTATATTTATAATATATATGATATAATATGTTGAACAATGTGTAAAATTTGAGTTGTGTTAAATATTTTACATTAGAAAATTTGTAATAATTTGATCGTTTTTTTTTTTAAATGTGCAATATTCTTAAGAATTCTATTCCGTTATAGGCATAGTCTATTCCGTGACTGTCCTATTTTATATTTTATTTTAAATATTATTTTTAGAGCGAAACGCTATTAAATTGTTATTAGATTTAGACAATTTAGAGTGTAATCATTTGATTAATGTAATTAAAAAAAGAGTTCCTAAGTTTTATCTTAACTGAGAAACATACCAAAAAGTATTGAACTAATTTGGTCCAAAGAGTAACGTAATGGAAATTAAAATGACGCTTATGTATTTTGCTATTGTTGATTTTATATGTTTTATATTTTGTATTGAAGTACAAAACATCGCCCACCAATTATACTGTTTGATTAAATCCTAACGAGTTTTATTTTATTTTTATAACCGAAAGTCATTAGTTTCGGAATGGAATAAATTTTGTTCCCCAGGGGCAATTAATTAATTATATTTCAGTAAATAAACCTGATTAAGAGGTTTCATTTTAATTTTCATATAGTGAAAAGAATATCGATTGTAAAATTAATTTAAAAAACGAAAAACAATAAAAAATAAAATTTCGGCATATTTTTGATAGTGTACACTTTTTCTGAAAATGACCCTCCAACACCTCATTTACCAAAAGTGTTTATTTCTGTAAAAGAGCGAACGCCCGTGTTTGTCGTACGAAATTAATTTTTCCCCGCGTTAACTTGAACGAGCTCTCTCGATTAGCGTAATGAAATCGTATCTACTTAGTGATGACAATATAATGGCTTACCCGCGACATGATGAGGCCTTATTGAAGGTTCTTGGAGTGTTTTGGTACAATTTTATCTTTTAAGCGACATTTCAGTGGGCACTTATAGATATACTGAAAATTCCTTCTTTGAGTTTGGACTTGAGGAGTGCCAGACGCAAGCGATGGGAAAGTGGTGGCCCAGTGATAACGGCCGCGACTTACGAGTTGTAGGTCGTAAGTTCGAACCCAGGCAGGCGCTTTACTTTGTGTAAATTATTTCATCACCACTGCTCTCAAAACGGTGAAGGAAAACATCGTGAGGAAACCGGCATGTCCTAGAACCAAAAATTCGAAGACATGTGACATCTACCAATCCGCACTGGGCCCGCGTGGTGGATTACGGCCCACTCCCTCTCACAGAGAGGAGGCCTGTGTCCCAGCAGTGGGAACATTTATAGGCTGATGATGATGATGAAGACGCAAGTGATAAGCCGACGTTCGCACGGCCGTAATAAAATCGCGGCGATGTTTTTCCGTGCACTGCATTTTCAACGCTTGGCTTAACACCGAGAGTTGAAAATCCAGTGCGCGATAAAATCCTGCCGCGATTTTATTACGTCCGTGCGAACGTCGGCTAACAGTAAATTTTCATTGTGTTAGGCTTAGCTACCTACCATTTGTTTTTTCTTTGTAAACAAATGTAAAAGGACTGAAAAAAATAGGATAGAGTGAAGTGATAAAATACCTACTATGTTACAATTACTTAAAGAAAATAAAAATGGAGTTGGGAGCTAGAAGAACCTTTAGGTATTGTATATACTTAGCTGGATTGGCTTCCACACAGTTTTTTCGGAAAACTTGAGCTCGACAATATGTAGGTCTCGCGCTGTTTCCGCGTGGTATAGATAGGCATCCATTAAATTGGACGCATTTCAACGATGAAGGAAAACACCGTGAGGTGAAACATGTCTGAGAACCAATACCTACTTACTTCGATGACATCTACCAGTAAGCACTGTTTCCGCGTGGTAGATGAGCATCCATGAAATTGTCGCATGGGCATCCATTAGTCAGGGTGACTTGGGGTTGCGAAGAAGTCCGAAAGGGATATCGTGGCCCCCGGCAACATGGCACCTGAAAGAACACGGGTGGGTTTTAGTCAGTAAGAGTCTGACGCCCTCCCGCTCCACCCAGAGCGCGAGAAGTTATTTGATAATTTCCCACCCAAAAAAGGGTGATTTGTAATTTGACGTACCGTGAAACCTGGCAACTTTGCCAAAAGTTGTTTGATTTGCCATACACCGCCTTACGAGGCAAAATTATTTGTTACGTCAAAACTGTACTTTTTTTGACGTTTGTAATACCCTTAAATCAAATTAGAATATTTGATTGGCAACATTTCACTGTATTCTATTCTATTCTATTTTTATCAAATGGCAAGCAAAGCCGATGTCGACTATTCTGCCAATGTCGAAAGTGAGTTGGAAGAAGCAAGTGTGCATGATTAAAAAAAAAAAAAAACTAATAAAATTCTTCGATTGATACAGTTGAACTCAATGTAGATCTTGTTGGGTTAGTACGGGACTGAAACAAACAAAAAATATAAATAAATATATAATAAAATTGTTAAAAACATAAAATATACGCATACCACACCTACACAGACAGAATAATTTATAACTTTATGTTATTGTGACGAATGAAGGTCATCAGCGCCACAAGCAGATCTGGGGAGGAAAATGTTAGTAAAGAGGAGAAATTAGTTGGAAGAGGGATCTTAAATTTAGGGAGACGTTTATATAAATCTAAAGGTGGAACGTTGTTCGAGCATTCGAAGAATATGTGATCCAGTGTGCCCTCCTCCAACCCGCACTCGCAGAGAGAGGAGTCGCGAATCCGGATTTTTTCCAAAAACACGGGAGTACAACAAAAACCTAAACGAATTCGACAAAGGACGGATATAACGGTTTTGGAGACTTTTTTGTAGCCGTGAAACCAAGGTTTTGGTTTTATGGTTGGTTGTACAGCATAATAAAACTTCCCCTTTTTTTTCCCAGTGTTATTCCAATGATCCTGCCATGAAGACTGTAACACAACCTTTGGAAGGCTCAGCAAGTCATACCCCTGATGAGAGTTGTGGGTGAGATCAGCTGCTGCTGATGAGCAAGCATCTTTGGCCAAAGAATCAGCGCACTCATTGCCCTTAATACCGCAATGACTAGGTATCCAAACTAATTGAACCTCTTTTTGACTACTAAAACAAGATAATAAAGACTTTTTAATTTTTAAAACAAGAGAGCTGTGCAATTTACTTTTGAAGGGATTTTGTACTAAAGCTTGCAAACAGCTAAGAGAGTCTGTGAAGATTACGGCTTTGTCAATATTGTGGTGTGACTCTATAAAAAGACAAGCTTCCAGTAAAGCCACACACTCGCCCGTGAACACAGAAGACTCCTTAGGGCATTTGAACTGTAAAATAATTTTGGAGCTTTGGTAATAAACTGCAGCGCCAACGTTACTAAGATCATTAAATTTTGAAGCGTCTGTAAAAAACCTCTGAAACCCAGTCCATCGTTCTCCCACGGCCGCATTGAAGGCCGAATCTGCCGAAGTAGACTTTTTAGAAATGCCAATATCAAAGAAAATTTTAGGAATAAAACATAAGACTTCATAGGAAAAGTTAAAAACAGGTAATCGGAGATTCTGTTCTATTGGACATTCTAAATGCTGACTTTGACGAAATGCTTTAAGGATTAGGGGAATTTCTTTACTATTCCAGTAATTTGAGCTTCTGCATATGGCATCTAACTCATTCAATCTTGCTAAAAGTGGATGGGAAGATCTAGATATTAACCTAGCCAGAAAACGGGAGGCCAGATACTGCCGCCTTAAGGCCAGGGGAGGTTCAGCACACTCAACCTGCAATGCGTTAACGGGAGAAGACTTCATACAACCAGAGATGATCCGAAGACATTTTGACTGAATCCTATCCAGCCCAGCCAAAGCACCCTTATTGCAAGGAACAAGATGGAACGTACCATAATCTAAAACACTACGTATTAATGCGTTATAAACTAATTTCATAGTGTAAGGGTGGGCACCCCACCAGACACCCGCGAGAGCTTTTAAAATCGAAATGACTCTTTCGCATTTTTTTATTAATAAATTTATATGGTGCTTACCATTTAATTTTGAGTCTAAGAAAACGCCTAAAAATTTTGCCTTATTTACCAACGGTATATTGTTACCTAAAATGTCCACTGAGACGTGCGGAATCAGTCTTTTGCGAGAGAAAATTACTGCCGAACTTTTTGGTGCAGATAACGATAGACCATGGCTTAAAAGCCACTGGTTCAAAGAGTCCAGAGAGAGGCAAAGTGATGACGCCGCGTCTACGATGGAGGAATCTGTCACATATAAGACTAGGTCGTCGGCGTATTGAAGGATTTGACAGTTATTATTTAAACAAGTGCCAATGTCCGCTGTGTACAAATTATAAAGAAGGGGACTGAGAACGAATCCTTGTGGGAGTCCCTTCCAAGTCTGCCTTGCATCGAAATCCTCACCCTGGACTCTCAGAACCAACGAACGAGATAAAAGAAGACCACAGATGCATTCGATCATCTTAACCGGGAGACTCAGCTGATGCAGTTTCTGCCTGAGTACGGGAAGAAGAACGTTGTCGTATGCAGAAGAGATGTCTAGGAAAGCGGCAACAACGGATTCCTTTTTGGAAAACGCCAAGCGGATATCCGCAACTAAAACGCCAACACTATCCATTGTGCCGAGCCCCTTCCTAAAACCAAATTGGTAATTCGGCAGTAAATCCCTCGACTCGACTATCCATTCCAGTCTATTTTTAATTAGGTGTTCCATTAATTTGGACAAAACTGAGGACAAAGCAATTGGTCTAAGGCCGTTTGGATCATCTACATGTTTGCCTGGCTTCAATAGTGGGATAATGATTTGTAACTTCCACTGGTCTGGAACCCAGCCACTACTATAACAAAAATTAATAACATCGAGGAAGTAACGTTTAGCCTTGTCTCCAGAATGAGCTATAAAAGAATATGGTATACCGTCAATACCGGGGGCTGAATCCCGGACATACCTGAGTACCACATTAAGTTCCTGCAAAGTAAATGGCACATCAAAAGGACCCTCTGAAACATTTTGCAGGGACATATTGAAACATTCGGAAGAGAGAGGAACGTATGGAGGAGCAATTTTGTCAAAAAAAAGTTCAGCAGTTTCCCTAGTGATAGGGGACGAGATTGACGGGGAGCACCCACGTCTATATCTATTGATGCTTTTCCAGACTACTGAGACTGGAGTAGAGGGAGATAAAGAGGTACAGAACTTAACCCAACCCGCACGTTTCTTCTTGCGAAGGTGACGTTTGGTTCTAGCATTAAGCCGTAAATATGCCAATAGATTTTCCGTGCTCATATCCGCATTATAACACTCCTCAGCCTCATCCCTATCCTTGACTGCCGAAGTGCATTCTGGATCCCACCATGGTGGTGAGGGTATTTTATTACGAGCACTGTTTTTTAATGGAAAGCAGGAGTCCGCACTAGAGGTGATGGCTGTAACAAATCCCTCATAACAACTCTTGGCATGACGGTGACCAGAAGGGTCTGCTAAACTTGAATTTAAATTTGGAAGAACGTCAATTTTATCCTCCAATAATGAAGAAAATTTTGCCCAATCCGGTTTGGACAGGTTGTATTTCAAAAGTGGAGGAGAAGTTTTCTCTAAATAAGTTTTGTTAAGTAAAGATATAACAATAGGGTAATGGTCACTACCATGCGACAAGGTTGTACATTCCCAATGGGTCGAAGCTGCCAGCTCAACCGAACAAAAGGTTAAGTCAACACAACTCTTTTGCTGTCCGGGAAGAGATCTGCGTGTTGGGCAACCATTATTTAAAATGCAGAGATCCAGATCATCCAAGAGTTCAACCAATGCTACACCGAAGGCATCACAGCGCTCAGAGCCCCATCTATAGTGATGGCAGTTAAAGTCACCCATGACCAGTATTGGTCCATGGACATTAGTAAAAATGTTTTTTAAAATAATAAAAAAGTTTTGGTGAGGATGAGCAATATAAATGGAGAACACTGTGATGCCCTCAATCCTTCCTGCGGCAATGCTCATATCGCTTGTAAGAGAAGGTAAAGCAGAAGGTAAGAGTGGGACCCGATTGTTGACAAAGAGAGCCGACCCTCCATAGCCGTCAGCTCTGTCACATCTGAGGATATTAAAATGTGGTATACGAAAACTAAGACTTGGTAAAAGCCAAGTCTCAGCGATGGAACAAGCCAATGGCTTGTACTTATTCAAGAGAAATATGAGGTCGTGCTTTTTATGCCACACGCTCCTCACATTCCACTGTAGGAATACTTGGCGAGACGCCATTTCTTATGTCTAAGAGTAATTTTATAAGTTGATCGGCAACGTTGGACGGTGATTGAGTAGAATTAGAAGAAGAAATAACAACAGGTAAAAGTTTTATAAGTAGTTCAATAATAGAAGAAGTACTATTATTGGAAGAGACATGATTATAATTGAGAGCGCAGCCATTAGGCTGTGAAGTTTGGGGAGAACTAGTTATCTGGTGATGAGCAGTTTTATCATATGATGGAGAAAGGGGGGCATGGGTCCTGGGCTTGAGGGTTACAGTTTTCCGATAGGACTGAGAAATTGGAGTCTTGGTGACATTGGCATAATTACAAGAAGCTGTTGGAATAATTTTGCTAGCCTCAGCATAAGGGATTGATTTTTCAGCCATAACAGTCTTAATGGCTTTCTGTCTACCATGCTCGGGGCATGACCTGCTATTAGCAAAGTGATTACCCGAACATAGGATACAGAAGGCCTCGCCCTCAGAAACGTTGCAACCATCACCTGGGTGATCGTGGCCACATTTACTGCAGCGTGGTTTAGATCTGCATATGGTTGCTACATGTCCAAATCTGCAGCATTTGCGACATTGGATTGTGGGGTATATGTATTGCACAACAGGAAGGGAAGTGTAGCAGCAGTAAATCCTTTGGGGTAAAACTTGGCCATCAAATGTGATGACACAGGTTTCAGTAGGTTTCCACTCGTTATTACCGTCTCTTTGAATTTTCCTGTTGATACGTCGGATTTTAAGTATTTGCCCACATCCTGAGGGAACAGTTAAGTAAGTTAACGCCTCTTCTTCTGTAATATCAGAGGGAACCCCGGTTACAACACCCATCCTAGTTATAATAAATGTGGGGATTGAAGCAATGTAACTATATTTAGATAACAAAGGGTTAACTAAGAAAGAGTTAGCGTCCTGAGGGGAGGCAAACTCTACGGAAACACGGTTTCTGCCAACTCTATTAACACCACCACGAACAATGTTCGCAATGTTGTTGTTCAGTAGAAATTTGCCAAAATTAACAGGGTGAAGTGTGGTGCCTGCATTTGGTTGAGTCTCTACGCGGGAGACGTGAACAATATAGGGGGCCTTGTCCATTACGGAATACTTGACGCGACCGATTTGGCTTTTTTGTTGTTTGTTTGGAGAAGTGGGTGTCAGAATTTCCTCGTCACCGGGACGTTTGCGTGAGGTTTGTTGGGGTTGGGATACATCCATCTGTGTTATGCTACAGACAACGTCCGCAAATTGGGATAGTGGATTAGGGGAAAAAGGAGTTGAGGGACCTGGGATGTCAGGGGGGTCAGGATCAGGGGGTTTATTTCCATCCATCTTGGATAAAAAGAGTAAAAAATAAGACAATCACAGTACAAACCTGGTTACGAACACAAGGACAATACACTTAAACTATAACAAGTGACAAAAGTTTCAACAATCACTCAAAAAACACCGAACAATTCTAAACACATGTGCTAACCAAGAACACTGTGGCGAGAATCTTTCGAAAAGCATTTCACTGTATAATACAACCCAGCTCTCATAGAACTGTCATTTTTTGGCGGTTACTTTTTTCCCGCGCTAACTGTGAGTGACTTTGAGCTCCAAAACTTTAATGAAATTAAGTGGGATATACTTTGTGTAGATATGTCAAACTTTAATACCACGTTCCTAATGATATTCTTTAATTATAACCTTGATAATTTACGTCTCTTTAACCAATTTAACCTAAGAAATCAATGTTGGCAAATATACCAATCCAATGCAAAGTTTTAGTAATGTTGACTTTGCCATATTTTTTTAGAGCTATGGCTGTCATAAAAAAGAAACTAAAATATCGTTATTTAGTTTCTTTTCCTACTTACCTACCCCTAATTTTTCCGATGCAACCCTGACAGCAATTTCTATTTAATTTGAAAAAATCGAAACAAGGCGGGTGAATTTGCCACATTTTGGAAAATCTATTGCCAGTGTAAAATATTATACAACTGTAGTATATTTTTACTGTGACCATGCATGCGGTAATTATGACTGTGATTTTTTATGGTAACTGTTTTAAATTTTTCCTAAATTTTGGGATGGCAATCTTACCACAAGTGATAGTTGACTTTGCCATAAAAGGTTTTTGACTAAAATATCACTATAGAATGATAAAACAATAGATATAAGATTGTGTTTCAATAATGCATAAAATTTACTACATATCTCATTGGTTGCTTTTTATAACATCATAGAGTTTTTTTAAGAAAATCCTTTTCAAACTTTTTTACCCACCGTAAAGTGGCAAAGTTGCCAGGTTTCACGGTATTCCTTACAGGACGTGGTAGTGTGACCCATTTGGAACAATTAAGAACCCCATAAAACCTAGGCGAAAAGTCATGGGACAGGAGAAAACCTAATTTCTATGTATTTTAGAAAATTTCCCCAAAATTCCTCACTTAATATCACAGTATGTTAAAACACACGTAAACTTAGCGACAAGTGAACCGTGATCAGCGAGTAAACCATGAGTCCTGTTAAAAACTCGAAAGCCGCTCCACGACTTGTAACAGGTAGTGCTATTCTGTAAAAATCTCACCGTGATAACTTAGGTGCAGTGAGCTGCCAATAGTGTCAATCCTTAGCAACTGACAGCTCACTCCACGCTCACTTCACCTAAGATAACACGGTGAGATGGTTACAGAATAGCACTACTGCAGTGCTATTCTGTAAAAATCTCACCGTGAACGCTTAGGTGAAGTGAGCTTGAAAGTGAGCTGTCAACAGTGAGCTGTCAACAATAGGATGGCATAAACCAGCAAATTAATTCAATTATCACACAATTTTTTAGAGTTCCGTAGTAAACAAGGAAACCCTTATAGTTTCGTCATGTCCGTCTGTCTGTCTGTCTGTCTGTCCGCGGTCTAGCTCCGAGATCCTTAGTACTAGAAAACTGTAATTTGGCACCTATGCCAAATTACAGTTTTCTAGTACTAAGGATCTCATATACATATTAATTACACCGACAAAGTGGTAAAACAAAATTATCAAAAACAAATGAAGATGTCTTCTCCGTTTGTATGTGTTTTGTTTGTTGTTGCGATAGTAAAATTTAGAGATAACTGGTGTCAAAGTCATGTACAGACGCCAGCACATCAAGCTACTACAATCTGTCAAATTTATTTAATAGATTTTCAACTTTATCGCTGATGTCTAAGGTTCAAAGTTGATTGGGAAAATTTGACAGTTTCGGGTAGCTTGATGTGCTGGCGTCTGTACATAGATGATTTTTGAAAATAATTAATAAACTTTTTCGTTAAAGTTTGGACAAATGGAAAGGTTTGTTAAAGTATTAGGTAGGTACCTAATGGAATAGCAATGAAGGCCGTACAATTGGAAAGTTTGGAGAAAAGTGATATTTATTGACAAATTCTGGGGAATTTTCTAAAATACATTAAAATTGAGTTTTCTCGAATCCCATGAATTTTTGCCTAGGCTTTATGGGGCGCTTAATTGTTGCAAATGGGTCACACCATCGCGTCCTGGAGGAAAATACGTAAAAAGTAAGTCACTTTGTATGAATTCGATTGACAAAATATACAATTATGTATATTCCGCCAACCTCAAGTGTCAGATGTATGAAGGAGAGGTATCAAAAGTAAGTATAATAGCAAAGTCTTTTTATTTTGGGTGGGATATTATCAAATAACTTCTCCCGTTCTGGTTGGAGCGGGAGGGCGTGTCAGACTCATACTGACTAAAACCCACCCGTGTTCCTTCAGTTGCCGTGTTGCCAGGGGGCCACGATTTCCCTTTCGGCCCTTATTCGCAACCCCGGCAGAGTCTAGACCGATAATATTATGTCATTTTATAACGACTGTTTTGTGACGATCTGCTAAAATTCTATAAACTATTTTCGTTTTTAGGACCTACTTAAACAGGTTACCGGTCTCATGTGGATACCGACTTCAAACATCCAATTACACAAATTAAAACGCTTCCCGTGCCGTCTTCATACAGCCCTAAGTAAGTATACAGATAGAACAAACAACTGTCATTAGAAGATGCCGCGGGCTATTCTCAAATCAATGAGTCACGGATATCGTCCACCTGGGCCTAACAACCTCTTAGCTGCCACACAGTAAATTTGAATTGCAGGTCTCTTTGTATATCACGGACACAAAACATAACTTAGTGCTGTTTTACAAATAATCATGTCATTAAAAAATATTAAGTTGCAGAAAAGAATCTGGTTTCTGTAGGTTTAGTTTACTAGCACTTTGCCCTTGATGATTTTGGATATTTCAATATAATGACACCCCTGCATTCTTTCGGGATGCTTTCAGAGGTAGATTTAAAACCACCCTTGAACTTGTAATGAGGGATATTGTACGCCTCTGTCCTCCATTAGGCTTCAATTTGTCTCTACTTACCCACACTATCTATCACCAATGCGAGCGAGGTAAACGTAATAGACAAACGGAACAATTTTGCAACCATTTAGCAACAAAGTGCGAAATGCTGCCATCTGTAGTTCCCAAGAACACTAAATTAATTTAATAAACCGCCATCTGTTATTGAAAGCACATACCATGTACAAAGCCACTTTTTGAATTCATTCACATTTTTAACGTGATTTTGCTGTATTAATGTGGCGCTAGTAGCGAAATTAGCGTGTTGCCAGATTTTAAATAATCTACCATATTAGGAGTTAGTCTGTGCCTTAAAGGGCTCAGGGCTAATTAATAACAGCCGCACTGGACGATCAAAGATAAAGCTACGCTTGCTGTGGTCGGTCTTTATATGGGTGACCATTCTTAAACAATAAGTAAGGCTTTATAATGTGCCTGGCAGGAAGGAATGTTGACACCTGAGATACAGGACACGTCCTGGTTTCGATGTCAGAAGTTCCACAAAATCGAGCATGTACTTAGTCTAATTACTATAAGAATCTAAGTTACTTAAGAAATTCATTGCTAACCTTTTTTCTCTCCTTATATATTAGGCTTATGAAAAATAATAAATTATTAAAAATACTGGTGTTCAGCTGCAGTTAGACTGGAAACCGAACACAGTTGGGAAAAGGTTAGGCAGATAGACGGAATGCAATGATTTATGTAATTATTATTTACCATGACTTGAACTGATAAATAATAACAGTTTTATATATAATTTTATAAAAGATGACCCTGATATAGAAAGAGAACGCAGGGCGTTGGCGGAAAGAAGCAATATGTTGGCCCGCAGGTTCGCTCGATGTACCAAAGAAGTTAAATTGACACTTTTTAGGGCATATTGCCAGTCTTTTTACTCGAGCGGCCTGTGAGTTCGGTATACGTAACGTGGCTACAACGCCCTGCGTATTCAGTATAATAATGTTTCAGAATGCTGTTGGGGTTGCCGCGGCATTGTAGTGCGTCGCAAATGTTCGCAAATGCACGTGTTGACGGTTTTCACGCTATAGTGCGTAAGAAAGTGGCGTCATTATTCCACAGACTGCGCGGTAGCACCAACACCATTTTGCAAAGATTGCATCCCGACATGACTGTCCCATACAGGCACACTGGGTGGGAATAGTTACGGGGAAATTGTAAAATAATATTTTATTAGATTATGTACAGACGACAGCACATCAAGCTACCCGAAACTGTCAAATTTTCCCAATCAACTTTGAACCTTAAGTTTTAGCGATAAAGTTGAAAATCTATTAGTAAAAAAATTGACAGATTGTAGGAGCCTGATGTGCTGGCGTCTGTACCTACCTACTAACATAGATCTTAAGAAAATTGTTACTAACACATTTATGAATTCTGTCCGAAATAAAGGAATAATAATAAGGTTGGATGTATTGGTTCTAGACAAGAAAAATGTTTTAACATGTGCCTATTATAAATGAATTAATTTACGTGAACTCGGTTTGTCATTTCCAAACCTCTGAAATTAACGGATTGCAATGCGTAAAATTAAATAACAATTTTCTCCAAAAACCACTACCACTATTTTAGAGGTATGAGGAACAGGATGTAAAGTTCACTCATACTCTATAGAAAAGGGAGGATCCTCCGACTAGACGGGTGTCGTGTCTCGCGGGCAACTGCCCAACGATTGATGTTGGGGAAGCATGTATACATGCTGTTCGCGTGGTAAACTCTAAGCCCAGGTTCACACGGAAGATTTTTTCCGCTGCGATTTTTTTTCACACACTGGATTTTCAACGCTCTGCAAAAACAAATAGTGTGTTTTTTCGCCGCGCTGAGTTGCAGTCTGTTGGATTCTCAATGCTCGGATCAACACCGAGAGTTCAAAATCCAGTGTGCGATAAAATCCTGCCGTGATATTTTTATGTCCGTGCATACGTAGGCTAATTGCGCGATGCAGGATTTGTGAGACGTCAGGATTTTGTGTAATATAGTCGCATGGGATGATCTAGATGCCGCCACACTATAATACATGCTATATTACACTTCCCGCCCGGGTTCGTGATTGTCATGATTATAGTAGAAAAAAGAAACCACTTTTGGCAACACGGGCTGTTCGTGCTGTCAAAAAATGACGTTTGGCCATACGTTCCGTTTCGTTTGTTTTGTCAAGCATTCGAATCAGTTGTCAAATGTATTTTTGTGAGTGATCGCGAGTGGTAAACGGCGCGGCTTCCCAATTACCGTTTTAATTAAAATACGATTGTTTATAACTCATTTACAAGTCACGCGTATCAATAGTGCGCTGGCAAATAATGAAAACCACACTCGATAGCTACTAAAGACTTGAAGCAAGTGAGCGTAACAATAAAATCGGTTTAATCTATCCACAATGGTGAAAGATGGACGTAAATATCGGTCGTTGTCGATCTAGCTTGTCTTTTTGACACCGACGCTCTATGAAATGTGATCTAGTGCAACGGATATTAAGGATTTTTTAAACCGCAGTAAGTATTGCTTGGTATAATCTTTTTATGACATTGCGTTCGTTGCAGATATAGCGTGTTTTCTTATCACCTTTCTCTGAATGATAGTCACTCAATAAATGAATCTAGGCGGCTTTGAGTGCTCACATAAATATTGTGTAGACCGTATTTTATCTATGATTAAATAAAAATTGGTAAACATACTCTACATTCATTAAAAATCGTCCTTTTATGGTATGATTAAGTTATCTTGATTCATATAATCTATTCTTAAATCTAAATTATAACATTCTCATTATGCTTTCTAAAAATGTGCTTGTGATAATATTACTGTTCTTAACACAAGATCTGTCAAGTTTACTAACAACACAGGCATGTTAGACACAGGCAGGATGTATTCAGCCTGCATATGTTAATATTGTGTTTGTTATTATGTAAATAAATGTGCAAATGTTTGCATGTTTACATTGCAATGTAGTGGAACTATTCATTGTTTGTTATAATTTTTAAACAAGCAGGAAACACATTTTTTTTTATCAAATCTGGTTCAATAGTTCTTGAGATTAGTAAGTTTAAATAAACTGATAAGGCTAGTCATAATGCAACAGTTTTATTTAATTGTCATGTGTCTTATCTTTGCAAGGGTAAATTATATTTCTCACTGGTGCATCCTTAAAATATTAACTTATTCTTAATTTGAATATAAACAATCAAGTTAATGTTTCATAAATAAAATAATGCAGGGCTCTTATTAATTTTCTAATGATGTGAATCTGTATACATAGTTCATATAAGTTGAATAAATCCTGTTAAAAGTTTGTAAATAAGGAAGATATGATAATAAGAAAAGTACTTATTCTGAAAGCCTTAAAAATATTTTCTTAAATTAGGTTTTTAAGATAAGCATAATCAAGCTATAATGTTCCCACTGGTGGGACACAGGCCTCCTCTCTGTGAGAGTGATACTGAAAACTATAGTAAGTTGAAATACTACAAGACTAAAGCGTAGATAATTAATATACAGTATATAATACGAAGATAAGATAATGTTATCAAAACAATAATAAAAAGATCAACAAGAAAAATTGAAAGTACTAATCAGTAAAAATAAATCATAATAATGTAGAAATAAAGCATTGTTTACCTTTTTGTCTATGCCTTTACAAAAATAAACTTTACAACAGTACTCTCAAAGTTTAATCTATACTAATATTATAAAGAGGAAAGATTTGTATTTTTGTATGTAACAAATAAACTTAAAAACTACTGGACCGATTTGAAAAACTCTTTCAGCAATGGATAGCTACATTATCAGCAAGTAACATAGGCTATACGGGGTGTCAGGGACATCGACGCGAAAACTGAAACCATGGATTCAGTACATGATCCTGAACCCCCCTGTGTTGAAATTTTTCGCCGGTTATTAAAAAAATATAAGCTGTTTCATAGAAAAGTGCAATCAATACCTACGCGGTCAGAATGTATGGAACAGCTGATTTAAAAAAAAAAACAGATTAAAAATTTCAACGCAGGGGTTCAGAATCATGTACTGAATCCATGGTTTCAGTTTTCGCGTCAATGTCCCTGCCACCCCGTTTTTTATCCCCGTACTCCCACGGGAACGGGAATATGCGGATGAAACCGCGTGATGTCCGCTAGTTTTAAATAAATTGATACAACTTCTCTGTTTTGTTATTGCAACAAACAAAAATTAAATGAATGAATAATGAACAAGCGTTCTTGTAATTCCATTGTATGCAATCAATTTTGTTATTATTGCACACATCCATTAATACTCGGTTCCTATAAACAAAAATGAATTGTTTTGCTTACCAATGGTAGCATATTTCATTGCCAAACTGGGCATATAAATAGATTCGTAAGCTAATTTTACCTGTGATAGCTACTTCCATATGGGAAGGTCTACTACGCAAAGCTATGAGGTCTTTGCTTCATTATTGGTAAAGATACAGTTTTAATTTTAACCAATAACGGTCCATAAATTATTGGAATTGGCCATAAATTATTGAGTTTACTAAAACTTCATTTGTATTATTGAAATGATCTTCATTCAATACATTATTGTTTATAGACATAAGTATTAATTTACGACTACCAAATAGGTATCTACATATTTTTGCTACCAAACTACAGATTTGATGAAATAACTAATTCAAATTAATGCATTTAAAATCTTGTGTTGACAGGATCATAATAAGCAAACTGATTTAAATTAATTAGTCATAAAATGTTGCTAATTTATAAACAGAAACTACCAGGAACCATTGCATTGTTGTTATATATAATTGATTAATATTTATATTTTTCTTTAAAAGGTTTTTGACAAACAGGTTATTTGTAGCAGGGAAAACCATCTTTTGTGATGCTTAAGAATACTAATGATTTGTTTTATTTTTATAACAAAATCAAAATAAAAATCAAAAGTTATTTATTCAAACTAGACTGAGAATCAGCAGTATTTGAATGTCAAAATTACATAAGACAGTCCCCCAAAACGCCCACCCTTCACCACTTCCTAGTGCTTTAGCTGGGAAGAAGAAGTGGCGCAACAAACTCCCCAGTAGTAACATGCCATAATGTTTAAAACTACCCCAGAAAGAGGAGCCGTCATAACAGTTTGTGCTTGACTAAACGTAGGGCCAGAAGAACGTAACCGATTCTATAAATTACGCTGCTCAAAGTGAACTTCCGAAATTAGAGACTCACACTCAAGAGCCATAATTTCTGAATTTACGTGACGCAAACTACACTGGTCCAACGCTTGAAGAAATCCTTAGAATTCATTTTACGGTTCTTTGCATGCAGTAAATAATATCAATGTTAACAATAGAAGTATGATTTTACGTTTGAAACAAATGTCTAACAAAATTGTCTTGCGCAGGTGCACTGCGCAGCCATGGCTGACGAGTCCAGTGTGCGAGTTGCTGTCAGGTATGTTGATAATCAAATACTCACCTACTTATTACATGTACCTACTTATACATCACCATCAATCCATCACCACCACACCCATAATAACGAAAGAATATCCTCGTCACAAACTGTAATTCGCTTCGGATTGTGTACCCGTTTACAGATATGTACAAATCTACTTGAAACAACAATTTGTAGGCCATACGAATATTGTTTTCGTCCTGGATGCTAACCCTTAGTGCAGAAGCCAATTCCTCAGCCACTGCGTCAACCGGCTGGCGTGCAATAGTTATACTTAATAGGGATGATGCCTAGGTAAAAAAAAAAGAAATTCTATTTAGTCCGTCTTTCTGATAATAAAAAAAACTTTTTACAAAAAAAAAAAACAACCGACTTCAAAAAAAACACTACAAAGTGAAAAATAACTTTAATTTCGGAAGTCGGTGTCTTTGGTTTTGAATTTTCGTTCTTTGTCACCGACTTCCGAAATTAAAGTTATTTTTCACTTTGTAGTGTTTTTTTTGAAGTCGGTTGTTTTTTTTTTTTTGTAAGAAGTTTTTATTTTTCACTTTTTAGTTGTGATACCTACCCCACACAAATTCGAATACCACTACCTGCTATGTAAATAACAGTGACAGGAAGTTATCATAATATCATCCACATACTAAGTGAGGTAAAAATGCGTATTATTGAAGCTAACTCAAAAACTACCCAAGTAAAGTTAATAAAATTTATATGGGACCACCTCTGAAGTATGATCTACCAAACAAAAAAAGAATCATCAAAATCAATTCATAATTGACGGAGTAATCGCGTAACAAACTTACAAAAAAAAAAAAGAAAAACATACAGTCGAATTGAGAACCTCCTCCTTTTGGAAGTCGGTTAAAAATATTAGACACGTATTTTTTGCTTTATCTTATTAATCAAAAATAACTTTGAAAACACGCATTAAAGTTGGGGAGTGGGGGCTCGCTACCGCTACCTACGTCACAACTCAATACCTATAAAATCTAGCAAGGCGTGTATCGCTGTAATATTTTGATTACGTCAAAAAAGAAAAAATACTTGTCCAATATTTTTTAATAATCTACAAGACGGACAAATTTTTTATTTTGGATGCAGGGCTATTTCGATAGACAAAGGACACAGGCAAAGCAATGGAAAAATTCCAAAATCGGCATCGTACTACTTGGCCAAGTTCGTAAGATACGAGATTCGTTCAAATGGTTGATGTATAAACTATGGAAACCACGTGCCACGCATTGCTTTAGCAAGTAACAGATTATCCAACTATCAGTGTAATGGTAGACTGTAGTAACCAACCATAGACCACAAAACTTTACTCGATGGCTCGGACTCTACAAGAGTAGAGACAGTCATCGCTTCTTCAAATTGAATTGAATTTCGCTTTTGACTGGAACATTGTATTCATACAAAAGTTAAATCAACCGTAAATTTGTACATTGTTTTGTACAGACGCCAGCACATCAAGCTACCCGAAACTGTCAAATTTTCCCAATCAACTTTGAACCTTATACTTCGGCGATAAAGTTGAAAATTTATTAAATAAATTTGACAGATTGTAGTAGCTTGATATGCTGGCGTCTGTACATAACTTGCGTAATTTTTACATAATGATAAATCATGCAGAAAACATTTTACTTAACGCTAGTTCATTGTAATTATTCAATCGTGTAAATATTGTTAATAGCTTTCAAATTGCACTCTACGGTTGTTCGCATCATTGCTATAACTAAACGTGACTGAAAATAGAATATTTATGTAAATATCTGACCCAAAGACCCAGCTGATGTGTGAAGTATTAACTAATACCCATGTATGTGTGTGTGAGTACACAGATAGTTTCATTGTATACGTACACAATAGGATTGCTACTTCAAGACATTGTGTATTCAAACATAACTTGGTTTTGACACTTTGTTACGTAATAGTTAGTGTTTGGTCTTTATGACACTATTCTGTAATATCCTTACACTGTTTAGTTTTTAACCGACTTCCAAAAAGGAGGAGGTTATTATGTTCGTCGCGTATGTTTGTTTTTTTTTTTTTTGTATGTCCACCGATTTCTCCGTCAATTGTGGACCGATTTTGAAAATTCTTTTTTTGTTTGAAAGGGTGTGCTCTCGAATTGGTCCCATATAAATTTTATTAACTTTGCTTGGATAGTTTTTGAGTTAGCTACAAAATACGTATTTTTTTCCCACTTAGTATGTAGATGATAAGTTTCTGTCACTGGTAGCAGGTAGTGGTATTCGAATATGTGTGGGGTAGGTACCACAACTAAAAGTGAAAAATAAAAACTTTTTACAAAAAAAAACAACCGACCTCCAAAAAAAAACACTACAAAGTGAAAAATAACTTTAATTTCGGAAGTCGGTGGCAAAAAACGAAAATACAAAACCCAAGACACCGACTTCCGAAATTAAAGTTATTTTTCACTTTGTAGTGTTTTTTTTTGGAGGTCGGTTGTTTTTTTTTTTGTAAAAAGTTTTAAAATACATGTCTCCGAAATACTAAACGTGATAAATTCTTTGATTAGTAATCAACTTGGCCTGTCACAGTCTCACTGCTGGAGTTTGGCCTGTCCTAAGTTACGCCAACCAAAGCACCCGATTTTTCGCTTTCCAGATCCATTCAGACCTAGCCGCCAGCCAAGCCTACGACGACCGACCATAGAGCTTGACTTTGGCTGGGAATACTTGTCCGATTTTTTCGTCAGATAGTCGGATCCGAGAGTCTATCAGAACAATGCAAACTATCCGACTACAGGATCGGACATGTGTTGAATGAACTTGAATGTTCAAACAAAATAATGGCTTCAACGCCTTCTGATAGCTGGATCAGATTATCGGATCCGACTATCTGATGAAAAAATCTGATGTGTTCTCTCAGCCTTACACCTACATTATACCTACGTTTTCAGAGTACAGGGCACAGATTTAAGGTAGGGTGCTAAAATATTCCCAACTTGAGCCCCAGGCGGCCTTAACTTAAGTCAAGTAGCAAGCACTAGGGTCCCTTGCTGATTACAGACTCAAGTAGGCACTGGGGCACATTTGAATATTAATAATAAAGCCCTAAGATCAGAAACCCTCTCCCCAGACTACGGCCGGATGTAGTGCGCCGTTTTATACCTTTGTAGGGTAGGGTATCCCGCCCCCGACCCTTTTTGTATGACTAAACCAATTCTCGAAAAGCGTAATAGAGAAAACCGGCCCAGGACAAAATTGTCTCGACGACAAATCGTAATTTTTGGGGTTCCGTACCTCAAAAGGAAAATACGGAACCGTAATAGGATCACTTCGTTGTCCGTCCGTCAGTCTGTCAAGACCCTTTTTCTTAGGAACGCGTGGAAGTATCAAGTTGAAAATAATATCAAATACGTAGGTCCATGTTCCCTTGGAGTTCTAAAAAATTAAGCTTTTAAGTCAAGGAAAAAGATTGTCAAAAAAAAAATTTTTTTTTTTCGATTACAAACTAACATTTACATACAGTATGAGAATTGACCGTGACATAAATCGATGTATGGGAAAACATGTTTTTCAACTACAATGTTACGTTGATTTTTGGGATAAATTAATCCCAACTACGGAAACCTTCATTGTGCGAGGCCCGACACGCAGTTGGCCGGTTTTTTGGAATAAGCCCGAACGCATAACACCATGGAAAACTTATGTTTTACACGCACTATGCTGCTATGCTGTAATGATTGCGATACTTGAAAGTGTTACATTACCTGAGTTACATATAAATGTAACTCATTACTTCATGCATGTATCTCGGGCCCATCTGCCATGGTCAAGAGATTCTCGTGTGTGCTCAGGCGTTATTTTGTGAATACCAAAACAAAATAATCAAGAAGAAGATTATTAAGTATCAAATCCAAATTCTCCAATAAATAAAGAAAGAAAGAAAATTCGTTTATTTGCGGTAAACATGACGCAAAGAAAGATAAAAAGCGGCCAAGTGCGAGTCGTACTCGCCCATGAAGGGTTCCGTAGCAGCAAGTAACATTGAATGAAAGGTAAATTGCGGTTTACGATTTATGACGTATTAAAAAAAAACTACTTGCTAGATCTCGTTCAAACCAATTTTCGGTGGAAGTTTATATGGTAATGTACATCATATATTTTTTTTAGTTTTATCATTCTCTTATTTTAGAAGTTACAGGGGGGGGACACACATTTTACCACTTTAAAGTGTCTCTCGCGCAAACTATTCAGTTAAGAAAAAAATGATATTAAAAACCTGAATATCATTTTTGAAGACCTATCCATAAATATCCCACACGTATGGGATTGATGAAAAATTGTTTTTGAGTTTCAGTTCTAAGTATGGGGAACTCCAAAATTGTTTGATTTTTTTTTTGTGTGAAAATCTTAATGCGGTTCACAGAATACATTTACTTACCAAGTTTCAACAGCATAGCTCTTATAGTTTCGGAAAAAAGTGGCTGTGACATACGGACGGACAGACCGACAGACATGACGAATCTATAAGGGTTCCGTTTTTTGCCATTTGGCAACGGAACCCTAAAAATAACACGTAAATAACAAATAGGGGGAAAATATGCGTCACATCCACGCAAAACGGCCATCGCTCAGCATAATGCTGCGACCCCATGCAAGACAGAGCCCCAGCGCTGGTTTTCAGCGACATACACACTGCACACTGATGGTCCTTGCTTCTGTCAACGTAAAGATTTCACGATCACACATTAAATCGCTTTTGCAGAGGTCTGTCTAGATCTAAAGGATTAAATAAGGAAAACTTACTTTTGCGGAACCTCTAGTCTCTAGAAGCGAAATGCAGTAAACCGTTTTAAAAGATTGGCATTATTAGGTATTTTTATTCAAATTAATTACTTTTCGAACGCCAAAATTACGTAAGACAGTCCCCCAAAACGCCCACCCTTCACCACTTCCTAGTGCTTTAGCTGGGAAGAAATGGCGCAACAAACTCCCCAGCAGCATTAATGTCAGTATAACACGATAGGCTTATGAAGATCTAAAATCTTTCCTCTATAAAATAGGCACCTAAATCTAAACGCTTTGAAGCATCAATATTGAAGTATCCAGTCACAAACGCTTTTTGACCAAGGGAGTACCCAAGCTGCCTTTCAGATACGGCAGATAATCAAAATCAAAAGTCATTTATTCAAATTAGGCTGAGAATTAAAACTTTTCGAACGTCAAAATTACGTAAGACAGTCCCCCAAAACGGCCCATCCTTCACCTTTTCCTAGTGCTTTAGCTGGGAAGAAGAAGTGGCGCAACAAACTCACCAGCAGCACCAATGCCGTGAATTTATGGAGATCTAAAAATCTTTCCTCAATAAAATAGGCACCTAAATCTAATCGCTTTGAAGCATCAATATTGAAACATCTAAAATGTTTATGATTAACTACCGGTAATAACTTCGTAAACAAAAATAACGGCCTTTCATAAAAATTAAGATGTTTATAATAAATCACTCCTCACATCATGCTTGTCTAAATCGGGCCCATGATGGTCTTAGCACGTCGTAATACATTTTATATGTATCTTTAGTTCATCTTGACAGAGGTCGTTTACGACTCAACGGACTGCAATACAAATGAAAAGAGCATAAAAGGTGTCATACAAATAATGGAAGCGCCTCATTATAATAAACTTCGACAAAGGAGGGAGGGCTGCATCACTAGCGATTGTAATCGTCGAGAGGACCAACAGAGTGCGTGCCGCCGTTTAAAAAAAAAATAGGGAGTGCCTTTGCTGTCGGCGCCGGCTCCCAAAAATAACGCCATTGGGAACCGACATGATAAAAACATGGCTGTCGGCACCGCCGCGGCTCCCATAATGGACACCGGCGCGGCGGCGCGGCGTTTATGAAAACCCTTCCAATATTCAGAACTCCCAACTAACTAACCCTAACTATCTTTTTCTAAATATTCTTGTCGTTTTTGGCACTCGCCGGCCGCTGCCGCGGCACCGCTCGCTTCGCTCAGCTCGTGCTTAGGGGTCACAGTTCTATCCTAACCTAACCTTTTTTTGCGAGTAAAAATATATTTAACCTAATCTAACTAGTTCGGGTCCGGGTACTCGATCACTGGAATTTGGAAATCATTGATTATGGAAATATATTAATGGAAAATAATAATGCTGTATTACATGTTTTTTTTAATTATACCCCGCCTATCTACTCCAATATGCCAAATTACCAACCCCGTTTTCCGCTTTTTTTTCAAACTCAGCGGAGGCACTCCCAAAAAATTTAAGTATCTATATTGAAAATGCACCTCAACCTATATAAATTTTTAACGCATTTTTCCATAAACTGTCTGATTGTCGAAGGCACGCACGTCTCTTTTATACCAGTATTGCGTGACGCAGAAGATATGGACAAAACTGCGCTGCGTCGACGCAATTTGATTTATGGCCTTACACTAATGAGCATAAAAAAGTTCAATTCCCTACTCATTCATTTCCACCGTTTGTGTGAATCATGTTGCTTTATTTTGGGATTCTTTGCATTAGAGAAATTTAGAGGTGACGGCGACATGACAGCGAAATATGATGGAATATCAAACATTTTCATAACCTAAATCTTTTGATAAATATGCTCTCAGTCTCAGATGCACAGCGTGACTTTAAATTCGTGATATATTTAAAGTGTGTGTAACGTTTACGACTATTACATGACATGGAGCTATGTTCATGACATCATGGCCTCAACTAGCTTTGAAAATATCGTTGTCATCACTCTTTGCACAATCACACATTAAGACTCAAATTCTGTTACTAGCGTTATTTGTCTAAATCTGGGAGATGACGGACAAGTTCGTTGGACTAGGTATTATTTTGAGAGAGAATTTTTATTTTTGAAAATAGTCACTCAGGTGACTAACAGAGACTAGATATTTATAAATCTTCAATAATAGAAAGCTCCATGAGGAAGAATAATTATGACTCTTTACTGAACAAGTGTCTACTTGTTCAGTAAAGAATCATAATTCTCAAATAGAAAGTAACCACAAACTGCAATCGCAAATACAAGAAGAAGTTATGAAACCATAACTCAAGAACACACAAGTAGCGATCAAAGACGAATTAATGCCGTACATGAAATCAAAACAAATACAAAGCTAGACGTAATGTCCGCAACTGCAATATTGACGGAGCATTGTAATCATTGAAGTCCTCGACATCAATGAACAACGTGAGTAGGTACTTAGATACGTACTTTTTGTACCGGATCTCATCCATAGAGATGTGATTGATGAGTTGCCTATGATTACTGTCATACTTTTTGTGATCACTTTGTTGGAATTGGCAAGAATTATCAATTAATTTTGTGTTCAATAGGACTCCTGCTGTGTTGCATATTAATGTCAGATTTATTTTGTTGTTGTTCTTTAATTCTGGTGGTTTACGTTTAGCGAGATAATAAAGCATTGAAAAGACCACTGGGTCACTGTTCGAAATATATTTGATCAATATAAAATGAATCAGCGGCTTATCAAACCGCGCTAGTCATGAAATACGTTAGAGGTGAAAGGTTATTGTTGTATTAATTCAGAGACGATGAACGTTTGATCCCCTATTTTAGACCATACATGCTAATTTAACACAGATAAGCTAATATTCTGTCAACGAACTTTCTTATAGCAATAAAAGTTCCACATACTAAGGTTCACTTGCACTACGAACCACTAATTGCGTTTAAAGCAAAAAATTTAATTTTGTGCGTTGTGGCCTAAACTATGTTGAAACAAATTCAACCATGTTTACCTTACTGTCCGCTGTCAAAATCACCGTCAACTCCTAATCTTCGTATGAAGTAACTGACAAGAAAAACGTTGCTAAACCAGCCCACTAGCAGCTCCTTGAACTGTGCCATGTCAAGTCTGAGACAATAGCCTCTGAGGACAAGCCACGACCTATCCTCGACTTGATTCAAGATGTCTATCACACCGGAGCGTGTGATATCATCCTACGGTTTCATTTGGTGTTGTAAAGCTCGTGTGTCAGCTTATGACCTGACAGCAAATTGGATATACTTAATTGTGATTACCATATGTACAAAAAAAAAATGGAAATTCATGTAATCCCCAAAAATACTGTTCTGGAGAGGTGTTTTGTTCCCTGTGATCAAGACAAGTTTTAAATAAAACATAATTTCGAGTTAAAAGAACATTAACAACCGTGTTTGCTTCTTCCAACGGCTGTCAAAATAACCGCTTCCTCCTAATCCTCACCGCATGAGGTACCTGACAAGAAAAATGTTGCTAAACTAGCCAGCCAGCGGCTCCTTTAACTGTGCCTTGTCAAATCTGAGACAATCGCTTCTAAGGACAAGCCACGACCTATCCTCAACTTGATTTGAGATGTCTATCACACCGGAGCGTGATTTTGGGAGTCGTGAGTCGGGTTATAACATCCTACGCTTTTGATTGCATTCATAATAGGCTTGTGTAGATTATGACCAGACAACTGATTTGAATAGTTTCCTAAAGTTTTATCATGATATCTTGGATATCCAAAAGGTGACAGGGGAAGAATGAAAATAAACTTTCGTTGAGGAAAAGATAAACGCTTTCCGCTAATCTATAAGCATACTGATTTTCAGAATTTGGCTTAACTAGGTAGAAATTCTCCAACTTTATGATAAATGACTCTTACGGAACCTTGGAACTTGCTATTCATTTCTAATTTAAATCAATCAAAGATGTCAAGCAAATGCAAACATTCCGTGAGCTTCGACAGAATATTATTCCAAAGTCCAAAGTATGAGCCATTAGTATCAAGCAATTAAACTTTTGAAAGGGCGAGGGTTGGCAGTAGGCATGAGGGTGGAATACATACTGCTTCTTGGTAAAACACATCGATTTTACTTCCCTCAGGAACAAAGCCCTTTTTCTATACAAATCGGGGTTCATGTCAGAACAAATAGGATCCCATTTATCAATTCTGTCATTTATGCAGATTTAGAATTTATACCATTATACCATTTAAGTGCGTTTATCTTATAAGTTGGCAACGTCGCAAATAGCTGTCAAATATTTACCTGTTTTGATTAATTTGGCAATATTACTGTATGGAAATAAGAAATGTGGCTAACTAGTGAACTAAATATTGAATATGAAATGCAATAATTGATATCGTAACACGGGATATATTTAGTTTTAGATGTAAAAAGTATTTGGAAACTTTCCAAAAGCCTTTTTTTACACCTAAAACGGTTACAACATCAAAGTAAAGTCTGTAAGTATTATTATTGCAATTCATTATTAATATTCTAGTTCGCTAGTTAACCACATATATTTCCATACAGTAATATTGCCAAATTAATCAAAACAGCGAAATATTTCACATTTATTTGCGATGTTGTCCACTTTCAGAATAAACGCTCTTAATTAATTTAATTACTGTAACTATTATCATAATGTTTTCTACGGTAAATATTACATGTAGTTTTCGCTACAAATGTGTTAATACAATTTTTAACCGACTTCCAAAAAGCAGAAAGTTATATATGTTCGTCGCGTATGTTGTACGTTTTTTTTTTTTTTTTTATGTATGTCCACCGTTTTCTCCGTCAATTGTGGATCGATTTTAAAAATTCTATTTTTGTTTGAAAGGGTGTGCTCTCGAGGTGGTCCCATATAAATTTTATTAACTTTGCTTCGATAGTTTTTGAGTTAGCTTCAATAATACGTACTTTTCCCACTTAGTATGTGGATGATATGATAAGTTCCTGTCACTGTTATTTACATAGCAGGTAGTGGTATTCGAATGTGTGTGGGGTAGGTACCATAACTAAAAAGTGAAAAATAAAAACTTTTTACAAAAAAAAAACAACCGACTTCCAAAAAAACACAACAAAGTAAAAAATTACTAATTTCGGAAGTCGGTGTCTTTGGTTTTGTATTTTAGTTTTTTGCCACCGACTTCCGATATTAGTTATTTTTTACTTTGTAGTGTTTTTTTTGGAAGTCGGTTGTTTTTTTTTTGTAAATCGTTTTTTTTTTTTGTAAATGTTTTTTAATACAATGAGAAGTTAAATTAACACAAGAATGCTATACAAACAGTACTTCTGTGCACACTCAACTCGGTAAATCATAAAAAAATACAAAATTATGGCATTTTTCTTCGCGACTGTTGCCGTTGCCGAAAGTTTTGAAATATTTGATTTGTTCAAGCTTCTAAATTATTTCAAGGTTATCTAAATTAGGTCAAACGTCACATTTTAGCTAAATCCAGGTCAATTAGAACTATTTATCGCTGACAAGTTGATAAGTTGGAAATATGGTGGATTATTATGAACTGAAAGTGATGAGAATCAAAGTTACTAAACTGGGAAAGAGAGAGAGAGATTTAAGCATTAAAAGAATCTTATTTTAAAATCTATACTAATTTCATCATCTACCTAGCCTTTTCCCAACTATGTTAGGGTCAGCTTCCAGTCTAACCGGATGCAGCTGAATACCAGTATTTTTCATGGAGCGACTGCCCATCTGACCTCCACAACCCAGTTACTGAGTAATACGATAGCCGTCGGTAAGACTGGTTGCCATCGGGCTTCTACCTGTAACGACTGTCAAAGATCCACGAATGACATCCGGGACCAACAGCTTAGCGTGCTTTCCGAGGCAGGAAGGGTTATTGTAATGTAAAAATGGTCACCCATCCACGGACTAACCGTGGCAAGCGAAGCTTAACCTGATCGATCGACCCGTGCGGCTGTTAGCCTCAAGCTAAGAAATATTGACAAGGATCAATGGTTGACTAACTATCACAAATCTACATACATTGCAGTAGCTTCCAAACATTTTCACGAAGAAATTACTATCGGACACGATCTTCGGCAACATACAAGCCAGATGAAAAGATAGATAAATGCGGACTCTTCGTAAAATTACGCAACGGGCAAGTGACAAAAACAAGTCAAACAGATTTCGCACTGTGTCGCACTGTGTCGCACTGCGTACAAAAGTTCAGGTAATATAGACCTAGTTTGAATTAAACGGCTATAGTCAGTTCCGAAACTATCTGATAAATGTGTAAACAAACCTTGATCATGTTAAATTCTTACGTAATCACTCGTTAACGAGAATTAGTAACACATCATCTGCCTAGCTTTTTCCCAACTATGTTGGGGTCGGCTTCCAGTCTAACCGGATGCAGCTGAATACCAGTATTTTACATGGAGCGACTGCCTATCTGACCTCCACAACCTAGTGACTAGGTAACACGATACTCCTTGGTAAGACTGGTTGTCAGACTTTTTGGGCTTCTAACTACCCGTGACGACTGTCAAAGATCTACAAATGACAGCCGGGACCAACGGCTTAACGTGCTTTCCGAGGCACGGAGGGGACTTGGTATGTAAAGATGGTCACCCATCCACGGACCAACCGCGGCAAGCGTAGCTTAACCTGATCGATCGACCCGTGCAGCTGTTATTACTTAGCCACAAGCCCCTCTAATAAGTAATTAGTAACACATTCATCTATATTAAAGAAGGTTTCAACTTTATATCTCAACCACGTTTTCCGACAATTATTAATTATTGTTTGAATAACGTGATTAAATAGTAATTGAAAAATCATCAAGGAAAATTGAAGCTCTAAAATTAACCTCGATTGTCAAATGAAAAACATCTATACTCTGTTTGAAATAAGATTAGACATTTAAACAAACCTTTTTTACAGTCCATTCAACCGATTTTGACTTCTATTGTGTAGGCATAACGATGGCATTAAAAGCAAAAAAAGTGGTTACAAACCAACTGTTTACTGCAGCTGCCATTTGTCATGCCACCAACGCAATAGAAGTCAAAATCGGTTGAACGGACTGTAAAAAAGGTTTGTTTAAATGTCTAATCTTATTTCAAACGGAGTATAGGTCATTTAAAATTAGAATTTCGGGTTTAAGTATTCAAAAATCAAATCGAAGCACTCAATTTGTAAGTGGTGCTACAAATTGGCTCGAGGAGCTCGAGGCTAAGTAATAACAGCCGCACGGGTCGATCCATCAGGTTAAGCTACGCTTGCCGAGGTTGGTCCGTCGATGAGTGACCATCTTAAGACCCCTCCGTGCCTCGGAAAACACGTAAAGCCATTGGTCCAGGCTGTCATTTGTAAATTTTTGAGTTGTTACGGGTCGTCAGAATCCCGAAAGTCTGACAACCAATCTTACTAAGGGATATCGGTGTTACCCAGTAACTGGGTAACACCGACACTAGACATGTCTGCCGCATGCCGGACAAACTGTGGCCCCAAATAGCACAGAACTGGTGCCCTAAGACAGTGAGGTGAGATCGCGACCATCTTTACATACCGAGACTCCTCCGTGCCTCGGAAAGCAAAGTCTAAGTCAAATAATTTATTTCAATTAGGCACAAAAAGGCACTTTTGATGATTCTAGTCGCCCCTTCCAAAAGGTAGTTTTCGTATGGAGAAGAATGGGCAAGAAACTCCACCGTTACTCTTTTAAAATGTTTTACAATATTTTGTATACTTAATTATATGTGAAGACGATGCACCTGGAATAAGATTACTGTACCACAATAGGTAAAAATAATTAAAAATGAAACAATGACAGAAAAAATAATTATGTAATGGATACATGGTGTTCACATATTTACAAGCATTGTAAAAGTAGGTACCTACATGATATTCCTAAAAAAATTACAAGTGATACTAATTAGTGTGTGAGTAATCACAGAATGTAAAAAAAAAAATATGTTATAATATTTAATTATACAATTAAATTAGCAACCAGTTTGATTTTGTCTAGACTCTAAAGTGTCCTCTGAAGCTAGACCAGCATGCTTCCAAGCATTCTTATCTAGAATATAATCCTCTAATTTGTAATATGCTTGTTTACAAAGAGTACTTTTAATATGAGTTTTAAATTTTCTTTCAGTTAACTAATATATCACAAGATATTTTGTTGTAACATTTAACACAGTACCCCATAAAAGATGTTTGTACTTTGGATAATCTGAAAAATGGTTGATTTATTTTATCTTTATTTCTAGTATTAAAATTATGTCTATCACTTATTTTCTTAAAAAGATGCAGATTTTTCCTTACATACATAATATTTTCATAGATGAATTGGCAAGGTACCGTCATAATATTAATCTTTTTAAATAGTTCCCTGACAGATTCGCGACGACATAGATTATAAATGGCACGTTACACTGTTGGTCCCGGCTGTCATTCGTGGATCTCTGACAGTCGTTACAGGTCGTCAGAACCCCGAAAGTCTGACTACCAGTCTTACTAAGGGATATCGGTGTTACCCAGTTACTGGGTTGTGGAGGTCAGATAAGCAGTCGCTTCATGTGAAATACTGGTATTCAGCTGCATCCGGTAAGACTGGAAGCCAATCCCAACATAGTTGGGAAAAGGCTAGGCAGATTGATTGCTACAAATATATAGGTATACGTTTTCTGATCCATTTGTTTACATTTTCACCGTAAACGTTTGGAACAGATCATACAATGCAATATTCTAGTCTGTTACCCACCTAGGACGATGGGTTACGCAACCGTGTGACAGGCGGCCCGAGATAATCAGTTTACAGTCATTAAATTGTTCTCGTCTCACAGCCTGTTACCGTAATAGTCTTTATCTTGTATCTATTGTTTTTCAAGTCTCTTATAGTGGGCTGACCTGATTCTCGCTTCTATCTGTGTGTGAATGTAGATCTTTATTAGGTGTTATAAATCTGAATGATCTGAACGGCTCATTCTTTTTATCCGACTGCGGTGAAGCCAAAAAAGTAGGGTTATGTGTTTGACCTGTATGTATGTCCGTCCATATGTTCCCTCGTAACTACTAAACGGCTGAACGGATTTGAATGAATAATATTACGTTAGATTTGTTTTTATTACGCTAGAAAAAAAAATAAATAAAAAAAAAATGGAGAAATTATATCAAAATGGAGGATTTTTTTATGGCGCCAAACGGTGCGTTTAAAAAAAAGCTCCTAATCCTATCATATAAACAAGTTATAAGTTTAAATGTAATTTGGAATGAGAAATGATAAAATAACTAAAAAGTAAATTAAAAAACTCTAAAGCTGCGTCTAAAGTGATCTTTATTAAAGATGGAAACAAGATGACCTATTTCTGTCTCCAATTCCACAACAATCTGGTTTTTTTATTTTTTATTATTTAGACTTTTTTTCGAAGTAATGGCGACTTTCACACAGAATGCAGGGTTCACCACCAAACGCTATCATTGGTCTTAAATCTAGTACATAAATTAGACGTTGAATCGTAATTTGTTTTATGCTCTAAGCCTGCACGAAAAAGCTACATTGAAACACCCACTGCTCTCCTACAAAAGACGTCTATCAAACCGTCAGTACTTACCTCAACATTGACCATCGCGTAGACCAAGGCTGCTCAACCAATTTTGAAGATGGGCCAACATTTTGATTTCGTTATGTCCGGCGGGCCATCTTATGTAAATAAAACTTGCCTTCAGGTTTGGTAGACACTTAACTATTACAATATAATAAAACTTTTAGTTATTCAGTTTATTAATTATGAAAGTGTAATTTATGGAAGAGTTTATTAATTTAAATCTGGTTTGAAATCCTGAAATCAATCGCTGACCAGCCGACCGCTGTGAGCGGGCAAATTCAAAAACGCTGGCGGGCCATGTATGGCCCACGGGCCTGGGGTTGAGCAGCCTTGGTGTAGACGCACTATTACAATTTATAGTACGAGTACATACTACTATCTCTATAAGGAACATAACGGCACCCTGCCGTACTACGGTACACTATTAGCCGACGTTCGCACGGACGTAATAAAATCGCGGCGGGATTTTATCGCGCACTGGATTTTCAAATCTCGGTGTTAAGCCGAGTGTTGAGAATCCAACGCGCTGGGACGTACTCTCGTCCCAGCGCTTTGAAAAAACGTACTGTTGGATTTTCAACTCTTAGCACTAAGCAAAGCGTTCAAAATCCAGTGCACCAAAAAAAAATTCGCCACGATTTGATTACGTCCGTGCGGACGTCGGCTTACCGGGCCCGCCTGGTCTGTCCAGTAAGTTTTTACCAAATCAATTTATTTTTTACCGTCATCTTGGTCGATGTTCTAGTATTGACGCTACGTATCGAATCGAAGGTAATTATTTCAATGAACTGGACCTATACTTCCGTAAGAGATAAAATCTAACATTTCAAGACATTTTTTGCGAAGAACTCTTCGAGTGCTTGTTTTTCCCTTTGCGAAGAAATTAACTGTGGAGATTAGATCATTCATATCCTGGGAGTGTTCTTATTGCTTCTGCTTTTCGTGTTGACGGTACTTACTTTGATATGACTTCTATATATTGTTTGAGGGGCTTGCGACTAAGTAATAACAGCCGCACGGGTCAATCGATCAGGTTAAGCTACGCTTGCCGCGGTTGGTCTTTGAATGGGTGACCATCTTAAGACCCCTCCGTGCCTCGAAAAGCACGTAAAGCCGTTGGTCCAGGCTGTCATTTGAGTTGTTACGGATCGTCAGAATCCCGAAAGTCTGACAACCAATCTTACCAAGGGGTATCGGTGTTACCCAGTTACTGGGTCAGACATGTCTGCCGCATGCCGGACAAACTGTGGGCCCAAATAGCACAGAACTGGTGCCCTAAGACAGTGAGGCGAGGTCGCGGCAGACCACGTAGGAGATGACGGGACGAGCTGGATAAGTTCCGTCAAAATTAGAAGGAGGACGCGCGGGCTCGCGAAAGGTGGAAGGAGTATAAGGTTTCAACCTTTACCAAAAACTGCCTCTAAACATATAGCTGTCCTTTACTATTAAACGAGCAATATTTGTATGTATTATATAATTTGTTTGTATACAGATTTATCGGCTGTAACGATTTCGATGAAAGTTGCAATATAGGGGTTACGGGGGCGAAAAATCGATCTAGCTAGGTTTCATAAATCTGGGAAAATTAGTTTTCTCCGTATTTTCACCCGAGCAGAGCTCGGCCGCCCAAAGTTTAGAACAAGATAATGAATAACGACATGACATTATTGACAGTAGAATAATGACCATGGCAGCATGGAATTAGTAAGTACCTACTATCATGACAGTATGGAATTAGTAGGTACTATCCTATACAATTAAATGAGCATTCTCTATTTTTACCAGAGCAGAGCTCGGTCGCCCAGGTACTAACCTACTTATATGGAAACAAATCCAGCTGTTACCAAATTCAGAAGCCATTTGAACAAATTTTTATCGTCCACGATAACACATCTGTTACTTAAGATAACTATGTAGATGCATTCTTTGACCGCAATACGCACTGAGATAAAAGAGGTAACGCTTGGCCGAGCAAATATTAATTACACGCATTACAATTACCTTGTGTGACTCATTGTTGATACCGAATCGGGTTATCGTATAAACAACTGGATCTAGTCCTAGGATAGTGTATTTACTAGCTGGCAAATCATAGGTTGTAGTCTAGTCAGGCCATTGGGGTAAGTATCACGACCATAGGGCTAGAATTCTTTGACCCAACGCGTGATGCGTCTACAAACACAACATCTGGTGATCTAGCTTTTCTTTGAAAACGTTAAAAACACTCTCGAGCACAAAGCACCCATAATGAGTATCATGCCTCCCTTGGAGACCTATACCCTAATTGCGCAACTTATTTTCGTAAACGATTTATGACTAATTTGTTTCATTTTGACAGTTCAACAACATTCATTGCGTTATTTACGTTGTTGAGCAGATTTTTTTTTCCAACTTATGAAGCAATGGATTAGCAATGTTTCAAATCGAAACAGATTGTAATTGATCGTGTATTACGCAATTAGGGTCCTGTTTACACTTGAACGCTGACCGCAATCAACACCCCGAATTTGTAAACCGGTGATTAGATGTTCCGATGACTATTTCCTATTCCGACCAATTTGAATAGATTAATAGTTTTATTATACATAGAATTTACACTTTCTTACACTGTGGAAGCTTAAAAAGCGTATTCCATGAACAGCTGCCATCATTGTCTGCCCTTGACTCAATTTATTTGGAATCAGCACAGCATAATGTTCTTCCATACTTCTCTATCTGCCTTCATCACAGCATTCTACCCCTTTCTAACCACTTTTCCCTTCAAACAGCCCATCCAAAAGTTTATTTGGTCACAAATAGGTCTTCCAGTACCTGGGCGACCAAGCTGTGCTCTGGTAAAAATAGAGATTGCTCATTTAATAGTCTAGGAAAGTTCATACTAATCCGTGTATAATACCTACTTATTCCATGCTGCCATGTCATTATTCATTACCTTGTTCTAAACTTTGGGCAACCGAGCTCTGCTCGGGTGAATTCTCAACCGAGCAGAGCTCGGTCGCCCAAAGGTAGAAAACTAATTTTCCCAGATATGAGACCTAGCTAGATCGATTTTTCGCTCCCGTAAACCCCTCTATTGCAACTTGCAACTTTCATCGACATCGTTAGAGCCAATTTCGAGAACGTAAGTACAAATATATTTACAAACAAATATATACACAAATATTACACGTTGTATAGGATAGTCAAACTTTCCTCACATGTTAACATCTGTCAATATTTCAATTTATTGAACAAAATGCGAATCAAAATTTAGCACACGATCCTTTAAATTACCGTCATTCAACGCATATCAGAGACGATCCTTTGATGAGCGTATTAAGCCTTGCAACTTCGTCATTCCTCGTCTAGGTCGACCAGACTATCAACATGGTAGGTAAACATTCCAGCTATCAACCGATTAACATTAATCATCCAACAAATAATTTACATTTATGTTATGCCTTTGAACCTTGCAATTATTCCGTCTAGGGGCCAAGTCTACTGATTTACAAACGTTGTAAATGGTCTCGCCATTGTGAGTTTTTTGACAGATTTTTCAAAAACTCCGAAGGTCAATTAGTAGACTTGGACCTCTGTTTTCGTTGTCCCTTTACCAAAATAGAATTAAAATCAGCTGTTACTTTGGAAAGCCACGAAAGGCGTCATATCTCATTGCCAAGTTTTCTCCTAAGTTCACTTTAGTAAATAGTGTTTGTTCTATGTGAAAAGTGCGCCTCGTTAGTTGAGCTAGCCAATGTTTTTCATTGCCATGTCGAGGTGCCATAACCCTAGCCTTTTTCATTTTGTAAGTTGGCGTCCAGGCTATAATAGATGTGACAAACCATGCTGTGTTCCAATTACGTCAGCCTAAACGAACAATAAATGAAAATCACTAGTCCAATGTTGTCTAAATGTTTTTCCTAATTATTGGAATCGCCTTGTTAGCTTTGAGGCCGTCCTTCGACACTCTGTAAACATTATCGTCATATATGCTCTAACCATGGTTACCAGTGTCACAATAATTCATAGGCCGCAGTTGCTACTTGTCATTTCTCGAATCCGTAACTAGAGTTACTTGAGTCAAGCCGGTTGTTGTTTATCTCGTTAGCATCAAGCAAATCTCTTCTAATTATGACAAATTGTGATCTTTAACCCGCGGAAGTACGAGAGTAGCATGACCACCGTAGAAACGAGTTTTGTCGACGGAAGAGTAGACAAAATGACAGATAAACAATCACAATCTGTCATTTTGTCTATTCTTCCGTCGACAAAACTCGTTTCTACGGTGGTCATGCTACGCGTGCAGGTAGGAGTACACTCGTTTCTTATAATGTTTTTCCGATATTGTTGATGATCGCTTTGCTTGATCTGCTATATTTTCACTCGTTTACCGAACCAATTTTAGTGGTTTTTGGCAGATAACAGTAACTTGACATCTGTAGAAGAGCTTTCGGTTCTTTTGGATGTGTGTTATCTTATGTAGTAGGCTGAAAAGGTTTCGAGGTCTGTTTTCGTATCTTGTCGATTTCTATAGTTTTGATCAACATCTCGGGCGAGTGACGTCGTGTTCCCAAAGCTAATGATATAAAAACATTACCGTCATGGGGCAGTCAGGTAAAAATATTAATTGTTTCTCATACGAAGACAATCATATAGTGTTTATTTATTTACTTGACGATCGATGACGGGATCGAGTAAGGTCGCGACACCTACTTACGTCCAGTCAGTTATTTTAAATATTTTATTAGTTTGTTCAGACGTGGGAGGTGAATGTCAATTGGAACATGTGTCGTATCGATTTAACATCACAAGTTCGACTGGTCTACATGGCTAAATTATCTATTATTGCTCCAGTTTTTGTCTATTATGACGGTTTTGCTTTATAAGGAGTGGCTGTTATGAAATCGTTAGCAGAATCGGATTAAGGATTTCGCAGATGCCTTGAACTGGAAAAACCTTGCAATCTAATATATGGTATAAAACGAAATAAACATTTACCTGTTTTTAAGAAAACAGCATTATATTTAGAAAATGAATATATTGCCTTACTTAAAAAATGGATGCATAAACTAAAAGGATTTCAAGTTACGTGCTTTAATTGCCTCGCCCAACACGAAATTTAGTATGTGCGATTAACATTTCAGCACAGAAATTTACGATTACGTGTTGCTCACGCTTTTCCGTAGAGATAATAGCGAAAAGCGCATTTGCATTATGTTAATGGTAGGTTCTTGGCCCTTCACCAACACCTCACTGACCCAGTTGCTTCGGTTGATGGTGTAGGATGATAACTAGCGCTTTCACCCTAGCTTATGTTCCTTTCTTGGTTAGAATTTTGCAATGATGTGGTTCAGGAACTCTTAATGTGTTAGGAATTTGTATGCTATTATTCTGCGACGGTTATAACAGTCGACAGAAGGTACAGATAGTGGTTTAAAGGTATGAGGAACAGGGTGTAAAGTTCACGCAATTACGAGGTCGACTATACATTCAGTTTTATTGCTTGGTTCTGTTTGTAAGGATGTGGTCGCGTATGTTCCAGATTGCTTTTCCGACCGCATTTGCAGACGCCAGCTGGTTCTTTCGCTTTCCTAATTTAAGTTAATATCACTGCAGATAACTCTTGCAACGCTATATTAATATAGCTAGAATTACTTAATGTTACTATTTGTATTGCACGGAAGAATAATGTGTATGGCTCTTATCTGCATCTACACTATGCGGGCAAGTATAGAGGATAATTTATTATGGAGGCATTACACCACCTTAGATAATGACTAGCTTCTGCCCGCGACTTCGTCCGCGTGAAATTTCTTGTTCCCGACCCCCCATCATATCGCATCGCCTGCCGCGCCCTATTCGTTTTCGCTTGGGGTTCTTTCTGACATTTTTACTCTTTGCTCGGATCCTAAGGGTCCTACTGTGATATTTCCTTCCTCAAGAATTGGGGGCTATCAAATGCAAAAAGATTTTCTTAAATCTGACTTGTAGTACCTGAGATTAGCGCGTTCAACCAATAAAAAACAGTGGCACTCCGGGAGTGCCGACAGAAGTTTTTAGACTTAAAAAAATCAGCACCGCGGTAATCAACGCGTTGATGTCTTTTACTCCACGGTGTCGGTAACAGGTCGCGATTTCACTGGTTTTTTCTCATCTCAAAAATTCCCAATGCGCCTAAAGAAGTTCTTACTTCAAAAACAAACAAAATCATCAACTTTATTCATCATCATCATCATCATCAGCCTATAATGTTCCCACTGCTGGGACACAGGCCTCCTCTCTGTGAGAGCACCACGCGGGCCCAGTGCGGGTTGGTAGATGTCACATGTCTTCGAATTTTTCGGTTCTAGGACATGCCGGTTTCCTCACGATGTTTTCCTTCACCGTTTTGAGAGCAGTGGTGATGAAATAATTTCGACGTAGTTTTGCAAAAAGGACTCAAAAGGACGGGAAGGGTTGGTTCCTTTAGGACCTTTTTCATTTTTGACCATAGTGTGGGTTGAGTCCTTTTTGCAAAACTGCGTCCATTTACACAAAGTAAAGCGCCTGTCGGCTTCAGCTTTATTACTAGTATATTTATATTTAAATATTCAGTAGTTCGTCTCCAAATTCTAAAGAATGTTCTATAATATGTCCATTTATGTGTACGGCACTGTCTCTATATCCGTCTATTGTTATACACCGTGCTGTTAAAACGATAAAACCGACATGTTTATTGTCTTTTCCGCCGCCTGCATCCCACAACTATCCATGCATTCGAAAAAGCATACAAATCTCGAATTCTCATCGAAAACTCGTAACGATTCGATCGCACCTTAATTTGTTACCGGTAAATTTTATTTGGTTTATTATGTATGCAGTGCGTGCTGTTTTGAAAACCGTTAAATTTAAATGACCCAGTCCTTATTTCCAGGTGCTACGACCTATAATACTATGATTGTGCTCGTACTAATTTTGAATATGGCACTATTGGTCGCATTCAGAATTGCATTGATGCAAATGAATGCCACCCTCGCACTGACGAGAATGTGGTCCAATTATACAACCTGTTATAGATTTTGCGCGTAAATGTCAATGGACACGGAACTCTATGGATTAGTGTCAGCACGCGGTGATTTTTTTAAATTTAAATATATAACATTACCCCTGTGTTACTCGAAGGGTTAGACAAAGGTGCAGCCACGTTTCGCCAGTTATGTTTAAGTGCCATGTAATAGGGGGCGACCCTATTGCCATCAGTCGGGCAAAAATCCAGAATCCAGGCTGCTACTGAGAAATTCCAGATGGAAAAACCAAATAACACTTCACCCGATCCGAGAATCGAACCCAGGACCTCTTGCTCAGCAGTAGCATTTGCGACCACTAGACCAACAAGGGAAAATTATTATTTAACAGCATAGCTCATACGGTTGGTACAGCACCAGCACGCTTAAGCATGACCACGATAGAAACGGATTTTGTCGACGGAAGAATAGACAAAATAACAGATAAGCAATCACAATCTGTCATTACGTCTATTCTTCCGTCGACAAAACCCGTTTCTATGTTGTATCATACTATGCGTACAACTATATTATTGTTGATTGACAAAAACAGAATTTATTATTGTGTTTACGAAAAAGTGGCATGTAATAACCATATCACTAAATTCATCGGACGAGTCATATCATCAAAACAATACAGATATGGCAGATATTGATAACGGAATTACTCTTATCACGATTATTTTACTTTTATATTGGCAGTGGTCCTTTACTTACTGACCTAATTTTAGCACATTTAATTTGAATATTGCAGTAAAGGTTCCTTACTATACTGCCGTCATATGGTGAAAGGCCGTAACTACTTCAAAGATTTTGAGTAAATGACAGTTTTGTTTTCAAGCTCAATCGATAGTCTTAACTTTAACAGTATGTATCTGCGGCTGAGAATTAAAAGCAGTTTGAAGTATCACCGTATAGACAGAAATATAGAAAGCTTATTGCTGTATCCAGCCTTATACTTGTTTAACATATTTTGGTAAGAATGTTAGTTACGGCCTTTTAACCGCCGCAGGAGGAGACGCCCTGGGCGTCGGGAATCAGAGGCAGATTTCCGGCCACCGTAGGCGCGGGCTGCGGACGGTGAGCAATGGGTAGCTCGACGTCCGATAAGGACCAAGCCCGGGTCGACGGCGCGTTGTGTTCCACGCGCGCCTCAAAGAGATGTCAGCAGAATTGACGGGATCCGCTAGGGCCAATGCCTGCCGGGGGTTCGAAGAAAACCGATAGGGACATCGTGGCCCCCCTGGCAACACGGCAACTGAAGGAACACGGGTGGGTTTTAGTCAGTAAGAGTCTGACACGCCCTCCCGCTCCGCCCAGAGCGGGAGAAGTTATTTGATAATTTCCCACCCAAAAAAAAAAGGTATCACGGCAGTATACCTATCATTCTTTTGACCAAACCGTAGATACATTGTTATCCATAGATTAGGTGAAGGGACGCGGCAGCACTGCTGCGACAGCACTGCCGTGTGCTGCGGGATTCCGAATTATTATACATTTTGTTTCTAACCTGACTCTACAAGGGATCTCGCGCATTTGACGGCCACGACCATGACTAAGTAGTGGTCGCACCGACCAGTACCCTAATTGCGTAATACAAAACAATCTGTTTCGATTTGAAACAGATTGCTAATCCATTGCTTCATAAGTTGGAAAAAAAATCTGCTCAACGTAAATAACGCAATGAATGTAGAACTGTCAAAATGAAACATATTAGGCATAATTGTTCACAAAAATAATTATGCAATTAGGGTACAGGTAAACTATAGAAATCGATACGAATCACGCACTTGGTCAGTTAGTTGGCCGTTGCGACCAAGTGCGCGATTTGTATCGGTTTCTATAGTTTACCTGGTCGTGGTGGTAGTCTTTCATTGTTTCGTATGCTCTACATGAGCTAAACGCTACTGAATATGAAAAAACAACTGACTTCAAAAAAAAAAAACACTACAAAGTGAAAAATAACTTTAATTTCGGAAGTAGGTGGACTTCCGAAATTAAAGTTATTTTTCACTTTTTTTTTTGTAAAAAGTTTTTATTTTTCACTTTTTAGTTGTGGTAACCTACCCCACACACATTCGAATACCACTACCTGCTACCCGTGACAGGAACTTATAATATCATCTACATACTAAGTGGAAAAAAATGCGTATTTTGTAACTAACTCTAAAACTGCCCAAGCAAAGTTAATAAAATTTATATGGGGCCAATTTGAGAGCATATCCTTTCAAACAAAAAAAAGAATTTTCAAAATCGGTCCACAAATGACGGTGAAATCGGCGGACATACATTAAAAAAAAAACAAACATACGCTACGAACATTATAACCTCTTCCTTTTTGGAAGTCAGTTAAAAAAACAACATCCCGAGTGACACAATCAAAAATAGTTATAGGCATTGCAAAAAGCCGATCCACCGCCGAAACCGAAAACTTTGTATTAAAGAGACTAATACGTAAAATATTCCGATAGTTTCCTCTTAAATTATCACTATTGCAACACATTGCATATCATTATGAAGTACAAAATTACTAATGTATTCAAAGGTTATAGTTTTCTATCTGCCCACATCGCGCCAATGGGAAGTGGGCGCCAATCGCTAAATATTTTGAGCTCTTACAACCCACGGCTGTTCTACATTGCCTTATGCACTTGGCAAATATTTCGCAGATAGATAAATATTTATGGAGATGTTTTATCATAGTCATCCTAGACTAGTCATAAAGCCAATGCCGCAATACAAAAAAAAAAAAAAAACGGTGGCACTCCGGCAGTGCCGACAGAAGTGAAAACTTGAAGAAAAATCGGCACCGCGGTTTTACTCCACGGTGACAGGTCGCGAAATCAATGGTTTGGTCCCATCTCAAAAATGCCCAGCGCGCCTTAAGAAGTTTTCACTTCAAAAACAGCTTTGTTTTCATAAGCTTCTAACATTACGACTCAATTTTTGGCAGCAGCTTAGCCAATTTGTTGAGATAAAAAGTATCCCATCTAAAACATCACATGTAAAAAATGCAAGTTGCGAGACTTAGTAGACTTAGACGCAGTTCTTCTACTGCAAAAAGATGTGAGATGTAATGTATTAGTATGGATAATTAGCTTCTAAATGTAGCTCAGTAAACCCGAGAGCTCTTTTTCCGAACACCTAAAGACGTAGACACAATTCTCTATTGATTACAATTAATAAATTGAACAAGAACATCAATCGACATCACACAAAACAAAGAAACATACGTCAAACCTTGACGAAAACTGACACAATGAACTCGTGGGAAATACAACGTCTTAATTAAACTCATTTCCCGTTGTAAAGCTTAACAGTAACAGAAGCCATTGTGGAAAACCAGCTGACTCATACGAATTAAACGACAAATTTCGATACAAAAAGAATGATAGCACAATGTGTTGTGATATCCGTTTATAAGCTAAGCGGGGTTTAATAACAGCGAGTGGTTGTGTCATTGTGGTTCCACACAAAGTATAATAGGTGCTACGTACAATAGAACTCTTACACCCAGTTTCTGAATTGAGAATTTGAAGTTGAGAACTTGTCAAACTCTACTTTAGCATTACTTAGAGCGTTATCACACTGACGATTTGCCAGCGTGTTTCCAGCGAGGCAATTTGTGAACGTTTTCTCCGCGGGTGCGATGCGAGCTAACCGCGCTATACGTCGCGTTTCAAAATATTGTACACTCGCTTGTCTCGCTCTCCATTTGTACACTCGCGTCAATCGCTCTTATTAAGCAAACGCGGCGAATACGTTGCGCACACGCGGCATGCTCGCTACGCACTCGCAGCGAACACGTTAAACAATCCGCGAAATTCAAAATTCCTTTGCAAAAACGTATTGAATTGTGAATTTTGCGGGCTATATTAAAGGAATCATCTTAAGAACTGCTATAGGAGAGTTTGCCCAGTTCTCATTCTCAATTCCGAAACCCTAATTGCGTAACTTATTTTCGTAAAAAATTATGCCTAATTTGTTTTATTTTGACAGTTCAACAACATTCATTGCGTTATTTACATTGTTGAGCAGATTTTTTTCCAACTTATGAAGAATGGATTAGCAATCTGTTTCAAATCGAAACAGATTTGTATTACGGTACAATTAGGGTACGGGTGTTACATGCAGCTACAACTACCCAGCCCGTAAATAGCGATGTTTTCTTAGAACATGCGACTGATTGCTGTTCGTCTAGTGACTCTAGTGCGCTATTTTCAATGCGTATTTGCGTGTTCGAGGTTGATGTATCACTCTGCTTAGCAGTCTTTGATTATCCGCTTAGTACTTTCATCTTACACTTAAGTTTTCTTTGCTTTAAGTGCTTCTCAAGTACTGCGAAGCGGTCTTAAATGTATTTCGCCGGAAAGTAGATAAATAAAATAGAGCCATGCATTCTGTCAGCAATGAAGTCTCATTTGGGTCAAGTGTTTACTACCTACGGCGTATTCCGTAGTGGTCTGAAATGTTTTCTTTCAGCGTCTAATCTTGTTATAAAGCTTTAGATTGTTCTCGGTCCCGTAGTCATCTAACTTTTTCCTTCTTATTTGTTTTACTCTCTTCAATGTCTTTTTATGCCATCGTTACTTACAACTATAGAATCCACTCAATCAACGCTGAATAGCAACAAAAGCAAAGCCCTCTAAACTACAAGAAAACTTTAACGTTCTGCAAACAGGACACACCCAAAAAACACTGCATAACAACTGCAATACACAAAACAGGATAAACAAAACTGCAACCTCACGTAATAGCTAAGGACTAGGTCATTAAAGGGCATACACCGCGTGTAGAAGTTGGTGTTATAAGTCTCAACTAGTAAGTATTTGGAAGATGGCGTGCCGCGTCGTCGGTGTTCCACACGGACGATCGCGTGTTCCATTGTGTAACGTCAGTACAATAGCCCCTGTGTGCTGTACACACAGTATAAGTGCACGGAATTTTGCACTGGCAGGTATAGGTACGGAATGAGAAGGTGCATTTGAAATGGATGCATTGGGAACTTGTGATATAGACGCTATGGTCAAGGTAAATTGAAGTCTAGAGCATACGACAGCAGACATGAGGTCCAAAGAGTTAATCTACACTTTTGATACGTTAAAAATGTTTTCGAAGAATTTAACCTTCGGAACAAAGTTACTCTGTGTATTAAGCCTTATGTGCTTGGAAGACAAAGGAGGAAAATAAATATGCCGTAAAATTATTAATCTTCAAATGAAATCTAAATTAAGCAGAATTTGGAACAAAGATGAAAGTACTTCCCAGGATGTCTCGTGTCCTGAATTCGACAGAAAATGCCCGCAATTACGATGAAAAGAAGCAGCATGACCAACTTGATCCTAATTACGGCTCATCATAGTAATAATCTTGGCAAATGACACGCGGGACGGAAAAAAAGTGAATCATGTTCGAAATATGAATTTAAAACGCTTCCATTTTTCTGGTATAACTGTCACATTGCGCACGCGGTCGGCGGTCGGTAATGTTCCCTTTTGAACTGTTAATTGGTACTTCCGTCTCTCATTGAATTGTGGTGGTCTAGCTGCAATGCAGCGGTGCAATAACAGAATAATAAGCTGACAACGCGAAATTAGCCTGTATTCTCCAGGTCCATTGTGAAATAATGGAAACTGCAGTTAGTTCATTCGACTTTATGACTCTGAGTAATGTTGTAGTCTATAAAATGTGTAGTAAATGTTGTCTTTAAGAAATAACTATCGTATTATGTCAAATTTAATTACTTTGGATGAGCAAATGCACAATATGTCAAAGTTCTTCGACTTTCAACAGAAGATTGACCTGACACTGCAAAACCGTACAGGATAAATCAATCTTATTGAACAACATCATTTAACTTAGCAACAGAAATCTTGAACACTAATGAAGAAAATGGTCCGACTTGCTAATTAACACAACTGTAAACGAGGCGTAAACAGGCAACCTATCCATGACTCAATACCATAATGAATACCACGTACAGAGTCCTGCATGGCAACTAGAATTCAAAATCTAACCATTCATCATCACTGCCTTTCCCAACTGTAACGTATGTTGAGGTCGCATTCCAGTCTTAACCGTTTGCCACTAAACACAAGTATTTTTCATGAAGCGAGTGCCTGCATCCTTCAACCCAGTCACAAAATCTAATCTCTCATCGGCGAGCGGCGTCAATACTGTAACCTTATGGGTAACTATAGTTTTGAGCCGTTTGGGGTCGAAACGCTTGGGTCATGGGTCCCGAGTGCGGTAAATTTCTCGCCGACTGGTCGACACTTCACGTGACCAGAGGACTTTTTTTTTTGGGTGGGAAATTATCAAATAACTTCTCCCGCTCTGCCCAGAGCGGGAGGGCGTGTCAGACTCTTACTGACTAAAACCCACCCGTGTTCCTTCAGTTGCCATGTTGCCGAGGGGCCACGATGTCCCTATAGGTTTTCTTCGAACCCCCGGCTCGTTCTTTGGCCAAAGAATTAGCATTGTTATTCAAAGTGGAAATGCTGCCAGTCTTCTGGGCACGTTTCCGGATGACAACGATGCGGACGAATACTTCAACGCTTGTGTCCTTTTGCTTTTGTATTTATTTATACAGATAGTTAGTTCTTTAATTTAGTACCTAGTGTAAATAGTTAGTTGTGTTAAAAACTGTAAAGTTATTATTATGTGCAATAAATTAAATTGTCATTACGAAACCTATAAAAAAATCTCCCATCCAAATTATTATTATCCTTAGAATTTACACCATCCTTATCTCCACCATCGATCATCAGTCAGCTGGAGAGCCTAAACATAGATAACCTTGACAGATATCACAAGGCCTTCACGAGATCCAGTTTGTTTCTTGTACTATGACCAGCCTTGATGAGTCGCACCTTTGCGTGATGTAGTTGCGTTTGTGAATTAGCATTTTATGATGTTGTTTGAAGTTCTATGCAGATTCGGTTTAATCTCATGCTTGTCTATGATTGGTAGATTTGTCATATTAAATTATAGGCTGGTCAAGGAATCATTTATTATTGTAGCGTCTTTATCAGATTTCGCATTTATGATGTTTTTCTTTTACATGATGTCACGTTTTATTCGTGGAAGAAAACACAGCTTGCGAAACGGAGGATATTGATTTGAGTCCGGTATTAGTTACACTAGTAGTAGTAATAAGTTAATCCTAGATACACACGTAATTCTTATTTAAAGATTGTAACTTTGTTCACGTTTCCATGTCGATGTAAAGCAATAAACTGTACGTGACTGATATGTTAAGTTGGAGGACGGTTTCAGAATTGATGGGCATAACATGAGCAGTTTTATGACTTCGCGAATATATTGCATAAGGTCCACTGCTTATTGAAAAGGTTTTGGTGGCTACCCTTTTACCTAGAAACAATAGGCCTTTGTCCGTCGTGTAGATATTAAAAAATATTGAACACGTATTTTTTTTTTGACTTAATCAAAAGATTACGGCGATACATTGAGTTAAAATGTGGCGTCACGCCTTGCTAGATTTAAAACTGCGTTGTGACGTAGCGAGCCCCCACTCCCCAACTTAAATGCGTGTTTTCTAAGTTATTTTTGATTTATATGATAAAGCAAAATATACGTGTCTAATATTTATTTTATTATCTGAAAGACGGACTAAATAGGATTTCTTTATTTTTACCTAGGCAACTACCATATTCCTGAGAGGACTGATAGTCTATATATTTTTATCGTCAACCTTTTTTTGACCAAGAGTCCAAATGCCCTTAAAACTCTAAAGAATTCGAAAAGAAAATATGTAATTATGTTTTCATGGTGCACCAGCTTTCAAAGCAAAGGAAAACAATAGTTAATCATTGTAAAAGCCAAGCCTTCGATAACAAGCGCCACTTGTCTCGTTGAGTGCAAAATGCACGTTCTAAGTATCAAGTGTCAAAACAAGAGCCACTTTGATTTCACACGCGATTATGCACCTAGATAAATCAATAGCTCCAAAAACACGATGGTTCCGATGATCCAGACTGTTCTTCCCGAAATATTCCTCTAGCGTCATCATCATCTTCATTATTATCATCTGCCTAGCCTTTTCACAACTATGCAAGGGTCGGCTTCTAATCTAACCGGATGCAGCTGAATAGCTAGTACTCCATATGGAGCGACTGCCTATCTTGCGTCCACAACCCAGTTACTACCGCTTGGTAAGACTGGTTTTTAGACTTTCGGGCTTTTGGCTACCCGCATCGACTGTCAAAGATCTACGAATGACAGCCGGAACCAACGGCATATTCCTCTACCGAATTCTCTTAATTTTTCTCGTGACCTAAGTGAGACATCCTTGCATATTTCACGATTTCTGTCATGTGTCTGGGGTTTTGAAGGGAATTGAGTAAACCTTTAAGTATTATCTTCTTCACCTTTATTAAAATGTCAACCTTCAATAGCAAGCGCCTTGTTATCTTTAGGTAGAATAAACATTACGTTTTGAATACCTATCAAGTGCGAAAACCCAAACAAGAGCGCCACTTTGGTTCTCACGCGATCGGAAAGATAGTTGTTTTCAAAACTCAGTCCGAATAATTTTACAGTATTTTCTTTTCATCTGTTCTAGTTTATGCTTTCACAGTTGTGAGGTATCTGCATTCGTTATTTCGCCAAAGCTGTCATATTTTGATCTTTAACATCTTTCTTCCCATTCGACCGATTTATGTTAGAAATCTAGATAACGGACATTAGAGGGTTCACTTTTGTAATCGATGATCTGGGCATAAAAATTATGTTATGTGGCATCCCTAACTTTAAACGCATCGACTACCATTAAAATTCCATGTTTATGTCTAGATGTCTGTCTACCTCTCCTAACCTATCTTCGCATCTTTCCAGGATCCGTCCGCAGACACCAGGCGAGGTGGTAGAAGGATGCGGTATATGCGCACGCGCTGGAGGCGCCGCGGGCGACGGCGGGGTCGCCCTGGGATCAGAGCGCGCGTTCACATTCGACTACGCCTTCGAACCGTGTTCGTGCCAGCAGATCGTATATGACACCTGTGTGAGAAAGCTGGTGGAGGCAGCCTTGGATGGATATAATGCTACTGTACTTGCATATGGACAGGTTAGTGCATCTCTATCTAAATCTTCTGGAAATAACCCTGACAGTAGGTTTTCTGCTTCCGCTATGGAATTGCGCATTACCTCTCAGATAAAGACATAAAAAACTTCAACTTTAATTTTAATTTGAAATAGCATTTATTAGCAATCTTAAAACTAGTATTAGAATTTATATAAATTCAAAGTTTAGACATCAGAATTCTCCAGACTGCTTAGCTCTTTAGCATCGGCCTCCCGCAGTAGTTCTCAAATCGTCTTCCCATCTTTGAAATGGTCTTCCTAAAAAACTTATGAACTATTCAATTCCGGAAATTTATAGAGAAAGTCTCTACTTGGATGAATGGTATTATATAGCCCATTAACCTTTTGGGAAAAGGGCAATGCGCCAATGTCTATCGTTTATAAATGTTTACAATATCTACGCTAAAATCAATTTGCACTGCATAACCTTCTCAGATCATTGCCAGCAATAAACTGACGATTTCTATAAATCGTCTGAAACGAAAAAGATATAATAACTTCGAAATATTTTTCAATATAAAACGCAAACGTTCAATGAAATAAAATTCAATTCCGAAAGAGCGATGACCTGAAAACTTACTGCAAAAGAAAGTTAGCGTTTCGTGCATTTTAGTTGTTCGTGTCATCCAAAAACCTATTTATCATGCGAACTTTCAGTATGTAAGCTCGTCGGTTCGTGAAACTCATCTACGGTTTACTATTGACCTAGTTCAGCTAAAAATATGGCGAAGAACACTAGTCTGTAGTGCAATTGTTGCATCTCGAAAATGTGGTGACGCGTCGTCGGTTCCGTTTCGCTCGCGGAGCATTGTGTTGTCTAGTGGGTAGGTTAAGGTTACTGAAGAGCTAACAGACAGCTACATTCTAGAGAGTGTTTCGAATTCATCTCTTAAGAATGTAATTAAAGCTGAAACCAAGGAAGCAAGGATATAACTTCCAGCAAAAACGCTTCTAATCAGCGCAACACTCCCAAGTTTTCTAGAATATTTCGATGAAAAATGTCAAACCCCATTAGAATGCCCACAGCCTAATCCGGTAGTAATTCAACTCATTTAAAATACCATGGGTTAACCCCATGAATCACTTGGCTGTGGGCTTGGCAAGTTGACAGGACTCGACCACAACGCAGCTAAAATTGAGACTAAATAATATTGTCTCCGGCTCCTTTAGGCAATTGGCATAACAGAAAATTAATTAGCTAGAACATATTTGTAGAATGCAGTTAGTTATTAGAACTATCCAATCTAACTAAACAGCCCGTAATTAACATACTTGTTACTTGGATATCTGCCATCGTTAAAGAACATCAGTTGTAGGTTAGTTAGTATAAAAACTTGAGAGATAATGGTATATATCACCATGCTTGATCTTCAACATAAGCAATATTAAGATAGATAATGGTGCCGATTCCCATGTTCACAAACTAAACTAAATTAAGTTCAGTGCATCTTTTTCTTTCTATTTCATTAAGAAAAGGACAGAAGATAAATTTTAGTTTAGTCCTGTCAAATTAATCAGCGCTTGACGTAATTTTAGTAGGCAAGTTTTTAATTACGTCTAAACTTGTATGGAGTAGTGACAGGCGCTGATTAATTTGACAGGACTAAACTAAAATTTATCTTCTGTCCTTTTCTTAATGAAATAGAAAGAAAAAGATGCACTGAACTTAAATTTAGTTTAGTTTGTGAACAAAGGAATCGGCACCATTGTAACGTTACTTGCTAATTGTACATTGCATAGGATTTCCGTACAATGCGAGGTCAGCTTATACTGGAAATGTATAGCTTAATGTGTAGCCGTGTGTCCAACCTTCCTACGAAATAACTTGGCTACTTTTTGTAGGATCGCCCACGAATCTTCTTCTTTTCGTGTGGTTAGTGACTAACCTGGTGTCAGAGTTTTAAAGCCGCCCATGGGCCTCTGACTTGACTTCACATGCCGTCGGGAAATATCTCTCAGGCATGCCAGTTTCCTCATGATGTTCACACTTTATGAAGCAAGTGATAATTACCACAAATAAAGTGTTGATAAGATACTTTTTTGAAGTGAAAACTTCTTTAGGCGCGTTGGGCATTTTTGAGATGGGACTAAACCATTGATTTCGCGACACTGTTACGCAATTTACCGACACCGTGGAGTAAAAGACATCAACGCGTTGATTACCGCAGTGCTGTTTTTTTTTTTCAAGTTTTCTCTTCTGTCGGCACTCCCGGAGTGCCAGTGTATTTTTTTTTATTTTACCATCTTTATTATTCCTGCAGCAACAATAAATAATATTCTATTATATTCTTCCCTACTCTAAAGGAAGCCTAATTGGAGCAGTGGCACATATCTTAAGCCCACTGCAACATACTTGTAACTGCGCCAAATGCAAACACTACTTGAAAAAATGTGGGAAGTCACAGTCACGCTCCTTGACCGCATTGTTCTGCAGAAGGTTGGTAGAAAAATGAGTAGGTACTAGTAAGGGCACGGTCTGATGGTCCGGACGTGTTGAAAGAATGTCCGAAGACAATAGTAACAGTTACTGCGATAGTTCAAGGCGGAGATAGTGACGTTGATAAGGAACAAATCCATTGTTAGTATAGAGTAGGTCATACTTTTGGAGATAGATGTGAATGACGGTAGGGTAAAGGCTAGTTTAGGCTTGCTTTCCTAATATTTTAATCATTTTGAGGCTGTAAAGAGTAAGCCCAGGATCGCACGAGCAAATTTTTCCCGCGACGATTTTTTTTTCACGCATTTGATTCTCAATGCTCGGCTTAACACCGAGCGTTGAAAATCCAGTACGCGATAAAATCCCGCCGCGATATTTTACGTCCGTGCGAGCGTGGGCTTCGCTGCAGTTTCGTTTTTGACACTGCTGGCCTAAAGCCCCATTAATTTTCATCAAAATATTTGCCACAGTGACAATCTTTTCCTGTTATTCCAAAATCTCGAAGTTTTTTTAGAAGATTCTTGTTCTATATCAACAGTAAAGGCAGACGTAGATTTAATATCATTAGCATATCCTTGTACTATTGTGGTCACTTATCCCTACAACTTCGTGGGTCTTAGCTAGATAAGTAATCCGCTCAGCCCATGTCCATATAGAGTTACCGCGAGTCTAACAAAATTCAATTAAAACACCGTGGAGGCCGCGACACCTGTCATTAATTACTCGACACACATAAAGACCACTATAGTTGTAACTTATCATTTTATAGCTACAGTTTCGACGTGATGCGATATCTATATGTTCGGATTTTCGGAAAAAACATGTGATTTAAGGATCTCGCTCTAAAATGTGTTTTAGGGTCTCCAGGCTTACTTTATAAATTAATCTTGGAGACCACACTATACTCAACTTACTTGGAGACTTATCGAACTATAAGTCCAGTTGTTTAGAAGTTTTCAGAACTTTCCTGGAAATAGGAACTCGAGGCTTTTCCAAATAGTAACTGGACGGATTTATATCACTGTTTTGTAAAGAAGTTTGCGGCTTGCGATCCTCAACAATGTATGGATACCAAACAGGTTGAATATCACAGACTCTAGTACTTAGCTTCACCTGCACTATAACCTATAATTTAATGCCATAATAAACTAGGAATCTGTGAAGTTACTTGTATGGCGATAATAAACTTTAATAGAGTTGGATTTAATGACCATTCCGAGCTTAGGGTGAACCAGGAAAAGAAGCCATATTGGAACGAAGTAAGTCCGATTTGAAACGATCGAGTGGTAAGCTGTACGACTTAGAACCTTTATGTAAACAAAAACTGTAGAGTAGACGTGTAGAGTAACTGGAAATCCCGGGTCAAAAGTGTAATATCATTTGCACATTGTGGATTTAAAAATAAACTACGGGACTTTCCAACATCATGCAACTGGTCTTTGTACTCCAATACTTTTTATTTTTAATTTTCTTGCTTGTGTATTCAAAAACCGATTGACCTACAATAGTTCAAATATTTGCCCTAGTGAGGCTATCATTAATTGCACGGTGACATAATTTAGGCTAACATTTTTACGCAACCGATATTATAATTAGAGATTATTAGGTCAAGTACGCACAAACTTAGGTACTGAAAAGTTACGTGAAATTGAGGACAGCGTGGGTTATACATATTGTTCAGTTTAATATAATATTCATTGGTTATATGGTGTCCAGGAAACCTAATAGTTATTCTATGAGTCTGTTATGGCGATGCTTGGGAATATCCAGCAGTGGCCGTTTTTGGGTCCTCCTCCTATCGTGGTGATACGAGATAAATAAGAAGCTCATGCCGTTGCATAACCGGGGCTGACTGTCCAGAATGAGCTGGAGTATAATCATGGCAGTTGAGGATACTCTTTTAATGCATCCAACGCAAGCATCTTTCGGGTGAAGATGATGATAATTGTGAAAATTCAGTATGAATTTATTTCCAGTATATTTCGCCATTTTGCAAGGAATACAGAGTACAATTTGTTTTAGTTCTTCCTTCATAAATTATGCAGACAATGTCTTTCCAACCTATCATGCCACTCCTCCATTGTATTTGAAACTCGCTGTGTTTTCTGTTACCTATTCATTCAAAGTGAAGTCTATCCATCAAACTACTTTTGTTAATCAGTTAACCTCATTAGATATGACTGCAATTATGTCTGAACCCAGTGGAATATATTCCTTATAATTTCTACAGAACATCCTCTGTAGAGCATGATGGGGCTGTTTCCCATGACCGACTTCAATGACATAAGTGAGTAGGTCCCATAATTGTTGGTGGTGCGGTGGTGGATAAACATTGATGCTCACTAATTTTCTTTATCTTAAGCTTATAGATAGGTTACCTACTTCCTAGTTTCCCAGTTCCACGAGACGGCAGCAAAGATTCCTGTGCAAAAACCACGCTTGATTCAATAATCTAAACTAAAATATCGTGTAAGCACGATCGCAAAAAACCCACCTTATATTGCGTGTTTAGCTCCAATTTGCTGAGCTACAGTAGCCAAATTGCACATTAAAACTTAAACAATAAGCCTGCGATCAAAATTTACTGGATCATCTACTAGGATCGGAAAGTTTGCAACAAAAACTGCTTGTCAAATTGATACTTTAACTTTTATCAAAGATTCCCAATCAGCAACTAGTGAGGTCCGTGACTTCGAGCCAGGTTTTCGTGATACTTTTATATTAATTTTACAGCCGCACCAAACTGCTGATGATATTGATAAAGAGTTATTACCTCAGTACCACCAACGAATACTATCAAAAGCTATACCGCCTAGATATTGGTCAGCAACAGTCTATTTATAGAAGTCGACGAATCGTAAAAACTATATTTTTGTTGAACTTTTTAGAGCACTTTTTGTTACAAAACTTTTTTCACGTGCCTGCAAGGCACTAGTAGGTAGGTGTTTAGCTTCCATTGTTTGGTAGTATTCATAATTAACCGTCAAACATGAAGTACCAATAGCCGATAGGATAGAGAGATCAGTCTTTTCAATATCGCGAACCAGTTCTCCAGAATAATCAATCAAATTACTCAGCTGAGTTTTTGCAGCATCACTGCAAATGGAATTAGCGGGCCTATCGCCAGTGCATCACGGTCAATTTGCACTCGTTCCGACCCATTTCGTTTAAACACTATGGCGGTGTTATACCAGCAATTCTGCTAATACCATACGATTGCACTTGGACCACATAAATTATGCTCGCCCCTTTCAATATATTATATGTAACGCCAACAGTTAAAGGGATAAATTGACAGGAAGTTTGCGTAAAGGAGGGGAAAGGGCTTCTGTTATTTATTACTTGAGCCTGTTTAGCCGGAAATATTGCCGCTGATAGCATTTCGTGAGAATTATCTATTCATCCGATCACAATCGGCTATGTGGCTTGTGTCACTTTCTAAATTTACAGCAGCCAATCTATTCTGTAAATATCCCTAGCATCGGGTACAATGACAGCTAAAGAAAGAAAATACATTTATTTAGCACAGACCAAAAAGCACACAATATAATTAAAAGAAGATAAAAAAAAAGTAAAGAAATTAGCAGAAGAGTGTGCCTCACGGCTGCGCCAAAAAGGCCCAGTTCAGAAAAAATGCCAGACAACAATAAGTACCCTGACGCTAGTTTACTTCAAGCAGCTCACTTCACCTAAGTGTTCCCGATGAGATTTTTACAGATTAGACCCGCAAAAGTTATGGTGACTATGGAGACCCTGCAATTCACATTCAGAGTTTCTGCCTTCTTTACAAAACTTTGGTTAACAATCCAAATATTTATTTATTGCACCCCACATGGCCGATTTCTCGCAATCTAGACAATCCACATGACAAAAAGGAGTTTCCCAAATATAATCGCCATAATTCTACTAAGATTCTTTGCAAATGACGTAACAACCATGCAAAACAGATCTACGTTCAATGTAGTCTTTATCTAGCGTGTAAAGTGGTCTCACCATATAGGCTCGTAGTAACTCGGCTGGCGGCCCACGTGCGTCCACTAATTATGTTACGTTACAAAAACTCAATGACAGAACATATTTATGATTTGCATGCGGTGTTAACAATAAAAGTTGAACGCCGAGTTGCGCAGGCGGCGGCGGCGCGGTCCTTGCCGCTTGAGCCCGCCCACGGCGACCTCCTTGCGGTATGCAATGAGCAACGCCGCTAATTATGTGCCTGAGCAAAATATGATTGCTTTATATTGAGCAGTTATCCGATAAAGAATGTCTAAATAAGGTAATTCATAATTGTCCAACTTACAGTACAGATTATATCTTTCAGTCTTGTCAAAATTAATTGGATGTTGTTTGTCGCTGTGTAATGGCCGATCAATAATGTGCCTTGTTTAAACTCGACTGTTTAATTTTCATTACCCTCACGTGGAAACTGGTATTTACCTGAAGCTACTGCTGTACAATTACGGAAAGTGCTTTAATTCTCTTTGTAGTGCATTATACCAATCAGCCCTGGTATTGATTTGTTTAGACAATGCGGTCGTTCATACACTTCCCCTCTTGTTCCCGGGCGCTCATCGTCTACCGGAACAAATATTTATCCTGTTTTAGAACAGTTTTTGTCCATGCCACCCAGAGTTTTGTTAGGCTTACTATACGACTTCCTGATTTGTCATCATCTTTTAACGTTCCGTTTAAAAATCTTCATACTGCAGTTTCCGATAAAATGATCGCAATATATTTTCAGCAAGATCTCTTTTAGGTATCGCTTCAGTTCTAATTATAATCTGCTCATCGCGATCGTATCTCTAAAAGCCGAAAAGATCAAACGAAGGTAACTGTAAACTTCTAAAGAGTCGCTCATTACTCATCTCATTTATTCCAGAAATAGCCTGAAAAAAATACATAAAGTAGATTCAGCTTCACTTCACGTGAATTGTCACTTAACCTATTTGAACTCGTAAGCATGCATTTCCGAAACAATTTTTGCTCAGCTGTACCTGAAATACCCATGACCAGTCCGTAGATACTTGATTGTTACTCATGAGTGAAGTCAGACAGGCCCGTTTTCACTTACCTACACTAGAAGACATCTAAAAGAATGCGCTGTTGAATTTTCAACATTCGGCGCTTAGCTGAGGGTTGAAAATCCAATAGCGCTTTATTTCACTTAGGTGTCGCCTAGTGTTAGTAAAGTCGGCCTGGGCGTCAATTGAGCGGATTAGCCATTACCTCGCAGATGAGTGCGTAGACCTTGTACGTGAACTTGGATAAAGATGTAACAACTGGGTTATCTTATCTTGACGTTAAACTGTTTGTAATTGCTATAATAAACCTGTTTGGTTTAATTTATTGGCAGCGATGAAGGTTTTTAGGCGCTGTGGTACCGTTAGGCGAGAAATTGATGTTAGGAGGTGGCAGAATTATTGTAATTATGATTTTGTGCGAAGTTAAAAATAAATCTGATAATGTATAATGTATAGACGCAATTAAAACAATATTAGAAATCACAAGTCGTTCCTTGACACCCGACAACAGACCTAACAAATAAAAACCCATTACCATCTTGGGTCAAGATCTTCGAAACAAAAAACCGTGATTATTCTCAAGATTACAACATTTATAACAATTATACCGAAGTACCTTCCCAAAAACCAACACAAATTGCTAATGATAAAAATTTAACAAATACTATACACGATGATTTCACAATTCCACACAACGATGACGACTAAACGATTTTCCACAGACATGTTTGATGAATGTTCCTTCAAATAGAACATTGGTTCCTTGTTTTCTTTGTCTAGCTGTTATCGGCGGATATCCGGGCCTTTGACAGGGCCCTTTTATACTGATAAAGGGCTGACACACTTCCACAAATTACCTATTGAATGAAATGTCTAATCAATGAATGAAAGGGCTGGAGGTAAATAAGGAGTTTTTGGGTGAAAGCATAGATAAAGTAATAGTTGATTTAACCTATTGAATCGGTTAGTCAGTGAATGAATAAATGAATAATGACCATATCTAGGTATGGATCGAATCAGAAAACGTAATAGATATACCAATATTCAATGCGGTTATTGAGGATACTAACCCAGGACAGAAAGGTGGCGCAAAGCAGAAATGATATTCAACTGTGGGTAGTGACCCAGATTTAATAATAGTTCAGTAGATAAATGTGGGCTTAGCTGGTAACAATATTGCTCTGTAACAGCCAAAGGATAAAATTGTCCAAGCTAATATAATTTGTAAGAATTTAGAAACGTAATAAGTTGAACTTCTTAATTAGTAGACAATAATTAGCTGCTAATAACCTGATCCATTAAGTCATCGGAATGTCGCTCAAAGCAACTACTTAAATGAATATTAATAATCACATCAAAACATCCATCTGACAAACATATCTGGAAAACCCAAATCTAACGACGCAAAACAACTCCATTCGAAATAGCTACAAAGATATTACCCGTCGATCACGCATTTTTTCCTAATGGACCATAAAATGCGTGGTGCTATTGACCTGTGGCCATATGCTTAGGAAGGTCGAACATGATACTGGCCTCCAACCGACCACAGACATTACGAACCAGCTCGGAGTTCAAGCTATTATCTAATCAATGGACCGAGCAATATAAGAATTCTGATTTCAAGGCGTTCTGCATTTGGTAACTTGAAATATGAATGGAGCCAAGACAGGTGTTGGTGAAACAATTTCCGTTTTGCGATTGCTGCTTGCGGTTTTTCGCCTACTGCTTTCCGAATTTGGATAATTTTTGGGTTAGGCGTCGTTTCGCAAAGCTATTTGTTATCCTTGGGAAATGGTAATATTTGATTCATAGACATGAAAGGAAATTTACAAAAATATCTGCGCTGTTATTCGCGTATTTTGTAATCAATGTTCTACTACAAGAACCTATGAACATAAAGGGCAATCACGATGAAGTTTATAGATAGCGTTTTAATTTTTCTCCCAAGTACAACAAATCAAGCACGGAAATGATAAATGTCAGACCGTCGGCAAACTTTAAATTGTAAACTAAGTGGATAAGAGAATCCTCGTGAATCAAAGTGTGGAAACACAGATAACTTAGAAGCAGAGCAGATTAGATTTAAATATTCAAAAGCTAAGACCAAGTTTGTATAGTTTACCGCTGTCGTAAGTTTTTATGAAGGAGCCTAAAAAGATTCATGCCTCAAAGTTGTTCTTTAAACGGATACAAAGCATGATTTATTAAAACTTTTGAAACAGTTCAAACAACTCATTAAGCCACTAGGCATCTGATTTATGATAATAACCTATTGCTCATTTAATTATACAGAATGATAAAGAAGCTACATAATTTATATATCGAACTTTACGACTTGTTTAATTGCAAATAAATTCCCAATTATTATCAACATTAATATTTGCAATTAATCATCACTTCCACTTAGTTAATCACAATTCAGTCAGGGGCAAAGAATTCTCCCTGAGGAATGCCTCCCTGATTGGTCTGCAAATCGAATCATCCCGCATCTATCAGGGTTTGAAAAATCTTCTAACCATACTACACTTTAGGTTCTTACAATTACCAATAGATACTAGGGCCTAAACTTGTTCTCTTTGTGTAGTTAGAAACACGGCCTATTGAAAACAGTATCAAACGTTTAAGGGTAGCGGGTGACGACATTAGCGCCTACCGTAAATGGACGGGCGGCGCGCGCCTGTGATCTATATCTGTGCGTCCGCGCATACCGCGCCGTTTCCTACATATAAAGCGTTAGGACGACCACACACTTGCTGCTTGATGCTTCTACCGTTATTTAGCAGTTGAACCCTAAGTTTGTTTCGCCTATGAAGTCTCCAAAAAAGGGATTCAGTTCACCAAACCAGCCAAATCCTACCAATAAGAAAAATGATTACACCGTCTGCTGCTGTCCCTGACATTACTGCAGTCTCCAATAATTCTAATGCATTGTGATTAGTGTGTAATTTACTTTTCCGTGGCCTTAATCAGTAGCAGTTTTAGCGTGCTGACGTTTGATAGTCTTTCTTCACTCAATAAACCTTTCATTCCTTATGTATAACTTTATATACGACAGTAAATACGGCGTGTGTGGTCTGCCTTATTGTTTATGTTGATTCATTCTCTAAATATGTAAATGCCGCGGTGGTCCCATTTCATGCCTTTTAGAGTATCGTGCTCTTTGTCCAGTATTGCACGTAATAGGAAGAAAAATGCTCCGGTCGTTAGCATAATGGGTTAGTTAACGCCACTTACAGCTCAATTTATTCAGTAATCAGTACAAATTGAGTAATGATTGAAGAGATGTTGACCTTGACTTGTGCTGTTATTGCATAGAAATGTGGCATTGTCTTGCGATTTTTATTGTGGGCGCTACCGAGAAAAACGTTAGTGACGAAATCCATACATTCGTATTCAAATAATACTCGCATTGAGCATTAGAATTCAAAAATGCAGTACCGTGCCTTCTTTGATCATACCTATAACTTAGGTGTCAATCTGAGCGTTGTTCAAAATCGATACCGCAATGCTTGTGATAAAATCGAACGTGTATAGAAGTCCTGAAAGGGCGACGAATGGTAAAGCCATCCGTCACGCTGGGAATTACCTACACCGTAACGGATGCACCGCGCGTCAAGTATTACTATATATTATGCGTGCGTTTTAGGAAAGACCAAACGACAGCTCGGCTACTTTCTACGGTCGTCGTCTGTACATAAATCAGGGACCAACAACATTATTTCATCCATTTTCGTCGGTTCGCTCTTGGTCTCCTATTTGTGATCTTTCAATGATTACCATCTTTACTACTAACCGCTTCTGGTCTTTACGTTTTGCAGTCTGTGATATGCTCTTTTAATCAGGAAACGATAATTAAAGTATCATAAAGATAATGCATGCATGCCAATTTATCATTAACTAAATAGATTTTATCGGTTATAAATTACTTGGAATACCGTATCGAATTACCTCCCTGATAAATATTTGCGTTGCAGGAAAACTTAATTCTACTTATGACCCTCTATGGCCTTTTTATTCAACGTAAACTACTAACTCTTCAGAAAATCATGGGTCAATATGATCGTCAATATTAAATTGGCCACCCATCCACCTGATATATATATATATACTCATTAACTCCTCTCTTACGTCACCAGTAGGAGAGTAGGTCGTCTATTCTTAGCTTAGGACTAGACATCATAACAGTTTGCATAAGTATTAACGAACACAAACAGACTAGGTCCACAATCATAATCAAAACAACACGAGTACATGACTCACTGTAGGCGCCAAATAGATAACATCAAATTTTCGTCAGCACAGCCTGTAATCCTGCCAGATAAAACTAAGATAACGATAACAACTATAGCTTTAATTCTCAAGGTGATAAAGCCCACATTTCCGTATGTCTCATGGCCAACTATGGTGCGTTAACGCAGGACCCACAGACTGCACCTGACCAAATACTTGTTAGTAATGTATTTGCTTTACAGAACCTTGGGTTTTAAGTTACTGCTTAAGGGCCTATACTACCTCAAATGGCTTAACATGATCCTCCGTTATATCGAAAATACTGCAGCATTAATTTTGAAATAAATATATGTTAAAGCTAAGGATTAATGTTAAGTACTATGTTAGACGAAAACACGATTCCATAAAATTTTCTCGATAGAAAAAAATTCCAAAGTTACCTCCAAACCGAACAATAAACCGCTGGTATTCAAAAAATACTTCAAATTAGATCATGAAACTTTGCATAATAACTGAACTAACTATAAACCAGCGACTATGTTTTTTATTTTTTTTAAATTACCTTTATTTTCGCCGTAAAAAGCAATTACCTAAATTATTGGCGCCTCGGAGCCGCTAGCACCCCACTCCGTCTCGCTCTCACTCAGTCCGCGAGCAGTATGGTGCGAGCGAGATAAAAAGTGAATTTGAGCTGAGGTTGTATAGGCTCTTAACTGTCGATTTTACGCTTGTTAGTTGATCCGAACTTTACGAGGCCGTTAGGGTTGGCAAAAATGACAAAATGAAGTAGTCTTACAGCGATTCAAAACTAGTTGAAATGATGATAACTCGGTAGAAAATTCTGTCGAATCTTGATCAAAAAGGACCTATCAACCAGCATATTATTACGAAGAGCGGTGGTGGTCCAGGGTAACGGCTCCGACTTACAAGTTGTAGCTCGTGGATTCGAACCGAGACAGATGCTTTACTTTATGTAAATTATTTCATCACCACTGCTCTCAAAACGGTGAAGGAAAACATCGTGTGGAAACCGGCATGTCCTAGACCCAAAAATTCAAAGACATGTGACATTTTCCAACCCGCACGGGGCCCGCGTAGTGGATTACGGCCCACTCCCTCTCACCGAGAAGAGGCCTGTGTCCCAACAGTGGGAACATTATAGGCTGATAAGATGATTGAAACAGCTTTTGCATATCGCGTATACAGACTGCGTACATAAATATATTTTATCAAGGTTTATTACAATTTAATATGCAGATTGTAATTTAAGCTCGAGAAAATCATCTGAATGCAATCTCAACAGCAGCAGATTTAATATCGTCTTACTTTTACACTTATCAATACAATCTTAGAAACTCAGATACGGCGATTACAGACCATTCTAAGTACATACTCGAACCACTTGATTTGAATGATTTGAAAGCCGATATAAGAGGCAAACTGACTGTGGAAAAGGCGAGTAGGAAAGACACAACTGGAAACGAAACCACGAACACAAGAGAGTAAAACTGCGTAAAACGGGCAAAGGAATCAAAATGAAACAATAAAAGAAGAAGGAAGAGAGGAGAATTGGAAGGAATTAGAATAGTTTTTTGAAATAAGTAGAAATATGAAACAGCTAACAGCTCTATCAGTTTTGCCTCTGCTTAAGCTAGAGGACCAATTTGGATAGACACGGTAGGTGTCTACTACTATAATAGCCCACGATTTTTTAATCCCATTCATGCAATCTTGGGGTATATATTTGAAGCAAATTGTGACCACGACACGTGACAACTATATATGTATATCGACACTGGCAATTTCAAATATCGTAAAGGACAGGGAATACAATGTCCTTTACGACAATTGAAATTTCCAGTATCGATATGATATGTACACGATAATATACCCTAGTGTTCCAAGTACTAGATAGAATATATATGTAATTATCATATTAAACAGCTCCAACTATATGGGCATTCGCTATGTCCATATTGTTGTAAGCCGTGTGCTTAATCAATATGTATAATTGCATATTTAAGGACGCGTTACTCCGTATAATTAACGTAAGTATATGTATAGGAACATTAAATAATTATATACACACGTTTCCGTACTATACTGTCTTGTTTCGCGCAGGTGACATCAGAGTAAACAAAACGCTCGTGAGCGATCCGTTCGATTTATTAAATCCCTTGTGACAAGGCATAAGCAATGGCGATTTAATTTTATGCTTATTACTGGTTGCCTGCTACGTCTAACCGCTTAAGGGGACGATAACTGACTTTTCATGATTTTATACTGAAGATGACGTCTAAACGAGTAGTGTTAGTGATTTGGAAAAAATATATGTTGAATTAGAGCATTTTCTTAATATTTTAATATAGGCATATTTTTGATTATGTTACATAGTGAAATTAATTTGTAAAGTTATGTCTAACGCGTATAAAAAACCGAGAATGACGCAAAATCTATCAAGCGTATTTTTCGGAAAACTTCACCATTTTAAAGATAATTAAATTATTGATCGTTTAGTATACGCGTTTTATTAAAATACTTTTCGATTTACGTGTAATAAATTAATAATGCGTCTAATTTGGGACAGCGCTCCTTGATGGGGGAGTCCTATTACTGGCTGGACGTACGACGCGTTGCGTGAGCTCAGTACAGAACACGCAAGCTAACCATTCAAGGTCACTGTCATAATCTGCGTCTTAAAGCCGGGCACTACCGGTTATAAACTTACTATTCGTTGTGATCAAGACTTTTATTTTCCATTGCTTGTTAGTTTTTAACCGATTTCAAAAAGGAGGAGGTTCTCAATTCGACTGTATGTTCTTCTCTTTTTTTTTGTATTTTTGATACGCGATTAATTTTCCAATTATGAATTGTTTTTGATGATTCTTTTTGTTTGGTAGGTCATACTTCAGAGGTGGTCCCATATAAATTGTATTAACTTTGCTTGGGTAGTTTTTGAGTTAGCTTCAATAATACGTATTTTTTCCCACTTAGTATGTGGATGATATTATTATGATAAGTTCCTGTCACTATTATTTACGTAGCAGGTAGTGGTATTCGAATTTTGGGTGGGGCAGGTACCACAACCAAAAAGTGAAAAATATGTACTTTTTATAAAAAAAAGTCGGTGGCAAAAAACGAAAATTCAAAACCAAAGACACCGACTTCCGAAATTAAAGTTATATTTTACTTTGTAGTGTTTTTTTTTTTTTGGAAGTTGTTGTTTTTTTTTATTCCAGCTAATTGCTAGGTGGTAGGTATATCTCGGTTTATTTTAGTGAAGAAAAAAATTCTTCTAAAGAGCACAATTCTTCTTTAACTTCTTTAACTATCGTACCAAGCTCTTCGTCACCTTTTATAGTTCTACGTGGAACACCCACAAAAATATTTGGCTCAGGTACAATAATCTCATCATGTGAGAACAGAGCTTTTCTTTTTTTGTATTCAAAAGAGTAATTAAAGAAGAAAAAAACTACATGCTAAAAGCTTGCAACTTACTCAATAGACAAAATTATGTAAGTGCGCCTCAAAAGGAACTGCTAGAAACAGGTTATTAAAAATGTTGATTTAAACTTTGAAGTGATAAACCAATCAATTAAATACGCACCTACGATTTACGTGTTTTGCGTAACAAATTAGTTAAAACTTCATGCAGATATAAAAAAGAGAGAGATGAATTAAGAACATCGACAAAATATCGGTTTGTCTCTTTACCTATTTGGCAATCATAGGCAATAGGCATGGCAATTTTGTTACATAAAAATTGTGTTGTTGAGTATCATATATTTTTCTTTATGAAATGAATGCGGAAGTAATAAAGGGAACGGAACGTACCTAAGTGAAGGACTGAGTGAGTGAGTGAGTGAGTGAGAGAACGAGGGAGTCTGAAAGAACCAATATGGCTACGGTGTGGGATACGATAGTTAGAGAACGGTGTTGAAAACGGTGTATTTTAAAGTATAGCAATAAACGTTTTTCTTAGCATCAAATCAACTGCTTTTATTGGTACTCGAATCCCCAACACTACATGAATATGATATTGTAATGTTTAATATAGTCAAGTTGTGCCAAAAACGTCTCGTGCAAAAACTGTTTGACCTATAACGGTCTGTAGGCGCTTCATGAAACATAACTCTATGAAAATGTTACAAGCTAAATACAACTTTTGACTTACAAGGCGTATTTATGGCTATAACCAAACGCTCCTTCGCCTACGCACAGCCGCACCTCCTTGTCAAAACGGCACTGGCTCCATGACCTATGTTTATCCTAAATTTTAAGCAACTTAACAATTTCTCATGCGTCCTTGTAAACGTTAGTTTAACGTGTATTCACATATATTTGATAATTGTTTGGCAAACATCTACGGAATCCGTTTGCTCAAGTCGTTAAACCGACACAATAGAGTTACTTAACTCTGCTATGAACAGTACTATTCATTTCTGCGAAGTATTAGAAAAAACAGGGCTTCAATACTCTGACATTCTTGTTATATCATACTTTTGTATCGTTTGAGACCTACTAAATGATGGTGCAACCAGCTGCACGCTAATTGCGTACACACTTTCAATCACAATCCGACCGTTTGAAGGATATTGCTAATCCATTGCTTCGTAGGTTTGAAAAATGCTTCTGCTCAAAAACGTAAATAACGCAATGAACGTTGATGAACTGTCAAAATTAAACCCATTGCGATCAATTGTCACTTATGTTTGTTACGCAATTACCCCGCATACTCCCTTAGAAATTGGGGTCTGACGCTTCATCGATTTTAGCACTAATCGGGTGGTAACAGACTAACATAGTTTTTGTTGTGTCTAAAATAGTCTCCACTAGATTTTCACTTCCATCGAGTTTCCCTACAGATCGTTACAAAGAACCGGTGAAAGGGAAAGGTGGATAGATTCCGCTTTAAGCTCATTTCGCTGGCAGTTCAATGATTGCTGACGCAGATACATAGTTGCTTATACCAGCTACACAAGTAGACGTCAATCCTTCTGAATAATTAAGGTCACCTTCAAGCCTTCGACCTAAAAACCACACGCTGGGTATTAAATTTGATATTAAGAATTCGGGACATAACCTAATATATTGCGATCGACAACCCAAGTTATTCTGCCAAAAAGGTCAATGCTAAAAAAAGCCGTCTGGATAAAATTGAAAAACCTTTTTCATCGAAACGTGTTCGTACGAGAACAGTTCCGATTTGGGATTGCGTCACGACAATACTCGGTCCTTACCTTACGTTATGACGCAACTGAGTGGAGACCTATATCCAGAAACAATAAGACTAACTGCAAACCAATATGTGTGCCTATGCTGTTTGTACGTTTTCCTTGAAAGGGTGGGTCTAAAATTCCGGCGTATGAGCTCATTCTCCCTTCGAGATGAAATGTGTAATGATGAGTGTTTTACCTTTTGATCAATCAAGTGTTTTGCAGGATTATGAGACTTGGTTCAGACAAGAAATAAAAGAAGTCTTTGTCAGGAATTCCCTTCTCATAATTATGTTAGTTTTTGCAACCGGTATCACCGACAATGCGGTACAAAAGGAAATTTTAAAGCCGCCTGGGATTAGCATGTCCATTGTCTTCTACTTACCGAATACCTCCCAAGAAATCGTCCCACCTTCTAATTAAGCGGTGTCCATTTTCCACGTTCTATCCCACAATTATCAGCATATACCTATGTGATTAGAGACGCATCACCGCGCACTTTCTCTCTTTGTTACACCTCATCTCCACTTATCTGATTGAGTTAACTATTCTGTATCACGTCAAGAGATTTTTTCGATAACTTATATAATTGTTAAGCTATAATGGTTGGATGGTCTCACGGCATCGGATTTGTATTATCGTCACGCGTCCGTTGTGGTAGACATGTTGTCGCCCCGTGCGAAGTGCAAAACATGTGTAACAATGGCTATTAATGTTTTACTTATATGTAATTGAATGGTTTGATTGGCATCTCTATTTAATTCAGTAGCACATCCGCCTTACTTAACATCCAGGGGGCCTACCGCCAGCTCATAAAGCAGTATTATTTTAATATTACTTCAGCACGCGTAGCATGACCACCGTAGAAACGGGTTTTGTCGACGGAAGAATCGACAAACTGACAGATTGTGATTGTTTATCTGTCACTTTGTCTATTCTTCCGTCGACAATACCTCTTTCTACGGTAGTCATGCTACGCGTACTGTGGGAGAAAGAGATGGAGTTATACGTCCTGTAGAGCTTCATCTCTTTCCCACACTGAAGTAATATTAAAAATAATACTGCTTTATGAGCTGGTGGAAGGCCAGGTCATCAGTTTCCTTTTTAGATAAATTCTCGAGAATATTTTGAATAACGGCTCGATCTAGCAAATTACTGAAGCGACCAGACTGTCGTGTCTATCGAAAGGAAACTTACCTTATCCGACTTTCCATGAATAAATAATCAAATCGCAGCGATAATCATACTTTCGATTTCTGTTTTACAAACACTCATACATTTGCCAACATTGTAAGTACTCAGGATGAATAAGTTATTACTTCAGGCTAGTATGCCAGGGACACAATTGTTTATTAATTTTTAACCGACTTTGCAAAAGGTTCTCAATTCGACTGTTTTGTTTTTTGTATGTTTGTTACGCGATTACTCCGCTAATAAAACTATGAATTGATTTTGACGACTCTATTTTTCAGAGGTGGTGGTCCCATTTAATTTTATTAACTTTGCTTGGGTAGTTTTTGAGTTAGCTTCAATACAATTTTTCCCATTTAGTCTTTATGGATGATGTTATAGTTCCTGTCACTGTTATTTACATATAGCAGCAACAAAAAAAGTGAAAAATAAAAAGTTTTTACAAAAAAACGACATGTTTTAAGTCGTTTTTTTTTTGTAATTCTGATCATCTTATGTGGAACCTACGCTTAAATTCGGGAAATAAGATAATGAAAATCCCTGGAAACAGTGAAGAAGGATGATCAGTCTGAACAATGGACCAATTCATTCTAATTTCACCACACCTTATGTTGTCCCACGGTCTCGGCCCCATAAATTAACAAATGTATGAATATACATTTGTTAATTTAAAATAACTTTAATTTCGGAAGTCGGTGTCATACTGATCCAAAGACATCGACTTCCGAAATTAAAGTTATTTTTCACTTTGTAGTTTGGAAGTCGGTTGTATTTTTTGTAAAAAGTTTTTTACTTTAACTTCTTTTATCTTGCAAAGTGATCTTTGACCATTTACTTCCACAGTGCAATTCTATCTTTATGAACATAAGAGCACTTCTAAGTCAAGAGTTTAGAAAGTGAATTTCGTGGTCGCACAGCGTGACCGTGGGAACTTGATATCGTTACGCTCATCCGTTTATTAAGCAATTAATATACCCAGCGGTTCCGTCCGTTAACATTTCCGGGGTTCTATTTAAATAGACAGCTGCAGATGCATCTGGCTGCAGTTTTTCGGACCACACAATTTAATATTTAGTTGCTATATCACCATTACTACATGTAAAACAATGTCCCCCGACCGCGTCTGTCTGTCTGAACGCGATAAACTCAAAAATTACCGAACGAATTTTCATACGAACGGAGTGATTCATGAGGAAGGTTTAGATATATAATTTATTAAGGTTTTATGTAAATTGGCTGAAGTATGACAATGTTACATTTTAACCTAGAACCCACATGCTCGACGCAACAGGCTGATACGACACTTCGACAGGAAAAATAAAGTAGTGTGGTCGGGGTGGGTCAGGTTAAAGAAAAGTGCTTCTTACGAGGGTCTAACTTTATATTTACCACCGATTTTATAACAATACGTGCCGGTCGGGACCTCTTGGCAAGTGACAGCCCTAGTGACAGCCGCCACAGAGGTGTGCTAGGACGGAGGAGTTCGTACATCGCCCGCTATAGTAGGCATATATAGTGTGATTCTTCATAATGTGCACATATCGAAATGAGGGAATCTATGCTTAATTTTAACGACAGAAAAAATATTTAAAAAAATCTAAATATTTTCTTTTTACTTATTATGGCATTAAAAAAAAATTGTAACAAAACTGTGTAACTTATAAACTGAATCAGCCATCGCGATAAAACAAACTCCATAATGATTGGAAGTAAGTAGGCGTCCATGTAAAATTAAAATTGAGAAAAAAAAAACTACCCTCAATTGAAAATAAACTTGTTTTTTAGCAAGAATCTGTATTTTTTTCATTATTTTTTACAATAAATGTAAGATTTATAAATAAGATGCCCAAGAAAAAAAAAAATTTGATACAAATTTTTTTTTGTTTTTTAAATCTAAATTTTATTTTACCATTTTTTCCGTCGATAAAATTAAGCATAGATTCCCTCATTTCGATATGTGCACATTATGAAGACTCACACTGTATGTGCTCTGCTTCCTGTGCGAAATCGGGGCGGGTTGCTAGTGCTATGTATACCAAACAAGTAATCAGTAACATACAAAAGAATCAGTATCCATATTCATCATACCTGTATAGTTTCACCAAGTAATTTTTATCTTGTATTTTTCACATAATTGAGATACTTGTATTATTCATTAATGATCTCAAAGCTGTGTCATTCATTGGCCTTTAACGCCTATTAAAGATTTATTAGCGTTCGAGGTCAGGCCGCTTCCGGCCATAGTGAAATCCGCTGTTTGATGATAACGCTCTAGTTTTATTTATCTATAGGTACCTACATTAACTATAACTGTAAACAGATCCATTCATCCAGTACTTACTCATAGTCCCTTCCCTTTTATTTACTTACCCCCCTTTTTCATGAAATGAATACCATATAATAGTAAATACATATCTGGATGACCTCGGGATGTGTTTAGCTCGGTTTTTTTTTGTAGTTTAAAAAAAAAATGAAACCTAGCTAGATCGATTTATCGCCCCCGAAACCCCCTGCATACTAAATTTCATGAAAATCGTTGGAGCTGTTTCCAAGATTCTGATTATGTATACATATTTAGGGGTATGAGGAACAGCACGCGTAGCATGACCACCGTAGAAACGAGTTTTGTCGACGGAAGAATAGACAAAATGACAGATAAACAATCACAATCTGTCATTTTGTCTATTCTTCCGTCGACAAAACTCGTTTCTACGGTGGTCAAGCTACGCGTGCAGAGTGTAAAGTTCACTCATCCACCATAGAAAAGGGAAGATCCTCCAACCAGACGGGTGTTGTGTCTGGTGGGCAACTGCCCAACGGTTTGAAGTTGAAATCTTGCATCTATGTCGATCGCTCAGTAAACTCTAATTGCGCGATGCAGGATTTGTGTGACGTCATGTCTATGATGCGTAGTTCGTATGTGGCGGTTTAACCGCTACACATATATACAAGAATTGCTCGTTTAAAGGTATTAGATGACGTATTCAATTATAGCAGGAAAACTTCCCAATGTGCTGATACATTTGTAGATCTCAAACCCACTGTATAATGTCAAAATTTACCAGAAAATATAATTGATTCTAGTTCCCCCTTCCAAAACGTAGTTTCGTATGGTAACAACTGACTCTGCTAGTCTCCCTCTAACTTGAAAACTGTGGTAGACTTAGTTCTAGCCAATCAAAAGCTTTCTATGAAGTTTAATATATATAATTCTCTCTTTCTTTCCAGACTGGCTCCGGCAAGACCTACACAATGGGCAGTGGTTGGGAAGGTGAGGGGGATGGTGACGAAGAACGGCGCGGCATCATCCCGCGAGCTATCCGCGACCTATTCGCCGGCGCGGAGTTGCGGGCGGATGAGGCGCGTGCGCAGGGCCAGCTGCCGCCCGAGTTCTCTGTGCAAGCGCAGTTCATAGAGCTGTATAATGAGGATATTGTTGATCTGCTCGATCCTGCTAAAGATCCTTTTTCTAAGGTTTGTTTTTGTCGTTTTGACTTGCTAAGTTTCTGGGTTCTGCTTTTAATGTAACTTGGTTTTGCGATAGCAATATTGTTGTATGCTCAACCGCACATCAATTGTAACAATTCGACAGCGCTTTATACAGGGTGAAATTGAATTCATGGGCATCCTCTTAAGACGCAGATATATGACAGTGACCTTGAATGGTTAGCTTGCGTGTTCTGTACTGAGCTCACGCAACGCGTCGTGCGACCAGCCAGTAATAGGACTCGCCCATCAAAGAGCGTCTCAAATTAGACGCATTATTAATTTATTACACGTAAAACAAAAGGTATTTTAATAAAACACGTATAATAAAAGATCAATAATTGAATTATATCTTTAAAATGGTGAAGTTTTCAGAAAAATACGTTTGATGGATTTTGCGTCATTCTCAGTTTTTTATCCGCGTTAGACATAACTTTACAAATTAATTTAACTATGTAATATAAACATAATCAGAAATATGCCCATATTAAAATATTAAGAAAATGCTCTAATTTAACATATATTTTTTCCAAATCTCTAACACTGCTCATTTAGACGTCATCTTCAGTACAAAATCATTAAAAGTTAGCTATCGTCCCCTTAAGGGGTCATTGTACTCATCATTTTGAACAACTTTTACTATGGGACCAACCCTGAAATCGCGAAAAAAATATCTGCTGTTCCCTATATTTTATGTTGACGAGCTATGCGAACATATAGAAAGTTTTTTTTTTTTTCGCGGTTTCAGTGTTGATCCCATAGTGAAAGTTGCTCATAATGATGAGTACAATGACCCCGTAAGAGGATGCCCATGAATTCAATTTCACCCTGTATAGAGCATTAAGGGTGATTTTCGTAGTGCAAGTGTGATGATGTGCAGGTGACTGTACTTAGATTAAATATGGAATACAATACGTTTATTGTTATTTTAAAGAATAGATGCCATGTCTGTAGCCTCAAAAGTTCCTGTTTGAACTTTCCAACCTAGTTTGTGCATGGAATATGTTTGCACAGGATGTAAGAAGGATGCCCCATTGTCAGTCACTATCAGCTGTTAAGCCATTGTTGCTCTCATTTCTTTTAAAATCATTTCACACAGTTTTAACCTGTGAAGATAACATGTGACATAAATTCATCAGCGGTACTGCAAATAGTATTCAGACGCTCATTTGGCAAAAAAATCTACTAGATTTGTGATTACAAAAGAATGAAGTTGAAAATCTTTCATTTGATGACGATGGAATCGGACACACTTTTGAGCAATATTATACCACTCTGTAATAAGTGAAGTAATGTTTGGTTTATAATTTAAAGGCTCATTTAAACGAGCAAACACTCTAAAAACTAGAAAAGATTTAACATTTATTTATTTTGTGAACCGGTCTCTGATTTATTACAAATATGTACTTACCTAAATGTTGCAAGTCAGGACAGCCGATGGCTTCACACTTGCCGTGTCACCTCGATTACGGAAGCATTTGGACAATTGTGCAAAAAATTACAGAAACACACTTTATTTACTTGCACTTATTCAATAACATTGAGCTGTCCAAATATTTGCTCTTTCCAACTGTTATGAAAGGTTATACAGTTTTACGAAATTATTTTTTGTATTGTTTTGACGACATTCAATGAAATGATTAAGTACTGCAATTGTTTGCTCTCTTGTTTTATCAGCTGTGAGGGAAATTAACAGAGTCAATCTTTTCAAGGACCTCGTCTCAAGGCCTCGCGATAGCAGGTACTTTTCTGGAATTAATATGTTAATTTACAAAAGAAAGGGTCTTTTGTAAATTAACAAGAGAAAGAAAGGGAAGCCTTTGAAAAGATGGCCGGATGACTTGGTGAGGACGGCGGGAAAGACATGGACTAGACAAGCAAGGAACAGGGAGAATTGGAAGGGGATGGAGGAGGCCTTTGTCAAAGGGCACACAGAGTCTCAAAACTAAGATAAACGTTTTTGTAATACAACTATAACTCTGAATAAAGGCTATAAATCTTATCTTAAAATATATAAATTACGTGTCACGTTGTTTGTTCGCGATGGACTCCTAAACTACTCAACCGATTTTAATCAAATTTGCACACCGTATGCAGTTTGATCTAACTTAAAAGATAGGATAGGTAGGGTAGGTAGAGTAGTAAGTCCACCCTAAACAATATGGCAAAACAACGTTTGCAGGGTCAGCTAGTATAAAATATATATATGTAAAAAAACTAACGAAAAAAAAAATAAGAAGAAAATTCACGTTCTCATATATTTTGTGTGGGTCGGCTTTTTTGATATCTCGGTAAGTAGGTAGGGTAGGTTGGGTAGGTAGGGTAGGTAGGGTTATGCACATTCATTGACTGTTAGGCGGAACGAAGTTTGCCGGGTCAGCTAGTAAAATATAAATATTCTGTTACTTGAAGGATTCGTTATTCGAAGCTCTATACGAATGGAACTCCTTTCTGCCTACTCCCTATATTGCGTTGGCAACCATTCTATGTTAGGATAAGACATCTAACGAACTTTACATAAACTTGTAAAGCTCTTCCCGAACCACTGAACCATACACATCGTGTGACAAATCAGTGCCTCGTAGAACCAATAACGGTAATCTAATTATTTCCCTGAAGTGCGCTGAAGCGTGCTATCTTTACATGCCCGCATGTGTTTCATATTCATTTATCGGGCACGTGGGTACTTAGCTCTATAAATGTATGGAAATAGAAAGTACGGGAAATGGTACAATAGAATTAGAAAAAGGGAATATAGAAACTAACTATGTCCTCTGCTCCACTCGCATGTAATAATTTAATTTTCCGGAATGATACGTGTGTTCTTCAAGCATCCAGTTATCTGTATTTCTTCTATTATCATCGAAATCAGTTTGATATACATACATGCTTAGTTTTTGTTTATACTAAACCTCTTAAGGGGTCATTGTACTCATCATTATGAACAACTTTCACTATGGGACCAACGCTGAAATCGCGAAAAAAAAATCAGCTGTTCCATACATTTATGTTCGCATAACTCGTCAAAATGTAGGGAACAGCTGATTTTTTTTTCGTGATTTCAGCATTGGTCTCATAGTGAAAGTTGTTCATAATGATGAGTACAATGACCCCTTAAGAGGTTTAGTATAATCAAAAACTAACGTTGTATATGACTAGTAAACGGACAGACAGATTCAATTTTTCCTTACTAATCATGGTGCGGGTTACTTAATATTCCAACAACAAATATTCTTCTCGAAAAAAAAAACAGTGGCACTCCGGGAGTGCCGACAGAAGTGAAAACTTGAAAAAAAAATTGGCACTGCGGTAATCAACGCGTTGATGTCTTTTACTCCACGGTGTCGATAAATGGCGTTACAGTGTCGCGAAATCAATGGTTTAGTCCCATTCAAAAATGCCCAACGCGCTTAAATAAATTTTCACTTCAAAAAAAAAATGTCACTACAGTTTTAATTCAAACTGTGTAAACATGCCAGAAATATTCATAAAGACTTTTGATAGATCCAAAGACTATATACTAACAACAGCATCTCATTTCAGGGCGCCCTCAGGATAACAGAAGACGGTGTCGGCGGCGTTCGAATAGTAGGAGCTTCCATGCGAGCCGTCAGAGGGGCTCACGAAGCTTTAGGAGCCCTCAGAGCCGGTGCTTTAGCCCGGACAACAGCAGCCACCAACATGAACTCGTCTTCCTCCCGGTCACATGCAGTATTCACTCTATTACTGCGCCAGAGAAGGCTAGCACCAGACCAAGATGCTACGATAGAAAGGGACGCCGAAACAGAAGCGCCGGAACAGTATGAGACTCTTACTGCGAAATTCCATTTTGTTGATTTGGCTGGGTCTGAGAGATTAAAACGAACAGGTGAGCATTTCGATACTATTTCTTCCAATTTTTTTTTTTTGCAAATTATTGTTATGATAAGTTTCTTAAGGCTACAAATAAGCGTCAAATTAATCTGTACTTTTAATGAATTTCTGACTAACGAAAGACACATTGCTGGAATACTCTCCCCCCCGACCATTGCTCGATAACGAGGTGCCAGCAGTTGTTGCAGCTGAGCACGTAGCTTTAAATTCCCCGACTAATAATCATGATCAAAACTTTGATCCAGCCCGTCCCATCCTTGATGTCCTCCCTCCGGTTGATGCCCTAAACCGAGGTTCGTACCCCACAGGGGGTGCCCTTAACGAGCGTTCACTTAGTTTTAATTAGCATAGTTGAATAACCCCTGGCTGGCGGTTTTCAGTGTAGTAGCTTAAGGCACCCACAGGAAAGCCCGGTTAAGTAGTCATGATCGCAGAGGTCAACTACGAGATGACCACCAAAAAAAAAAAACATGTGGCACTCGGGGACTGCCGCGATAAAGCTATTGCATAGCATTTGTAACCTCCATACTTCCTATTTGTCAACGCTACACTTGGGATGATGACGTGTTGACATAAAACAAAAATTACGCCATTACATGGTAGGCGGAGTGGGGGTGTTAGGTTTTATTTTCGTTACGGAATTTCTTGATTCGGTCGCCGCGCTCAAGGCCCGCGATAAAAGCTATGCAATAACTTAAAAAAAAGCTGGAATACTCGACTCGTATGCTGCAATCATTCACACAATTAAATTAAATATCCATTGCATTTCGCGTAGATCTACGTCTCGGCAATCAACGGTTCCCATTTTTCCCTTTGTCATCATTGTATTCGGCTTTTCTCATTCCACATGCTTTACCGGTCTCCATCAGTTCTCACAACATTTACAAGTCTTTATTTACCTTCTCCAGGTGCAACCGGCGAACGAGCAAAAGAAGGCATCTCAATAAACTGTGGTCTCCTAGCTCTAGGAAACGTGATCTCAGCTCTCGGAGATCGATCTCGCAAAGTATTACACGTTCCGTACCGGGACTCGAAACTCACAAGGTTACTCCAAGATTCTCTCGGAGGCAACAGCAACACAGTCATGATAGCCTGTGTGTCTCCCAGTGATAGGGACTTCATGGAGACGCTGAATACGCTAAAATATGCGAACCGGGCGAGGAATATCAAGAATAGGTGCGTGGTGAACCAGGATCTGACGTCGAGGACTATTCATCAGTTGAGGCAGGAGGTGGCGAGGCTGCAGCTTGAACTTGCTGAGTATAAACAGGTACGTTTCTTAAATAGAATCAAAATAAATTAGTTAACAAACCTCCGCAGACGTGATGGGTGATAATGATCAGGGCTCGGAAACGTTATTTAAAATAACGTTTTTAAAACTTTTCTAACAGTTCATCATTTTGTTCGGCACGAATACGAAATGAGAACGTTTTCAAAAACTGTTTTATTCCGCAGGACGCAGCCGCCATAATATGAACTTGTTTAGTTTAATTAAGTACCTTATCTTCATTTCATTACATCATTGATTCCAATGCGCTTGCCGCTTACATATTGATTAGGGTTGTATTGCGAGTTTCCTATCGATCAACCCAAAAATGTAAACGGTTAAAAACGTTTTATTAATCGAGAACGATTTAAATTTTGTTCTTCTCCAAAAACGTTTTTATAACGTTCTGTTCGAACGTAACCGAAACAAATCGTTTCTCAGGTTTTTAAGACGAAACCGTTTCGAAAAATATACCGTTATCCGAGCCCTGTTAAATAAAAAAATAAACATTTCGCTGGTTAATTTAATTTGTACTGTATTATCAGATCGAGAAGCTTAGAGAGAATTATCATCTCGTTCTTTTGCTTCAGTGAAGATTTCTTCTTTTGGTCTGGTCTTATTTGAATAGATCCTTAGAGCCAAGTTGGGTAACGGCAGTAATATCACGCCAATTTCAATTAAATGTCATTTTATGAGAAACTATTTCGATTGGTTTTTTTTTAAGTTAAAACTTTTTTAGTCGCGTTGGGCATTTTTGAGATGGGACTAAACCATTGATTTCGCGACACTGTAACGGACTTTACCGACACCGTGGAGTAAAAGACATCAACGCATTGGTTACTGCGGTGCCGATTTTTTTTCTAGCTTTTCCTTCTGTCGGCACTCCCGGAGTGCCATTGTTTTTTTTTATATTTTTAATGAGAAATCTGTCAGTTATATTTTTATGTACGGCATCCCAAAAAATATCCAGCTTATCCAACTGGTAAGATTTTTTTCGAATTAAATCAAAGAATAAAATCAAACATTAAGAAGTTCCATTTATTTTTTCAGGGCAAACGCATAATATCAGAAAACGGCGAAGAGGGTTGGAGCGACGTGGTCCAAGAGAACGCGATCCTCACAGGTGAGGCAGAATCCCTCCGTCGAAGAGTGAAGGCCATGCAGGGAACCATAGAGCAGCTTTCTGCGAGGAACAGCGAGCTTATTGCAGAGAAGGCGCTCGGGAACTGGGGACCCAAAGATGGCAGTCCTGAAGCCAATGATTGTTCACTTACGTCACTTGTGCAGGTGAGGACATAAATCACACTATATATCCTACTAATATTATAAAGGCGAAAGTTTGTGTGTGTGTGTTTGTCTCTTCTTCACGCTCAAACGGCTGGACAGATTTGGATGAAATTTGGCACACAGATAGTTTATAACCTGGATTAACATATAGGATACTTTTTATTCCGATATTCCCACAGGATCGAGACTTACGCAGGTGAAACCGCGGGGCGTAACTAGTTGGTTATATTTTAGGGACTCCCACACAAAACTGCGAATTCGCATCGCATTGCAAAAATCTGTGAGCTCGCAGTGCGTTTGGCTTAGGCCGAGTTCGCAGATTTTTGCAATGCGATGCGAATTCGCAGTTTTGTGTGGGAGCCCTGAATTCGAATAACTTTGTGTCCTTTTGTGGATGATTTAATTTCAGAAGTTTGAATTTTAAATATGAGATCTTTGTATTTAGCATTTGTTATGAATATCAGAATTGAAGTTGTTCTGCATAGTAATTAGTGTATTTTAGTCTCGTTAGTAAATTTGCTTTTGTATTTCGTATCAGCTAATATGATCGGTTATCCACATTAAACTAAACAAAAAAATCCAAATTAATTTACATAGATTTCCTAAAACACGAGTAGCCTCTCTCTTGTTCTCCTCGACTACAGGTCAGGGCAGCAAAAAACATTTCTAAATTAAATCCGTAATGTCATTCTTTCCAGGGCTATGTCAGTGAAATAGAAGACCTCCGAGCTCAACTATTAGAATCTAACGCGATGTATGAAGCGAGTCGCAAGCGCGAGGCGACGGTCGCGCGGACGCGACACGACTCCGTGCAAGACCCTTCACTTGTTATCGATGATGCCAAGCGGGAGTTGTATAAGGTATGTAAACACAATTGTATATATTACACCTACTAATTTCAGCCCACAATTGAAAATACTCACACTGTTGAGGAAAAAGAATAACATTTTTTCTACTTTGAACCTTAATTCTCACATCTTAGAGTACTGAATCATAAAGAAATTGATTCAATTGGGATCAAATTAATAATGTACAGGTAGTTTTTAATTAATTTCTTTTTGATAAAAAACAACTGGAGTTTTTGGGAGTAAGTTTAGGAATTGACTCGATTCGAAACCTGTACCCTAATTGCGTAATGCAACACAATCACAATTTGTTTCGATTTGAAACAGATTGCTAATCCATTGCTTCATAAGTTGGAAAAAAAAATCTGCTCAGCAACGTAAATAACGCAATGAATATTGTTGAACTGTCAAAATGAAACAAATTAGGCAAACGAATTGTTACGAAAATAAGTTACGCAATTAGGGTACTGGTCTTGCGACCGCTTATAATACTTCCAGGCTTCGGTATCTTTCAAATGATTAATTCAGTCAATCCCCAACTGAACTCTATTCTCTTAATTATTTAAACTAATCGAAAATAAAATGGCAATGACCTAATAAAATCCAATTGTTTTCAGGAAAAAGAGCTCCTCGCACGCAGTATGGGCGAGCTCGAATTCCAACGCAAACTGAACATGAGTGAAAGCATGACAAGTACAGTAGATGACACTCACATCGGCGAGAGGGAGAGGGCGGAAGGAGAGAGTGCAGAGGACTCCGAGCCCTCTGACGGAGACGCAGAGGTAGAGCCCAGTGACTCGGACGAAGAGAATTCTGAAGCTAAAGGTAATAATATATTAAAAAGGTTATACATTGGCCCCAAACTAGGCAAGCTTGTGTCCTGGGCACCAATATTTAGTTTGTGTTCTTCCTATACGAGTCCCAGTAAATACTTTTCTCTTTCTTTCTTTCAAAGAATATGCAAGATCTCAGTGAATAACATAGTTGCTAAAGTGCATTCATCATCTGCCTAGCCTTTTCCCAACTGTGTTCGGGTCGGCTTCCAGTCTAACCGGATGCAGCTGAATACCAGTATTTTACATGGAGCGACTGCCTATCTGACTCTGACCTCCACAACCTAGTTATTAGGTAACACGATAACCCCTTAGCAAGACTGGTTGTCAGACTTTTTAGGCTTCTAACTACCCGTAACGACTGTCAAAGATCTACAAATGACAGCCGTGACCGACGGCTTAACGTGCTTTCCGAGGCACGGAGGGGTCTTGGTATGTAAATATGGTTACACATCCACAGACCAACCACGGCAAGCGTAGCTTAACCTGATCGATCGACCCGTGCAGCTGTTTTTACTTAGCCCAAGTTGCTAAAGTGCATTGGTGTTCAAAAATATGAGCCATCAAAGCTGTAAGTTTCTCCAAATAATTGTTGGCTAAACTTCACAGTCTTGATGGAGTATAGCAATATATCTTATCTATATAGATCGGAGGCTTACAACTACGTCAGAACCACTTTTCCGTATTCTTTATCTGTATGCTATCCCAAATTCATTCGGTGTTATAAAACAAGGTTTTTCTTTAGAAATGGTATACACCATCGAGCCAGTTTTTGCAATAAGAACCTTACTCTGATCGAAATACAGTTCTTAATACAAAACCTACAACTTAGTTCAGTACTAAGTTGTTAATGTTTGAACTTTACCTCAGTCGGAATAAAGTTCAAAATTCAAAAACTAGCTCCATGATTACGCTCGGGCTAAATTAAAATCTTGTTTTGAACTAAGACTGATTGAGTTTACATCCATGGCTGGCATGAATACATTGATATCTCGACTTGTTTGTTTTTTTTTTATTGGCTTAATACGTTCGACGCATTAGGAATTTATATGAAAAAAATTGACAGCTCAAAATATAAATAACTTTTGGAGCAATCGACTATGGTATTATGTTGACATCTCGCATTTTTACGTGTTTTACTTGATAACAACACGTCTAACGATTCACATGGTTTTGTGAACGAACATTGATATTTCGTTATATCAACCCCTAAAACAACTAAAACACATACTGTAAACTAATTTACTGATTTATCAGAAGAGGTCAAACCTTTAAAATGGCCGTCCTGACAAATTGCCATTTTAGACATGTCAACATATTTACGCCAACCACGGACATGTTCTTACAATTTCCAGGTCAACGCGTCCTCTCAGCGCAACTAGCAGCTTTGAGCGAAGACATTGACACGAAGGCGCGTCTGATAGAACAGCTAGAACTATCACAACGTCGCCTCGCCGCGTTGAAGACTCACTACGAACACCGGCTCGATACGTTACACCACCAGATCAAAGCGACCAATGATGAGAAGGACAAGGTGCTGGCTTCTCTTGGTAAGTAAAACAGGTTGTTTTATGTGCAAAACAAAATGAATATACAAACATTTAAGATAGTTAATTGATTCAGGCGTGACCTTGCAGAAATCCATTATAAAATACAATAGACGTGGATATATTTAGTAACCTATTCCGCTTAGCTATTTCTAAAGAGCCATAAAAAACCCTGAAAGAAATCGACACGTGTTTCACCTCTCAACGAGGCACCCTCAGGATGACGATTGACTTGTCACGAACCCGAACACGGTGTGTTACCACACCGAGCGCTGAACGCAGAGTGAGCCTTATCGCCCGTCAAACTACAAACATTTATATAACAAGTAAAAAAAAAAAATTAGGTCTGTGTTTCTTTCCCGACGTCTACACCGAAACAAACTCTTTTAAAGTTGAGACATAATTTTGGTCAGATCATGTGAGGACCATGTAGATTAGTGTCTGAATAAGTTTGTTGGCATGCCCTGATGATTTCAAGTTTCTCGTTAATGTAAACACATGATAACTGCCAATGGCTGCAAATTACATCCAGTCGATGATGTATGAGGCTTTAGTACTGCTAATTTCTGAATACAATTTGAAGTTTTTTGGTTTACTGACACCAATTGACACTGCTAGCCGGGAATACTAATAGAAGGCCTCATGTTTTACTGCGGCGCGGCGCTTGCTTTTGCCTTTTTTGAAGTGAAAACTTCTTTAGGCGCGTTGGGCATTTTTGAGATGGGAAAAAACAATTGAACTTGCGACACCGTTACCGACATCTCAGTTAAGTAAACGCGATTGTGCTCTTTATTTAGATAAGGTTACGGACCAATGTTCTATACAAGTATTTTTCTTCCACCAAGGTGATCTTGTTCAAGTTTTCACTTCTGTCGGCACTCCTGGTTTTTTTTAATTTATCGTTTATTAATCAAATTAAGTACTTTTACTTGTGGTTTAACAAAAACATACCAACACAAACCATCGCGAATTTAAACAGCGGTATGTATATGAGACTGTCTATGTATTAACTACTTGCTTTTTACCTTCCAGCAACTCAACCATCACCGCCGAGCGAGAAACTAAAGCGCGTCAAAGAAGAGTACGAGCGTCGTGTAGCGGGCATGTCGCGCGAGCTGAAGCGCCTGCAGGCGGCGCAGCGCGAGCACACGCGCCTGCAGCGCTCGCAGCAGCAGACCGCGCAGCAGATCAACACGCTGCGCTCCGAGCTGCAGAACATGAAGCGGGACAAGGTCAGCATCATTATTAACCTTTAATGTCCCTCGGGAATCATCGCATTTCCGAATACAAACGGATGCTAATTTCCATGTCCATCAATTATTTATCTTGTATAATAATTTGCATTCAGAACTAAGTACTTTATTGTTGTTTTGTTTTAATTTTCGTGTGAACTATATAGAGCTGTACTATTTTCCTATCTGTCATGCCTGCGACTTTAGCAGCTTTCCTACTATTTTTAAATAAATTATAAGTTAAAAGAGTTGAGAGCGTCCGGTCTGTACCAAGTGCAAAGGGCAACTGATAGAAATCCGACGACAGACGAAAACGAGGTTTACCAAGGGACATTAAGAACATATTTATACTGTAGTGTTAGTAAAGAAAACTTAAAACTAAAAGTTAGTATACAAATAATAATGTAAATGCAAATATCATAGACAACAAGAATAGGCCATAGCGGGCCGCCAATCTCGAGCGTTTTGCCTCGCGAGGCCACAGCATCGTACACGGTCCATTAAATGTGCATAAGTAAACAAATACTGTACAATGGCAATTGGATTTAATACCTGAGGCATTTTCTACCAGTCAACCTTAGGATGATGCACATATTTTATAATTGTGGCGTTGCCAAACTCATCCTCTAAAAGTATCGTCATCAATTAATGTTTTGCAAGAAAGTTAAGAAATCGCGCCACGCAAAAAATTCTGTCATATTCGTATTAGGATTTTGACACACAATGTTGCTATTACGTTTTTTTTTTTTAATAAGAGATAAAATAAGTAAATTATTTACAGGTCAAATTAGTGCAACGGATGCGCGAGGAAGCTAAACGACACGCGCAAGCTGAAGCTGTGCGTGCTAAAGAGGTTTGTAAAATCATTATGTAATATAATGATCACGTCCATAGGAGACCGATCCAACGATGTGCTGTGTAAAAAATAAAATTGTAATATATTTTGTCCGAAGGACTGAAATACTGGGAGTATTTACACATTTAAATCGACAATGTCTTAGGTACTAGTAAAAATATATTTATTTCCTTTAGGTGGCACAACTGCGCAAAGAATCTCGTAAGAACGCCAACTTAATAAGATCACTGGAAGCAGAGACCAAGATGAAGGAAGCGGTAAGTTTAATCAAAAACTTAATAATATTAGTTTGATAAATCATCTGACTATAAAGATAAACCGTCACAATGTATATCACGGAGAGGGTAGGTGTCTCTTTCGTTATTATCAGCTCTTGCAAACTAGATGGCAAGTTATTTTTTTAAAAGCAAAAATGCACAGCTACAACACAAATTTAATCAATAAACCAACAATTTGGCAACAATATTATAAAAAATAAATGTCGGTCGCTACGAAGACGTGTTGACGGTCCGATGGTTCTCGAGCGAAAAGGGGCGCGCTGTGGGATAGCGCTTCCTTATATATACGGATTGGTTTCTTGAGCTCTTCTGATTCACAACACAGCCATATTTTAACTACGTGGGCGTACTGTGGGTAGTGTTGGTTATTGCGTAAAAAAAACCGTTTACAGTTCAGATCAAATTGTAATTTACTTTCAAAAAGCAATTCACACACTAGGTACACGACACGACTATTCGGAATGCGCAACAGTTTCTAAACGTGTTCACTGCTTGACCGCCACCGATGAACTGTGCTCAGCTCCGGCCGATCTGAGCGTTATGTTCTAGACTCTGTCGAGGGCCGCTAGGCGGCGCTGGCGTCCACATTAGTCAACTTAGTAACGTATTTCTGTGCAGGTATTACGACGAAAGCAAGAAGAAGTGTCGTTGCTAAGGAAAGGACATCGCGACAAGCTTAGCAGTCGAGCGGCAGGCAGACTACATGGTAAGTAATATATCAACTAAACCCATATTATATTCTGTAATAATCTTGATTAATAAAAGTGTGAGGTAAATGCCATAAAATAAGAATGTATGTAAAACTCTTTTCGAATGCTTTCAATACATCTCCACAGCTAAGCCAAAAAAAAAAAACGTGTGCGGTCGTGGGACCCCCGACAGAAACGAAGTTCTTTCTCACGTATAATTTAAAACAAAAACAATTTTTTTTGCAGCCGCCATCTTGCATTTACATTTCGACTCCACTATCGGCTTTAACACCCTCGAAACCATGAAAATGATACCCATGATGAAAATTACCAAATTCACACTTTCTCTCTCTCTTTCTCATGCAGTGGCATGCAGTGTACTCGGGCCGATGTGTGAAATTTTATCCCACGACACTAATCACTTTACTCTTTTCGTTTGTTTTTTCTGCCGGCGTTTTCTCTCTCTTTCTTTCTCTTTGAATTAGAAGAAGACAGTCGCAAGTATTAACACTTTTTAGCGTGACGATTTCTGAAAGTTTATAAGCCGCATTAAAGAATTTTGTTCCAATAAAAAACCAAGACAGCGCTGTCAACAGTGACGTGAAGCCGGTTTCGTAAACATGTGTACACTTAGGGCCGGTTGTTTCAAACGATTGGTTAACGTAACATACGTACGTCAAATAATAACGATTACGTAAGATGTTGTTTCACTGCATAAAAAGACGATTGTCAAAGTTATTCGGGCTGCCAGTAAAAAGTAATACTTTTTCCCAATAAAAATGGTTGGGAGATTTTTATAATATGGCAACATTTCGCCGTTCACGTCAAATTTTCAATTGACAACATTAATCATGGACCCAATACTTTCGGAAATTTAGATATTTTAAATAAGTCAGTTGCAACAGCTAATCTTTCCTCATCGTTAGCTGGCAAGCTTAAACAAGGTGTTCCTTTTGATATCCCATAACTCTAGGGTACTAATGAGATCATGTCAAAGAATCAACTGGCATTATAATTAAACAATTTTTTTTAATTTCTCTGTTTTTTTTTTTGTTTTTAAATAATTCAACAGTCACGATTATTAATATATAAAACACCCTAACGTGAAATATATTTAAAAAAAACATCTTAATTCAGACAATTTTTGTAAAAAAAAAAAAAACATATGACAACGTCGCATTTTCAATAACAATAGAGCTTTGATACGATTCTTCCTTTGAAACACGATATCTTGCAATAAATTCCTGCTCGTCCCCATAGGTTTAGGTTATTAACACGAGTTTTAAATACTTTTTTCTTTCTTTCTAAACTATTTTTTTCATGATGAGATGAACTATCGTCGAACAAAATTGAATACAACAAAAGAGGCGTTCATAATGTCCAGATGTTTGAGAATAAAATGACGTTAACCAGCGGGTATGGCACCGGTTACTGTAATAGTTATTTTCTAACGGACGTTAAGGCCATCATTTTGTGAAACAACGCTTTTTTTGGTTTGACGATAGTTAACGCTATTTTTGACGCATACCCGTGCGTTAAGTGGACGTGAAACAACCGGCCCGTGAGGTGAGTGTCATTGTAAATGATCGTAAAAGTGTGAGCGTGTATGCATAGAGCGGAGGTGTAGTTTTGGCATGCTTCACTGTATTGTTTGCAGCGCTCAGTCTTAGTTTTTATTTGGTCTGATATCTATAGTTTCAAGGCATAATAAGATACGTTGAACTCAGTCATAGAGTATTGAATAATCGCCTGAGTCACATCAATAAAATTGAGAAGGACTACCCTTGAAAAATGTTAATGTTGGTACCTATGATTTGAATATTATTCTACTTAATTTCGTACAGATCGCACTCGGAACCGCAAGAGCACATCTTACCGCGAAGCCTGGTCGCGCCTCGAGTGCTGGGTGTCGCGCGCGTGCGCGGCGCGGAGCACGCTGGGCGAGCTAGAGGCCGCGCTCGAGCGCCTGCTGCAGCAGCGGGAGCGCGCGCGGAACACTGACCACGACCCCGACGCCAAGCATCTGCTGCGCTACCTCAGAGAGGCCATCGCTGACACACAGGCGCAGATCATGCAGATAGAGGTAACATTATACATATTTGATCTTATAACTTCACAGACAATCTTCACATGATAAAACAAAAAAAAAAAACAGTAGCACTCCGGGAGTGCCGACAAAAGTGAAAACTTGAACAAGATTGCCTTGGTGGAAGAATACTACTTGTATAGAACATTGGTCCGTAACCTTATCTAAATAAAGACCACAATCGCGTTTACAAAAAAAAAATACTTCCAAAACCTTTAAAATAAAAATACTTGCAAAGAACATTGATCCGTAACATAATATAAATAAAGAGCACCATCGCGTTTACAAAAATGAGCGGTTGGTAACGGTGTCGCGAGTTCATTTGTTTTTCTCATCTCAAAAATGCCCAACGCACCTAAAGAAGTTTTCACTTCAAGAAGTATGATATTCAAAACTCGTTATTTCTCATTGTTAGTGTTCATGTCGCCATCGTTGACCACCGTGCAACTATAGTTGCATAAAATTATGAGACTTATTTTTTTAATGTCCATAAGCAAACTTACCTAGCTATATGTCTAATTTGTTATTAGTCTGTAAGCTTTCTTTAAAATAAAATAAATAAATAAAAATATCATACATTTTTCTGCATAAAACCTGCGACTTGTACTGCAGAAACCAATAGCTCTGCCCTGTTGCTTTATATTTCGTCACAAATGTATATTTGTTATGAAATAAATAACTTGAACTTGCGTTAACCATTCTGTTTCCCCAGGAAGAGAACGACGAGAACATGCTCCCTCGCCTGCTCGACCACATCGACTCGGCCGAGGCGGGGCGCTACTCGCTGGAGCGCCTGGCCGCGCTCACGCTGCAGCACGCGCAGGACGCCGCCAGGAACCTCAAGATGTTGCACGACACGCGCGCGCAACTCAAAGAGGTAACAAAAGTTGCTTAACATTCTGAAGCCTCGTATTCACTAGGCAACAATTGACGCGCAACACGTGACGCTCAATATGTTCGCCAACCCACTCAATTATTATAATATGTTAACATCAGAATTATTACACAATTATAAATATTTTGTAAAACGTGTCAATCCCACTAAAGAACACTGTCCTTCAAGATACAAGATTTTCCTACTTTGAAGGGCAGGGTCTTACTCATTGTAATAGCTACACCCATCCCATAATTTAAACAACACTGATTACTTACTAACGTTGCACAACAGCGCACGACGTTGCATTCACAATCTGTCAAAAGTACAATCAATTTATCAACATTTTTGACAAGTTTGACAGATTGTGACTTAAATGTGAACGTTTTTAAGTACGAAAATTGGCCTTCAGATGACAACACAAGATATATTATTATTATACTTTATTTATCGGACAACAACGATCCAGCGTGTTAGTAAACAATAAAATAACTTATTACTAGTGTTAGTACAGTACAATAGAGAGAAGAAGATGAAGACAGAATAATTATTAGTATTGTGAAAAGGACACCCCCAAATTAATGTTTAGCGATTGTCCTTCTTACAAAACTTTTGATAATCGGAGAGTCGATACTCTCCGCCAAGGTTTTTAAAATGCTGTTGCCACTCGCCCGCAACCTTAACAACAGCGACGCAGTTTTTTTGCGAATGACGGCGTGAAAGCCGTCAGTTCGGTTTTGCACAAACATAGTAGACGCGCTGCACCATCGTGGAAGTCCCAACAGCATTCTAAAAATATTATTATATTGAACGCGTAGGTCATCCAGCGTTCTTTTGGTATAGTTGACCCAAAGATTCCCAGTGTAAAAGCACTGGCAATATGCCTTAAAAAGTGTAACTTTCACAAGTATGCTACACCGAGCGAATCTTCGGGCCAACATGTTACCTCGGACTGCTAATGCCCTACGCTCCCTTTCAATATCAACATTGTCCTTAAGGTCGTCAGCGACAAAATGCCCTAGATATTTGACTTTTGTCACTCTTTTGACGCACAAGCCATTTAGGGTAATGTCAGGTATAGTATCTGGGCATTCACCGCCGGCCCCAAAGACAATGTATTCGCACTTTTTAATGTTATAAACAAGTCCGTGTGAGGCAGCATATGCCTGACAGACCTTTAACATTTCATTCACGGCACCCGCCGTCGGCGCCAGCAACGCCATGTCATCAGCGTAGCTGATACTATTTATTTTTACACCATGTACGCTACATCCGACCCGCATATTACTGAGTTCCACAATTAGGCCATCTATATACGTGCTAAATAGCCTAGGAGATGTCAGACCACCCTGCCTCACACCGCACTCTAACCTATACGTCTCAGAGAGTGCATTGGACCACTTTACAACGTTTTCTTGGTTCCCATACCAGTACTGTAGGATCCTAAGAACTCCTGTCGGTACACCCCTATCCTCAAGCTCTCTCCAGAGTACATCATAATTTACCAGATCGAAGGCTCTGGAGAGATCCAGAAAACAGACGTATACCGGCGTTCTACGATCAGTGTAATACTGGACCGTATATTTGAGACTTACTATGGCGCTTTCCGTAGACAGTCCAGGTTGAAACCCGAACTGCGAGTCATGCACGGATAGATATTCCTTCAAGCTAGAATCAATCACCGTCCAGCACTTTTGCCATTGTGGTTGCGAGAGATATAGGTCGATAGTTTGACTTATCTGATATGTCGCCCGTCCTATTCTTAATTATGGGAATAACCAGTGTTTTCATTAGTTCTGCTGGCAAGTAAGAGTGACTTAGGCACATGGTGTAAAACAACGACAGAACTCTTGGCAGATGAACCCCAGCATATTTGAAATGCTCAATACTGAGCCCGTCATGTCCGGGAGACTTGCCTCTGCTCATGTTTTTAATTGCAGTTGCAACTTGTCTAGCCGAAAAGAACATTAACGACGTCACTCCCTGACCTCCAGGCCCAGCATTGATCATATCAACTGAGCGACCCAAAGGAGATTGCACTGTAAAATGTTCCTTGAACATATTTGCAACCTCCCCCGGATCACTCCTCCCGCCGACATTCACAGAGAGGCCAGGCCTAATATCAAGCTTATTCGTGGACTTCCAAAACTTGGCGAAATTATTTGCTGCTCTTGCTTTTACTATCCTATCCATCTTTATTTGCTCCTGGTTTTTTTGACACCATTTCAACCGAGCCTTGAAGATGTTACGGGCCACTCGCATTTGTTCAAAACTAACTCCAGAGGTTGGCCGATTGTGTAAAATCCACATTTCGAATTTAAGCCTAGCCTCTCTGTATGCATCCCTAACATGGTAATTCCACCCGTACAATGTCTTGTGGTTCCCACTTCTAACTACAGTCCCTACCTTTTCATATGTTTGCTCGGCGGCATCACACAATGCATATGATATTTGACTATATAATTCGTCTAAAATAGCTTTGTGCTCGCTCAAATTACAAAGACCATGGCTACACTTTTGAAACTTAGAAGGGAAATCAATTTCACGCAGCTTACTGTTACATAGCTCACGGTATCTGTCAATTTGCGAGTTATTTCGATCCCCCAAATAACTTTATTGCAAAGAGTAGGAACTGTTACCCGCTTAGGTCTTACTATACGGTAGATGATCTGACGTATATATATCCTCTTTTATAGTAACCCTGTTCACTGCAGCCCAGGCTGACAGAGAAACTAAAGAATGATCAAGCCACCTCCTACATCTATGAGCCTCACTCATAAAAGTATAGCTACTAGAATTTATACCCAGTTTTTCAATATCAGCACAAATAAGCGATTGATCTGCGCAGAAACTAGTAAGTTCCCTAAAAAATAACTCGTTTGGATGTGCATTAAAATCACCCAGTATAAACAAACTCGACCCCACCGCTCGCAATCACTGCACTGATCTCACCTAACACTTCCGTAAACATAGGCAAGTTATCGGGCGAATTAGTCGGCATATACACACAAGCTACAATAATCGAGCGCCCGCCAATACTAGCTTTGACGGCCGTCAAGCGACAGCTGTTACATTCCAACACCGTGACAGTATCAAAAATACCTTTCCTCCACAGAATGGCTACTCCCCCATACGGCCTTCCAACCAGTAATCCGGCAGTTGTATCAACGGCTGACTTACCCGTGTATTCAAATTCATCTGATATGGTACTTAAAATAGGAATATCATGGGGCAGAAGCCATGTTTCCTGGAGGCATACTATATCACACATATTACATAACCTTCTAACACTTTCCATCGATCGTTTCACAGACTTACAGTTAAAAGTAATGATCTTACAATGATTGTTATTATTTTGGTTCATAAAGAAAGGTTTTATGAAGCTATAACTTGTTCCTGTTTATTTCGGTACATAAACCGCACAAAACGCCTAAACGTCATACCGTCTGGCCACAACCCGTCATTTAAAAACAATTCTAATTTATTCCTAGAAACAAATAACTTAAAGGCATTGTATTTTCTAGACGTCTTCATATTTATCATTTTTAACGACACAACTTCATTCGTTTTTTCCTTAATATAACTTATAATATCGTGTTCACTAGTTTCAACACTAACATTTGATATAAAAAGAGGTATTTTTACATCCGCCGCTTTAAACTTCCCATCTGGGGACGTAACTGCGCGACCTCTTTGACCAATCAATTTATATTGTTTGGATGCTTTACGTTGCACTATCGTCCACTCTGTATTTTTCTCCCTTCCCGCTTGCTCACTACTTAACTCGGACTCCAGCGTAGTCATACCCTTCGCAATCAATTGCGGACATGTTGGCACGTTCGAGTTAAACGTAACACAATGTTTCGCTGCTGTGGTCACTGGCGAACTGTTGACGTTGGGTGGGGATTCATTTAACGCGGCCCGTCCGTCGCCTCGCTGGTTCGAAACCGCGGTGATCGCCTCGTCCTCCACGCGCCTGTCATGTTGCCTTTCACTCATGACCATATATCCGCGTTGTCCTTGAGCCGGCGCACCATGGTTCTCGCTTGCACTGTTCGAAACCCGCATCGCCGCCTGCGCCTCCACGTGTCCGCGTGTATCTGTCGCTTCTTTTAGTTTCTGCGAGAAAGAGATAGGACGTTCCTCGCCAGTTTTTGCTGTCAGGGAATGACTTGTCGGTTTTGCGCGGTCGTTCACCTCATCAGCTGTTTGTGTCACACATATTGGCACATAATTAAGACCCAAGGGTCCACTATCAGAGGGGCTATTTTGTAAACATGCTCCTCGTCTTTTATTTACATAATTGCTTGATGACCAATTATCTCGCATAGATGCATGCTTCATGTTCTCAATTTCCTGGTTAAGCACGTCAAACCTTTCTGTAACCTTTCTGTATATCACCTGACGCTGATTTTTAACTGCAGCCTACAAGTGCCATACGTTCGAATAATTAACACAGGGAAGTGCAGTTGTCCGTTTTAATAATAATGAGAATAAATTCATGCGCGTGTGGCTTAAAAACTTGTTCTATTTCTATTTTTATTTTTCTCTCAGTTGGAAGAAAGTTCAGAACGTACAGCGAGCGCCTTGCGAATAGCGAGTACAGAAGACCAGAACCTGAACCCTTGGGGCGGCGTGCCCGCGGCCCTGCACGCGCTGCTGGCGCACGTGTCGTCCGGCACGTCCACGCGCTCCGTGTCGCCCGTCGACAGGTACCCCACACGTAGCACCCTACCGCCTGTATGCCTGCCTCAACTACGGCTTATATGGCCGGCCCATGACTACTTATAATACATTTATTCAGCACGGGCAAAAGGCACATAACATTTTGTAAAATTAGAACAGGGATTCCCAAACAGCGAGGTGCGCCCCCCTCGGGGGCGTAGATTGACCAATGGGGGCGCGGCGGCTTCAAAGTATTAAAAAATCAGCTATTCCGTACATTTTGACTGCGTAGGTATTGCACTTTTCTATGAAACAGCAAATTTTTTTTTAATAACCGACGAAAAATTTCAACACAGGTGGGTTCAGAATCATGTACTGAATCCATGGTTTCAGTTATCGCGTCGATGTCCCTGACACCCTGTAGATTTACAAAATTGTATGTTCTTGATATTAGAAAAGGTTAAGACTAGTTTCCGAAACCCAAACTTTGAAACGTTACTTATGTGCTGTAAAATGAGGTTCAGCTTTTCTGCATATGTTGACAAAATTAGTTTTTCTATTTTTGTATGAATGGTCAAAAGAAAAATGTAACAAATCCGAAATTTTACAACATTTTTCGAGCTCGCTTTGCTCGTTCTTACATTATGCATTCTCATAATTCTTGAGTTTTTTCTGCAAAACTCGACATTTCTGTTTGAATTATCAAAAAAAAATCTAACCTATCCAAGGGGGTGCAAACATTTTCGACCTCACTTTCGCTTGCTTTACATTCTTATATGCTTTTCTACTTTTGTTGATAAAGTAACTCAGGGGGGCGTAGTGATTTTAAAAGAAAGTTGGGGGGCGCGTATGTCGGGTTGGGAATCCCTGAACTCGCTCGCTGAGCGACCTTGAATTAGTGTACCAGCCGTACATTGAGTGTCCTCATCTCGGCTCGTAGTCATAATAGGCCGTATTACAAAACAAGATTTTATCACCCCATTACACCATTTTGGAATATCGTATTTTATTTCTATTATGTTAAAATTCTAAATACAAAAACTAATTTATAAACCCGAGTCATAAGTTGTATATTTTGTATTTAGAACTTTATATCAGTCAGATTATGGTCTAAAATACATAAACTGGTTGAAAGGGAATTGGACATTCGTTTTGTAATAAAAGGAGGAATAGGTCGGACGCACTGTCTTCAGGCACTATGCTAATAGGCTTCGAGAAAACTCGACGTGGTTTCCCAAATTTCACTCAATCTAGCTAAATTGCTGTTAACAAGTTTTATTATCTTACAAATAACACTCGCTATGTTAAAATAATACAAGTGTGATTACACCGTCAGTTATTGGCACAGTGCGCAGCTTGAGTCGCGCCCTCCGAACGGTGTGCGCGAGTCCAGCACGGCGCCCACGTCGCCTCCTGACGACAACACCACGTCGCCATTCCAGAGGAATACGTTAGTATACTACATTTGATCTTACTTTTTAACCGACTTCCAAAAAGGAGGAGGTTATATGTTCGTAGCGTATGTTTTTTTTTTTTTTATGTAAGTCCACCGATTTCTCCGTTAATTGTGGACCGATTTTGAAAATTCTTTTTTTGTTTGAAAGGGTGTGCTCTCGAATTGGTCCCATATAAATTTTATTAACTTTGCTTGGATAGATTTTGAGTTAGCTACAAAATACGTATTTTTTTCCACTTGCTATGTAGATGATATGATAAGTTTCTGTCACTGGTAGCAGGTAGTGGTATTCGAATGTGTGTGGGGTAGGTACCACAACTAAAAAGTGAAAAATAAAAACTTTTTACAAAAAAAAACAACCGACCTCCAAAAAAAAAAAACACTACAAAGTGAAAAATAACTTTAATTTCGGAAGTCGGTGGCAAAAAACGAAAATACAAAACCCAAGACACCGACTTCCGAAATTAAAGTTATTTTTCACTTTGTAGTGTTTTTTTTTTTGGAGGTCGGTTGTTTTTTTTTTGTAAAAAGTTTTTATATATTTTATTGGAACTGTTTTTTATCTGAGTGCAAATAGTTCTAGTGACTATGTAGCTTCATCTTTCTGACCGACCGGCTCTTGGATGCTCTTGGAATTCAAGTGCCTGTAAATGGTAAAATAGTGTAGTTGCCTAGGTAATAAAAAGAAATTATATTAAATCCGTCTCTCAGATAATAAAAAAATATCAGACACGTACTTTTTGCTTTATCATATTAATCAAAAATAACTTAGAAAACACGCATTAAAGTTGGGGACTAGCAAGGCGTGACGTCATGCCACATTTTAACTTAATGTATCGCCGTAATCTTTTGATTACGTCAAAAAAGAAAAAATACGTGTTCAATATTTTTTAATAATCTACAAGACGGACAAAAAAATTTTGGACACAGACCGATTGAAATAAATGGTTTCAATTTGATTAATACTTTTAATTATCATCTTTTTACGATAACTCGAAAATTACTTTTTTATGTTTATGCATTTTTTAATTTGCACTGGGTTTGAGACATAATGAGCCATGGTGGCCCAGTGGTAACGGCCCGACTTAAGAGTTGTAGGTCGTGAGTTCGAACCGACGCGCCTAGGCGTTTTACTCTGTGTAAATAATTTCATCACCAAAAATTCGAAGACATGTGACATTTATCAAACCGAACTGGGACTGCGTGGTAGATTACAGCCCACTCCCTCTCTAAGAGGGGAGGCTTTTGTCCCAGCAGTGGGAATATAATAGGTTGATTATGCATTATTATGCATGAGACATAATTGTTATCTAACTGCCTACTGTCAACATTACGATTCAAAAGAATGCATTTGAAAACTGCTTATATCCTTTTTGTCCCGCGAGTGAACATAACAAATTGGTAGAGTGCTACAAGGATCTTGTGGCGCCTGAATGACATTAATGGGGTCAAACCCGGGGTCGGGTTGGGGTTGGGTTCGTTGTTATAGTTTGACGGAGACCGCTGTACCGCGCCTTAGGTATGTGCGCAGCAAGGTGGAGGGGCAGTGCAGGCCGCTCATTTGTCAACGCTCACGCTACGCTGTCCCCACCGCTCATTCGTCAACGCTCACACCGTCCCGTCCCTCATTTGTCAACGCTGCCCCCCGTCTCGCCGCGCATTCCTACAGCGGTGTTGGTCAAACTATAATAAACATTTGTGAAATTGTCTTGACAAAATAAGATGCCGGGTGTTAGTTTCGATTTCGGCCACTGCTAAAAGAACCTTGTAGCGTTGTATGTATAATTTAAATTGGGACGTTTAAATACGTAATAATAACATTGTATTATATAACGTTTTTTTCATTTTAATTTGTGTCCGTCAGTGTCCGTCGCGGCTCGGTGCGCCTGCGGGACCTGGGCGTCATAGGCCGCGAAGAGGACCCCATGACACAGTCCATGGTGGAGCCCATGTCGCCGCGCCCCATCCCGCTCAGCCGCGTACCCAGCGCGCCCGGCAGTCTACGGTACGCACTAATTTTTAAAATATTCTATCGTGATAGACCTGGAGTTAAGGCGAGAGCGCCAGGCGCGAAATTCAAATTTCTTACGTTTTTTGCAGTTTACAGGTCTGTATCACTCTCTATCGATTCTAATTTTATAACAGGCATTGTCAATAAAAGTGATTTAGGATGTTCTTTACACCCGTGCCTGACACCTACGTTTGTGCCACCCACAGCGGCCTCCAGCCCCTCCCCAGCGCCCCGGGTGCCCCGGGCGCGCCGGCGCCGGCCGCGGCCGGGCGCCGCCCCCCCGCGCCGCCCGAGTCCCCGCGCCCGCCGCGCCGACACCACAACCTGGCCAAACCTGCATCCTTGTACGTATACAACACACCACTGTATATACCATAATGAAAAAGATAGGCGGATGCTATCACGTACAATCGCGGAATGAAAAAGTTAAACTATCTTCTTAATAAAAATAAAAAATTCATTCAATGACAGACAACGCTCATACTAAACCTCTCCTCTCAGGTCTAGAAGCAGTAACGGCCCCGACTTACATGTCGTAGGTCGTGAGTTCTAACCCAGGCACATTACTTTGTGTAATTTATTTAATCACCACTGCTCTCAAAACTGATGGAAAATATCGTGAGGAAACCGGCATGTCCTAGAACCAAAAATTCGAGGACATATGACATCCCCAACCCTCACGGGCCCACGTGGTGGATTATGGCCTGCTCCCTCTCACAGCGAGGAGACCTGTATCCCAGCAGTGGGAAAGTTATAGGCTGATTACATATGCCGATATCCTCACGATGTTTTACTTCAGCGTTTTTGAAGCAAGTGATAATTATACAATATGCACATGAATCCGAAAAGTCAGAGGTGCCTTGGGTTCGAACTCGAGACATATGATCATGCTATCATTGCTTGCAAAAGAGTGCACTAAGAAAAGATTTTAGAAAATTCACCCCCTATAAATTAAATTAAGTACAAATTATAATATTTAAAAATTTAAGGGTTAAATATTGAAAGTTTGTAATTTTTGCCGATGGGAAATACCATCGGGCACACAGTTTATTTTCAAATAATTTACGCGTCAGATCTTCAGACTATTATAAACAACAAAAACAATAAACAATTTTTCTTTCTTTTTTATTTTTACTTTTAATGTTAGCAGCATGTGGTGATAAAAATGATGTGCAAGTAAAAAAGCGGTGCTAAACCTTTTCATTCTGCGACTGTACATATGTGTTAGCGCAGATATGTGCCTTAATGTACCTAGTATTAAATTCGAATTTTCCTGTTTTTCAATTTGACATACTTGAAAAATTCGCCTAGGTTTAATTAGCACGAAATTTCGACCTATTCACTGAACTCTTTAAATGTCCATTGTTAAGCGTTTCAAGTGTGTTGTCAATATCCTGTGTTGTTTTTATTATACACCCTAATTGCGTAACACACTTTCAATCACAATCTGAATCATTTTGAAGGACATTGCTAATACATTGCTTCATATTTTCGAAAAAAAAAATCTGCTCCACAACGTAAATAACGCAATGAATGTTGTTGAACTGTCATAATGAAAGCCATTGCTGCTGTTAGTGTGTTACGTAATTACCCGCCGTAAAACCAGATAAATATTATTTTATGATTGGGAATTGGTAAACTGTTTATTTTATTTTTTCTTTTATGCTGTTTTTTCAACCGTCGGATAACTTCATTTGAGAAATATAATTTAAATTGTAAGTTTTTCTATTTAAAAAAAAAATAGTGGCATTCTGGAAGTGCCGACAGAAGTGAAAACTTGAAAAAAAAATGGGCACCGCGTAATCAACGCGTTGATGTCTTTTACTTGACGCACCACGGTAATCAATGCATTGATGTCTTTTACTCCACGGTGTTGGTAACAGGTCGCGAAAACATGGTTTAGTCGCATCTCAAAATCTCCCGACGCGCCTAAAGAAGTTTTCACTTCAAAAAAACTGTCTAACGTCAAGTTAATAAAATATCTGACGATGAAAAATCAGCCCTAACATATTTAACAATCAAATTAAAGCTTGAGTAGTTAGAAATATATCTGTCTCTTTCACTCTGGTATATGTGCGATATCGGCGTCCCTTTCTGCATGGTACACTGCTTGGGTATATGTGCTACACTCTAGTTGGTGTGAGGTAGACATTTCTGTAGTTGTAATTAGAAATAGAACATGTGTTTATGTATGTTAATAGAAATAATATTATTTACTACAGGTTTACTTAAAAATAACTTAGAAATTATGTTTCCTTATTTGCGTCTCGCTCGCACTCCCTCTTTTCAAGTGAAAGACAGATGTTAAACTATGCATAATAACTCTCGTGGCATGCACGGTCATAAAACTTGTGAGAAGGACGGTGAATATTTGTCGTGCTGTCTCGCTTCCACTGCATTCCTCGTTTTATGACCACGCTACGAACATTGGTGTTTATACCGTCATTTTTAAATACATTTTAAGAAAACCTGTAGTACTTCGTACCGTATAATTATATGTGCAAATTATTTAATAATATCAAAAGTGTAGATGTATTTTTATTTTTAACACAATCTAACTCTGTTAAACCAAAATCGACTTTAAGGGGATTGCGTTAAGGTAGCCCGCGGAATTCAAATTTTCTTACGGTTTTTACTGACCTGCAAATTCCAACCTAATGGTATGTTGACACAGAATACATAATAATTCAAGTACAGCAGATTCACTCCGCAAAATCATTTAGATAAATAGCAACTCTTACTTCAACACAATAAAGTGCAATTCAGGTCGCACAGCGCTAATTACGTACAGTTATATTCACCTAGAAGTTGCCTCTCTTCCTATCGCGTAACTTTCTGACTACGTTACGCTCAATGAATCGGCCCGACACGTCAAGCCTGCCGCGTACTTGTAGCTTCATACGTAAAATGAGGAGTGCGCCTGGCCTGATGTTAATCTGAATATGACTCCTGACCGTATCAAATATGTTTTTAAAATGTATAATTATTAGAATCATTAATACAAGTCTCTAAGTTGAAATTGGCTTCAAATTTCATGATTTCATGAAATATTAATTAAATAAGGTAATTTGAACTTACACCCAGTTGCACAAAGACAAACGTTAACGCCCCATTACCTAATGGATCATTAACGCTAATGATTTCATTAATATTTTTAAAGAACCATTAAAATCAAATCTAATGTTGCTTTCTGCAACAAATTAAAACAAGTTAATGGAAGTTTCTGCAACTGGCTGTATGAGAGTTAACAAACAACCTAATACTGTTCTGCAAATTGCAAAAAACGTAGGGACATTTGAATTCCGCAGACTACCCTGGCACCCTCGCCCAAAACAAAATCGAAGTTTATCAAAGCAAAACCGACTTCAAGAACCTTGACTCAGAATACAAAATCAATTTGCACATATAATTGCCTGGTAATACCGGTGATGGCGCTCGGTGGGTGGGTCGGGCGCGTCGCTGACGCAAGTTTCGCTTGCAGCCTGCTGACCGAGCTGTCCATCGTGGAGGACTGACCCGCCCCCGCCGCGCCGCAGGCCCCGCCCCTCTCACACGTCATACGACGCTCTGCATGCTTTCTCGTTATTTATTGCTTCTTCTACGTATTATTAACTTTTTTAAACGCTATTTTTGATGGTTTTAGAAATATATGTGGTATTTTCAAGTATTATTATTTTGAGACTTGAAATTGAGGTTGCTAATTAGGTATGAAATAAATTGTATAAGAAAAATAATATATAATTTGTCTTTAAGATTATTTATATTAATAACAACGGCCATAATACTTGCAAATTATCCACGTATAATATCAAAAACCATACAAATTGTTGGTTGTATTTACTATTAAAAAGTCGGCGTGATAGGGTAAAAAAAAGTACGCAATTATTTACGGGTGCGCACGTATTATACGTACGTACGCGTCCATATTTATACTAAAAGTACATTATATAACTATGTATATAAACATTAGGATTAAGCTCAAATATTAACTGTTTGACTCGAAACTTTGAAAAAATGTTAAATCAAAGTACAATATTTTAGGCACTAACCGTACGGGTATCGAACCAAAAATGTCTAAAGACGCTTGATACCGCTTAGAATTTTCTATCAATGCAGCTGCAATTTGAACTTTACTGTGATGATCTTATGATCTAATTTTGTATAACTAAATTCCAAGCTTCAGTATATTTTTAAGGGAACTTTTGCATTTAAAAGGTGCATAAAATGTTAATTAATAATACTAATCCAAAGGAATTGTTTAGCTTCATGCATTTTACTGTAATATATCGAAATAGTGTGTAAGTATATCGTCACAAGTGTAACGTAAGCTTTAACTTGGCAGTTGGTTATTACAACACATATTTTATGACAAACTATACAGATGCTTAACTTCAATATTCGTCGATAGCAAACGCATACGGTCGGGGAACAAAAATGTTTATCAAATTCCTTCTAGTTTGATTTAATTCGATACTTTGAAGAAGCGAGTGAGTGAGTGATAAGGTCGATGTCTAAGATGGATTGTGATTTTGTCGAGCATTTTTTAATATTACCACTCTGAATGAAACTTTTTATGACAAAACTAAGTAGTATAGGGATGATGACTGGGTCAAAAAAAAAGAAATTATATTTAGTCCGTCAGTAAGATAATAAAAAAATATTAGACACCCATTTTTTTCTTTATCATATTAATCAAAAATGACTTAGATAAAACGCATTAAAGTTGGGAAGTGGGGGTCGCTACGTCGCAAGTCAGTATAAAATCTACATACTAGAGACGTCATGGCACATTTTTTATCACCGTAATGTTTTGATAATGTAAAAAAAAAGAAAAAATATGTGTCTAATATTTTTTAATAATCTAGTTTACGGACAAAAAAAACTTTGTCATTAAGCGACCTTATAAAACAAAAATCTGCAAGAACTTAAGGTGGTCAACATTTTTATTCTGCGCCTAATATGCTAGCGAAGTGCCGAGCTACAAATATCAAGTCAAGTGTCCGTATAGTTTGTAATGTATAAGTACAGTGTATGTACAAAGTATGTATATTATATAGGCACAATAAATAGATGCAATACAGCTTGTGTTTTGTTTGCTACCGGCATGACGCACCCCCGCTATACAGTGAGTTATAATGTGCACATATCGAAATGAGGGAATCTATGCTTAATTTTATCGCTGGAAAAAATATTTTAAAAATCTTAATATTTTTTTTATATATGTGTGTAACTTTTAAACTAAATGATATAACGTGATGACACAAACTGCATAATGATTGGAAATAATTAGGAGTCCTCATAAAAAAAAAAAAACATTTTTTTTTTTTTTTTTCCGTCGATAAAATTAATCATAGATTCCCTTATTTCGATATGTGCACATTATAAAGACTCACACTTTATACTGCATGATGAATGAAGCATTCAATATATTGATATCAAATTATACAGAAACGTTAAAGTTTATGCATATAAGCTATTTTTATATTAATAAATATTATCGAAAAGATGGCTTAAGTCCCATAAAGAGCAGGAAAAAAATTGTATGCATTTCGAAAAAAACCTTTATTTTTTACAAAATATGCACGATACAATGAAACTCAGAATTTACTCTAAGTGCATGCATGTATTTTATTCAGTTTATAATGAATTCTTCCAAAGTTGTTGTGCTAATAAAATAATATGAATACATTTTTCCGATTGTTGTTAACTAACGTATCTTCAAACTATTCAAATTAAATTTTTCATTGATGAGTTTTAAAATAAACTTAGCCTTTGCACGAGAGTTCTTATTAGTTGCAAAGAGTTTAGTTACACACGAGCACTGGAATTGTTTTTAACATTATACCAGTTTATACTAAAAGCACCCATAGAAAACACATGACAATCAAGTTATAGAAGGCACTGTAGCCGAAATTTAAATCAAGAATAGATTCCGCTTCAAACCAAAGACATTGTAAGTACTTTTTTTTTGTGTTGTGGTCCACGTTCTCATAGTAAACCATCTCCATGGCATGGCTACCATTGTGCCCCATTATGCCTCATTGAACCATTAGTTTTGTCGCTACATTTGATGTTTTGATCTCCTATTAATATTCCAAAATTCCTAGCTTATGAAATCCCTAACGAAACATCCATTACCAAATTCACATTTGTTGATAAGGGAATAATTATGTTATGATTTTATTCAATAACGAACTCAGGTTTCTGACTATGAGCCATCTCCATAACTCCATAACGCCATGTTCAGCTATTCTTACAATTCCCATAAATAATTTTGAACTAAAGAATTAAACAAACTTAATAATACCAAATGAATGACCAACTTGACCTGACTTGCATTTCAGTTACTTAACTTTTGCACAATCGTGATAATTACAATATAATGTCCTAAACTAACTTAGGACATAAGCACTTCTTACAGATACTTACTAACACACAATGTTCACACTAAGCCGTAGCCAGAAAAATCCTGGGCAAGGTCATATTTCAAGAGCATAATTTATTATTACCTTCCACAATTTTAAGCTATCTCCGTGGGGATTACCGCAGAAATAACTGGATTCCAGATATTTCTGTTTTACAATATAAAAATGTAGATTCGCGGAATGAAAAGGGTTCTTTTGCAATAGATTGACACTTTTGAAGTGTCATTCGTGCCGTAAGAGCTCGCAAAAGGTGCTAACCTTTTAATTCCGCGAGTCTAAATTTTGGATCATTTTCCGGCCACGGCTTCTTCATTTGCCATCCTTATGTCCCGTGTTCCCGCTTGCTAACTCGCTCACTAACGCAGAGAGGCGAGCGCGACTGTGGGCACGCCGCCCGCATCGCCGGGCGCGTCGCGACGTGCACGAGATGATGACGTGTTCCTACGACTCACGGGGGCGGGACATGATAATACACCGCAAGGAGTCGTCAAGGAAATTGCTCTAAAGGTGGGTAATGTAACTTTAGACTAATCATCATCGTTCTCCTGCTCTAATTCCAATTTTTTTCTGACAGCGCAGTAAAAAATTAGAGAGTGCCGAATTGGCTGCCAGCGCCGGTTGCTGAATTGGCTGCGAAAACGACTAGAATATATTTAAAAAAAAAATAGTTGTTAGTTGGAGTTCTGAATACTGGAAGGGTTTCCATAAACGCCGCACCGCCGGTGTCCATTATGGTGCCACAGTATGTAATGTGCCGGCAACCGATGTTTTTAATCTCGGCTGCCGGCAGTAATGTCATGCCGGTTCCCAAGCGTTATTTTTAGGAGCCGGCGCCGGCAGCGGAGGCACTCCCTAAAAATATTATTTTTTGCTTGTTCCTATAAACAAAAACGAATAGTTTTGCTTACCAATGGTATCCTTTTTAATTGTCAAACTGGGCTTTAAATAGATTCGTAAGCTAATTTTACCTGTGACAGCTACTTCCATAAGAGAGGGTCTGCTACGCAAAGCTATGAGGTCTTTGCTTCATTATTGGTAAAGATACAAGAGTCTTAATTTTAACCAATACCGGGCCGTAAATTATAGGAATCGGCCGTTTACCGTCAACTTAAATTTCACTTACTTACTTCAATACACAAATGAAGATTCTGATTCTCATTCTGACTTTCTTTGCTATATCATCTTTCTCATAATTCATCTAACTTTTATTTGGTCTAACTCTTTTCTTATTGCCTTCCACTTCACTTTCGCCTTATTTAAGTATGAATTTAGTTGGGAAATTATAAAATCGTTGTCTATGTCTCTCTCAGCGGGTTAGCGGCAGTGGTGGTAACAACACAGGCGCGTGGCTGCAGTGCACGCACGTGGCCGAGGGACACGCGGGCGCAGCACTCGCGCTCGCAGCCACCACACACATGCTGTACAGTGGCGGAGTGGGTAAGAATATAAAGATACCTCATGGCAGTAACAGTGGAGATTTACGAGATTTTCCTGTCCAGAAGATTGTCTTGCTAGCGTCGCTAAAAAGACTTGATTGTTGACCAGATGGACTGTTGTACGACGTCAATTTCACAGCCATTTCATAGAATTTACGGACAAGTTATTTTTGTATTGGTAGTCAATTTGTTTATCATTCAAGTTCCCTGCCTTTATAACGATTCCGCCCCGACCCTTACTCATGCCAACCCGTGCCGCTGAGCCTATAGCTTTAAATTTGTCCCTAAATAATCCCTTGCTGCCCTTCCCCAGCAAAGCCCTAAGCCGAGGCCGAGTCACTTAGTTCATAAGTTTAATGCCCTGGCTGGAAGCCTTAATTTATTAAGGAATCCACAGGATAGCCCGGTTAAACAGGCGACAACCTCCTAAGTTGACCTTTGAGATGCCATGCACAAAAAAAAATCGCTACAATTCCTTATAATGTAAATAGTACGAAAGATTCTGTACATAGAACTTCCATAATTTCAAAGATTTATTTTCCACATCTCTTTGCAAATGCAGATGCCATAGTGGTTATTCAGTTATCTAACTATTGTAGTCCACATTACTCTAACTTTTACATTCTTTTCCATCATTCAGACCGCACAGTCCGCGGCTGGGACTTCACAGCGGGCACGGAAGCGTGGCGCGGCTGGTGCGGCGGCAGTGTGGGCGCATTAGCGGCCGGCGAGCCCGACGCGCGGGAGTCGCGGCTCGTGCTGGCGGCTGCGGGGGCAGCTGTGCGGATGTTCGATACCAGGTCCAGGACGCCTGTCACTACGCTGTGGTAAGTGGCAGTTTTGGCCTTTTAAACCATGTCTGGAAGAGACATGGTTTAAATCGCACAATTAGAATTTACCGTGCGATCGACATATATACAAGATTCCGACTTCAACTGTCGGGCAGTTGCCCGCCAGACACAATACTCGTCTGGTCGGAGGATCTTCCCTTTTCTATGGTGGATGAGTGAACTTTACACCCGCATACCACTAAAGGTTTATATCTATTCAATTCATATTTCCTTGTTCTTTCCTTCTAAAAACACCGTTTGTTATCCTTAGGTCGTCAGGTGCGACGGGTCCTTGCCCCGCCAACCGCGGCGTGGGCGGTGAAGTAGCCATCACAGCGCTAGCACTCACACAGAACCATCGACTATACACCGCGGCAGGAGACAAGCTGAGATTATGGGACCTGCGAATGTAAGTGATAAAAATAATGCTGTATGTGTATCGGTATCATATTTTTTATTTAACCATTTAAGTACACACATATCGACCGTAATAATTAACATTGTCAGATCTATATATTTTTTTTTTCTTCAAATCTTTGCGGGAACATTTTTATAATTTATTCTAAGACCTTTAATGCAATAAATTTAAAAATCGCAAAAATGTAGATCCGACAATGTTAATTGCTACAGTCGATATATGAACAAACAAGACAAAAATAACAGAAAAATGATGCTTATTTCTAACGAAATCTCTTCCAGCATACCTGCGATAGGACAGAGGATAAAAAGAGATGTAGACACCGTGTATAAGAGTAGACAGAAAGTAAAAAACAAAATCTATAAAAAAATAAAACAAATATTATGAGAGTATACTTACTTACGTACATACAAACTTACATGCTTCTAAAATAAATATCACTAAGATATTATTAATTATAATGTAATTTAAAAAAGTTTACAAAATAAATACCTACGCAACTATGACGAAGTGGAAAGATAGTGTTCTTAATTGTATTATGTCGAGTTTAACTAACAGTATTTGTATGGCATTTTCCGATCCGTCATGAATAAGTTGGGGTCGGCCTACGGTTTACATTACATATACATGTTGATACAATAATTATCGTATCTCCAGTCGGGTTGTTTTGTGGGCAGGTCTCAAGTCATAATAGTACGTAGATTATTCACCGAGGGGATAGAGCATTGTCGAAAATCACGAGCACTATTTATGAGTGATTTAAGTTCGTCAAAACGAAGACACCTTTATCCTCAAGGAGAATAGTCTACATTACACACCTGCGGATTAATCACGCAAAACGGCTGAACGGATTTGGCTGAAATTTGGCATACAGATAGTTTATTATTATTTATTATGTTTGCAGACTACAATGGTCTATAGTGTTAGTAACAAAAAAAAGCTTAGCCTATTGTTAGTACTTAATAACTAAAACGGAACGGGTCCGGTTTATAAGCGCCCACACTAGCGGGCTGTCTGCCCGGGCGGCTATTGATTGCAGGATAGTGTTGCGACTGCCACGCAGCCTGATGAGTAACGAGGCAGATTTCTTACGCCACAGTGCCTCAAAGCCGTCAGTGCGTGCGTCTGCAAACATTGCCGAGGCACTACAGAAGCGCGGCAATCGCAACAATACCTTGAATGCGTTATTGTATTGGATACGCAGAGCATTGTAAGCTTTTTGGGTATATGTGAACCACAGGGCTCCGCGAGTACAGTGCTGTGTAGTATGCCTTAAAAAGGGTTATTTTAATTGCGTCTGTACATCGAGAAAATCTGCGGGCCAGCATATTCGCCCTAACTGACAATGCTCTCTAGATCCATATCATCCTTCAGCACGCGTAGCATGACCACCGTAGAAACGAGTTTTGTCGACGGAAGAGAAGACAAAATGAATGATAAACAATCACAATCTCTAATTTTGTCTATTCTTCCGTCGACAAAACTGTTTGACGAATTTGTTTTTATCGAATTTGTTTTTATCGACTTTGTTTTTATCGACTTTGTTTTTATCGACTTTGTTCTTATCGACTTTGTTTTTATCGACTTTGTTTTTATCGACTTTGTTCTTATCGACTTTGTTCTTATCGACTTTGTTTTTATCGACTTTGTTTTTATCGACTTTGTTTTTATCGACTTTGTTTTTATCGACTTTGTTTTTATCGACTTTGTTTTTATCGACTTTGTTCTTATCGACTTTGTTCTTATCGACTTTGTTTTTATCGAATTTGTTTTTATCGACTTTGTTTTTATCGACTTTGTTCTTATCGACTTTGTTTTTATCGACTTTGTTTTTATCGACTTTGTTCTTATCGACTTTGTTCTTATCGACTTTGTTTTTATCGACGTTGTTTTTAAAGTCGATACAAACAAAGTCGATAAAAACAACGTCGATAAAAACAAATTCCATAAAAACATTTTTTTTTATCGACTTTGCTCTTATCGACTTTGCTTTTATCGACTTTGTTTTTATCGACTTTAAAAAAAAAGTCGATAAAAACAGTCGATAAAAACAAAGTCGATAAAAACAAATTCAACAAAAACAATTTTTTTATCGACTTTGCTTTTATAGACTTTGTTTTTAAAGTCGATAAAAACAAAGTCGATAAAAGCAAAGTCGATAAAAAAAAATGTTTTTATCGACTTTGTTTTATCGACTTTGTTTTATCGACTTTGTTTTTATCGACTTTGTTTTTATCGACTTTGTTTTTATCGACTTTTATTTTTATCGACTTTGTTTTATCGACTTTGTTTTTATCGACTTTGTTTTTATCGACTTTGTTCTTATCGACTTTGTTTTTATCGACTTTGTTCTTATCGACTTTGTTCTTATCGACTTTGTTTTTATCGACTTTGTTTTTAAAGTCGATAAAAACAAAGTCGATAAAAGCAAAGTCGATAAGAGCAAAGTCGATAAAAAAATTGTTTTTATGAATTTTTTTTTTATCGACTTTGTTTTTATCGACTTTGTATTTATCGACTTTAAAAACAAAGTCGACAAAAACAATTTTTTTATCGACTTTGCTTTTATCGACTTTGTTTTTATCGACTTTAAAAACAAAGTCGATAAAAACAATGTCGATAAATACAAAGTCGATAAAAACAAAGTCGATAAAAAAAATTGTTTTTATCGTAAAACAAATTCGATAAAAGCAAATTCGATAAAAACGAAGTCGATAAAAACAAAGTCGATAAAAGCAAAGTCGATAAAAACAAAGTCGATAAAAACAAAGTCGATAAAAGCAAAGTCGATAAAAACAAATTCGTCAAACAGTTTTGTCGACGGAACAATAGACAAAATTAGAGATTGTGATTGTTTATCAGTCATTTTGTCTACTCTTCCGTCGACAAAACTCGTTTCTACGGTGGTCATGCTACGCGTGCAGGTCATCAGTAACCAGATGGCCCAGATATTTATATACTCTGTTAATCGGGTGACCTTTCATTAATAGAGGAGGGACAGTAGTGGGACACCTTTATAAGTAACCTGGTTTAACACATGGGATTTTTTATCCCGATACTCCCACGGAATCGAAACTTATGCGTGTGAAAGCACTGGGCGTTGTTAGTGTAGTAATATTTGGAACTACTATATTTTTCATCATTTGCTGTCCTGTCTTACGTATGACATTCGTATGCTAGGATGGAGTGCGTGTGCAAGCTGTGGACGGGCCACGCGGCGGCCGTGATGTGCCTGGCCGTGGGGCGCGCGCCGGGCGGCGACCTGGTGGCCACGGGCTCCAAGGACCACTACGTGCGCACGCTCGACATGCTGCCACAGGACAACGGTATGTGTCGCTGGTGTCGCACGGGGAACTGGGGCTAAAAACTTATAAAACAAAAAATTGGCCTGTTTACCTATTCACAACCATTCGATATGCTTCCGTCCCGAATCGAACATCAATCAATGTTATCGAAAGAATCATAAACGCTGTTCACAAATCCAAAACCGTTTTTGAAGTGAAAACTTCTTTAAGCGCGTTGGGCATTTTTACGATGGGAAAAACATGGTGTAGCGAGTTCATACTCGCGACACCATTACCGACACCTCATTTTTGTAAACGCGATTTTGCTCTTTATATTACGTTACGGATCAATGTTCTATGCAAGTATTTTTACTTTAAAGGTTTTGGAAGTATTTTTTAAAAATTTTCAAGTTTTCACTTCTGTCGGCACTCCCGGAGTGCCTCTGTTATTTTTTAGTTTAAGTCAAATTAACGATTTGCTGTCGGGGGCAAGTATCAGGTAATCGAAAAGTGTAATTTTCAACGCGATAGCCTGTCTAATGGTTGTAAATAGCAATCCTGGTCTTCTTCACTTTGGTCGGTTGCGATGTGATCATCTAATCAACCAAAAGACGTCAACTGCTCAACAAATGCCTCCCCTAAGAATCCACTACAGCTATCAGTCCTGAGTTTCCCGTAAACTTGTCTATGTAATTTTTAATTCTGAACTGCCTGCGACAGTTCTAGCTAGTTTGGTCACTGGTGAGCTACGGTCCAGTCTCTATTGGGCTTCCTAAATTTCTAGGTATAGCTTATAATCTTTGTTTTTAAGATTACATATTAGTAACACAATTTAAAACTTAAAACATTTAAGAATTTACGAATCATTCAAAATTCAAAAGTCATTTATTCAAACTAGGTTTAGAATCAGCACTTTTCGAACGTCAAAATTACAGAAGACAGTCCCCCAAAAACGCCCACCCTTCACCACTTCCTAGTGCCTTTCGCTGGGAAGAAGTGTCGCAACAAACTTCTCAGCAGCACAGCTGTCTCTCTCATTGACAAACCTCAAGCGTAGATCTAAAATATGTTTTTTTAATTGCAGGTAGTTGGGAAGCAAGTAATCGCTGGCTCCTAGAACCGCCGCATTACGACGGAGTGCAAGCTCTAGCGCTGTGTCATGACGATGCAGCGCTGTACAGTGCTTCACGAGACACCAGCCTAAAGCGATGGAGTCTCACTGATCATACCCTCACTCATGTAAGTAACAAAAAAACTGCTATCAAGTGTTGCTCTCAGTAACTACTTCGATGTACTTTGTGAAGGAGAATTTGACAACAAAATGGCAATTTAGTATGATACCTTTCACTATTGTAAGTGTTTATATGATGATAAACTATTTGAAACAAGCAGTATAAAACTTAAAGAAGTAATATGTAATCTTTTGTGGGATTCTGTTAGGTCTTGAAATTAAAACTATAAATATTTTAGAATAGTTATATTGTATACAAAAAAAAACAAGACGTTACTCTCCCGCGCATTCCCGAATATTGGTGTCGCACTGCTCTTTTTTTACACTGAAGATACAATTGATATTCGTAGCACCTCAATTAGTTTTCAAAAAGAAAAAAAAAAATTCCAGGGTAAAAACGAGCATGCTTTTTATGCCCATTTGATTTATGTATTAAGGATTTTACTTGTACATTGCATCTTCACACTGGAGTTTCTAGTTTTTTATTTTGGTACAAGCGGTGCACCCGATGGGTTCCCATCGGCAAAAAGATGAACTATCCAACTATTTAACCCTTTTTTATCCACTTTCGGTTTATAATGAACTCTAATGCAAAATTTTAAGCTTCTACACCCAGCAGCGTGGGTGTTGCCGGCACAGCCCTTAGGGTGGGCGTTGTCTATCAGTGAACGAATTTAAGATTTTTATTAAGTAGATATTTCTCTGTACCAGGGTGTAATGAACGCACACAAGGGTTGGGTGACAGGCGTGTGCGTGGTCGGGAGCGGGCAGAACACGCTCGTAGCGAGTTGCGGGCGCGACTCGGCGCTGCGCGTGTGGAGCGCGGCGCTGCGGCCCGCCGCGCCGGCCGCCGCGCTGGCCGACCTGCCGCACGCCCTGCGCGCGCACCCCGACCCGGCCTGCAGGGCGCTGTACACGGCCGGCAAGTGAGTATACTGTACAGTGTAGATGTGGGGCGCGGCGCTGCGGCCCGCCGCGCCGGCCGCCGCGCTGGCCGACCTGCCGCACGCCCTGCGCGCGCACCCCGACCCGGCCTGCAGGGCGCTGTACACGGCCGGCAAGTGAGTATACTGTACAGTGTAGATGTGGGGCGCGGCGCTGCGGCCCGCCGCGCCGGCCGCCGCGCTGGCCGACCTGCCGCACGCCCTGCGCGCGCACCCCGACCCGGCCTGCAGGGCGCTGTACACGGCCGGCAAGTGAGTATACTGTACAGTGTAGATGTGGGGCGCGGCGCTGCGGCCCGCCGCGCCGGCCGCCGCGCTGGCCGACCTGCCGCACGCCCTGCGCGCGCACCCCGACCCGGCCTGCAGGGCGCTGTACACGGCCGGCAAGTGAGTATACTGTACAGTGTAGATGTGGGGCGCGGCGCTGCGGCCCGCCGCGCCGGCCGCCGCGCTGGCCGACCTGCCGCACGCCCTGCGCGCGCACCCCGACCCGGCCTGCAGGGCGCTGTACACGGCCGGCAAGTGAGTATACTGTACAGTGTAGATGTGGGGCGCGGCGCTGCGGCCCGCCGCGCCGGCCGCCGCGCTGGCCGATCTGCCGCACGCCCTGCGCGCGCACCCCGACCCGGCCTGCAGGGCGCTGTACACGGCCGGCAAGTGAGTATACTGTACAGTGTAGATGTGGGGCGCGGCGCTGCGGCCCGCCGCGCCGGCCGCCGCGCTGGCCGATCTGCCGCACGCCCTGCGCGCGCACCCCGACCCGGCCTGCAGGGCGCTGTACACGGCCGGCAAGTGAGTATACTGTACAGTGTAGATGTGGGGCGCGGCGCTGCGGCCCGCCGCGCCGGCCGCCGCGCTGGCCGACCTGCCGCACGCCCTGCGCGCGCACCCCGACCCGGCCTGCAGGGCGCTGTACACGGCCGGCAAGTGAGTATACTGTACAGTGTAGATGTGGGGCGCGGCGCTGCGGCCCGCCGCGCCGGCCGCCGCGCTGGCCGACCTGCCGCACGCCCTGCGCGCGCACCCCGACCCGGCCTGCAGGGCGCTGTACACGGCCGGCAAGTGAGTATACTGTACAGTGTAGATGTGGGGCGCGGCGCTGCGGCCCGCCGCGCCGGCCGCCGCGCTGGCCGACCTGCCGCACGCCCTGCGCGCGCACCCCGACCCGGCCTGCAGGGCGCTGTACACGGCCGGCAAGTGAGTATACTGTACAGTGTAGATGTGGGGCGCGGCGCTGCGGCCCGCCGCGCCGGCCGCCGCGCTGGCCGACCTGCCGCACGCCCTGCGCGCGCACCCCGACCCGGCCTGCAGGGCGCTGTACACGGCCGGCAAGTGAGTATACTGTACAGTGTAGATGTGGGGCGCGGCGCTGCGGCCCGCCGCGCCGGCCGCCGCGCTGGCCGACCTGCCGCACGCCCTGCGCGCGCACCCCGACCCGGCCTGCAGGGCGCTGTACACGGCCGGCAAGTGAGTATACTGTACAGTGTAGATGGTCGAAGACTACATACAAGCTGACTGACTTTTAAGTCATCTTTTCAGGACGTATAATGTCAACTAACTTACAATACAAATTATGTTCTTAATGTCCCTCAGCAAACCTCGTGTTTCGTCAGTCTTCATGTCTATCAATTGCCCTTTGCACTTGGTGCAGACCAAACGCTCTCAATCTACTTGGAAATATTTAGAGTTGTTAATACTCTTTTAACTTAATGTAATTTATTTTAAAAATGGTAGGAAAGCTGCTAAAGTCGCAGGCACGACAGATAGGAAAATATTTTTACAGCTCTATATAGTTCACATGAAAATCAAAACAATAAAATACTTAATTCTGAATTCAAATTATTATACAAGATAAATCTAATAATTGATGGACATGGAAATTAGCACTTGTTTGTATTTGGAAATGCGATGATTCCCGAGGGACATTAAGAAAATAGAAATACTGTATATGATTCGGTCACAATTTGGCATTTGATCTAGGATTAATGTTTCTGACAAAAGTAGTTAGATCACTAATAGTCTATGTTCTGTTTATTATAACTGAGTCATGTTAAATGACATGTCTAATATTAAATGACAGTTAAGTTTTAACCAGATCATAATTATATTGTTTTTCAACATCTTTTAGATTGTTCTCCACATCTGTTTATTGCTAACTGATCATTCTTGTAATTCTTATGAAAACGTTCGTGATTTCAACACTTACAATCTTCCGTCGTGATAACTTTAAGAGTTAGTATGTTGGTAACTTGTGAGTGTGTTGCAGCGGCGGCGAAGTGCGCGCGTGGCGGATCACCGTCGAGCAGTGAGCGACCACAGGTGCATACACACAGACAGACACAGATACAAACAAACATACATTTTTGTTAAACTGCCAATAAATATTCATGAACTATGTAAGCACAATAGCATGTCTCTTTATAACAGTACCTTTCATATTTACACACACGAGCCAAGGGCCGGCAACACCGATTTGCAACAATTTACACCTCGCAAATTGTTGTGCTCACTGCCAAACAAATAGCTACACTATTGGCGTTAATATAAAGTCGATATTAAATTATAAAGTATTCCCACAAATAACAGCTGTTGAAAAAATGTGTTGTCGTTTTTATACATACTTTGAAAGAGTTCACCTCTACGCACACTCTTACGGTAGGTTTTTCCAAGCACTGTCACACCACAGTCCACACCACACTCCTACAACCAAGATCTATTTCTACCATAGCTTTAGATGTCGCTAAATTATCACTAACAGAGCAAGCCCGAATGAAATACTTGTTACATATTAAGTATTTATGTATAAAACTCCATACTCACGTATTTGTGTAGATATTTATTATCATTTCATCTATAAGGTCAGGTAATAGTATCATTAATCTTTATTGGATAGAGCAGCAACTAATATACTTAGCTTGAATCATGTAGTTTTGATTTCCATTCATCAGTGCTAAACTGCGAGTTAATCTTAGGGACTTATTATTAGGAAATATTTTTTATTTGGTAGTATTCAAAGAGCTTTAAGAAGTTTAAGATACTTTATACAGTGTGAGTCTTTATAATGTGCACATATCGAAATGAGGGAATCTATGCTTAATTATATCGACGGAAAAAATAATTAAATTTAAAAAAAAATGTTTGCTACTTTGACCCCAGTGTAAACAAAACGGTGTAACTTTTAAACTAAATTATCTATCGCAATGAAACAACTCCATGATGATTGGAAGTAATTAGGCGTCCTCATAAAATGAAAATTGTGGGAAAAAAACTACCCTCAATTGAAAATAAACATGTTTTTTTTTTTTGCAAGAATCTGTTTTTATTTCATAAATTTTACAATAATCGTAAAATTTCTCAATAATACATCAAAAAATATATAGATTTCAAAAAAACCTGGTGATAAAATTAAGCATAGATTCCCTCATTTCGATATGAGCACATTATAAAGACTCACACTGTATACAGGGTCAAATTAAATTAACTAGCGAAACTGCACATCTGTTACATCTTATTTACTGTACCTGCAATCTATGCAAATCAATTTTTACTTTACTTTACTTTTACTTTGCAGACGTGGTAGGTATCGATATCTTAACACGACATTTTAAGTGATTTGAATGATTTTTAAACAAATATTTTAAGTGACTACACTACTGACGGTTGGTGACCCAATAAAAAAAACCTCCCATGTGCGGATCGGACCACGTACAATGAAGGGCTCCGTAGTAGGGATGAATTTTATCCTAACAAACTTAACTTTGTAGTTGAAAAACTTGTTCTCCCATACATTGATATACGTCACGATCAATTCTCCAACTGCAAATGTAAGTATGTAATCGCAACTTTTTTTTATTGTCATAAAACTATAAATTACTATTTTCGGACTTTTTCCTTTACTTGTGCTGTGAGACCTTGCTTCTTGCCAAATTTCATGATTCTAGGTCATCAGGAAGTACCCTGTAGGTTTTGATTTATTTGCGAGTATCAAAATATGTTACTTAAATGGCCGTATTTTTTTATTGTATTGACTTAGAAGCTAGATTTTTTTTTTTTGAGAGCTCCAAGGGACCACAGACCAACGTATTTGGTATTTAATTCAACTTGACACCTCCACGCATTCCTAAGAAAAAGGGTCTTGACAGACCGACGGACGCACAACGAAGTGATCCTATAAGGGTTCCGTTTTTTCCTATTGAGGTAGGGAACCCTAAAAAACATCATTAAATTAATTTCTTTTTGTTTTATCATGTTTAGATATCGACAGCGTTTCGCTAGGTAATTCAAATTGACCTGGTATTTAGTCTTTAGTAAAACCTATTAGACAAAAGTACTTAATTTCTATATTTTTATAATTATTTGTAGGAAAACGCCGACAAGGTATACATTATCAAGCGGTGTAAACTTGCAAATAAAGTAGGTGTATCAATAATTGTAAATTGAGTTTAGACAATAGTTCTGCGTTCAAATAGAAACCTCACATTCATTGTAGCAGTCATGTTTATGGATTATACCAAACTGATTGAGTAATAGCCAGGAACAATAGCTGTCACCCGTCGACTGCAGGAAGCAGACTTCAGTAAATTCGTACGAAAGCTCCTCGCACTCACAGTGTGAGGTCGTGGTGTGTGTCACCGTCAGCTTGCGCACGCGCCGCCGCTTCACCCCCACTCACACGGCAAAACTGCGCTTCGCTCTTGACTTCATGTTCCTTTAATTTTTTTAACACTTGTACTCTTATTTGTGCCTTTATAAATGTCTTTTCCTTTCTCTGAATATTATATATTAATCACGGTTAAATACCGGATAACCAAAAAAAGCCAACATTTTATTTTGATGTTTATTTAATCGTTTTTGGTACCGATAAAACTTTTTATTGGCTAATTATTTTGAACACTTATAAGAGCGCTAACACACTGGGGCGCCATGGCGACGTCGCCAGGTCGCGCTGCCAACTGAATGAATACAGATACAGAATACTTTCACTATGGGAGCAACTCTGTGATCACGAAAAAAAATCAGCTGTTTATGTTGTTGTTTGTGTTTATTTTGGTCAAGTAGGTATTGAACTTTTTTTCGTGATTTCAGAGTTGCTCCCATAGTGAAAGTTGTTTATATTCATGGGTAGAACACCCTATAAAAATTTCGAGACGGTAAAAAAAATCACCGGTATAGTGGGTGGCTCACCTGGCGTCCGCTTAGTTACGCAGCCAACCATACATTTTATTGGCGACGCGACCTGGCTGCACCACCATGGCGCCCCAGTGTGTTAGCGCTCTAAAGCTGCTGGCAGCGGTATTATTTACATCAGTTTTCGACAGTTTAATGTTAGCCGACTTGCACTAAGAAAGGGATGATATAAACTGTACCACCATAAATTAAATTCTTTTCATTTTAATTCGATTTTTTTCCTGAGAGTGAACCCCTGTTCTAACCTTATTCAATTGTTCTACAGCTTTCCTTTAGTTACTAACAATTTTCAACCAATTTAGTTGTTAATAACTTTTAGTTGTACAATAATTATTTCGTTGACTAACCTAAGCTTTAACTGTTGTGTGTAGTTTTCTTAGCTGTTCTCATCCTGTTGTAACACCCTCTTATAGTAAATTAAAGTATTTATTTGAATTATTTACTGAATAGAAAAAGTAACTTATTTAAAACTACCGATAATTTATTGGTGTAACTTTCCAAGTAAGAAGGATAAAGTTACTTTTCCAAATATATTTCTTGATGTTTCGAAATCCTTTCTGTTATTATTAATTTGCTACAAGCAAAGGGTGGAGGCACAATATTGCAATTCACATGTCTTCTCTTCTCATTTCCAAACACGAATAACGTTGCTTCATACACAAAATATTCAAAATACATTTTGTAATTACTTCATGTGCAGTAAAACCAAAGCTCATATTGTGCTTCCACTACCATTATACTAACTAAAAACCAATCACAAACATCATCTATACCACACATTTCCTCAACAGTGACGGACGCATACGGTGCTGGCTCATCCGCAAAACAAGATGACCATCACCCGCGTGCTCGCCCGCGCCGAGCACGCCAACCGCCGCGCACTCGCATGCTGTGTACCCTGCGCGACCACAGCGCAGAGCTTGGAGGTGACTGCGGTACCTTGCAAGACATAAATATACCCGCTGGACGCATGCTTATAGATGAAAATGTGCTTTATTGTATTACAAACGTACAATTTAAACTGACACGGATAATATGCTAAAATAACTTGCAATATTCAAGGAGTTACGGCAGTCTATTGTATGTATAGACGCCTGCATTATTTGGGACCTCTAAACGTTTAATACTATATAAAGGGTAACAAACTACACTAAACGCCAGGACTCGTGGCAGTCACGGTAATAAATCGTGCGAGTAGGACGTTGAATGACTAGTACTATAGTTTGACCGATACCGCTGTACCGCGTATTAGGTATGGGCGCGGCGAGACGGGGGGGGCAGTGCAGGCCGCTCATTCCTTTTTTTTTTACACTAAGCCGCGGTACAGTGGTCTCGGTCAACCTATAGTACAAATGTCTCGTGCCACCTCACTCTAATGTTTTATGTTCGCGACTTCCCCGAATTTTGCAGAGGTCCGTATTCAGAAAGGAGTCAAATAATACAACCTTGTGATGTTCACTCGATTGTCTGTCAAAATGTTGACTGTTGTAGTCGTGATAGAAAAAACAATTGAATATCAGCATAGGCAAGAAGCTGAGTCGTAGAAAAAAGGAGGCATGAATCTATATTTGTCGTCCTGTAGAGTAGATAGTTGTATGTAGATTGTTGCAGATTTTCATGACCTATGCGACTGCAGCGGGAATGAAAAAAAAAAACAATATAATATAAAAATACATTTTTAAAAGACAACTGTATCTCGATATTAGTGGTTAGCGAATATTTGATCTCTAAAATTGTATATAATTTTAAATGAACAAATTAAAAGGGATGAGCAGTTTTCCGTGATAACAAAAAAACAACGATTTATTTTCTTGATTTTTGAATATTATTATGCGTAATTATATACTTTCAATATTTTATTATTTTCGAATCGAATTGCATTTTAAATTACGAACTAAATATTGTACCTGGATTATTTTAATTATGAGAAAATCGACTAGAATTGAAATCATGGACATTCCAATATTAAATTCAAAAGACATTTTAAAAGCATAAAAGCTAATTCAATGAACTTCTACAGGCAGGCCTAACAAAATGTAGGTAAACTACATATAACTGAAGTAGTTAGAAATAAGTAATATTAAAAACCATTCATCTTATGCAATGATTATGAAGTATTAAGTAATGACATATAGATTTATGGTAGAAGACACGTAGTGTGTAGCGTCACGAAGTTCTAAGTTATTTAGTTCGTGAAATCGTCGGTAGGTATTAATGGCGCTAGTGAGCCTAATTGTGGAAAAGAGGTCGCTTGCATAGAAGTGGCCCAAGGGAGATCGTACGTTTTTAAAATATCTTAGTTTAAATTAGTTTCACTAATCTTGGCTAGATACTAAGTTCTATTCACTTTTGGCCACTTTTACTCAAACGGTTTGGCAGCTTTAGTACATTGGTCGAAAAATAATAATTAAGTTTGACGTTTAGGCTCACTAGCGATGTAGGTAGACGAATTAACAAATAGGAGTTGTGTGATAGTGTCAGTATACTGCTAGAAGATGGCCTTCATTTAATAATATATTACTGTTATTGTTGTAACCGAATTTATTTCAACGCTTACGCGATGAGACGGGGATTTAATATGCTTCCAAAAAAACAAACCAAAATGTTGTTTTTTTACCCTGCTGTTTGTTGATGTTAGTCCTTTTATACCCCTCAATAACATCTTCAATAGGAATTATATATAAAAAATATCAATGTTCTGAAATGTTCATCTGTCTTCCAACTTAAACTGAACTTATTTTTTATTTTTTTCAATTTTCATGATACTCGATTTCTTACTTTTTCTCAATGCATATATGGAAATATATTGTATGCCAACTTCCCATTTCAATAGCATAAGATCTTATTTATTCAATTATTAAATCCTCGTTTCATCCCGTAAGCTTTTCTTAGAGATTTTATTCCTAAACTTTAGAAACAGCTTTAGCTTAACTTAAATTCCCATAAATCGTTTAAAACGCGTACTAAATAGTGTCAAGGTTTCGAATAAGGGGGTGAGATACAATGATAATTTCTCGTGTAAATGTATGAAAATTTATTAGGAATGTAAACCAGATTTCTGGTTAGAAGTAGTGCCATCCCCTCGGTTTGCCAATGAGTGTAATCTACTCGTTAATAGAACTTTTAGACAATCCGCACTAACCCTTTATATAAAACTAATAATCTCTAGAGTTCGCAATTTAAAACAGTTTATGAAAAAAATAGTTTTCATTCATTGAAATTTTTCGCTAATATAGTTCATCTTGTCTGAAAGTTAAATTGACGAGTAGTCGAAAATGAAAGAAAATGATTCAATTCATTTAGAAGCCAACGCATGCCAAATTGTACGCACAATCCCTGGCCATTATTATGGAAGCCAACAAATATTAGCCCAATTTAGCCAACTCGACATAAAGTTTTGGCTGAAGTCTAATTCTGTTTGATTTTTACAATGATAAACAATGGTGCCGATTCCTATGTTCACAAACTAAACTAAATTTGAGTTCAGTGCATCTTTTTCTTTCTATTTAAAGGCAGAAGATAAATTTTAGTTCAGTCCTGTCAAATGAATCAGCGCCTGTCACTACTCCATACAAGTTTAGACGTGATTAAAAACTTGCCTACTAAAATTACGTCAATTTACGTCAAGCGCTGATTAATTTGACAGGACTAAACTAAAATTTATCTTCTGTCCTTTTCTTAATGAAGTAGAAAGAAAAAAATGCACTGAATTTAAATTTAGTTTAGTTTGTGAACAAGGGAATCGGCACCAATATCTTTCTCCACTTGATCAATTTTGAATAGCCCTTGAATTAATATAAACAATTTTTTGTTTTCTAGAACGGGGGCCAAAATGTTTTTTTATCTTAGTAACAGAACTTCCAAAACATTTAAATATCTCATATAGTTAAAAAACTATACAAAACACTTGCAGAACATTGATGTAAATCAAGGATTCGCCCTCGCCATACTTACGTCGCGCGAAAACTGTCACTCCCTAAATTGTGCGACGTGGCTCATTTGCGAATCATTTCCTCATCCGTCACAGTTCGTAACACATCGGAGCAACTTTCTCGTTTTTAATACACATAGCTGTACAAAGATGCCTTCTTGTGCCTTCAGGAAATGTACAAACAACTCCAAAAATTCGTATAAAACTGAAGGTATTACTTTCCATGCGTATTTTTTTTTTCAAATTTATTACGATTTCTAAAATAAATATTATGACGGAAGATGACAAGTAACAAAAATTACGTTCCCATGACAACGAACGATAGGGTAATGTAACGTTTGCGGACGGTGAGCAATGGGTAGCTCGCCGTCCGATAAGGACCAAGCCCGGGTCGACGGCGCGTTGTGTTCCACGCGCGCCTCAAAGAGATGTCAGCAGAATTGACGGGGTCCGCTAGGGCCAATGCCTGCCGGGGGTTCGAAGAAAACCGATAGGGAAATCGTGGCCCCCTGGCAACACGGCAACTGAAGGAACACGGGTGGGTTTTAGTCAGTAAGAGTCTGACACGCCCTCCCGCTCCGCCCAGAGCGGGAGAAGTTATTTGATAATTTCCCACCCAAAAAAAAAAAAAAAAAAAAAAGGGTAATGTAACGTTGACAAAAAAAGTTTGAAATGTGAATTAGGGAGTATGGAGGTTACATGCCATTATGATTTAAAATATTGTAACTGCCGGATTTTTTAATGTCTTTCTTTTTTTAGATTAACTTTTCTTTGAAACTATGTTTTCGAATACAAAATTATAGGTACTTAAACAATTATTATAAAACGCGACTTGCTTCGAAAGCACAGCGTGGGCCCTTCGCCTGATCTCTCTCCGCCATCCCGTCAGACTATGAGTGTGAGGAAATGGAGACCACCTATTCAAGCACGTCGAAAGAATCCAGGGAAAGTAGCGTGAATAAAGGCGCAGCACAAAATTTTGTCTTTCAACCTTAAGGCGTGAAAAGGTAACAGACGGACAGTTACTTTCGGATTTAAAGTATTAAATAGATGTACTGAAGATGAATCACTATTTGCATTTAACTATTAAGTTCCCACAAGAAACATGTGTTAAAGAAAAATGGATTCAAATAATCCAAGAAGAACGAAGAGACGATGAATGGTTGCCAACCAAATACAGCCACATTTGTTCACCGCATTTGATCAGAGGTCCGTGGATCGGAACCACGCTCTGCTACCATTTTAAGATGGTAACAAAATAATGTATCTGTGGAACCAGCAGAGCAATCTTGTATTAACTATGTGAACTAATGTTGAAATAAACTTAGTCTATGCGAAAAAGCCATTGTTTTAATAATTTTAATGATGATATGTTCTACTAGACACAATATTATAAAAACAAATATTTTATTTTTACAAGAGCTTTTAAAATTAAGTATTCTTTTCAAAACGAGTAGGCTGACCGTACAGCGACAATTTTCTACGTCATTGTGTGACAGATGACAACTCATGCACAAATGCGGTAATCTTTTGACGCGGTAAGGCGTATCCTTCGATGTAAATCGATGTTGCAGAATTAGACTTTCGCCACAAAGTAAACAGCCAGTTCCCATCAGGTTATGTTCTAACTATAAACTTGATTCAACACGTCCACATTCACATCATAGTAGTAGTATTTAGAGCCACACATTATTTAAGCGTTAGTATATAGCTAGGGATTATAAGCTGTGGGAACCAGTCCTAACTGAAGTCTGTTGAGATAATGAATTATGAGATTAGTCTCCACTACTCAAACTAGAACTGATACATCAATTATGATAGTCTGTAATTAATCGAATAATTATATTTTTGTACATTCCTGTGCTACGGGTACACACAGCAATCATAATAACCATGTACTCACATTTATTAGACAAATAGGTCGATGTCAAATTATGTAGAAGTAAATTTTTTAACATTGTATACTGTCCAAATATATTAAACCTTATCTTAAGTACTCTAAAGGCTATGATTTTCAAACAAATATCTGTTTTATTTACAATAGTTGAAGATTTATTTTGTGTTATCTCTCCCCAATGAGTTTTTCAGTATTATATTTTTAAAGGCGAAAGCCTTGAATAATTATTTTAAGTAGTATTGAATAAGAATCACAAATCAATGAATTTAAATAAATAATCAAAGTTATTATGTATATAATTTGTATAAAATGCAGTTGAATGCTTGCGAGGCTTTCAGTAATGCTAGGAGCTTTATTAACAAACAAAGATATATTGTTATGTTATATCCGTATAGTAAAATGTATGCCTTATTATCCTTGCAATAATTACTTGTGAAGTTATATTCTGCGTTCTATGAACACGTAACGTACACACGGCTACATATCAAGCTATACATTTTCAGTATAAGATGATCTCGCATTGTATAGGATTTCCGTAGAATGAGAGGTCAGCATATACTGGAATTGTATAGCTTGATATGTAGCCGTGTGTACAAGCAGACAAAATCATTTTTCGACTGTCTCATTTAGATTAACTTTAAAGGGTGGAGCCAGAAAAGAGTAATGCGTAGTTTTCGTAGCTCAAAATAAGTCGAAAAATTTACGATCGGCTTAGTTTGCTACTTATTTTCAACGGCGTAAATTACGCCCATTTCTGCCCCAACCCACAGATGAATATAGATGGTTCACTCCGCATTTTAGGTATGAAGCTACAAGTAGGTACGCGGCGGGCTCGACTTGTCGAAATCAGTGGGCGTGACGTAGTCAGAAGATACAAAAGTTACGCGATAGAAAGAGAGGCCCCTTCTAGGTGAATATAACTGTAGGTAATTAGCGCTCTGCAACCAGAACCCTAATTGTGTAACTTAATTATTTTCGTAAACGATTACAACAAATTTGTTTCATTTTGACGGTTCAACAACATTCATTGCGTTATTTACGTTGTAGAGCAGATTTTTTTTCCAACTAAGGGGCAGCACAGACGACACACTTTTTGTGCGATCGAGTCTGTGGTATCTTATTTGTAATGTGAGCTACGGAGTAAAGATTCAAGTTAATGGTTCCTGTATTTAAATTTTAAACTGACAGAAATTACTATCGAGCGACACATCCTATAAAAAATAACCTGCATGCGGAAAAACATCGGGGGCAAATAAGAGATTATGTGCGCCACAGACTCGATCGCACAAAAAGTGTGTCATCTGTGCTGCACCTTATGAAGCAATAGATTAGCAATCTGTTTCGAATCGAAACAAATTGTGATTGATCGTGTATTACGCAATTAGGGTACAGGATTGTGTCGTAGCAAGAGTCTGTTTTTATTTAAATGTTTTTGCGGAGTGTTCACATATTATTTATAACAGAAAATACTATGAACATGTAATCGTTTTAGTTACCAAGTCGATAAGTCTGCGTTAGTACTGTATTCTGGTGGCTTGAGTACGAGCCTAGCAGCTAGTCATGTAGGATACGCGTCGTGTGTAATGTCAATGTTAAATATTAGTTTGTTGGGATGTTTATAAACTGAATCATAAAACATTAAAAAATAAATTATTTAATTTGAGTAAATATGAGTATATGTTAGCGAAAATATTAGAATGCAGACCGGAAAACAAATAGGTAACTTTCAAGTCAATCATTCCTTTTTATCTCATATAAATTCAGCAATATCGGTTAAATTCGGTTAACAAACACCCCTAACTTCAAATTGACAAAATCTACTTTCATTGACATTGTACGAAAATGTTTTATATTTTTTTTTTTTATAATGATCATTTTTGTTACTATTGCATCAGGGAGTAATAAAATATATGAGATTATTATTATTCTAAATAAGTTATAATTTTTGTTCTCAATTAATTTGTATCAGAATGTTTTGTACTGTTTAGACAATGATATTAGGTGTTTTATGATTTTTATTATAATTTTATTTCGATACGAACGATATGTTTATTAAATAAAATTATACAATACTAATAAAAGGACTTTTTTTTACAACGAAATGTACCCTCAAGTATTTTGATTTTAAGAAAGAACGAGCACACAATACTGTTTTAAACTTTCTTTGCTTTTTCCTGTTTTTTTTTTTGTTTTTGAAAACTGTGTGCCTTAAGGCTCCTGGCTGTGAATTCACTCGACAGAGTTTAGGTAAATTCTTGCGATGCTATGTTTGTGTGCACAGTTCACGCACACACGCCTAAACATCGAGCGTAGTGATCGCTTAAACAGTTTTGATCCTATAGACGGTATTTTAAGTTACGTAGGTACGCTTATGAAATAAGTCTGGAATGTTTGTGTATATTCGTTTAGTATATTTATAACAATTCTGTTTTATATGGACTTTTATACTTTTTGTATGGAAAACATGAAAAATTATTACCTACATGTTGAGTTTTATGGGTTTATGAGTTTCATAAAGGGGGTCGAAATTTTCATTATTTTTGCGATAAGACACAATTTTCGAGATATAAGCAAAAGAACAGAAAAAAGATAAAGTACAGTTTTAGCAACTGAATGAGTTATTAATTTAGTGAAAATGAAAAACTCGCTATTCTGAATTTGACTTTTTTCACCTAAAATTTTGATTGGTGCCGATTCTCTTATACACCGAACTAAACTATCACTAAAATTTCTTACTTTTGACTATGAGAATCTCAAAGCTATTGGTGCCGATTCCCTTGATCACAAACTAAACTAAATTTAAGTTCAGTGCATCTTTTTCTTACAATTTCATTAAGAAAAGGACAGAAGATAAATTTTAGTTTAGTCCTGTCAAATTAATCACTGCCTATCATTCTCCATACAAGTTTAGACGTGATTAAAAACTTGCCGACTAAAATTACGTCAATTAACGTCAAGCGCTGATTAATTTGATAGGACTAAACTAAAATTTATCTTCTGTCCTTTTCTTAATGAAATAGAAAGAAAAAGATGCACTTAAATTTAGTTTAGTTTGTGAACAAGGGAATCGGCACAATTATGCAAAATAAATTCTCTAAGTTTAAGAAAATTTTTGACACATCTAAATCAAATTTGACAATCGCGATTCCACACGTGATACCTAACCATGTGAATCTTTTTAGAGCCGGAGGCGCGCACGCTCGACGTGTTTTATATGGAACTTTTCACTTTTTGTATGGAAAATAAGAAAAAATATTACCTACATGTAGAGTATAAGGGGTTTAAGGGTCTTATAAAGGGAGTCGAAATTTTCATTATTTTTGCGATTGGACACACCGTTTTCTAGATATAAGCAAAAGAAAAAAAAAGATTCAGTACTGTTTTTGCATGTGAAATCGAGGCGTTGGTGTGAATTTAAAGTTCATGACAATCAATTTTATTCCACACGTTTTTAATCACGAAAAATAGTCAGATTCGGTTAGAAAATCTAAATTTTAAGTGAAAAACGTCAAATTCAGAATAGTAAAATTGCTATTTTCACTAAATGAAAATCTTAGTTCCATCTTAGTGCTGTCAAACTAAAATCTAGTTAAGTTGTGTCACTTTAGTCTATTTCAGAATGGGAAATCGTCGTTTGACAGGAATAAAACAAAATTTTGGTGATTTTTAGTCTAGTTTAGAGGCATTTGTGACAAGAGAATCGGCACCATGTCTAACTAAATCTGACTATTTTTAATCGCGATTAAAAAGGTGCGGAATAAAATTAGTTATCTTGAACTAAAATTCACACCAACACCTCGCTTCAGGTGCAAAAAACAGTACTGTATCTTTTTTTTTTCTTTTGCATATATCTCAAAAATGGTGCGTCCAATCGCAAAACTAATGAGAATTTCGATCCCCTTTATAATACCCTTAAACCCCTGACACTCTACATGTAGGTAATATTTTTTCTTATTTTCCTTACAAAAAGTAAAAATTCTATATAAAACGTCAAGGCTGCCCCTTGTGCGCCTCCAGCTCTAAAAAAAATTCACGGGGTAGGGCAAACAAGTAACCACGTGGACTCGCGATTGTCTAATATAATTTTAGTGTGTCAAAATATATTTAAATTTAGAAATTTTTTGTTGCAGAATAGCTTCAAGATTTTCATAGCCAAGGTAAGGAATTTTAGTGATAGTTTAGTAAGTTTAGTTCGGTATACAAGAGAATCGGCACTATATTGCCATCTTAGTGCTGCCAAAATAAAATATATTCTATAATTATTTCACGATGGGAAATCATCGTTTGACAGGAATGAACGAAACTTTGGTGATTTTTAGTCTAGTTTTGAGGCATTAATTTGTGACAAGAGAATTGGCACCAGTATCCATAAAGGGATCTGAGACACTTGCGCGAAAGACATTTTCGCGAAAGACACTTGCGCGAAAAAGTTGCGGAAATGAGATTTCTTCATAACATCACGCCATCAATTTCAAAGGGCCCAACACTTTGAAATTGATGGCGTGATGTTATGAAGAAATGTGAAAATTTTCGCAGCCGCCATCTTATATTTACGTTTTGACATCAAAATCTGCTTTAGAATCCTCAAAAACTATGAAAAAGACACCCATGACGAAAAATCTGAATATTGTCACAGCCGCCATCTTGGATTTATATTTTGACCTCACTATCAGCTTTAGAAACCTCGAAAACTATGAAAACGATACCCATGACGAAATATTTTTAAATGTTCGCAGCCGCCATCTTGGATCTTTATTTTGACTTAAAGTAGTCTTCAGTAGCGTTAAAGAAACTTCGTTCCAAAAATACTTCACTTATTGCTACAACAGCATATCGGCGCGGGCATATCGGTGACGCGAACCCATAACTTTTTCCCCTACCAAAAATCACTCAAAACTATGAAATCTAAAGTCAAAATATAACTAGTGAACCTAGCAGGCAGATGTTGTCCTGCGACAACAGCGCCACGCGAGTCCAACTATAGTTATGAACCATCCAAGTTACACAAAAAGAATTTAAAAAAAAAACATCTAAATCAGTCAAGCCGTTTAGGATAAGAAGAATTACGAACACACGTACACCGGTATTTTATTTATTGCCAGGCATGCAAAATTTTAATGTTCTTCAAAAACAAGCAAAGTACTTTAAAATAAGATGCGGATCAAAATGTGGTAGTCGACGTACAATTTCTGGAATATGTTAACATCGGACACGTACGTGCGTGTGTGCGTGCTGCGACGCAAAGTGATACATCCTCACGCTGGGAAGGCCCGTTCGCTACTAACGGAATAGATTTTCCGCGATCGTTTATATAGTTCACTTTGCCATTTATTTACGTAATGAAGTAATTGTTTATTTATAAAATAAAATTTAGATTCTATTAAACAATTAACTTAAAATTAATATATAATTTTTTAAATTTCTTAAAAGTGTTTCTAAGTATTAGAAAAAAATATTTATTTGGCTTGAAGTTTTGAGAAAGTTACGTTATTTCAACATTTTTTTTCTGCTATATTTTGTATGAAAGTTGAAAAAAGTTGTTACCAATTTTCAAGTTAATCAAGCCACACAGTAAAATCCTCCGCTGTAAAAATGAATACCCCTTTTCACCCTGTCAGGGGCAAATTTTCAAATAACCCTGATACACGTTTTTATTTATTTTTAGTCTTAAGTATAAATACTGAGTTTCGAGTTAATCAGACCGCGCGTTAAATTTCTTCCATACAAACTTTAACACCCCCCAATCCTCCTTTAGGGGGTTGTTTAGAAAAACTAAAAACAACCGACCTCCAAAAAAAACACTAAAAAGTGAAAAATAACTTTAATTTCGGAAGTCGGTGTCTTGTGTTTTGTATTTTCGTTTTTTGCCACCGACTTCCGAAATTCAAGTTATTTTTCACTTTGTAGTGTTTTTTTTGGAGGTCGGTTGTTTTTTTTTGTAAAAAGTTTTTATTTTTCACTTTTTAGTTGTGGTACCTACCCCACACACATTCGAATACCACTACCTGCTACCAGTGACAGAAACTTATCATATCATCTACATAGCAAGTGGAAAAAAATACGTATTTTGTAGCTAACTCAAAAACTATCAAAGCAAAGTTAATAAAATTTATATGGGACCAATTCGAGAGCACACCCTTTCAAACAAAAAAATAATTTTCAAAATCGGTCCACAATTGACGGAGAAATCGATGGACATACATAAAAAAAAAAACAAACATACGCGACGAACATATAACCTCCTCCTTTTTGGAAGTCGGTTAAAAATGGCAAACTTTATAATTTACGTAAATAAGTATTCGTGCCAAGTTTCAAATTTATTAACTCAAGGAATAAGATTTTTCATACAAACAAAATCCCCCCTTTTTACCCCCTTAAAGGTCGAATTTCCAAAAACCCTTTCTTAGTGGATGCCTACGTCATAATAACTACCTGTGTGCTAAATTTCAGCCCAATCCGTTCAGTGGTTTAAGCTGTGCGTTGATAGATCAGTCAGTCAGTCATTCAAATTTTTTTTTTTCTTTTCTTTATGGCATCTCATAGCTGGTTCCTGAAACCGTAGCTATTTAACCGGTCAATCCTGTGGTTGCCTTAAGCTACTACACTCAAAGCCTCCAGCCAGGGAGTCATTCAGTCAGTCAGTCAGTCACCCTTTCCTTTTATAGATATAGATTTGTTACATTTTGACAGTTCAACAACATTCATTGCGTTATTTACGTTGACGAGCAGATTTTTTTCTCCAACTTATGAAGCAATGGATTAGCAATCTGTTTCAAATCGAAACAGATTGTGTTGTATTACGCAATTAGTGTACAGGTCAAGATTGTTTTAAACTCTATAATTGCGGTCGATTTGGATCTTTTGGCGCTCGAATGACGTGGACAGCGTGTTACTAAACATTTGTGAAATGTATTGAAAAAAACCGGCCAAGTGCGTGTCGGACTACGCACAATGAAGGGTTCCGTAGTTGAGATGAATTTATTTATCCCAAGAATAAACTTAACATTGTAGTTGAAAAACATGTTCTCCCATACATTCCAACTACAAATCGTCGCTCGGCATCCAATACCGCGAAAGTGACATTTTTTTTATTTCGATATTTTGTTGTTGATATTATAATAGCTAGAGAGATGGGCCTATTGGATGCCGAGCGACGAAATGTAAGTTTGCGCGCACAATATTGAGAGATTTACCATGTTATTTTAAGACCATGGACTTCTTATAGGTTTTCCTGTAATCTATGAGTAAAGAGCCATACTATGTATTTTTTTCAAAATGTTTGGTCCAGTAGTTTCGGAGATAAGGGGGGGGGGGAATGGTCAATTTTCATTGAATTTCTTAAATATCTTTAAAAGCGTTTATTTTAAAATGATACAAAAAATATATTTAAGATCCTCATAACAAGTCCTTTCATTTGATATGTCACACGGTACTGTTAGTAAAACTATTTTTTTTAATTTTCTTGTTTGCCCCCCAAAAGTGACCCCTATATTCAAAATTCATTTATTTACGTTACACATTCGTGTTTGGGTCACAGAAATACATATGTGTACCAAATTTCAACTTAATCGGTCCATTAGATTCGGAGTAAATTGGCTGTGACAGACGGACAGACAGACAGACAGACACACGAGTGATCCTATAAGGGTTCTTTTTTTTCCTTTTGAGGTACGGAACCCTAAAAAAAGAAGATAGCGGTGTTAGTTCAGATTTTGTCCACGCGCCAATAGTACTTTATATCGTTGTTTGTAGAAGAGTCGATGGACACCGCATGTATTAAAATCCATCCAGCCGTTAAGATGCTTCGAGGGTTTAAAGAGTCTCACATACGAGACATTGGAGTTGCGGTAAGTACATTTTATAATAACATCTACAAAATATTCGATGACTGCATGCCTAAAAAACATCGTGCCAAAGCCACTTGCAAACGATATCCAGTTTGGTTTACTTCTGAAATAATTAATGATTTCAAACTAAAACTGTGAGTATAAGAGTTTTGCGGACCTCAGGAACTCCTTAAAGCATCGTACTGCAGAAGCCTACAGTTTGTTTAAAAGGCGCATTGAAAATAATATTAAAAGCAACCCACTTGAATTTTGGCGACACGTTAACAGCTTACGATCGAAAGGTGGTTTTGAGCCTAGCGTTAGCTATAGTGACGACTGTTTCTCAGGAGCAGCAGCCGCTGAAGCTTTTGCCAAATTTTTTGCAAGCGTGTTTCTGCCTGAAATGCCACAATTAAATCCAGCATGTGTCAATAATCACGAAATCGATTCCAATAGTAATTACATAAATATTTTCCAATTCACTGTCGATGATGTCCAGTACGGTATCGATAAATTAAAACCCAAAAGTTCCATAGGACCTGACAGTATTCCGCCTTTTATTTTAAAACATTTAAAATAACTTTTTTCCGCTCCTCTATGTCACATTTTTAATTTGTCATTAAAGACAGGCATATATCCAAACCACTGGAAAATCTCACGAGTGACACCCATACCTAAAACGGCCAATAAATCAACTGTTGAAGATTATCGACCTATCGCTATATTGTCATCTCCAGCCAAGATATTCGAAAATGTTCTTCATAAACTTATTTACTCCCAGGTTGAAAAAATTCTGAGTAACAGCCAGCACGGTTTTAGACGCAAGAGGTCTGTTGATTCCAATCTGCAGACAATCACGGAGTACATATCAAAGCATCTTGACAAGAAGCGACAGGTGGACGTACTTTATTTTGATTTTTGTAAAGCTTTCAACAGAGTTAATAATGATATCTTGCTTCAGAAACTTAGCGCCATTGGTGTCTGTCCAAACTTACTTCGACTTTTAGCTGACTATCTCCGAGATCCCCAGCAGTTTGTAAGGCTGGGTATCTACGTATCTCGTCCCTACCATACACGCTCTGGTGTAAGTCAAGGGTCAATACTCGGGCCTCTGCTGTTTCTACTCATGGTAAATGACTTACCAGCTGTTGCAAAATTTGCTGAGTGTCTCCTTTACACAGATGACCTCAAACTTTATACTGCTGTCAACACCGTATCGGATTGCGAAGCTATGCAAAACGATATAAACGCCATACATAAATGGGGAGTTCAAAATAAAATGGAGTTAAATTCTTCCAAATGTTATGTAACCTTTGGTCGAATGCGACACCCGATCGATTTTGAATACAAAATGAATGGTACTAAAATAACTAGATCGACGAACATGAAGGACTTGGGTGTCACATTTGACCAGAAGCTTACTTTTCATGATCACATTTCTACAGTTGCCAAAGAATCTTTTAAAAGGCTAGGGTTTCTCCGAAATGCCCGCGATTTTCACAACGAGCATGTAATAAGGCTCTTATACAGCACACTTGTCCGAACCAAGCTAGAAGCTAGTTCTTCTGTATGGAATCCGCACGAAGCAAAGTATGCACTTCTTCTAGAAAAAGTGCAAAAAGTATTCCTGCGTTTTCTTTACAGAAAAACTCTCGGTTACTATCCCTACCTCTATCCTACCAAGTTCCTCTTAGGGTGTCTAGGATATCATACGCTGGAGACCAGAAGGGCATGTGGCCAGGTAGGCGTTATGCTCAAGGTGTGGAAGGGTATGACGGATGCGCCTGATATCCATAATGAGTTGATTCGACTATACACACCGAATAATTATCTCCGTGGCAGAAAACATCGACTGCTAAGCGTGCCTTCGTGTCGGACAGCAGCCCGTGCTGCGTCTCCCCTACCGCGCGTGTTGACCGCACTAAATAAGCTCGTGGAAGTCAACCCGGACTGTGATCTGTTCGATGATAAATTCGACAATTTAATGGTTATGTGCCTGCATTTTTGTGATAATAATTGTATTTAATTGTTGTTATTCGTTTATGTGTTATTTTTGTACTTAAATATACTTTGATTTATGTAACTGGTATCTTAAGCCGTGTAAATCAAATAAATAAATACAAAGATGAGATACTCTTCATTTTGATATTTATTGTTGTTGCTATAAGGTTGGTAATAATAATTCTATGGATTGCTGTCAGAGGTAAAAAGACTGTAGGTAGTTTAGCACGCGTAGCACGACAACCTTAGAAAAGGGTTTCACATACATGTGCTCGAAAAGAGCGTTTTCCAAGCAGCCAAACTGCGGAAAGTGCAACATTTTCGCACTAGTGCTTTTTACTTTCCAGTTTTTTTTTAATTTTTAACTCAGTCGTCAGCCCGACGCAGAGTTTTTATTATTTGAGACAAGTTTTACAAATTAGATGATGATAATGATGACGATGGCGTTAAGATTGGCGATGGCAATGATGATGGCGATAGCGATGACGATGGTCAGTCAAAGTCATGGCGATGGCGATGGTCAAAGTCAAAGTCAGTCAGAAAGTCCGTCATAGTCAGTCAAAGTCATGGCGATGATGATTAGTGGTGGTTAATAAAACGTATAGCGCCAAAACATAACACGATATTTACGTGTACCTACAAAGCATCTAGCGTTTGCTAGATCGACTATGACTTCGCGCTAAAAATATATTTCTTCAACAAACTAAACATCTAAAAGTGTAAACGTGCACAGTGCGAGCGGAGCCAGAACGGGATGGCAATATAGTTTTATAGTCTGTCACAGCGCGTCGGGTGAACTCGGGCGGCAGTCGGCCCACGTCGTCTGTTATTAAAAAGCTATTTTGTACTGTTTAGCATTACAATTTGTTTAAATATCAGCTGTTTTATCACCTTCACTTGAAAAGTACCTACTTGTAAAGACAAATTCAATGAACCCAAACACGCCTTCACATAAGTCATGGTGTGAAGCCAACCGAGTTGCACTAAGTCATACTTTAAAATGGACTATCATATTTAATTGCCTATAAACAATTTCGTGTCTTTACTGTTGACCGTTGAGGAGTTCCCTCGTCTGGAGCTAATCCTGGGTGCAGCAGCTACATTATGATTGTGGACTTTAGAACGGAGTTGAAATGCGAATATTAAATGTTATGTCTGTGGTGTCTACCGCTGAGGAGTTGCCTAGTCTGGAACCAACCCTGGGTGCAGTAGCCAGATAATGGTGAACTTTTTGAAAGGGCTATCATAATTGACAAGCGTATAAAAAAAATGTGTCTCTGCTGTTGACCGCTGAGTTTCCTCACCTGGAGCCAATCTTGGGTGCAGCAGCCAGGTCATGGTGGAGTTTAGAACGGACTATCATAATTAAATTCGTATAAAAATTTCGTGTCTGTACCGTTGACCGTTAAGGAATTCCTTCGTCTGGGAGCAAATCCTGGGTGTAGATCAGGTCATGCATCATGAAAATGCATTGTCTTGGAAACAGAATCAACAAGTATTTCAACTCCGTAGAATAAGAGGAAATCGTTTTAATTCAGCTTGCAAGATTTGGTATGCGTAACCCCAGCAAAATGTTGCGCCTTAGAGAAATGAGAGTATTACAGATACACACATACGGGATATTTCAGATTTTCTCAATTTACTCAAAATTTGTTACAAATAACATGCAACATGGATATATTTTTATAAAGCCCATTTATCAGACTAGACTTCAGAATAATAAAAATAAAAAAAATTGCGTAAATAAGAGAAATCGGATGTCAGTGGTGTCGCTGCTGAGGCTGTTGTGTTAGACGTGCCTGCTCGCATTGTGGCTAAGCAGATTATAGGAATAATTAAAAATATGAGACGAGGCAAATCGCCGGGACATGACACCCTTAGCATAGAACATTTTGAGCATGCCGGACCGCATCTCCCACGACTGCTAGCGTTACTGTTTACGTTCTGTATCCGACACTCCTACCTACCCGCTGCGTTGATGAGAACGGTGGTTGTACCAATATTGAAAAATAAAACCGGTGACGCCAGTGATAAGGGTAATTACAGACCGATCGCATTGGCCACTATTACGGCTAAAGTACTTGACGGTGTGTTTGAGAGTCAAATTAGTAAACATCTTAAAATACACGATGCTCAGTTCGGCTTTAGGCCACAGTTATCAACTGAATGTGCTATTTTGACCCTCAAGCATACTGTCCGGTACTATACGGAGAGAAGTACACCTGTATATGCGGCATTTCTAGACCTTTCCAGGGCATTTGACCTGGTAAGGTATGACGTCTTGTGGTGTAAGATGCGCGAAGCGGGAGTACCTGACGCCATAACAAATATGTTTCAGTATTGGTATGGCCACCAAACCAATCAAGTTAGATGGGCCAACGAGTTGTCTGAGGAGTACAGGTTGGAATTCGGGGTGAGACAGGGTGGATTGACCTCACCAGCGCTTTTCAACCTGTATGTTAACCAACTGATTGTCGAGCTCGGCAGCACTTTTGTTGGTTGTTCTATTGACGGACTGTGTGTCAATAGTATTAGTTACGCGGACGACATGGTGCTGCTGAGTCCGTCAATTAGCGCACTCAGGAAGTTGTTGGCAGTCTGTGAGTCCTATGCAGAAGCGCACGGACTTGTATACAACGTGCAAAAAAGCAAACTGCTTGTGTTTAGGGCGAAGCATAAAAAACTAGCACATAATATTCCACCGGTTATGTTAAGGGGTGTGGCCCTTGAAAGAGTGCTAGATTTTAAGTACTTAGGGCACATAGTTACGGAGGACTTAAAAGATGATGCTGATATGGAAAGAGAACGGAGGGCGTTGGCTGTCCGATGCAATATGTTGGCCCGCAGGTTCGCACGTTGTACACCAGAAGTAAAAATAACTCTTTTCAAGGCTTTCTGTCAATCATTGTACACGTGCACTCTGTGGGTTCGATATACGCAGAGGGCATACAACGCCCTCAGAGTTCAGTGTAATAATACTTTCAGGATGTTGTTGGGGCTCCCACGTTACTGTAGCGCGTCAGGAATGTTCGCGGAAGCACGTACTGACGGTTTCAGTACCATTTTGCGTAAGAAGACTGCTTCTATGATGCGAGTGTGTGGGAGCGGCAATGACATTCTGAAGGTCATTAGTAATAAGCCATGCTGCACCATTATGGCGCATTGGGTACGTGTACATGTACATATACCCGGTGCGTCTGGTGAGTGCAGCAGATATATGAATTAAATGTTGTTTTTCGTTTGTTACTAACATAGCTTATAAGTAGTGTGTATTACTAACATCATATGGATCAAGGTATGAAATAAAGTTTTTTTTTTTAATAAAATTTTATTTATATTAAGACGAAAAATGAAAAAATGGTAAAACTAACGATGAATGTGTTTTTCAAGAAAATGTGAAATATAAAGCGTAATTATAGTTTTTTTGTAATTATGCGGAAAGTCAGTAGTCGGAAATACCACCCATGACGTTAGCAACGGTCCTGCAACGGTTTTTCATGCTTTGAATAAAGTTGTCAGTCTTGCTGCAGGATATTGGTGCCGATTCCCTTGTTCACAAACTAAACTAAATTTAAGTTCAATGCATCTTTTTCTTTCTATTTCATTAAGAAAAGGACAGAAGATAAATTTTAGTTTAGTCCTGTAAAATTATGCTTATCTCGCATTGCATAGGATTTCCGTACAATGCGAGGTCAGCTTATACTGGATATGTATAGCTTGATGTGTAGCCGTGTGTACTAGATCTAAAACCAGTTAATACTAGTGATACTTACGACTGATACCCATTTCAATCAGCTATTACAAATACTGTCGAAAAAAAAAAAAACTATTTCGCACACTGTAGTTACGTGGAGAATAACCCTAGAACCTTAGTTTCACAGTAAAAGATTAACTGTAATGTTTACTTACTGGCATAAAAAGCTATTACTATAATTAGATTACTGTATTCTTTTAACTAAAACATACTGAAAACAATATTTTTCAAACTCGTATAACAGCGCAGGGAATGGCCCTACAGATTTGGTCCCATAGTAAAAAGTGAAGAAAATAACATGTTCTAACGGAATATAACTTTTTTATTGTTTGGCCGGCACTTTCACATTTAGCCCAAAAATGTATAGACGGCGAATGTTCTCCTTTGTTCATCATATATTTTTTACTGTTCGTCGCAGAAGTTTGAAAAAAATACCAGTAATAGGCCTTAGTTTGTTCAAACACAAAAAACGATGGACTATAGAGAACGAATTTGTTTATTTTGATAAAAAAAACATCCCTGAAAGTTTCAGCTTTAAATCCTGGATGGAATAAAAGTTATTCAAAAAACAAGAAAGTGTCAGCAATTCTCTTATAAACCGACTTAATTACGGAAGCTACGAAAAAGCGACCGTTTCATACTTGAGCGTAACCATCTGAAAAAAAAAACGGTATAATAGTATTTTTAGGTGGTCCGGTCGCCTATAAAAGGATTATTGTGGTCGGTGAATAAAAAAAATAGATGAACATGATTAATTTTTAATAAAATATAGGTTGAGTACTTATAATACAAGTTAAGTGTACCTTCTTTTATCACTAGTCAAACAAACATATCGCACCCCTAGATGAAGACTCCCGTAACTCAACCTCATTTTTCAGAAATGACGAAAAACTGTTTTTAGAATATTTAGGAAAGATATCAAAAACCTATTGAGACATTCATAGAGGTAACGTTTTCTAAAACTGTTGAATTAGCTGGTTTGTATTTTTTTGTTCAAACCCTGGAAAATATCGAGATTTTTAGTTACTCTAGTTTTGCAGCTGTAAGCAAATTAAGTAAAGCTGCGTTTAGCGCTATCTTTTAACAGCAGTTGAAGATATCGTAACGCGAGTTATATCTATGTGTAGGTATTCGAGTCAGGAATTCGAAACCGCCACTAACTTGAAATGCGTACTTTTTGAGTTACCGGAGTCTTCATCTAGGGGTGCGATATATCAGTTAAATGCTTTTCAGTACAATTTTTCTGATTCATCTTCCGAGAAGAGAAGAGATCGTGCAAAGCCACCTTCCGAAGTTGTATTGCAGCCCAAATTGGAATGTGGGTGCAGGTTCTTAGTTATTAAATGACCCTGTAGTTCGTATAATCCGTTTCCAGTTTCTGTGAACAAAACATTTCATTATAACTGTTGTATCTTTGTCTTTTATTGACCAATTTTTTTTTATATTCAATTCTGATCGGCGCGCGGCGTCAGCTTTTTTTGCTGCTACATGCTACAGATAATTATGTCATGCTAGATTCTTATGACTTGGTTCGTATTATTTTTCGAGCCAAGGAAGCTAAGGGGTCTACCCGGTCTACTCTCCGGGCAGTTTTGTTACGATGTTAGTGTCATTATACAACTGACCGCCTGTATTGCAAATGTCTCTGCATCGTGTTACCTATCTTAACTCTATAAGACTAGGTTCCATGAGTTTCATCTCGATGCTCGCCAAGATCTCGTTGTAATTAGACTCGAGCATGTCATCGCCTTCGAGTCACAACTTGAAGGTACCTCATGTCTTAGTAGTCTTTGACAAAACTACGCGCACAAGGAGAAATTAAAGATCATAACAAACCTGCATAAGTTCGTTATAATATTCATCATCGCCGTATGTTTCACCGCGACGTTTGCTCATGAATTCATTAATCGCGAGTTGCTTGGAGCTCTCGTGGTACGCGGACAGCTTTGGCAGCGACTTCACGTAAGATATCGCCGGAACACACAGCACTGGCGTTCGCGTGTGCTCGTCCATCTTCGTCTTGTAAACCGAGAAGGCTTGCTTCACTGCTTGCTCGTTGTGGAACTTGTTAGTTGTCTGCAGCTCGTTAAAACGAATTTTAAGGTTCTGTAAAATAAATGGTAAGATTATGTGTTGAAGGTGTTCTAATTTGGTAAACGAGTTCAAGGGAGCGCGTTAATGCTATTATAATTGCAGTTTCTGTATCAGATATATTCTAAGTAAACGTCAATACTACTTGCCGTAATCAAAGCTGCCTTGTACTCATCATCTTCACTCTCTTCCCTCTCAGTCATGAACTGTTTGACCGCCTCCTCCACAGCTTTCTTATGTAAGTCTTTGAGCGCTTGCGGGTGGAAGCAGCACATCGGCTGGCCCCACTCCGACGATATGACTTTGTTGTAAGTGAACTCCGCCGCCTGTATGGCGGTCCTGTTATTCTCGATATTCGACTTTTCAAAATACGCAAAGCTACTGCTGATTTTCTGAAAAATGAAATCGTGCTTAGTGTTACGGAAAGAGATAATAGATATCAAAGTAAAAACGACTTATTGCGAAACATACTTCAAGCAGTTGTCGGAAATAAAGGTCGTCGTCTTCTCGATCCGACGAGCGTTTCCTCTTTTCGTTGAAGGTTTTTTTTACGTGACCGGCTGCATAATGGTGTTGATTTTTCAGATTATTGGAACTGACGGCCCCGTGATCCATTGTAAACTTCATTAGCTTCATGTAAAAGTTGTGCGCCTTTAGCACGGCGTTCTTGCTGTTCCGCTCGTTGATGGCGCACAAGTGATCGTACTGCTGCTTTAAACTCTGCAATATTCATATTTTATGGTTCAAATGCGTATCAACTATATACGAGGGCTGCACTAAAAGTATCGGGAATGGAATATTTCCACCATTCCTGTCATATTAAAATCTTTTGAATTGAAAACTCCTTGGTTTTAAAAATCGAATACCATTTATTTATTTTAAAAAAGATTCTCGGTCTTGTCACAAGGTCTTGTCAAACTTGTTTAGTCGTTGAGAAAATGGAATTGACTCGAGAAAATTCAAGAGCGATGATTTATTATGACTTTCGAACAAAAACAGTGTGTTGACCGGATGCTTTCTGCATTTGGTGATGAAGCCCCATCCAAAACCACAATTTATCGCTGGTTTGCTGAATTTCAACGAGGACGTGTCAAGCTCAGTGATGATCCCCGTCAAGGTCGTCCAAAAACTGCAGTCACTCAAGAAAACGTTGATGCTGTGCGTAAGCTGATTGAGGAAGATCGACATGTGACATACCGCGAAATTCAGGCAAATTTAGACATTGGCACGAGTCAAATACAAATAATCTTGCATGAACAATTAGGTGTAAAAAAGTTGTTTTCCCGATGGATACCACATTCGCTCTGTGAAGAGCAAAAAGCGGCTCGCGTTACTTGGTGCGTCAGAACTCTCGAAAGATTCCACGCAGGATCCTCAAATGCTGTATATACGCGTACGAACCCGAAACAAAAAACAAGTCACGAGTTTGGGTGTTCGAAAATGAGTTAAAGCCAACTAAAATTGTTAGTTCACGGAGTGTTGCAAAAAAAATGGTGGCCACGTTTGTCTCCAAAACCGGCCATGTTGCGACTATTCCTCTTGAGGGACAAAGAACGGTTAATGCAGAATGGTATGCTAGCATTTGTTTGCCACAGGTCGTTTCTGAACTCCGTAAAGAGAACTGCAACCGCCGCATCATCCTCCATCACGACAATGCGAGTTGTCACACCGCGCACAGAACAAAAGGATTTTTAGACCAAGAAAACATAGAATTATTAGACCATCCGCCGTACAGTCCCGACCTAAGCCCTAATGATTTCTATACTTTCCCTAAAATAAAGAATAAATTGCGTGGTCAGAGATTTTCATCACCTGAAGTAGCTGTGGACGCCTACAAAACGGCAATTTTGGAGACCCCAACTTCCGAATGAAATGGTTGCTTCAATGATTGGTTCCATCGTATGGAAAAATGTGTCAAATTTCGCGGAGAATACTTCGAAAAGCAATAAATACATTTTTAAATAGTAATGTTGTGTCACTTCCTTGATTCCCGAAATTTTCAGTGCAGCCCTCGTGTGTACAGTAAGCGTTCAAAAGTGCATAGGCACGTTAAGAGTCGTATTGCTGTGAACACGCGGTATAGCCCGTACATCTATATGTGTGAACAACACGATACACATACCGCAGAGAACGCAGTTTTGTAATACACGAAACAATAAAAAAAAAGCAAAATTAAAAATTTTGAAACAACCCACGACGGTTAAAAAGTAATTGAAAAAGGATAAAAACAACAAATAATAATAATATATTCTTTATTTCGGACTACACATACAAGTACACACAATCCATATAGTGTTAGTAACAATGACTTAAAAACTATATTAGTAAACTTTTACAAACTAAAACAACTAAAACTGACGTGGCCCAACACACGTTGGCACGTGCCTCCGTACCCAGTGCCTTATAAAGGGACTGTCCATTTTGTCTAATAATGTTTTTAGGATGCTGTTGGAGCTTCCGCGCAACCTACCCATTATTGACGCTGTTCTCTTCCTCATAATACCATGAAAATCGTCAACACGGGCTTCCGCAAACATCTGCGAAGCCATTTATACTGTACGCGAAGGACGTTGTAGGCTCTCTGAGTATATTTCACCCACAAGCTGCACGTGTAGAAGGTTTGGCAGTATGCCTTGAAAAGCGAGAGTTTTACATCCTTACTACAACGCGCAAACCTGCGGGCTACCATATTGCATCGAACCGCCAACGCCCTCCGCTCCCTCTCAATATCAGCATCGTCAGATAAGTCCTTAGTGACTACATGCTCTAGGTATTTAAACAGTGTGACTCTCTGTAGTGGCTTTCCGCTTAAAGTCACTGGAGGAACATTATCCAACGAGCTAGACTTCGATTTAAAAATTAGAAGCTCACTTTTCTTAGCATTATATGTGAGTCCATGTGACGCAGCATAGGACTCACAAACAGCCAACCACTTCCTGAGTTAAACTCGAACCCATCTCTGATGAAAACTGCATCAAAATCGGACTAGTAGTTTTCTAACATAAATGACTTTAATATGTAGTAGCTAATATCAAATATATTACTGCAGTGCCCTCTAGTGAGTTACTACCGTAACATCTATTTAAGAACCCTCACTAATCAACCACAAACTGCATCAAAACCGGACTGTAGTTTTGGTTTTGCACAAACAAATGTTTACTGCAGCGCCCCCTGGTGAATTGTCACCATAACACCTATCTAAGAACATGCACCAATGAAACCCAAACCCATCACTGAAAACTGCATCAAAATCGAACTAGTAGTTTTGGAGAAAAATGGCAACATGGATTTGCACAAACAATGTTTGCTGCAGCGCCCCCTGTAGAGTTGTCACCGTAACACCTATCTAAGAACATACACCAACCAAACCCGAACCCATAACTGAAAACTGCATCAAAATTGGACTAGTAGTTTTGGAGAAAAATGGCAACATGGATTTGCACAAACATCTTCTCACACCAAACGCATATACCGTCTCCGTTCCGTCGTGGGTTAAAATATATTTCCGTCGCTTTTGTAACACGGTAGCACACACGCATCTTGCGCATGACCTTGGCCAGTTTATGGCATTGCTAAAATTCGAATGTAACTTAACAAGTGCAGGTAGCAGAAGGTGTTAAGCGTTGGTATGAAATTCAAAGTGCCGCAGCACACTTTTTTGCAAATATTATTATTTTTGTTTTCGATGATAATATTTTATTAATGTTATTGCAATAAAGGGTTCAGAATAAAAAATGAGTGATATGTGATAACAAAATTAAAAAAATAACTTATTCGTTATACAAGGTGTCGTTTTGCATCCTTGTCAAATTCAAGGAGATAACTATGCTAATGATTATCGACATGAATCAATAATAAAATAAGTAGGTATTTTTTTTATTTAATTTAAAAAAAAAATCGGAATTCGGCATGTGTGGGACGCGCATGTTAAAACGCGGCTTGTGTGATACCGCACTGTAACTGCCTTTATACGCATACATAAAAATGCGGCTGTTTATACGATACGTACCACAAATTTGCCTACCCCCGCGCGCGCGCACCCTCACTACTATCCCACACCCCTCCCGGTCACGCTCGCTCACACGTCAACTAGTGTGATTGATGTCGCCGCGTCGTGAGCGCGTTTTTCGCGATTTCCCGTCCCGCGCTCCTTTAATTTCGTATAATACGGCACGATGACGGAAAACTACTCCAATATCGAGTTGCTGGAGATGGTTCGTTTATACGCGATAAGTGGAGACAGCCTACGTCGCGCTGTGCAGATGTTCGCGGAAATGTTTCCCAATTGGCCGCCAGCATCCCAAAACGTCATGCTCGCTGCTACCCAGGGACTGCTGGATTATCGCCAGTTTGACGTCCGCCGGCATGCTCAAGGTCGCGGCAGCAGTGGTCTACCTGTCGCCTTGCAGGAAGATATCCTGAAGTACTTCCAGCAAGAACCACGGGCGAGCACGCGGGACGCTGGTCGGCGGTTTGGAGTGCACCACTCCACAGTATGGCGTCTATTGAAGCGGGAAGAACAACACCCATTCCATTTTCGCAAGGTGCAAGATATTCACCCGGGAGATAACGCCGCACGCATTACGTTTTGTCGGTGGTTACTGGAACATCAAGACGCCAACATCCTGTGGACGGACGAGTGTTTATTTACTCGAGTTGGCATCTACAATATTCATAATGAACACTGGTGGGCTCAGCGGGACCATAACCCGCACGTGACCAACAGGGATTCGTTCCAAATGCGGTTTACTTTAAATGTGTGGGCTGGCATAATAGGGGACCGCGTGCTTGTACCCTATTTCATCGAGAGTTAACTTACTAGCACTACTTACCTGGAGCTACTACGACAAGTCGTGGAGGAGATGCTCGATGACGTTCCTCTAGCATTCTATCGCAACTTGTACTACCAGCAGGACGGCGCCCCCCTCACTACGGTCGTCAAGTACGCGAGTACTTGACCGAAAGTTTTGGCAACCAGTGGATTGGCCGCGGTGGGCCTGTGGCCTGGCCTCCACGTTCTCCGGACTTAACACCCCTGGGCTTTTATTTGTGGCGAGACATTAAAAGACTAGTGTACAAAGACGAAATAACAAGTGTTACAGAATAGGCTTGTGTCCAAATATTTTTTTTTTGACCGTCTTTCAGAAAATAAAAAAATATTGGACACGTATTTTTTATTTTTTGACGTAATCAAAAGATTACGGCGATACATTGAGTTAAAAAGTGGCATGACGTCACGCCGTGCTAGATTTTATACGACGTTGTGACGTAGCGAGCCCCCACTCACCAACTTAATTTTTTTTTATTTATTATTTATTAAAACTTTATGCACAAGTAAAAATACTGTACAAAGGCGGACTTAATGCCTAAAGGCATTTTCTACCAGTCAACCTTAGGGTGACGCAGAGACAAAATATGGCAGGTGTAACATAAATGACAAATAACATGAAAAATTATACATACTAATAAATATATACATAAATACATACATATAAACCGAATAAACTTTGTCAGGAGAAATAACGATAGGTAGAGGAGAAAACAAATCCAGCAAATCAGCGCTGTAAAGATTTTGCCAACTTTTCACAAATATGTTCACGTGCTTTCACTTTGAAAGATAACCGACTGGTTGCCATCCTGATGTTCAGAGGGAGTGCATTCCAAAGAAATACCGCCTGGACAAAAAAAGAAGAGTGAATAAAACCGGAGCGGTGAGAAGGACAATGTAGAAGACGATTGTTGGTAGAACGAAGATTTTTACTATGGGCAGAGCATAGGTATTGAACATGGGAAGTGAGGTAAGGAGAAGTGGGTTTGTCGAGTATGGAATACAACATAGACAGAGCCCTCAACTCTCTGCGCTGACGTATGGGTAACCATTTTAAAAGCAATCGATGTGCAGACACATGATCATACTTACGAAGATTGAAGACGAATCGAATGCAGTTATTTAGAAGGCGGTCAAGTTTATTGAGGAGATCTGCATTCAGGTCATAGTAACACACATCACCATAGTCTATTATGGGAAAGATTAGGGACTGTACAAGCATTGCCTTAATGTGTGATGGGAGAAGGTTTTTCAACCGATAGAGCGACCGCAGCGTTCCGGTGACTTTTTTACTTACAGTCGTGACCTGCTTTCGCCAGTCAAGACATGTGTCCACATGCAAGCCGAGGTCCTTAACATCGGAGCTAAACGGGATGACTGAGTTGTCAAACATTACAGGTGGCACAGTTAACCTTTTAAGCGCTTGGCCAAATATCAGTTGGCGTGCCCCTAGCGCGCGGCTAAAAATCGACAAAATAATACCTACAATAAATAAGGCGGAGCAATCGTTGTATCGATAAAAAATAGTCAAAAAGGTTTTTATTTTAAATCAGCCTTCATTTAACCACCCTAATCAACAAAAAGACGGACAGAGTCGTTAAAGTCCATACCTACGGATTTTAAAGCAGGTAGGTATAATATAAACGGGATATTTTTTAATGCACATCAAAGAACTTATCACCCATTCATCATCATCATTTCAGCCAAAAGACGTCCACTGCTGGACATAAGCCTCCCCAAGAGGGAGGTTTTGCCATAATCGCCAAGCTTGGTAGGCGGGTTGGCGGTAGCAGTATGAGAACGCTGCTGCCCATTCTCTAGTTAGTTCCTTAGTCGCCTACGACACCCACGGCAAGAAATGGGATGGTGCTATTCTTTTACGTCCGGCATCACACGGAACTTATCACCCATCAATTAAATAAGTTTTATAAAAACGTGCCTACGCCAGTCTCTGACAGACTTCGATTTATTTAACCGTGCCCGGCGCGTGGCGTCGTCATAACTCAAACGTGCCGCGCTGAGTGTCATCGCCGGAGCACAGTAAGAGACAACACCATAAGGAACTCGAGTGCGAGTGCCTGTCCGACTTGTAGGTACTGTCACAATACCTTTTTAATGGTAAGGACAACATTCAACACGGTTCCAAATTTGAACAATCAATAGGATATGTAGATAAGTAATATAGTAAATAACAGAATTACATCACAATATTTAAATAAAAACGTTTTTACAAAAAAACCAACCGACTTCCAAAAAACTACTACAAAGTAAAACATAACTTACATTTCGGAAGTCGGTCTTTGGTTTTGTATTTTCGTTATTTTCCACCGACTTCCGAAATTTAAGTTATTTTTTACTTTGTACTTAGTAGTTTTTTGGAAGTCGGTTGTTTTTGTTTTTTTGTAAAAAAGTTTTTATTTCTCGCTTTTTAGTGGGTCAATTTGTAATTTGTCTAAGTTTCATTAGCCTAATGCAAACAGCTCATCACCTTTTACAAAATATTGCTTGTCCCGATGCAGGGACGTTCATCGTTGAGGAGTTCTCTTGGTACTTCACCATCAGCTCCACTTCTCCATATGCATTGTAACGTGCATAAATTGCATTGCAACCATATTAAAGTAATCGAATCGCAACCCGTGAAATACTTATTATTGAGTAATTCCGGTGGCTATTTGTGGTCTTCATCATCAGTTCCACTTAACCAAATGGTGCTTTCCAAGAGCAACTGCACGAGTTACTATAAAAACATACCCAAATCGCTATAGGTTTGCCTATAATATTTAAAGAGTTCCCTCAATTTATTTGGGATGCCATCATCAGATCCTAGTTTCCTTATCATGGTACTACCCTTGGGATATCTCCTTTCCAATAAAAAAAGAATCATCAAAATCGGTTCATAAACGACGAAGTTATCCGCGAACACACAAAAAAACTCCTCAGTAGTAATTGTTGAAAAGTGACTATTTTATCGATAATGTGTGTACCCACGAACAACATTATCCATTCGTTTGATCCGCTTGTGACGTAGGCAGTGGTCGCATTAATGCGACAGCCGCGCTAGACTAACTAGAGAAATTTGTTGCAAACATAAGCGTGTAGGGATGGGCACTAACGTGAAATGTTATCATAATACAAAGATCCTGAGGGATATTTTTCTTATGAAAAACAAGGAAAAGAATTCATAACACAAGGCAATATGTTAAATAAACTTTATTTCGTATGACACTGTTTATTTTATGCTGAAAATGATGCATTATACCTGATTATTGAACTATTTGTTATTTAGTTTTTAAAATGCGCATTGCATTGTATCCCATCCCTATGGTCGTATATATGCGACACGCGCGTTACACACTGAAGAAAAGTCCAAGCTGTATTTACGTATTTTTGTTTAAGCTTTTTCAAAACTTAGAGCGTCGAGACATAATTTTAAGTAAATGTTTTATAAAATATATCTATTTAGTAATGGTTTTAGTTGTACCACGCAGTTAATAGGACGAAAATTGAACGAAAAAATCATACTTGTTTTCTGTCGCAGAAATACGACACGCGCGGTAGGGGCACGGAAATATTTGTCGCATAAATGCGACACAAGCGGTCAAAAGGTTAAGCCATTCAGCTTCCGCATACTATGAGTGCTCCCTACAATGATAGCCTGAAATTTGGTGGGATTAACCGCCAACCCAAAACGATCAGACCAGTTTTTAACTACAACTAAATACCAGTTTAGCTCCTCAATCGCATCGGATATGTTATCCACACTAGCCTGGCAGTAAAGCAGCAAATCGTCAGCATAAAGATGATACGCAGTGCGAAGTTCGGTGGTAATGAGATTAATAAAAATGGAGAACAAAAGAGGAGATAGTATACCGCCTTGAGGGACGCCAGCTGCAAGATCACACCAACCCGACGAAGAGTCCAGCACGAACAGACTGCTGACGCTCCTGAAGATAAGAGGAAAACCATTCCAATACGTCCCGAGAGACCATAAGATAGGAAAGGATGGATAAAAGGACTTCGTGACTGACGGCATTAAAAGCATTGAAGAAGTCAATTAACACTAAGACAGTAACTTTAGTGTCTTCCATTCCCCGCCTTATATCGTCAGTCACTTTAAGGAGAGCTGAAACGGTACTGTGCCCAGGCCTGAAACCGGATTGAAATGGACTGATGAGGGAGTTGCGGTGAATAAAGTGGGAGAATTGTTTATGAACACAGGCCTCGAGCACTTTAGATAGAAAGGGAAGGATGGAAATTGGGCGAAAGTGATTAGGAAGAGAGGCCTTCGGTATTTTAGGCAGGGGCCGCACAAGGGCTTTACGCCACAGGGAAGGGAAAACACCAGTGTAAAGGGAAAAGTTTATGATGTGGGAGATTGCAGGAAGGAGTTGATCAAGAGCCTATATTATTACAGCCCACAGCTTTGGATTTAATGGAAAGGATTATCTTTTTGATCTCTCCCAGGTCGACTGGGGTGAAAACAAAGGGGTTAATATTGGGACGCGTCAGACCAGCAAGGTAGTCGAGGGTTAGACATTTGGTTAGACTATCTAGAGTGGGAACAGTGGAGAAATGGCGATTTAGATCGTCTAAGCCAATTGTGCTAGGAAGGTCCGAATGTCGCGATTTACCGATGCCCAGAGTTCCAAGGAACTTCCAAATATCGGCAGGAGAAGAAGAAGTGATGTTATTTAGGATGTGGCGGCTTTAATGCGTGTTTTCTAAGTTATTTTTGATTAATATGATAAAGCAAAAAATACGTGTCTAATATTTATTTATTATCTAAAAGATGGACTAAATAGAATTTAAATTTTTTTACCTAGGAAACTACCCTATTAAGAGAAAAAGTGGTTAGTGCTTTCGACACTGTAAAAACAAATGTGTTTGTGTTGCGAAAGCTGAAAGAAAACCAGCGACGTCGTGCTAGACTGTGTCTAGAACGTGAAGGTGGACGCTTCGAACAATACCTCCGGCTAGCTTAGGTAATTTATTTATTTGTTCATAAGTAGACAATCATTTGTAAATACGTAGTTAATTAAATCAATTGGTGTAAATAAAATGATTTAAAAATTTTGACTACTCCAAAAATACCTAGAATACGTGATAACCGCCTCTGATTTTTATCATCAAAACACCGCGTGCCGAGGGCGCCATGCGTTCGTATTTGTACCTACACGTTTTTATTACTAAGATTGTAAGATTTACAATTTCATTATTAATTTTTGTCCGTTTATCAAAAATAAAATAAATTTGTACACGTAGTGCAAAACTAACATTTTATTAATCAGCTGATAACTACGTACCTACTCTTACAGGTTTTTATTTTTACCTACTTATTTAAACTACGCGCGGCGCGCGCGCCATGCGTTCGTAACCTACACGAATTTTAGGATTATTTACGGTCGTCCACACGCACGCACACAGCGACAATAGTCGTGCGACACTGCCTACTGCATACGCAACGGGGCGATTCTGTTCTTTGAAAGTGGTGTATTCTGAAATACTGTCAACTTAAATGACAAAAAAACAAGTATGTATTAATTATTGAGCAGGTATCGTAATTTTATTTGATTATTTATGTCTTTCATAACAGCCTCCTGAAATTTGACGAGGATGCAAAACGACACGTTGTATTTATTTTACATGAGTTTACAAACTGCTACAATTATTTATCATTACTTCAGCTGAATAAGATGTGAAATAAATGTCAAGAAACTTAGAAGCAATTTGTATTATTCTGACATAATATTTAAATTATGTTTTAAATGGATTTTTTTCACCATAAAAATTAAGAATTGATCATGGTCGAAGTAATTAAGTAATAAATAAAAACATTAGACTACTTAAAATGTAAAAAAAAATACTTACAGAATAGGTGATTTTAAGGTTAAATATGGGCAGTTTGTTCACAGACTTTAGTAAATAACATAATATAACATAACATCACGCCTTGTTTCCCCGAAGGGTTGAGCAGAGGTGTCCCTGTAGCAGGTACACCCACATTTCGCCAGTTATGTTTAAGTCCCATGTAATAGGGGGCGAGCCTATTGCCATCAACCGGGCACAAATCCAGACTCCGAGCTGCTACTGAGAAATTTCAGATAGAAAAACCCAATAACACTTTGCCCGACCCGGGAATCGAACCCAGGACCTCATGCTCAGCAGTAGCGCTTGCTACCACTAGACCAACGAGGCAGGCGAGGAAATATTGGTTGGTATTGAGGTTATAGCTTAAGTATTCATTTTCTTTACGAAAAGAAGATTGAAACTAAACCTCAAATTTTAATCCTAAAATAATAATATTACTAAAATAATAAACATTTTCGGTCTATCTGCAAGAAATACGACAAACACCATATTGAAACGTGCTTAAATAATTCGTTACCACAAATTCATGCAATAACGAATCTGTTGTTTATTAAGTTGGTATGGTAAATATTTTAGGGTTAAAATATAGCAGTGTCCCAACTTGAAATCTTAATATTATCGTGCGAAACTATGTTTAGGTTTATGCCTTTCTGTCAAAAACGGTTTTTTAACTGGTCTTCAGTGATGCAAGGCTTCAGAGTGCACGGCGGACGGTTCATAATGACGTGTTTAATAATTTAGCAAAATATCTCGTTGGTATGAAACCATTTGTTTCATAATCATTCACCATTTGACGTCGCTGCTCCTCGATAATAAGCCTTTCCCTCACATCTCTTAACCCTCACAGTATTTCTCTAGAACAAAGAATAACATTGTATTTATTACACATAATACCTAATTATTTATCATTCACTAATCAAATTAAACGTCATAATGAATTTAAAACTTTAAGGCATTTTCTGTCTCAACAATACCTCTGTTCTATCAACAATACCTTATTAAGATTTATGTTTAGTAAAATATTAAATATTTAAATGATAACACTCACACTTAGTCCGGTTTCATTAGATATTTGTGTAAATTCACTTTATTCAATTCAATTCACTTTTACGCAGCGCTACGCATATTTGACTGCATTTTGAAAATAATAACCACAACACCGCTAATAGATAAATACTCGTCATCGACAATAATCACGAACCAACAAAGTTCTATTAAGTGAATACTCGTAACGAAATGCATCTGTCTACCCTACAGAAATCGAATAATTTACTTAGTTTTCTGTGGTCTACCTGCTAAACTTTGATATTTATGTGAACAAGACGAATGAAACAAAAAACGAATAATTATCGAACTAGTCATTACTATGAGTTGCAAACAAAGTGAGTGTGTGTGTGTAATGTGCGTGTCTACAGTATTGTAACAACTTAGCAGGTCGTAAGTCAAACCGAAGCGTCAGTCTTTTGCTTTGTGAAATTGCCTATGGACTTTTGGTCGGTACTGTACATGACCAGCTTTCTGAATCGCTATAACTTAGGAGATGTAGATGTCCAATTGTGTGTATGTGTAAGTAGACCGATTTGCTATTCCTACAAATAAAAGCGTAGCGACGTTGCAAAGCAAAATCGGCGATGTCACCCGAAAAGTTTCTTAAGGAAATTCCAGAAGTATTTGCGTTATGATATCGCACGTTTTTTGTCATATGTGTCGATCACAGATTTTTATTGTATGGACACTAACAAGAAGACCTCACCTGCACCAAAGCCTCTCTTTGATCATCTTCCTCATTTTCGGGTACATCTCTCGCTGCGTCGAAGAGCGTGAGCGCTTCCTGGAGGGACTCAGCGTGAAGTTTCACCAGGTCATCAGGGTGTAAAAAGAGATGTGCGTGAACTCCACATTCACACACTTTGCTCACGGCGGCGTCGTATGTTTTCTTGGCGTCAGACATCGTTTTTTGAACCATTGAGTTGTTATTCAACACGTATTGTGACAGATTCGCGTCCAACTCCTGCCATGTCAAACATACTTAACTATGAATGTCACTTCAGCAATTATTGGTGATACTTATTCAAAATGTTACTTTGTAAGTATAATTATGCATATTATTATGCATTTTTAAGTCAAGACGATTATCTCCGAAATCATACCTTGAGAAGTTTTTTGAGCTGAGCGTCAGCGTGTTCCTGCGAGACCAGCTGCTTTTTCTGTGCGAAGCAGAGCACGACGGCAGCGCGCGCGTCGGCGTGCGCGGCCCGCAGCGCGCTGCCGGTCACGCTCCGCGCGCCGCGCACGCGCTCCGCCATGCGCGCCGCGTACAGCGAGCGCGCCGCGCGCGTCGCCGCCTGCAAGCACGCGTCCGCTGTCGCCTGTCGAACGAGCGCTACTACACAAAACGTCGGACTACTAAATGCTCATATACGTCGAATCGTGCCTTAGAATCCTAATGTTAACTTTACTAAGGGTAAAGGCCAGCTGATCTTTTTGCAGAAAATCAATAGCTACCCTCCACACCGAACGATCCAGAGGATCGCCACACCACGATCCAGGATCATGGAGCACCGATCGTGGATCAGAATTTTTTTCGCACTATTCGTTAGGAAACCCGCGATCATGCCGCGCGCTCTAGTGCCGATTCACATTTTAGCCAGATTAAGTTCAGTTGAACACACGCTTGATATGGACTGCCCGATTGCCCGATGCACACACAACACAACCGTCCACACCAAGCGCGCCAAACAACTAAGGCGCCATAAAGGTTTGAGCACTGTCATAGCTCATTTACACTCACGCCTCGTGTCTCGACCACAGCTCGTTCGCTCGTCCAAATAATCAATTCAAACTCTCGCGACGCGTTCAGTTTATTTCAAACTATCAACTATGGAAGACGACGAGCCCTTTTGACTCGTGCCCAAAAAACCGCTTCCTGCGCAAGCACTGCAGCTAATGGCGAGATGAGCTGCAAAGCGAGCCACGAGCACACGGATTACATACGCGTTTCGTGGTTCGCCTCGCGGCTCGTCTCGCCGCTCGCGTGAGAGCGTTAATGAGGTTTGATACCTCATTAACACTACACAAAAAACCGACATCGCGCTCCACCGCGTGTGCTCGGATCGCGGCGGCACGTCCACACCGACCGCGCTCGTGCCGCGCCCGATCGGAGCGCACTGGATCGTCCGGCGGGCAGCTCACTACTTTACCGTATGACATTATTAGCAATAATGCTCAAGAGAAATATGGACTTTTCGTAGTAAATTATAACTCAGTGTATGGAACGTCAGGAAGTGCTCTTACTAAGATAATAGCATGGGTTTGGGTATTCATGAGTCATAGTCATCAGTGTTGGTGCGAGTCATAATTGAAGAATTGAATACAAATAGTAGTACTACTTACTTAGTACATATATGATGTTGGTACTGTGAGCAACTCACTTTGCTGCGATACTCGGGATCGTGTATTGTGTAATAATTAAAGGACTTTTGAGAACACAAAATTATATTTAAATCAATAATACAAAGCAAAGGATGATATTACGCGACCGACGCCATGGGCTCAACTCGTTTTTCTTACAACAAATGCACACCATACGAAAATCCTAATTTAAATACAAAATGTTCGAATGTTCGGATACCATAGAGCGTTCTTGCCAGCCTGCATGATGTGTGAGGTTGAATTCCAATGATAAGTCCTCACAGTACCTACACCGCTGCCCAAAAATTGCACCAAAAGGGAAACTATTCAGTAAAATTGCAAACTGTATTCTTAATTAGGGCCTCTAAAAGAAGCAATTTTATTATGAAATGATTCCTATATAGCCGTCTATTCAAATTAGTTACCTTAAAAATGGTGACCGCCTCAGGCATTTCATCGTTGTTGAAGATTTCAATGTACTTCTGGAAGTACCCCAGCAAGTCCTGAGTCCGAACTCGCTCACCGTTGATGACCTTCAGAGTGAGGTGCTCCGGATCGAGCAGTGAGGGTACCAGGTCCAGAAGTGCTAATTTGAACTTTTCTGTCAGGTCTGCAATTTAATAATAGGATGGTACTTGTTTTAATAACTCATAGTTATTGTAATTGTACTGATTGGCGATAGCTTTAGGTTGTTGGCTAATGTCACATCCATTGAAAGTGTAATACTGACCACGAAGGCATCCGGCAAAGCTTTGATCTGCAACACTGAGGCCCGGGTGAGGCATCAGGAAGCACTTGATCTGGTCGAAACACGAGCAGACGTGTTCACGAACCTCACGCAACTCTGAGTTCTGGTTCGGATTTGACTGGTAAAATAAATAATATTACCTATAAGTTATCGTACAGAATTTTATTAGTTGATAAGGACGGATGCTCGCAGTATCCTGACTAAAACGGTGATTAGTAATCCTTACATATTATAAAACGAAGTCCCCCGCCGCGTCTGTCTGTCTGAACGCGATAAACTCAAAAACTACCAAACGGATGTTCAAACGGTTTTCACCAATGGACGGAGTGATTCTTGCGGAAGGTTTTAGTGTATAATTCATTATGGTTTTATGTAAATTGTCTGAAATATTACGATTATTGTCTAAGATGTCGGAAAAAATCATGCCGACTGGAAGCTTTATGGGCGTGCGCCACATAAACCGTTACAGATACATCTTTGTTCTACAGGATTGAAGATCTTAAAAAGTTCAACAAAAAAAGCCCGCGATGGCATATTACGTCTATCTTCTAAGGATGACCCACAAGGTAACGATGTACCTAACCATTTTTATCGTTCAGGTTCAAAATGTCCAATTCTCAAAATGTCCAAAGGTTTAACAATACTTACGTCAAACAATAAATACAAAATACTGAATTAATCAAAATATGTTTTATTTTAACAAATTATTAATTATTTTTATTATTATTATTTTAAGATATAAAGTATTTTTCGTTTTACCTAGGTTATTATATATAAAACTATGTTTAATGTTTGTTTCAATTTATAATTATAGTTATTATGATGTTGATTATATTGCACTGGTCTTAATTTGTTACTTCTAAATAAAACATATTTTGATTCTTTCAGTATTTTGTATTTATTGTTTGACGTAAGTATTAAAAAAGTGCTTTGATGAGTTATTGAACAAAATTTACCACATTCTCAAATATTGGACATTTTGGGAGTTGGACATTTTGGGAATTGGACGTTTTGAGAATTGGACATTTTAAGAATTGGACATTTTGGGAATTGGACGTTTTGTGAATTGGACATTTTGAAAATTGGACGTTTTGTGAATTGGACATTTTGAAAATTGGACGTTTTGAAACCTTTGGACATTTTGAGAATTGGACATTTTGAACCTGAACGATTTTTCGTTCAGGTTCAAAATGGACATACACACATTGGACATTTTGAACCTGAACGATTTTTCGTTCAGGTTCAAAATGTCCAATTCTCAAAATGTCCAAAGGTTTCAAAACGTCCAATTTTCAAAATGTCCAATTCACAAAACGTCCAATTCCCAAAATGTCCAATTCTTAAAATGTCCAATTCTCAAAACGTCCAATTCCCAAAATGTCCAACTCCCAAAATGTCCAATATTTGAGAATGTGGTAAATTTTGTTCAATAACTCATCAAAGCACTTTTTTAATACTTACGTCAAACAATAAATACAAAATACTGAAAGAATCAAAATATGTTTTATTTAGAAGTAACAAATTAAGACCAGTGCAATATAATCAACATCATAATAACTATAATTATAAATTGAAACAAACATTAAACATAGTTTTATATATAATAACCTAGGTAAAACGAAAAATACTTTATATCTTAAAATAATAATAATAAAAATAATTAATAATTTGTTAAAATAAAACATATTTTGATTAATTCAGTATTTTGTATTTATTGTTTGACGTAAGTATTAAAAAAGTGCTTTGATGAGTTATTGAACAAAATTTACCACATTCTCAAATATTGGACATTTTGGGAGTTGGACATTTTGGGAATTGGACGTTTTGAGAATTGGACATTTTAAGAATTGGACATTTTGGGAATTGGACGTTTTGTGAATTGGACATTTTGGGAATTGGACGTTTTGTGAATTGGACATTTTGAAAATTGGACGTTTTGAAACCTTTGGACATTTTGAGAATTGGACATTTTGAACCTGAACGATTTTTATCTTTCAGAATTTGATAGAAATTCAATTGTTATTTCCGAAGCTATATTAACCGGTATCATATAAATCCTTATCCAATAAAATACGTTATTTAAATTGGGCATTTAATTGAGATTAAAATATGCCGTTACATCATACAATTTAAATGTATGGTTTAAAAGATATCACAGATTCAAAATTACGCGTAACAAAATAATTACGGTTGACGACAACGCGGGCGCAGCGGTAGGAGTCAATGACCTTTCCTCAGCTATTAGGTATATAATCCCGGTATCGGTAGTACGTTCCCGTGGGATGTTTTCCGACATCCACGCGGGCGAAGCCGCGGGCAAAAGCTAGTTCTCTTATAATACAGATGCGCACCGAGCCTGCGTGGTGGACTGGATATACGACCCATTTTTTCTAACAGAGAGGAAGACTAATTATAATAATTTATAATATTACTTAGAGCCAGGGGCGCCGTGTCCATATAAGTCGATTCCTACCGGCTTCCCTTCGGAAATTCGGAATACAACCACTCCATCGTCATTGAATAATCAAACTATAAGTATTTGATACACCATAAAATTAAAATATTACAAAACGCCTATAGTTATTATGGAGGGTGTGTAGTAGGCAGGGTAAATAAAATGTCAATCTGCTTGGATACTCACAGTTTGTATTGAGTAATACACACACACACACACAACACAGAAAACAGTCAGAAGGAGAACAGTACGATAGATAGGCACACAATCACAATAGTCACGGCACAATGATAACAGTTACTTTAGACAATATACGTAAACAATAATGGGCGAACAAGGTTTTAAATAAATCATGCGCAGCCGAGAGGCGCGTGAGCAAGTCTTGACTAAAGGTCGCGGCAAGGTGATCGGACGATCGCTGCGGCGCTCTCCCACTTCCGCGCTTGGCGGCTACGTCACGATGACGTAGATCGCCGTGCGCGAGTCCAGTAACATACGTTACGGGTGGAACGTCATTAACCGACATAGTATAAACTAGTATGTTCTGTATTATATTTGATGCCGGTGAATGTGTATGTTTTATTAAGTACTTATATTTAATAATTAATATAAATAAATATTATGATTGTGTTTGTATATAAATGTGTTGTGTAAGTATATAATATACATAAATGAATAAATGGTATGGTATGTACCCCACACCACCCCCCTCCAGAGACCGTCAAGGGCGATAAAAATCAGGGAATTTGACACGACGTCCTGAACGAGTTGTGTACTCTTTTATGTCTGGAGTTGGAGTATCTTCTTCTGGGTCAGCTTTGTCGGCCAATATGTAGGCTGGCTTTAGGCGGTCTATTGAGACCGTGACCTCTTTTCCCTTAAATAAAATTTTAAAAACTTTATCACTCCTTTGCAGAACTTTGTGAGGACCTGTGTATGCTGGTTGCAGCGAGCCACGTAATGCGTCTTCACGGAGGAACACGTGATCAGTGGTCTGCAGATCCTTAAAAACAAATATACTCGTCTTATTGTGACGGGAAGCTGGAGTTGGTTGCAGTTTTTGGGCAAAATTGCGGATGCGCGCGGTAAATTCCGTGATGTCGGTTGTACCGACGTCAGTTGGAGTAAAAAATTCTCCTGGGAGTCTTAGCTGCTCGCCGTAAACTAGTTCGGCGGAAGACGCTTGGACATCCTTTTTGAATGCGCTCCTTATGCCAAGCAATACCCACGGCAAAGACTCTGTCCACTTGTCATTGGCATGACACATGATGGACGCCTTGAGTTGCCTGTGGAATCGCTCCACCATGCCGTTGCATGCTGGATGGTATGCCGTTGTCCGCTTGTGCTGAAATCCGACAAGTTTTGACAACTGCTGGAATAGTGCCGACTCAAATTGACGGCCTCTGTCCGTAATAATGTCAGTAGGACAGCCAAATCGGGCAATCCATCCGGACAGCAATGCTTTAGCTACTGTCTCGGCAGTAATGTCGACAATAGGTACGACCTCTGGCCACCTAGTAAATCGGTCGACTACCGTCAGACAGTATCTAAAGCCTTGTGAAATTGGTAGCGGGCCCACAAGGTCGATGTGGATCGTGGTAAACCTGGCGCGTGGGAGGTGATAAGTCCCTAAAGGTGCGGAAACGTGACGGCTCACTTTAGCCCGCTGACATGCGAGGCAAGCTCGCGCCCACTCCCTGCAGTCTTTCCTGACGCCTGGCCAAACAAAGCGCTCTGCGATTAATTTGGCAGTCGCTGAGACGCCTGGGTGACTGAGGGAATGTAGGCTGTCGAATATTTGTTTCCGCATCATTTTGGGTACAAATGGCCTGGGGGACGCTGTACTGACGTCGCAGTACACGATCGAACGCTCCCCAGGGGCTTGTACCTTCTCCAGTACTAATGAAGACCCTTCCTGAAGAAGTTTCTTCAGTTCCGGATCTGACGCCTGCGATTCCGCGAGGATGTCAAGATTGACTGGAGTTTGTAGCTCCTCCACGCGGGATAAGGGGTCAGCCACGACATTGTCTTTACCGGAGATGTGTCGTATGTCGGTGGTAAATTGGGCGACGAAGTCTAGGTATCTGAACTGCCTAGGCGAACAGTTCTTCTTCCGCTCGTGGAATGCGAAACTGATCGGCTTATGGTCAGTGTACAGTGTCTAGCCTCCAGCATGTGGCGAAAGTATTTGATGGCCTCGTAAATGGCCAGCAGTTCCCTGTCATAGGGAGAATACTTCGCTTGCGGAGGGCTGAGCTTCCGGGAAAAGAAAGCTAATGGCTGCCAACCATCGTCGCTGAGCTGCTGTAACACCGCGCCGATTGCAGTATCCGACGCATCGGTGACCAATGCGAGTTTGGCATTGCAATCGGGGTGAGCTAATAGAGCAGCGTTAGCTAGGCTTTCCTTGCAATCCTCGAATGCCTGCAAAGTATTCTCCGCAAGACATATAGGATGCGAGCCTTTTACGTTGCCGATCAACAGGTTGTGAAGTGGCGCCTGTATTTGAGCTGCGTGGGGCATGAAACGCCTGTAAAAATTGATCATGCCCAAGAATCGCCGCAACTGACGAACATCTTTAGGCTGAGGGAACTTCTTGATGGCGTCAACCTTAGTCTCAAGTGGTTTGGTGCCCTTTTCGGAGATATGGTAACCTAAGAAAGTTACTTCCGGGACACCGAAAACACACTTGGACGTGTTTATTAACATGCCGAAGTCCTTCATCCTGGTGAAAATGATGCGTAGGTGTTCCTCGTGCTCTGCTTCTGTCCTGGAGAAGATAAAAAAATCGTCCAAATAGCAATAACAGAAGTCTAATCCTCTCGTCATCTCGTCGACAAAACGTTGAAACGTCTGGCCTGCGTTGCGCAGACCAAACGTCATGTACGGAAATTCGTACAGCCCGAACGGTGTGGTGATTGCCGTCTTCGGAATGTCGTCCTGGCTGACAGGTATTTGATTATAGGCTTTCACGAGGTCGATAGTGCTGAAAACTCGACAACCTGCAATGCTGTGTGCAAAATCGTGAATATGCCTAATCGGGTACCTGTCAGGAACAGTTCGCGCGTTGAGCATGCGGTAGTCTCCGCAGGGTCGCCAACTGTTGTCCTTTTTCGGGGCGAGATGAAGTGGGGATGACCAAGGACTCTCCGAGGGTCTGGCAGTTCCATTGGCCAGCATCAGCTGGAACTCCTGTTGAGCAATTTTTAATTTGTCCGGCGCTAATCGCCGAAATGAAGAAGATACTGGAGGGCCTGGGGTCGTGCGAATATGGTGTACAGTGTTATGTGGTGTAGTGCGTAGTGTACCGGCGGGTCGGGTGATGTCAGGAAAGCTTTCTAGGATTTTGTGATACCTTGAATCACCAGAAGTAACCTTTACTGAAAATAAAGACGAATCTGAATGATTCGAGGCTAGTGCAAAAATATTGGTACTACTGTCAATTAACCGTTGATTACGACAGTCAACGGTCAAAGAGTAAAAACATAGAAAATCCACTCCGATAATCGGTTTAGTCACTTCAGCTACCACAAAACGCCACTTAAAGTCTCTACGAAGTCCTAGATTCAGGTTGAGTTCGAGGAAACCATATGTTGGAATGGGCGTCCCATTCGCGGCCACGAGTTGGTAGTTCGTAGGTGCACGACGATCGCTGAGCAGACGACGAGGGTAGACACAGAGGTCGCTTCCAGTATCGACCAGGAACTGCGTCTTTGTGCTTCGGTCTGCGACGAATAGGCGACCAGTAGAAGCGGGGCAATCGTCTGTCGCCATTACCGACTGCCCGCGGCGTTTCCCTTCTTGTAGTCGCAGGGCTTTATGCAACGCTTGGCCTTCTCACCGTGCGTCGCATGATACCAGCACTCTGGGTGCTTCCGGTAGCTGGAATTTGACCGGCTTGAAGAACGGTGGCGTGAGTTGCGTCTCATATCGCGATCGCGGCTGTGCGAACGATTTCGAGATCGACTGTCATGCAGCTGCACCGTCAGGTCTTTCATTGCACGCTTGAGTTCTGCAATTTCGGCTGCCATCTCATTCACGGTGGGTCCTGCTGCCGAAGTTGAAGCAACGTGGCTTGGTGGTGCGACGATATCTTGGACGCGGTCTGCTAGCTCAGCCAATGCCTCCAAGGTGCTGTGTGGTTGCGATGCCAGGAGGGGCTGGATATTACTGGGGAGGCGGCTACTCCATATAGTGCGCACAAAATCCTCGGGCACAGTTGGTCCAGCTAACCCCTGCAGATGGCGAAGGAACTGCGACGGCTTCCGGTCTCCCAGCTCCTCATGCATCAACAGCTGCTTCACCTTCTTCTCCTGAGAGGCTGAGAGGCGCTTCACCAATTCGGTCTTCAGTTTCTCGTACCGGTTGGTGGCGGGAGGGAACATGATGACGTCCTTAACCTCCTTTGAAACTTGTGGGTCGAGATGGCCGACCACATAATTAAATTTGGTGACGTCATCCGTCACCCCTGCGTTCTCGAATTGCGCTTGTATTTGAGCGAACCAGATATCCGGCTCTTCTGGCCAAAAAGGTGGCAGCTTCACTGACGCACGGTAAATGTCGTGCACAGTGGAAACGCGCTTTCCTTGGCGCGATCGGTGTGTGACGTGTTTCGCCGGCCGTGACGACGCGGTGTGCTCAGACTCACTATCACTCATCTTAAAGTGTTCTTATCGGGGTCACCAGTATAGTTATTATGGAGGGTGTGTAGTAGGCAGGGTAAATAAAATGTCAATCTGCTTGGATACTCACAGTTTGTATTGAGTAATACACACACACACACACACAACACAGAAAACAGTCAGAAGGAGAACAGTACGATAGATAGGCACACAATCACAATAGTCACGGCACAATGATAACAGTTACTTTAGACAATATACGTAAACAATAATGGGCGAACAAGGTTTTAAATAAATCATGCGCAGCCGAGAGGCGCGTGAGCAAGTCTTGACTAAAGGTCGCGGCAAGGTGATCGGACGATCGCTGCGGCGCTCTCCCACTTCCGCGCTTGGCGGCTACGTCACGATGACGTAGATCGCCGTGCGCGAGTCCAGTAACATACGTTACGGGTGGAGCGTCATTAACCGACATAGTATAAACTAGTATGTTCTGTATTATATTTGATGCCGGTGAATGTGTATGTTTTATTAAGTACTTATATTTAATAATTAATATAAATAAATATTATGATTGTGTTTGTATATAAATGTGTTGTGTAAGTATATAATATACATAAATGAATAAATGGTATGGTATGTACCCCACACGCCTACATACAAAAAAAAATTGTCTTAATAACCCAACAACAAAGCGCTAAAATAACTCATAGGCGCGTCCGGTTTATCGTGAATTCAATTTCCTTACAAATGAAGTCCATCATGACATGGGGGTAGTATTATATTATCTGTGATCATGACGTCACTTCGGTCACGTGACACCGCGGTTTCAAGCACCCGGGTAAGCCGATCTGAAACGAGTTACGCTAAGGACGTAGTAGCAGAAACGTGCGCGCGGGAGCGAGAAGGAATTATTATTATTGCACCACCTCTTTCTGGCACATGCATTTGATTCGGTAGTTTTCGTTGCACTTCGTAATACGTTCGGCCAAGAGTTTGTGAACATTTCATCATTCGTTTGACAATATGTATATGGTTGTTTTTGACGTAATCGCATTAGAACTTTAATAATTTGCATTTCGTTCGCTCAGTATTCATTGAATTCATTAGTTTATCATTACTAGTAGTATTAATATGTGTTATAGAAATTGAACATACACTTTCCGTATATTTTTCTTGGCCTATAATATAGTCTAAAAGTGGAATACTACTTAGTGAAATATATAGCGCCCGCTAGAAAGAATACTTCCTGGCGGTGACACGTTGATGATATAAGATCAAACGAACTTCTTGAAGTGAAGTTCGATCATTATTATATGAGTCGCTTCATTCGAAGATACAAATAACCATGTAGTGCCTTTATTCTACAAGGCTCTATTCGCACGTTTAAAGAATCGACTTTTAGTCGATTGTAATTTTTTTTATTTTTTTGATCTGTCAACCTCACTAGTGTGGCGTGATGTTCTTGCTGTGAACTTCATTCTTGTTTAGAAATCAGTTTTCTACGAAGGGCTTGGGTGGGTGAGGACTTTGTATATTCGAATGAAGCGACTCATTCTTCAGATTCAAATAACCATGTAGATGTTTAGAGATAGGTTCTCAGATTAGGAAATAACACTTTATTTATCAGTAGAAAACTTTAATTTTTTTTTAAACAGAAATTTCTTAATTATAAATAATTGGAAATTTGGTAATCATTATAAGAACAACAAAAAAGAAACAATAAATACCTATCTGTATTTTGTTTTAATTAGTTTTAAACTTACATATTATAGTAATTTATTACCTACTCTAGATCTAAATTACTGATGGCGCAGACAGATCGAGCATAAATTCCATCATCAATTAATGGTCGGTTATAGAACCGAGCAAACGTCAGAGACGAGCTAGCCCAGCCAGCCGTCTTCCTGATGGTGTCAATACAGACTCCAGCGGAAGCCGCCGCCGAGATGGAGGCGTGGCGTGCGCACTGAACACTGACGTCGACGCCGCTCTCCGCTAGGGTCTGCTTGATCCACCTACTGATAGTTTGTGACGATGCTTTTTTATATGGTCTTTTAACGGTAAGCAAAAGACTATCGGTTCCTTCGGGTCATGAAATAGATGTTACCTCGAGGTAATCATCGAGAGTCTTTGCTGGACAAATCCTTGGGTTTTCTACGAAATACGGTAAATACAAAACAGGTTGTTCTTGATTTGCTGCGGAAGTCTTTATCATGTCAGTTATGTTTATCTTTATACCAGTGGAGGATCTATTGATATTTTGCACTCTAATAAGGGAGGTTTGTACTCGGTGGGAAGTACATAAGGCAAATAAAATTGTAATTCTTTTTGTTAGTTTAGTAAGGTCTAAATTGATGTTGGGGTACCATTGGGAAACGTAGTCCAGTATTAGTTTTGGGTCCTAAGTGGTGTTATATTTGGGACGAGGTGGCTTGCCCGTAAATACCTTTGAGTAGACGTTTTATTCTTTCGTCTGCTCCAATGTTATTCCCGAGGAGTAATGAAAGGGCAGATCGATGGGTATTGATAGCACCGTATGATGCTCCCTTATGAAAGAGATCCACCAGAAAGGCTATGCCTGATCATACCGAAGTTTCAAAGGTATTAAGGTTATTTTCGAGACAAAAATGCCACCAATATTTATAAGTGACGGAATATTGTTGCATAGTATTATCCGAGATAGAGCCTAGCATTAAGTCTAGCGCTACGTCCGGGGTACTCAGTTTCGTAAATGCTGTCCTGAGAGCGTCGCGGCCCCCAGTGTAAGGCTGCTGTGAAGCGAATGACGAGATCTGTTATTTGAATGCAAAAAGTCTTCATTAGGATCCAAGAAAACAATATCTGACATGAGCATTCTTTTCAGCAATGGAAACCAAGGTTGGCCAGGCCAATAAGGAAAGACTAGGATGCCAGTGGCTGAGTCGTCAATGATTTTTCACAAACATTTTAGGATTAAAGCAAACGGTGGAAAAGCGTAGAAAAAAATTGATTGCCAACTAACTGTAAAAGCGTCAACTGTTATAGAATCAGGGTCCGGTCCGGTCTCCATGAAATGTACTGGCTATATTTGGCATTGGTGCGGGAAGCGAATAAATCGATTTTTGGTTCACCTAAGTTTTGAATTATCGTTTGGAAGGCCCAATCCGATAGTTCACTCTGTATCTACTTTTATTTTCCGAGATTCTTCATCGGCTTCTATATTGTCATGTGTATTAATGTACGATGCAAATAGAAATATATTTCGCTTCTCACACCATTGCCAAATTGTTTTGGTCAGTTCATTTAAATGTGGAAACCGAACTCCTCCCATACGGTTAATATAGCTGATCGCAGTTGTATTATCAACGCGAAGCAATACAGAACAGTTAGAATGCAAGCTTGCAAAGCACTTCAAACCTAGAAAAACCGCTAGTACTTCGAGGTAATTTATGTGGAACGATAATTCCTGGTTTTTCCAGCAACCGTTTGCTCGATTACCATTACAGACGGCCCCCCAGCCGGTCCTAGAAGCGTCCGTGTAGTTTTCTAAATTAAAATGTTCATCTCTTCTCAACGCATTGTATGTTAAATTGATGTTCCGTGTCCACCATTCTAGGTCAGGTAAGATGACTTCCGACAGTCTTATTTTTGCTTCAAAGTCACTATACTTTTGAAGGGCTAAATATTTCTGACGTTCGAGAGTTTTGGTGTATAACCAACCATATCTAACTGCAGGGCAGGCTGCAGTAAGTACTCCGATCAACTGTGATAGTTCTCTAATGGAACACTTAGGAAGAGAAATGAACTTAATGACCAATTGCATAATCCCTGTTCGTTTGTCATCTGGCAGGCCTAGTGACATATCGACGCTATCTTTATATATATAATTCTTCTGTGAGTGTGTATGTCACTGAACTTCTCTCAAACGACTGGACCAATTTTGATGAAATTTTTTGTGTGTGTTCAAGGGGATCTGGGAATGGTTTAGATTCACAATTTTGTCCGCTGGACAATGTTTTGACAGGACAACGTCTGTCGGGTCCGCTAGTTAAATATAAAACCTAAGAACTTACAAATTTGTCGAGGGTCAAGACAACTTTTTTCGTAATTAATGACAAAACCTAAGCATTTGAGCAATCTTAGTGTTTCGGTAACGTTGTCACGACATTCATCGAAAGTATTACCGATGCAAAAAATGTCATCGAGAAATATTACTGACTTATAACCCCTATGTCTTAGGTGGTTAATAACCTCCTTCATTAACTTCGTGAAAACCCTAGGAGCAACAGATAAACCATAGGGCAATGCGTTGAACTCGTATGTTTGATCAAAATAGGGACTGAAAGATATGCTTCCTTTAGGTCAATGCTTGCCATGAAACCATCTTTAGGCAAAAGCTTAGCAGCAGTCCTATGGTCCTCCATTTTATAGTGAGCAGTGGAAACAAACTTATTTCAAGCTTTTAAATTTAAAATAAACCTTTTGTCTCCATTAGGTTTAAGAGTTAAAAAGATTTTAGAAACGAAATCATTTTTGGATCTATGACATGGGGATATAGCTCCTAACTCTAATAATTTTTTGATAGCTTGTTACATATCCGGTTGGTCACTCGGAGATACAGAATTACGTATGACTGATACTTGATTCACTGTTTTTAAAAATGGAATGGAATATCCTTCAGATATCCACTTAAGAATTAATGGATTACCAGTAATTTTAAGCCAACAATTATAAAAATACTGGATTCTCCCAGCGTGTACCTCTATTGTTGAGCTGCCGCACGCTGTTTGTTCTGGACAGATGACTTCTGTTGAGTTGCGCCTGTCTGGGGCTTGCGAGGTGCTGGAGCAGTCCTCCTTGGCCCTCCCCTCCCCCCCTGTTCGAAGAGAAGCGAGGAGGGTCTCCCCAGTTTCCCTTGGAGCGCGGCCAGTTTGTTGGTGGTTGATATGCAGAAGGTGTTTTGAGGTTCGGTGCGGGCTTCTTTATTTGTAAGCCATGTTTTTCAATCACTTTCGTGGCCTTTTTCTTTTCTGACAGTTTGCTTCCAAAAAGCATTTCATCCCGATTCATATCTTGCATTACATTTAAGAAGGATTTATCCAGACCCGGAGTGACGAATTTCTTTCTCGCCTCCGTTTCTTCGAAATACAGATCGCAAAACAAGCGACAGCTGTCGCTTAAATTTTTTATTTTTGCTGAACTTTGTCTTTGCCTTCGTCAAGAAGCAAATCTAAACCTTTGTTCAGAGCGGCTATTTCGTGACCTAATTGCTGCTGTACTCCTTCTACTCTTTTGTCACGAACACGGGTACCTTCATTTACTGCAGCCGAAATTTCTGGGTTTAATTTAGGCGCTTGTAATAACGGGCAGTTCTCAGGAATGAGGTACTCTTTGTGAAGTCTCTCTTTTGTCTCCTTATTCATCCCTTTTCGGAGAATAGGTAGCCAAAGCCGCGATAGATTTTCATGAATTTTAGGGCCAAACTTTGGCGTCTTTTCCGTGGTCTGTGACTAAGGCGGAGAGAATATCAGAATTCAATTCCGGTACTGGGGTTGCTTCCTGTTCGCCATCTGGTATGGTCTCCTCATCGGGTGACATGTCGTTCATGCCAGTCTGATCTATTAACCCTAAGGGGTCTGAATCGGCGTCATTATGACGTGTATTGTCTAAATTCAAATTCAAAATAATTTATTTCAGGAATACACCCATATGAAATTCACGACAGATTACAAATTCAATTAATTAATACAATTTATACATTATTATAAAACAATCAAAAATACAAAAAAAAAAATAGAAAAGTATTATTTTAGCTGGAATATTAATTGCCATATACGAAGAAATAATTAACCTCGTATATAGCCCTCAATATTCCATTGTCAGATTTATGTATTCGGTTCATAAAGGAGGCCTGCGACTTTCTCAAGACTGCATAAAAGTCATCTACCCTGTTTTCGGCAAACATGCCGGACGCACTACACCGCCAAGGCAGACCCAGTATGCATCTGAATGCGTTGTTATATTGAACACGCAACGTGTTGTAAGCACGCTGCGTATATTTGTACCATAGGGCACAGGTGTAAAAGTTCCGGCAGTATGCGTTAAACAGAAAATAAAAAAATACAATCGACTAAAAGTCGATTCTTGAAACGTGCGAATAGAGCCTTAATTGTAGAATAAAGGCACTACATGGTTATTTGTATGTGAAGAATGAAGCGACGTAATATAATTGTTTTCTGCAAATCTTTATAGTACATTTTTTTTTATTTAGCGTACAATTTCGTACATATATTTGACATTAGACAGAATTTCGTACAAAGTCATGTCACCGCTAGAAAGTATGACACGCTTTTCTAGGTTAAATTTTGAAAATAAGAAACACATAATTAAGCTCGCCCAGATAATATATGACTATAAATTACAAACACCAGGATGGTTTTTTCAAACATTTTAATGTTTCCCTTTACGATAAATATCAATGACTGACTGGCAGTCGTAAATTTAATAAAATGTATTGTTCCCGTATTTACTTTTCTTAGATTCTAGTTGTTTATGGAATATAGGGTTTTTTTACATTTAAATCTGACGAATTCATCAAAAAAGATGTGCAGGCTGAAAAACATATTCGTAGCTGTTTTATGAGTTCGGGACTGGTAGGAATAGAATTATTTTCACTAATTTGCATAAAGCTCATAATAGAAAAGAAGATCGAAATCGGAATTTAATGAAACGGTGTATCGACACCGTTATTTTTATGAGTAAGCAAGAAGTAAATTTTCGCGGCCACAAAGAAAGTCCGAAATGAATTGTTTTTTTTTTTTGCTGCTCCGGCTTACCTCCTCCATAAATTCACCCGGCGCCACTGCTTGGAGCGTCTTTTGAAGCAGCGCGGCGCCGCCCTCGTAGCCGTGCGTATCACCAATTGTCCAGTCCCGCACCAGGAACAGGAGCGTCTGGAACGCCTTGCCCTCTGCCTGGCACGCCAGCTTGCCGTACTTCGTAAACAACTGCCAGACACAACAGATAATGTTCACTAAAGCCACAGATAATATAATACTATGTACACCCAATCCCATACAAAGAAATGACACCTACCTAAGCCTGGCTATTGAACTGGTTGTTTTTTTTCCTCCATTTTATTAACAGATGGCAGCATAAGCGACTCACAAATTGCCAGGCACTGTAGTTTTACAACGCCATCTAGGAGTCGACTTAGATACTTAAGATTCTCTACATCGCACATCGCACGGTGCGTTCAAGGACAAGTGTAATAATAACAATACAACAAAAAAAAAATCTCGAGTTGGCGGAATAGTTTCATTTGTGTGAGCTAGCAATGTTCACGCTGCAGCGAATGCCTCTTTAAGTGTTTTTTAGTATTTCAATGCTTAAATCTAGATTTTCTTCTCCTCGTTACCAAATCTACTATTGCTAAAACCCTAAAACTGAAATCACGCCTTCTTCGTCCGAACTCATTTTGACAGTAAGCCAACGTACGCACGGACGTTATAAAATAGCGGCGACATTTTATCGCGCACTGAAATTTCAACGCTCTGCTTAGCACCGTGAGTTGAAAATCCAACAGTGTGTTTTTTCAACGCGCTGGGACGAGTGTGCGTCTCAACGCGTTGGATTCTCAACGCTCGACTTAACACCGAGAGTTGAAAATCCAGTGAGCAATAAAATCCCGCCGCGATTTTATTACATCCGTGTGAACGTCGGCTAAATGTTTTTAGAAACATCAAATACAAACCGGCCAAGTGCGCGTCGAACCACGCACAATGAAGGGTTCCGCAGTTGGGATGAATTTATCCCAAGAACAAATTTAACTTTGTAGTTGAAAAACATGTTCTCCCATACGGAACGTATGGGAGACCATGTTTTTGCAACCGAAAATTTAAGTTGGTTGATTATTACTCGTTAACTTATAGAGCCTACTTAGCTGTGATAGTTTTCCTTTTAATTTCGTTATAAATACTACTGCTAGGATTTTTTCAAATAAACCAACCATTTAGCTGGCAGGGGGGACAATACAAAGGTGCAGGTTAGCAAATGTCATGATTTCATGAAATCATGACATTTGACACCTTTGCTAACTAATGGAGTTGTATTAAAAATAGTCAAATTTAGTTGGACAATCACAATTTTAGGTGAAAAACGTCAAATTTCAGAATAGCATAATTGCCATTTTCACTAAAATAATATCTCAGTGCATCTTAGTGCTGTCAAACTAAAATATAAGTAGTAAAGTTGTGTCTATTTCAGAATGGGAAATCGTCGTTTGACAGGAATAAACAAAATTTTGGTGATTTTTAGTCTATTTTATAGGCACTTGTGATAAGAGAATCGGCACCATTAGCTACCTATCTACCTACTTTTAAAACGTTTCGTGCAATCCTTTTTAGGGTTCCGTACCCAAAGGGTAAAACGGGAACATATTACTAAGACTCCGCTGTCCGTCCGTCTGTCTGTCTGTCCCTCTGTCACCAGGCTGTATCTCATGAACCGTGATAGTTAGACAATTAAAATGTTCACAGATGATGTATTTCTGTTGCAGCTATAACAACAAATAATAAAAAAGGATAAAATCAAAATCAAAATATTTTATTTCACATAAACCTACATGGGCACTTATGAAACGTCAGAAGCTAGGTGCACGGTTCCAATTGGTCGTTTCCTATGGAGAAGAGCCGGCAAGAAACTCCACGGTTACTCTTTTAAAAATAATTGGCTTTTACAATACTTTCATATAACAAGTTTCTAGGTATGGGAGGACAGTGCAGGTCTTTCAATAAGTACCAAGTACTTAACAAAATAGAAAATGGTCAACAGGTCTACAATCCACTAAGCCTACAGCGTTCTCACATTCACAAAATGTGTAGAAAAGAATCTATACAAAAAATAAATTAATTAATATAAGTAAAAAAAACCTATTTTAATAAAACGCAATTATATGATTGCTGTTACAACTGTAATCAATCTGAGTAATTATCATGTCCACAAAAGTCACTAAAAAAAAGTTGAAATTAAATCGTAGGTATATAATGTCAAATAATAGAATAATAAATATGTCAAGGACGAATGTAAAAACAAAAAAAAATAAAGATTTAAATAAACATGGTAATTTGGGAGCAGTTAATAGACTCTTACTTATTTATGCCGTTAATGAGGTACCAGGGAAGCCACATGTGCAGAAGGAATAAAATTATTGCCAAACTTCCTTATCTTCAACATAGTCTTTAATTTTATAATATGCTTTCTTGATAAGGACACGTTTGATGTGGGTTTTGAACTTCCCATCGCTAAGTTCTGTCACAGACTTTGGCAACTTGTTATAAAAGCGGATACTGTTTATAAGAAATGACTTGCTTGTTTTAGTTAATCTAAATTTGGGTATCACAATTTCATGTCGACTACGTGTATTTATATTATGGAAATCGCTTCTTATTTTGAAAAGTCTTAAGTTTTTGCGAACATACATAATACTTTCTAAGATATAAAGTGAAGGCAAAGTCAGTATATCAATTTCTTTAAATTTGTCTCTAAGGGACTCGCGAGGGCCCATTTTATAGATCGCGCGGATTGCCCTCTTTTGTAAAATGAAAATTGAATCTACGTCAGCTGCCGATCCCCACAGCAAGACACCATAAGACATAATACTGTGGAAATAAGCAAAGTATACTAACCTAGCTATGGCTATATCAGTCAACTGCCTTATTTTTCTTACTGCATATGCAGCTGAACTTAATCTACCTGAAAGAGTTCTAATATGAGCGCCCCATTGTAATTTTTAATCTAAAGTAATTCCTAAGAATATAGTTTCCGTTATTGCATCTAGGTTTTTGCCATCAAGTTTTAGATTTAGACCTACTTGAGGTACATTTGGTAATGAGAACCTAATACATTTCGTTTTGTTCGCATTAAGTAAAAGATTATTAGCTGCGAACCATTTTGAAAGTACAGCCAGACTATCGTTAACATGTAATACATCTGTATCTTTCCTGTCTATTTTAAAAATAAGAGAAGTGTCGTCAGCAAATAGAATTATATCTGATAAGTTAGTCATCATGTAAGGAAGATCATTTATATAAACTAGAAATAAGAAAGGGCCGAGAATTGAGCCTTGAGGCACGCCCATTTTAACTAGAGACCCCGAAGACGTCGCCCCATTAACATTTACTTTTTGCTGCCTGTTTGATAGATAGGAAAGAACAAGATCAGCAGCTTGTCCACGAATTCCGTAGTGGTGTAATTTACAGATCAGTGTATTGTGGTCAACGCAGTCAAACGCTTTTGAGAGGTCACAGAAAATGCCAATTGCATCTTGGGACTTCTCCCAGGATTCCAAAATGTGACTGATGAGTTTTACTCCTGCGTCAGTCGTCGACCTACCTTTCGTGAAACCAAACTGGTGACTATGTAAAATCCCATTAGAATTAAAATGTGACAACATCTGGTCTAGCATGATTTTTTCATATATTTTACTCAATGCTGGTAGCACAGATATTGGTCTATAATTAGAGGGATCACTCTTACTACCCGATTTGAAAATTGGTGCTACTTTACTATGTTTCATTAAATCAGGAAACGTACCGCTATCTAAACATTGATTAAATATGCCTGTTAGGACAGGGGCAATTGTGTCAATGATATCTTCAAGAACCTTAACGGAAATCCCCCATAAGTCTTCAGTGTTTTTTATGTTAAGACTTTTAAATGATTTTTTAATTGTGTCAATAGAAATGGGCTTGAATTCAAAACTTGGAATGTCTCTACTGAAGTGTTCTTTTAAAAGAGATTCAGCTAGTATAGATGATGAGGGGAGAGATTTCGTAACCTCTATTGGGATGTTGGTAAAGAAGTTTTCTAGTGTCTCAGCAACTTTTAACTTATCTGAAATGGTTACATTATCAATGTTTAATGACAATTCATTCTGATCTCGCTGTTTTGTGTTTCCAGTATAAAAATGTTTCCAATATAAATAAATATTTAAGGGGGCACCCATACAGCAAACGTAATTTTTGCCATTTTTATAATGGTACGGAACCCTTCGTGCGCGAGTCCGACTCGCACTTGGCCGGTTTTTTATAGAAGGTTTTAGAAAGGTATCAGTAAAATGAAAAAAATATAATTAAATAGGTAGGTACTTGCTAAAAACATGAAAATAGATTTCTTTCAGATATTATATTTCTACGTAAAGTAGGTAATACATTATAAAAAAAATAGTGGCACTCCGGGAGTGCCGACAGAAGCGAAAACTTGAACAAGATCTTGGTGGAAGAAAAATACTTGTATAGAACATTGGTCCGTAATCTTATCCAAATAAAGGTCACAATCGCGTTTAAAAAAAACTTACAAAACCTTTAAAGTAAAAACACTTGCATAGAACTTTGATCCGTAACGTAATAGAAATAAAGAGCAGAATCGCGTTTACAAAAATGAGATGTCGGTAACGGTGTCGCGAGTTCAATTGTTGTTCCCATCTCAAATATGCCCAACGCGCTTAAAGAAGTTTTTACTTCAAAAATTGTTTTATTTTCCTACTAAACGTATACTAATAACGACAGATCATGAAAATTTTGTAAAACGCCATCTATTGCAAAGAGCTCTAAACAAAATGATTAACTTTATCATTCTATGAGTTCGAATTGAAGTAAAAGGTTTAATTTACCTTTTTTGTTGAAAATACATGATTTATGAGTTTAAACTGATAAATCAGCATTAAACAAGAAAGTTTTGATTTTAACTAATCTTACTTATCCCAAAATCTGCCCTTTATCGCTTTTTAGTGATTGTTAATATCATAGTTGTTATTACCTATGCTGCCATCTATGTTTTTTTTTTCAAAACATATTATAATTTGTTCGAGTTGAGACCCCATGCTAAAGCCAAACCATATTAGAGAGGTAGTAAGCTATCTTCATACAAACTAACAATTTTTTTTATAAATATAGATTTTGTTAAGAGTGCGTATGATACTATGGCCCCACACATACAAGCCGCGCGCGGTGCGTTTCTATGAAGATAGCTTACTACCTCTCTTTACTATGGCCAAACGAACATTACAGCCGCAACGGGCCACAGCGCAACGCATTTTAATACAAAAATGTGTGTTGTGGCCCGCCTGCAGTGTGCGTTGGTGAAAAATTTACGAGAAAGATGAAGAAGAATTTTTGCGGTGCAGCGCGGCCCAAACCATTACTTTGGCATTTAGAAGTCAAACTCAAAGCATTTATTTCAATTAAACCATTTGTAAGCACTTTTGAACTGTCATCCTCATTATCAATCGTCATTTTAATAATACTAGCTTTTGCCCACGGCTTCGCCCGCGTGAATGTCGGAAAATATCCCACGGGAACGTATTACCGAGATTTCATACCTAATAACCGAGGAAATTGTCATTGACTCCTACCGCTGCGCCCGCGTTGCTACGCGTAATTTTGAAACTGATATCTTTTAAACTATTCATTTAAATGATATGATGTCAAGGCATATTTTTAACCGACTTCCAAAAAGAGGAAGTTCTCAATTCGACTATGTTTTTTTTTTTTTTGTTATGTTTGTTACGCGATTACTCCGCCTCCTTTCAACTGTCATTAACGAGACACAATAGAATTTTAATTGTTATCCACCTCAATGAGGCGTCGTAACAGATGATGAGTTATGAATTGATTTTGTTGATTCTTTTTTTGTTTGGTAGGTCATACTTCAGAGGTGGTCCCATATAAATTTTATTAAGTTTGCTTGGGTAGTTTTCGAGTTAGCTTCAATAATACGTATTTTTTCCCACTTAGTATGTGGATGATATGATAAGTTCCTGTCACTGTTATTTACATAGCAGGTGCAGCAGTGGTATTCGAATTTATGTGGTACAACTAAAAAGTGAAAAAAAAAACTTAAAAAAAAAGGATTGTGTGGTTTTATGACACCACGGTAAAAGTGAAACTTCTATAGGCGCCGCCATATTGGCCTTGGCTGCTCTGACGAGCGTCTTTTACTTTATCCCTACTCCGCGGCCGACCGTCACGCGACATGCAACACACAGACGAAAAAGTTTGAGACGATGTAATAAAAGTTTCACTTTAAAAATACAACCAACTTCCAAAAAAAACACTACATAGTCAAAAATAATTTCGGAAGTCGGTGGCAAAAAACGAAAATTAACTAAATCAAAGACACCGACTTCCGTAATTATTTTTCACTTTATAGTGTTTTTTTTTTGGAAGTTGGTTGTATTTTTTTGTAAAAAGTTTTGTAATCTAAATTATTGGATAAGGATTAATACCGGTCAAAAAAGCTTCGGAAATAACAATATTTTTTTTTTCAAATTCTGAAAGATAAAAATGGTTATGTGCGTCATCCTTAGAAGATAGAAATATGACATCGCGAACTTTTTTGTTGAACTTTTTAAGATCAAAAATACCGTAGAACATAAATTTGATGTATCTTTTTCGGTTTAAGCAGCGCACGCCAGTAAAGCTCCCAGTCGGTATGATTTTTTCCGACTTCTTCAACAATAATCGTCAAATTTCAGCCAATTTCCACAAAACCTTAATGAATTATACACTAAAACCTTCCGCATGAATCACTCCATCTATTGGTGAAAAGCGTTTGAAAATCCGTTCGGTAGTTTTCAAGTTTATCGCGTTCAGACAGACAGACAGACAGACGCGGCGGGGGACTTTGTTTTATAATGTGTAAGGATACGCCTACCTGTCACCTTTTTAAAAGCTTTTATTTAACTTGCAATGTATGTATGTATGTTCGAGTGGACTCTTGCAACTCAATTTTGAAGCAGATATCTTCAACCGATTGAGCTGAAATTTTGTATACACATTTAGTTTAGATGACAATACACGATAAGCTATGTGACGTCATTCTAAATCCAATATGGCGGACCATCCAAGATGGCGGAATAGTTATTTTTAATGCATTTCTACAATATGGGTATCAAACGAAAGGGATTGTTGAGAGTAACTCGAAAAATATTGTGACGTCATTCTAAATCCAATATGGCGGAATAGTTATTTTTAATGCATTTCTACAATATGGGTATCAAATGAAAGGGTTTGTTGAAAGTATCTCGAAAAATAATGTGACGTCATTCTAAATCCAATATGGCGGATCATCCAAGATGGCGGAATAGTTATTTTTAATGCATTTCTACAATATGTGTATCAAATGAAAGGGCTTGTTGAGAGTAACTCGAAAAATAATGTGACGTTAATCTAAATCCAATATGGCGGAACATCCAAGATGGCAGAATAGTAATTTTTTATGCAGTTCTGCAATATGGGTATCAAATGAAAGGGCTTGCCGAGAATAATTAGGAAAATATTCTGACATCACTCTTAATCCAATATGGCGGACTTTTGAAGTTTTTTATGCGTTCCTATAGTATGGGTATTAAATGAAAGGGTTCGATGAGAATAAAAATGCAGGTTAAAAAAAGATGGTGATTATAAGCTCCGTTGCTATAATCCACCTGAAAGGTGTAGAGACCTCGATTACCTACATATTAATAACTAAAAAGTAAAAAATAAATTATAACCAAAAAAACCCTTTTTAAAAAAAGCTTTTATTTAAATGCTCTAAAAAGAAAATAAAATTTTCTTTTAAAATTTTAACTATCAACTTATAACCTCATTCATTATACACAATTTATATGATAATAAAAGCTTGTCGCGAGGTTTGCATTAGTACCTATAAGTGTAATCGCGCGACAAGCATTTAAATAAAAGCTTTTTTTTAAAAGGGTTTTTTTGCTTATAATTTATTTTTCACAAACATGGCTCAATATTATAATAACGTTCAGTCTTATTTTGCCGGACTAGTACCAACAAATCCATTTAATAAAACAATCAAGATCTAACCTGTAAGTATTGTAAATGATCGCCCCTAATGTTGCCGGACAGATTGTAGATCTGCACGGATGAAATGAGGGTCGACAGTGCGAAGATGCCGGTGTTCTGTGCGATGGTGCTCTCCGGGTCGAAGATGCCCTGTGTGTCCATCAGCAGCACGGCCACCTGCAACCACATAGCCAAGTACCTGCGACTGAGGACTGGAACAAATGATCATCAGGCTTTTGCAGAATAAGTTGTACTTAAGAGGAGTATTACAAAAATGCGCGTGATTTCCTCGTTGGAATTGAATACTATTCGTTGGTTAGTATAAATAACAATTACTAGATAAAAATAGTTCGTTTTCTCTTCTACAATAATAATAAAGCGATTTTTTGATTATTTATTCATTTATTTAGCAATAATCGTTCTCCGGATGCATGTTTAGGCAAAAACTCATGGAGAGCTCATTTGAGAGCTCCAATTTGCGGATTGTGTTGAATATAATCCATCAAAGCAATTTTTTTCATATTACAAATATCCTATACTTTTATAATAATAGAATACTTTTTTGTTATATTCCTTTTATACAAAGAAAAAATGACTGAACCAAAGTCAATTTTCTACCGAAAAGGTTTGGAAACAAGTCTGAATATCTCCGAAGTTCTACATCATTTTGACGTAGTATTTATACTAAAATAATCTCCAACATTTGCTTAAAAACTACAATTTTTTTTTTTTTTTAAATTGCTCATTTGATTTTTTAATGAATAAAATAAAAAGTACTATATATTTCACCGTGCCGGCGATGTGTGCTCAGTATCGCTCGAACGCTTGTTGAGGATGGACCTATGCCAGTTGATTTCGTGCTCTTTGTCATGTCGATACTATCGTCGTGTGCGTCGCTAGCCGTGTCAACGCTGCTATAGTGTGCGTGTTAGAACATCGTAAACTACGACCGCTGTGTTTGATCGTTGTGAGTTACCAATGTTGCAGGTTTTTTTATAAAAAACGTGTACTGCCTGAAATTATCGACTCGCGAAAAGCTCGATCAATACAGGTGCGGTAAAAAAAAAATCTAATTAAAAAATTTGGTTATTGATCATTTTACCTAATAAAATAATAATGACTTACATCTGTGTTTAATTTATTTAAACAAATTGCAAGTAGCAATCTACACATCAGAGATAATACACAGATAAATACTTTAGCATTAGATGGTACAAAGATAACTAAAACACTTAAAAAAGAAAAACTATTCTAGCACATCTGAAACCTATCTGTTCAATGTGGTTGTCTTTTACTTTTATTAATAATGCATTATTAGTAAATGCGCTGGTATAATAACATTGTTTTAAGCCTAAGACACCTGCGGCCATAAATTCCAATTTAAACAATGAGCCCTAATTGATTGGCCGTAAACATTTATGGTTTACGTGTAGGTAGCAGAAAACTGAGAAGTTAAATTATCTTTACCACGTGGTTTACAATCAAATTGTAAAGTCCAAAGGTAGGTAACAGCAAAATAAAGGGCTTAATTAATATGATTTCAGTGGCCTTTATTATTCTCTTATAAAATATCACGCGATGCAATATTTTTGACCACTTACAACGTAAAGTAACTCACCAATGCACTTTCATATTATCAGTAGTGTTCATATTATTAGTAGTCGATTTCAATGAGTATGGAATATAAGATTTTCAAACCACTTTGCAATAATTAATATAATTTATCTATCTTTTCAATTATTTTATAAAGAATTTAACATTATTGAGTAAAGAAAAATATTAAAAAAAAAAATAACGAAGTTTTATTTTATAAAATTAATTAATTTTTTTTTCATAAATCAACATTTTAAAACAAACTTTATTATAAAACATTTCACATATTATCTAAAGTTCCTACGAAAACTTATAAATACTGCGGTGGATCAAAATCGTTTAGTCGCCACTCTCGCAACTAGTGATGTTCAAATCCGCTAGAAACTTTAGAGGTGTTATAGACTATAAAATATATTTTTCTAGCGCGTTATTTTATACGCTATCATTATAACACGTTGTTATAAAACTCGGCCGCAGTCGGAACGCGGAGACGTTATCATTTTATTTGCCAACACGCTGTACACGAAAGAATATAATATTTTTCTCATAAAGTCCATGAACTTTTAAGTTGAAAAGTGTTAAAATTTTGATTGTCTAACTAAATCTATTTCTAATCGTGATTAAAAACGTGTGGAATAAAATTGGTTTTCATGAACTTTAAATTCACACCAACACTTCAGACTATAAAACTTTATTGCTATCCCGTTCTGGCTCCGCTGTGCACGTTTAGACTTTTAGACGTTTAGTTTGCTGATGTAATATATTTCTAGCGCTAAGTCATAGTCGATCTAGCAAACGCTAGATGCTTTGTACACATATCGTGCTATGTTTTGGCGCTATACGTTTTATTAACCACCACTACTCGCAACATCATGGTGCGAGCGAGTGAGAAGATGTGAAAGAGAGTACTCGCCGCGCACGCGGTGCGTAAGAAATACCAAATTTGGCACAGCGCCGAAATGTAAGAGGGCTCTTAAGCAGAGTGAGAATTCAAGCGTGCGCGAACGAATAAACAGTGAGCACCACATGTCGTTCCGTAAATCCATATGTTCATGCCGGACCCCCCCCCCGCCATGGCCCATGGCTCCGCCTACTGCGGTGTCCGATGCGACCACACCGCCACCGCCGACGACGACGACGATGCTCCAGAGCTGACTGAGGTAGAGATGAGAGTGGCAGTACGCAAGCTGAATACGAAAAATACCGCCCCAGGGCCTGACGGCATACCTGGAAAAGCCTAGGTCCTGGCTTTGGGAGCTCTCGGGCCTCGACTAAGGGAGCTCCTAAGCGCATGCATGGCGAGGGGCCAGTTCCCACTTCGTTGGAAGACGGAGAAAATGGTCCTCATCAGGAAGCCGGGGCGCCCAGCGGACTCTCTGTCCGCCTATCGGCCCATTGTGCTGCTCGACGAGGTGGGCAAGCTCTTTAAAAGAGTCATTGCAGACCGCCTCGTCGGACAACTGGTGCGGGTGGGGGCTGGATCTGGCGGAGAGCCAATTTGGTTTCCGCAGGGGGCGCTCTACGGTGGATGCCATCATGCGCGTGTGGGCCCTCACGACGGGGGATGCTGTGGCCCGCGGTAGGGTCATCTTGGCGGCTAGACATCGTCGGCAGCGTCGTTTGTTACGCTGACGACACGTTGGTCCTGGAGCAGGGGAGGTCGTACCAGGCGGCGGCCGACCTAGCGACACGCGGGGTTGCGACAATCGTCGACAGGATCCGGCAGTTGGGTTCGAGGTGGCCCTGCACAAGTCCGAGGCCATGGGTTTTCATGGTCCTCGGAATGCGCCACCGTCGGGTTCCCAGGTAATGGCGGGAGGGGTTCACATAGGCGTCGAGTCGACGGTGAAGTATCTGGGACTCGTCCTCGACAGCCGGTGGAACTTCGTGGAGCATTTCCGACGTTTGGCTATTACACCCGTATTTATAAACAAGTAAAAGTAATTAGTTGAGTAAAAGTGATTACTCAAGTAATGATTTTTATTCTATAGTTAAGTAATTGCTTGAAGTTAGAACTGTCAAAAGTTAGAATTCTTAGCCAAGTAATAGTCACCATTTCCTTTACTTGAGCATTGAGAATTCGACAATTTGGCGTTTGATTTTGCAGTTTTATCAAAAATTACGGACTCTTTTAATTTCATTAAGTTTCCTGAAAATTAAAGTCCTTTTTTTATTTTATTTTTCTTTAATTAAAAAAAGTATTTTTATTTTGTCGTGTCAAACGTTTTTTTTTTTTTTTTCTTCCAACAATCACTTCTTTAATTTAGACATAATTTCATGAAAAAAAAGTATTTTATTAATTAAAATTAATATTTTAATGATAATTGTATTACAATTACTATTTTAATGATAATTGTATTACAATTACTATTTTAATGATAATTGTAAGTATTAAAATTAAAAAGTAAAATAAAATTTAAGTAGTAGGTATTATTTAAGTTACAGTAAAATAATCTTCATCTCACGTATGCCTTATAATGAAACAAATCGCAGTAACTGAGTGAGAGAGAAACAACTATCGAGGGTAGATTCTTACTCAAGTAAGTAACGTACATTACTCGACTATAGAATAAGATTTTCTAATGAAGCATTCTATCCTCAAGTAATGACTTTATTGAGTAATTACTTAGCAGTAAGTACTTGTTTATAAATACGGGTTTTCTGGAGCGGGGCGGGGCTGCCTTGAAGCGGCTCCTGCCCAATCTAGCGAGGCCAAACGCTTCCTGCCGGAGGCTCTACGCGGGGGTCGTGTGGTCCATGGCCCTTTACGGAGCACCGGTGTGGGGACGTTCATTGAGGCTGCGGTCAGCCCGCCGGTTGAACGTGTCCCAGAGGGTCATGGCCATCCGGCTGGCCCGAGGATACCGCACGGTCTTTTGCGAGGCGGCGAGCCTCCTTGCCAGATTGCCGCCATGGGATCTGGAGGCAAAGGTCCTCGCGCACATCTGGGAGTGGCGCGAAACGCCGGGGCTTTACTCCGCTGCCGCGAGAAATCATGGCACAGTGGACAGAACTCCGGCGGGATCTCATGGAGTCATGGAGTGCGTTTGTCGCAACCCAGCGCTGGGCACGTCACAATTGCGGCAACAAGACCCCTCTTTAAGGAGAGGCTAGAGAGGCGCTACGGCATCCTCACCTTCCGCCTGACGCAGGTCCTCACCGGACACGGCTATTTCGGAAGGTTCCTGTTCAGGATAAGGCGGAAGGAAACGCCCGGGTGTCACCATTGTGTGAATCGCCCGGAGGACACGGTGGAGCATACGGTGGCGGTCTGCCCGGCTTGGGCGGAGCATCACCGTGTCCGTATGGAGCGTCCTCGTGGAGGCGATCGGCGGCGGTGATCTCTCGCGTCCAGCCCGGGTTCAGGCCATGGTACGGAGCGAGAGGAAATGGCAGGTCGTCACCTCCTTCTGCGAAGCGGTAATGCTCGCGAAGGAGGAGGCGGAACGCGTGAGGGACAGGCAAATTTCGCGCCCTCACGCCCCTAACCGCCGCAGGAGGAGACGCCCGGGGCGGGAATCGCGAGCCGATTTCCGGCCACCGTAGGCGCGGGCTTGCGGACGGTGAGCAATGGGTAGCTCGCCGTCCGATAAGGACCAAGCCCGGGTCGACGGGCGCGTTGTGTTCCAAGCGCGCCTCAAAGAGCTGTCAGCAGAATTGACGGGGTCCGCTAGGGCCGATGCCTGCCGGGGTTGCGAAGAAAACCAAAAGGGAGATCGTGGCCCCTGGCAACATGGCAACTGAAGGAACACGGGTGGGTTTTAGTCAGTAAGAGTCTGACACGCCCTCCAGCTCCGCCCAGAGCAGGACAAGTTATTTGATAATATCCCACCCAACAAAAAAAAAATTGGTTTATAATACGGAACCTAATATTATGTGTCAAGAGAACTGACCCACCCTGGTAGAGAACTGACCAAGGAAGAGGCTGAGCACGTTAAGACTGATCTCGAAAACCTACTGATGGACACAGACTCGTCGACACCACTCCCGGCCTTCCGCGGATACCCACGGGTAGCGGAAGGCACAGTGCAGATGTGGTGTGAAGATGAAAACGCTCTGACCTGGCTGACCCAGAATGTGCCCACGATTAGACTTCCAGACACTGACCAGAAACTTACAGTGATGAAACAGACCGACGTGCCCACCCGTGTCCGAGCCTCGCTTTTCGTCCCTCGTTACAGAGGTGACGTGGCCAAGCTCCAAAGCATTCTGACCCGTCAGAATACTTGGTATGACATTACTAGGTGGTCGTTGTACAGGGCAACTACCGTCGGTGGTGACCATAGTGGTACTTACATGACCCTAGGGCTGCCATCGGAGGAAGCTGTAAAGGTCCTGGGACGGGAGCGTCGGATATCGTACCTGCTAGGGTCGATATACGTACGCTTCTGGCCCACGACCCGACCCTCTGACACCCAGACTCGACCCTCTGAAACCCAGACTGACAGCACAGACGGGAAGACGGCACTACCGACTATGACACAGACGAGCGACACTGACATTGCCCAACTCGAGGAGGTCATGGCCCGAGCGGCAATGGCCGACGACGTCGACACTATACCGCCCACATCACCGGGCTGGAGTGAGCAACTTCTCGCTTCGTCGCCGGGCGATCAACACGACGACCAGTACAGAGTGGAGGAGCCGGAGAGACTGTCCGATGGATCCATCTCCGACTAACTCCACTCCACCGCCGTCACCGCCCCTAAATTTTATCCAAACAAACCTCCAGCATAGCCAGACTGCCACGGCTAGTTTACGCAGGGCACTGGAGGTGAAGCCCCGAACCATCGCACTGATCCAAGAGCCGTGGATCAGGAACAACAGAATATGTGGCCTAGGTAACATCGGAGGTAAGATAATTCTCAACACACACACGTCAGACAAACCAAGAACCTGTGTCTACATACCCAACGAAATTCCTATCACGCCACTCACCCAATTCTGTTCCAGAGACCTGACAGCTGTCAGGCTCCTGACTGAGGGTAGCGCTCCAGATATTGTATTAGCCTCGGTATACATGCCAGGCGAGGGCGCAGACTGCCCGCCTAAAGAGATGGCCGACCTGGTGCAACACTGTGAGCGCGTCAGTCTGGACCTGATCATCTGCACCGACTCGAACGCCCACCACCCCCTTTGGGGCAGCGACGCACCGAACTCCAGAGGAGAGGTACTATCCACCTATTTATTCTCTACTAACCTCAATATTATTAACCGTGGCTCAGAACCCACTTGGGTCACAGTCCGGGGACAAACGATCATAGATTTAACACTTGCTACAGAAAACGCGACAAACCTAATCACAAACTGGCACGTATCGGATGAGCCTTCTTGCTCAGACCACAGAAGAATCCGCTTTACACTAACTACCAACACGAGGAAACCCGCACCGAGGCGAAACCCGCGGCGCACCGATGTCCCCGGGTACAAACGCCTGCTAGCCTCCCTTTTGGCGAGGCATCTATCACGGGTAACCCTACGAGACAAGGCACAATTAGAATACACCGTAACAAAACTATCACAATACCTAACCGAGGCATACCATGCATGCTGCAAACTAAGAGCGCCACGAACCAAGAATGAGAGAAATCCCTGGTGGAACGCTGAACTTAGTAAACTCAGAGAAACACTACGTAAACAATTCAACAGAGCCAAAAACACCAGACTCCCGGAGGACTGGGAGGTATACAAAGAGACCCAATACAAATACAAGAAGCAAATCAGAACTGCCAGGAGAAAAGTATGGCGGAAATTCTGTGAATCAATTGAAACTAACAACGAAGCGGCAAGAGTACGTAAAATCCTGTCAACTGATCAGGACCGAACTCTCGGCGCGCTGAAAAAACCCGATAACTCATACACACTAACTGACTATGAAACCAGTAAGGTCCTTCTTGAGACTCACTTCCCAGACTGTAAGATCCTGGAGGACAGGTCGTGGGAGGTTGAACCAGAATGGACCCCAACGGATCAAGACTGGTCAAGAGCCCGCAATTTAGTAACAGAAGACCGCATAAAGTGGGCTATCAACACCTTTCAGCCATACAAGTCGGCAGGGCTGGATGGCATCTTCCCAGCCCTGCTGCAATGGGGGGTAGATCATCTGACACCATGGCTGGTGGAGATCTATCGAGCCTGCATAGCACTTAGACACATACCTCTCGCATGGCGCGAGGTGAAAGTCATTTTCATACCCAAACCTGGCAAGACCGATTATACACAAGCCAAGGCGTATAGGCCTATAAGCCTTTTTTTTTTTTTTGTTTTTGTGTGGGAAATCATCAAATGACTTCTCCCGCTCTGGGCGAAGCGGGAGGGCGTGTCAGACTCTTACTGACTAAAACCCACCCGTGTTCCTTCAGTTGCCGTGTTGTCAGGGGGCCACGATTTCCCTATCGGTTTTCTTCGAACCCCCGGCAGAGGCCTATAAGCCTCACATCCTTCTTACTGAAAACCCTCGAGAGACTCTGTGACAGGCACATCCGAGACGGACCTCTCCGGGTTAAACCACTTCACAAACAACAGCATGCGTACTCCACAGGCAAATCAACAGAATCAGCGCTGCACAGCGTGGTTTCTAAAATTGAATGCGCAGTGGACCACAAATGCTCAGCACTGGCCGCCTTCATTGACATTGAGGGCGCCTTTGACAAAACCATGTTTAACAGCATAAAAACGGCCCTCGACCGACATAGCATAGACTCGACCCTGAGTGGCTGGATCACCAACATGCTCAAATTGAGAGCTGTACAAGTCACAGTAAATGACACTACAAGGGCCATCGTAGCGAAGGGCTGCCCGCAGGGGGGCGTCCTCTCACCGCTTCTATGGAACCTGGTAGCAGACAGCATCATCAAAACACTTAATGACAAGGGTTATTTCACCGTAGGCTACGCCGATGACATAACCATAATAATAAACGGGACTCACGAAAACACTTTATGCAATCTCATGCGTCAAGCCCTGAAAATAGTAGAGGATTGGTGCAACAAGCACCAACTCTCAGTGAACCCTGCAAAAACCGAACTAATCCTCTTCACAAAAAAGAGGAAGTTGACCACACTACAACTACCACGATTCTTTGGAACAACCCTAAGCCTCTCACCTGAAACCAAATACCTGGGCATCTTTTTGGACAAACAACTGAACTGGGCAAAACACACGAACTACATCACCACGAAAGCCAGCATATCCCTGTGGCAGTGCAAGCGACTGCTTGGCAGGAATTGGGGCATTAGCCCCAAGGTCACCCACTGGCTATACACCACAGTCATCCGACCAATTATCACATACGGCTCACTAGTCTGGTGGCCCAGGACAGACCTGAGTACAGCCCAAAGAGATCTCGAAACACTGCAGCGGTTT